>CM076576.1:306894868-307515115 GCA_034641835.2 Pinus albicaulis | reverse complement strand
CACTAGTAGAAAATGCTGAAATTAGTGACTAGGTGACTAAACAATTTAGTCACTGCAATTATTTCAAGTGAATTGCTACTAAATTTAAGCAATTTTAAGTGACCGAACTAAAAATGACTAACTTAAACGACTAATTTAGTCTAGAGATAAAATATACGACTAGATAATCAGTGACTAAACTAAAAACGACTAACTTAAATGACTAATTTAGTCTATGACTAAAATATATGACTATATAATAATTGACAAAATTAATAATGATTAACATAAATGACTATTATAGTCCAAGAATAAAAATATGAACAAATAACAAGAACAACAAGTATAGAATTAGTCATACTTGTTGTTCTTGTTATTTGGTCATATTTTTATTCTTGGACTATAATAGTCATTTATGTTAATAATTTTTAATTGTGGCAGATAATTGTTTTCAAGCCAACAACTATAAATTGTGGAATACCATTTAGTTTGGAAATTATCTCCTCCCAAGTCTTAATTTTATATTTCCTTCTTATTTTTTGTCAAAATACATTATCCCACTGAAGGGATGCATGCCCTTTCAACTTTGTGAATATATGCTTCACTCTCTTGGGGTCCTCAATTTCTCAAACTCTAGGGATTTCTCCATATTCCCAATCTAATAAATCATATAGTCTTATCTCCCATGGGGCTTCTAATTTTCACTCTTCATTACTCGCATCATGAATATCTACAACAACCCCTATTTTCTTAGCTTCCTTCATGGAATCCATTATAGTTAACATGGACCTCAACATCTAGGTGATTTTATTTGTGGCTATGTTTCCCTCTACCCTATGCTTGTATTCCTAATTCCTTATGCGCTCTTTTGAAATTCTCCTTATTATAGATCCACCAAACAAATTCTTTTTGATGACATTGTTCTTCAATTTATGTGTAGGTCTTAAACCTACTTTGATACCAAAATAATGCAACCTACATTAGTATTTGCACATGCAACAATAATCATGGTTACAAATCCACTTCAAATAGAACACATAATAAGCAATTAAAAAAACGCACAAAGTTTTATATTCTAAACAAAATAAAAAAATGACTTTACTCTTAGAAAGGCATAAAACCCATATCAAAAACCACTTAATTTTTGTTTTGGTTAAACTAACTTTTTACACTCAAACATTTCATTATAATTTACACTCTCAATAAATTATATATATATATATATATATATATATATATATATATATATATATATATATATATATATATATATATATATATATATATATATATATATATATTACAACATTTTAAATTTCAATAAACCAATTTTTAATCAATCAACCACTTACAAACTATAATAATTATAAATAAATAAAATAATAAAAAACTCTCTGAATTTTATAATAAAAAGAAAATAACCAACCAAAAAATAAATTTGATCGCAAACACACTCGGTATAAATATTTTTCCTCAACAAATTCAATTTTCCCTCAATAATTTCTGTCCATTTTCAAATTTCCCTCCATAGTCTCGGTCCATGACTTTACATCAATGAAATCATCTAAATCCGACTTCGATAAACCAGACCCTAATAGTATGACTCTAATGGAATCCTCTGATATCCACCATTATTCCCCAGCGGCCTCGGAAAAGATGAGGAAGATGGAGGCCATGAAAAACAATCGAAAGGAGGTGGATAGGGATCCGACAGTGGTTTTCCTCTGGTGATCACGATGAATTTCCTGAATGATAATAGAATCGACAAAGAAACCCTCGGTGGCATTGCCTTCGTCTAGTATGTGAGTGCATAGAATCAGCCATGATTGTGCTCCTTCGTTCCCTTGCTTATCTCCCCGGGACGCCCAGAGGAGGCTTCAACCATGGCAGTTGATCCTCTGCCTCGGCTTGTCCGACAAGGCCGTTAATTCCACCCTCACCATGGATTTAGGGTTGCAGTTCCTCCATGTCCACACAACCAGAGCCGAGGAGGTCGTTGATATTGTGATGGCATTGTTGCACACGTGCTTGTTGTTAAAACAACGCTTTTCCAGCTCCAGTTGGCTTGTATCGCTCCAGCTCTAGTGCCAAGGTACCCACCGCCATGGTCTCATGTTCAGGATCGCGTTCCGACCAGCCTCAGCCTACGCTCTTACCACAAAGATCTTGGCATCCAAGATGACAGTCCTCTATTAGGATTGCGAAGAGGTATGTGTTATTGATACTTTTTTTTGTATTTTTTAGAATACTTTCCTCTGAATAAATAATTTTTCAAGTCAACTCTCTAGTGGCATTTGAGAATTAATGAACCCAAAAAACCATTCTAGAACATCAATTTTTTTTTGGCATTTGAATGTTGGATCTGTGTACATTTATGAAAATGCCCTAATAAACATTATCTTTAAAGAAACACTACCCAAGGGTAATTTTCAATGACCTTCCATGATTTTTTTTTTGAAGGACGGGCATTAACCAAACATTTCAAGCCATGGAGTGTTTCTTTGGCTTTAGAATGGTGGATCTAGAAACATTGCACTCATAGGAATTATATCGCGACCAACGTCATCTCAATGTGTATAAAATTTACATAATTCTTTTCCTATGCTTGGGGACATGAGTGTGATTTTAAACTTCCCTTTATGTGAAGGGAAAAGTTGTGAGAGGGTGCAGATATTTCCCTCCAGCCACCAAATAGATGGATACTGTTAATGGTTTTCTTTCGACAAGTGACCTTGTGTCGCTCCACTGTGCTGTGACAAAAGAAACATTACAGATTCTCAATCTTGAAACTTCCCAACACATAAAGACAGGTAATGGATCTAGATTATTTCAAACTATTTCTATTTGGCACTATTAGTTTATTACATTCTCCAGAACATAGTATTCAAAATCGGAACCAATGATCGGACTAGTCCACATATGAAACTGGGTTTCAAACTAGAACCGGTCAAACCAGGATTGGTTAGATCTTGTTAATTTTAGGTTAACATGTTATTTTCTTAGGGAAGTTACTTCAGGGATCCATATTAGCCCGATTTTCCATTAGCAATCACATAATACATCGTTATAATGACAGTAACTGAAGAAAGAACATAGACGAAAGATGCAGTATACAAGCCAAGACAAGAGTACACAAGGATATGGCACAAGCCAGGGAAAAAACCCCAAGACGTGGAAAACCCTTTATCAATTCATCTTAGTATTAATATCAAATGTTCAGCAGAGAGAGAAAATACAATAATTTAAAGTCAAAATGACTTGCCAATTTGAAGATCTAATATGACTGCCCTTGGATAAGTGAATAGCCCAAAACTGCAATTTTATCATTCTGTCAACAGTAGTCAGCTAAGATCTGGTTAGGGTTTCTTACAATCCACTATTTTTCCATTCAATTGATCAAGAAACCCTCCTTTCAACTGCAGCTTTCGTTGTCAAGTAATAGGTTGTCCATCGCTAGCCCTTAGAATTGATTTAAACCCAAGATAGGATTCTCGACCCCTCTATATAACCTGGTACATGCCTGCGGACCTATCTGGAGTAATGGCTCTGAAGTGCAGACACAGTAAGGGAGAAATTCTTCTTTAATTTACCATAGATAAGCTTGAAGTCAATACCCAAACATGACCTAACTTTCTGGGGTTGAATTCGGACCTGTAATGACAGGATTACCCATACAAGTTGCCCTGAAATTTCATCAAGTCCTGTGGCTCTTTATTTGAGGAATCATAGCCCTAGTTGTTGAAGAAGAAACCCAAAATAGACAACCCTTCGTCCTCTTCAAGAGCTTGGCTACCTTAGATATAATTTGGAGGCCTTTGATGTATCAAATGAGGTTGAAGGCACCTCTATATATACAATTTTTAAGGGAAAAAATACATGATTGTTGGGACTTATGATGATGAGGCTGACCTTGACAATTTGTACATGAGTGGGCGTAAATTCAAAAAAACACTTCTTGTACAAATTTGATGATCTTTAGGTTGATTTTGGTCCTCTCGAAAAGAGGAGTTCATTCAATAATCATCTCCAACAAATAGGCTATCCAATGGTGGAATTTGGCCCTAGTTTCTAATTATAACACTCCCTCTCAACTAGGGAGAATACCACTTGATAGTTTATCATGCCATTCGGTCATCATGAAATATCTTGACATCGCGTGCCATCTTTGTATATTATCTATTCTCTACTCTACTGAACATTGATAAGAATTATGAAGAAGAATCGATCGAGAGTGAGTCACAAGACCTTACCACTCTCCACTGACAAAAGTCAATCCAGACTCCATATAACCAGATGTAAAATCATAATCAGACTTGATCTCAAGTGATCAAGTTTGTTGAACATCATTCATCCTAGACATAGGGAGTTCGACTGTACATGATGTGTCCATAAGTAGTGTTATTGTCCCAACCACTTTTCCCAACTCATTGGCCAGATGAGAGGTACTTCCCATGTGTTCTAGACTACATGGGTAGGATGATGCAGGAACACTAGCAGGGAAAGAATATATCACATCCTGCTCACAACCACACATAGGGAAAGGATAATCCATATCCTACATACACAGTTCACAACCATACGTAGGGAAAGGAGAAACCACATCCTACAAACACATGTCACAACCTTACGTGGGGAAAGGAGAAGACACATCATACAAACACATGTTAGAACCATACATAGGGAAAGGATAAACCACATCCTACACGCATGCAAACCAAGAGTAGGGAAAGGATAAACCACGTCCTACATGCATGCTAATCAATAATCGTAAGAAGGATCCTACATGTGGGGAAAGGGTGAACCACGTCTCATCGACATGTCAACATCAATCACAGGGAATGAGCATCCTACATGTGGGGAAAGGATGAACCATGTATTACCGACATATCGAAAAACAGATGCTTGAATGCATCTCTCACTAGGTATCCACAGGAGAAGGTGAACCACTCATCCTACTCTTATGCCATAGGAGAAGGTGAACCTCTCATACTATGCATATCTCATCAATCATAGGGGAAGGTGAACCACTCACCCTACACACATGTCAACCATCATGGGGTATCATAGGGGAAGGTGAACCACTCACCCTATACATAGCGCACCAATAGGGGAAGGTGAACCACTCACCCTATACATAGTGCACCAATAGGGGAAGGTGAACCACTCACCATATGGTTGCTCATAGCTCTCAAGAAGTACCCTAGGTCCCCAGGAGCTCCCAAAGCTCAATGTTCAACCATGAACCTCCTAGCAAGGTCCATCCACAATTCCCAGCCTCTCTTTGAAGAAAGTAATCTGTTAATTCAACAATGATGAATCTAGGTAGCTTTCCAATGTATTGTAAAGCGGTACCCAATTTATGTGGAGTACAGATTCTTTGAAGAATATTGCAATATAACATGTGCTCAAATGGGTCACTGAAGAACCAGTGAGGCAGAAATTACAGCAAAAATTTCAGCAACCAAACAACTATACTTATCTCGATTTTTGTGCATTCACTCCGCCTTGGAAAATGTGCAGAACAGTAAAAACCAAAAACAGAAATTTTACAGCATTTATTACAGCATTAAATGCTGAACTGACTTTCTCGAAATGTGTACCAAGTTGTATGGCCGTACTACTGTATGGACTGTACGGATTTGACAGCAAACCCTCCTCCTCGATTTTTGTGCTCCTTTGCCTCAAAATCTGTGCCGAAGCTGCTGTTTTGCTGCTGTACGGATTTCTAGAAATTCGTGCCACCAACCAGCAGTCTCTCTCCTCGATTTTCGTGCCTAGAATCTTCCCAAAAATAAATGCTGAAGCTGTTGTACGGTCTTCCTTGAAAATTGTGCCTCTCTCCCTCGAAAAATGTGCCCAACACTTGCTGTATGGATTTCTGTCTTGGGAACCGTGCCTCTTTGCTGCTGTACGGATTTTGCTAAAGTCTCTATCAGCTGTCCTCCTTCTCCTCTCTGCTCAGAAATCTCCCTTGCTCTCCTTCTCTTCCTCTCTCAATCTGCTCATGAAAGAATGAATGACCTTTTCCTCCTTTTCCTCCTTTAACCTAACCCTAAGTGACTTTTGGGGAATCCCTAAATCCAATGGCTGAAATAGATTTAGATCTAGGGCTGAGATTAAATGCTCATTTAAATCTCACTTTCTATTTTTTAATTCACCACACTTTAATAAAGACCCACTTAGTCATTTATTTCCAAAGTCACTTTTCCTTTCTAATTTTACATTGACTTTATTAAAGTCACTTTAAAATTAGACTTTAGTAACTTTATAACATAAAGTCACTTTTAAATTAGATTTGACTTTATAAAAATTATAAAGTCACTTTAGGAGAAAAATTAAATTCTTTTGGACACTTTTCCCTAGGCCAAAGATCAAAGCCTTAGGGAACCACCTGTCCTCCGGTACCAAAGTTCAACACTCCCTCTTACCGAGGAAGGTGTTCCTCACCACACCCATCTTGTCTCTGAAGTAGACATGCTTGCCCCGTGGTAAGGCTTTGGTAAGAATATCTGCAACCTGCTCATCAGTGGGAATATACTCAAGCTTCACAGCTCCTTTCTGAACATAGTCTCTGATGAAGTGATATTTGATCCCGATATGCTTTGACCTATCATGAAATACTGGATTCTCCGTGAGTTTAATGCAACTCTGATTATCACAGTAAATCACTGAAGGTCTCAACGGCTGACCAAATAAACCAAACAACATCTTGCGAAGCCAGATGGCCTCACAACTAGCTAGACTGGCTGCCATATACTCTGCTTCCGCTGAACTCAATGCTACTGACTGCTGCTTTCGGCTGAACCATGACACAACTGCGGAACCCAACCCAAAACAGCACCCTGAAGTGCTCTTCCTATCAGAAGCACAACCTGCCCAATCAGAATCAGTGTAACCTGCCAATCTCACTCCATCCCCCTGCCTGTAGTCCAGACCATAATCCACTGTCTCCTGCAAGTACCGCAAAATGTGTTTTGCAGCCACCCAGTGAACCTTCCTAGGCTCACATAAACTGGCTCATCGTGTTGACTGCAAAACAGATATCTGGTCTAGTGTTGACCAAATACATCAAGGAACCAATCAGCTGTCTGTACAATGTGGGATCCACCAACTCGGAATCCGAAGCATGAAGCTTCTTCTAGTTGGTGATCATCGGTGTCGACATGGGTCTACAATCCTCCATGTGGAATCTGCCAAGGATGTCCACAATATACTTCCCCTGTCCCAGGAAGAAATGCCCTTCCTCCTGCCACACCTCCAAACCCAAAAAGTAATGCATCAAGCCAATGTCCTTCATCTCGAACTCTGACGCAAGATCTCTCTTCTGGGGTAACTCTCAGTCTCTTGCCACAGCAACCCCAATGATGTCCACATCTGACACAAGGCCAGAGGCTCCTCACTGCAATATAGTAAGGATTTGAATCTGCTTCCTCGTGAAACCATCTTGTAAGTATCATGTCTATCTCGGGTAACAAGCTCGGAAGCTTGTGGGAACCATAAAGGCATTTTCTTCATCTAACACGCATGCATTCATCACCACTTGCACCTCAAAGCCCTGTGGCTGCTCAATGTACACCTCCTCTTGTATGAAGCCATTGAGAAATGCGGTCTTCACATCCATCTGGTGGATCTTCCAACCCATCTCTGCTACTATCGATATAATGGAGCGGATCGAAGTATATCGAGCCACGGGAGCGAAGGTCTCCTCATAATCGACTCCCTCTACCTGGGAGAACCCTCTAGCCACAAACCTCGCTTTGAATTTCTCAATGCTGCCATCTGCAGCATGCTTTACCTTGTAAAGCCATCTTGAAGTAACCACGGATTTGCCCTCAGGCCTCGGCACCACCTCCCAAACATCATTCTTCATGATAGAATAATACTCCTCCTGCATGGCCTCTCTCCCGAGGGACCTGGCTATTTGCCTCCTCCGCCGCTGAGCTCGAGTCCGAGATCTTGGTGGCCGTTACCATATAGCCCAAAGCCTCTCGTTAGTGCGCTCTCTACGATCGGCCTGCGGCTCGACAACAGAGCGCGTGGCATCTCTCGAGGTGTCCTGAAGCCACTTGAGCTTCCTCTTCTGAAACACTTCCTCCCCGTTTGGGAGGAGCCGACTCCTCCCTCCTCAACATCGAGGGCACCGAACTCCCCTGCTTTGTCATCTTGTCCTCTTGCTGCACCTGGTTTTGTAGATGCGGTGCGGCAACCAGGCTTGTCCATACCAGGTTGTGTCCGATGAGCTGCGACGGGCCCCCGCCTGCGTGCGGCGCGCCTCTGCGACTGCGAGCCCGCGCGGCGGACTGGGGAAATCGTAATAGATGTGCCTCCTGATCCCTCCCCAGTCCACCTTGCTAACGGATCCCCGCCAGCGCTCAGCTATTGCGGGGTGCGGTGATCCAGATACTCTAACTCCCGTGACCTCCTAAAGGCCCTGTCCTCCTCGAACTTTACATCCCGCCTGACAACAACTTTCCTCTGCGCAGGAATGTAAATTCGAAAGGCCTTGGAGGTCTCACTGTAGCCCACAAAGATACCCTTCTCTGCGGTGGGCTCTGGTTTGGTCCTCTTCTCCTTGGGTATGTAGGAGTATGTCATGCACCCAAAGATACGAAGATGACCCATATCAGGCTTCTTCCCAGAAAAAGCCTCCTCCGGAGTCATGTGCCCCAAGGCACGATGCGGACTCCTGTTCTGCAAGTAAACAGCTGTGTTGCAGGCCTCTGCCCACAAAAACAATGGCAACCCCCGATCATGTAACATGGCTTTGGCAGCCCCTCCGATGGATCTGTTCTTCCTCTCCGCAACCCCGTTCTGCTGGGGGTTGTAAGGAACAGTGAGCTCCCTCCTAATGCCTGCCTCCGCACAATAGTCAACAAACTCTCCAAGGGTGTACTCTCCCCCATTGTCCGACCTCGGGCGGACCTGAAATCGTCATAGATGTACCTCCTGATCCTCCTGATCCCTGCCCACTGGATCCCTGTGACTGACTCAACTGCTGCTGAGGGTCTGGCTGATCCAGATACTCTAACTCCCGTGACCTCTTAAAGGCCCTGTCCTCCTCGAACTTCACATCCCGTCTAACAACAACTTTCCTCTGTGCAGGAATGTAAATCTGAAAGGCCTTTGAGGTCTCACTGTAGCCCACAAAGATACCCTTCTCTACGGTGGGCTCTAGTTTGGTCCTCTTCTCCTTGGGTATGTAGGAGTATGTGATGCACCCAAAGATACGAAGATGACCAATGTCAGGCTTCTTCCTAGAAAAAGCCTCCTCCGGAGTCATGTGCCCCAAGGCACGATGCGGACTCCTGTTCTGCAAATAAATAGTTGTGTTTCAGACCTCTGCCCACAAAAACAATGGCAACCCCTGATCATGTAACATGGCTTTGGCAGCCCCTCCGATAGATCTGTTCTTCCTCTCTGCAACCCCGTTCTGCTGGGGGTTGTAAGGAACAGTGAACTCCCTCTTAATGCCTGCTCCCGCACAATAGTCAAAAAACTCTCCAAGGGTGTACTCTCCCCCATTGTCCGACCTCAGGGACTTGATCTTCCGACCTGTCTATGTCTCCACAAGAGCTCTGAACTCCTGAAACCACTTGAAGACCTCCCTCTTGGTCTTCAAGAAATAGATCCAGGTCCTCCTGGAGTGATCATCAATGAATAAGACATAGTAATCATATCCACTCAAGGAAACATGAGACACCCGACCGCTCACATCGGAATGAATCAAATCAAGTATCCCAGTCGCTCTGCTGTCACTGCTAGGAAAAGGGGATTTGGAAAACTTGCCCATCGTACATCCTCTGCAAGTATCAAAGTGATCAGTACTGAAATCTGGCACACCTGTAGTGATCTCCCGTAAAGTCCTCAAGGCTCCATGATACATGTGCCCCATCCTGCGGTGCCAAATCTCACACAGCTCAGAACTGCTAGCTCTGCTGTCGGTGCTACTGCTCAATGCCAAAAGGGGCTGAAATGCAAACTTGTACACCTTTGCATGGCGTACACCTATCACTCTAGCTGAATCAGCTGGAGCGCCCCTGGGATACATCAGCACCTGTCCACCCCTGAACAGTATCTCATATCCTTTGTCCTCCAAAGCTGAGATGGATATGAGGTTCTTCCTCATCCCTGGCACATAAAGAACATCTGACACCTTCAAGGGAGGTTTAGACTCCCTCTGAAATGTCAGTGTTCCCACACCGACTGCTCTAACAGCTCTGTCATCATCGAGTACTACCTCTATATCAGTGCCACTCTCTGAAAGCTCTGAGAAGTACTCACGGACTCCTGTCATGTGACGTGAAGCCCCACTGTCCACATACCAGATACCCGAAGATGCTCCGCAAATCGAGGGAAATGCATGCTCCCTCTGAACCTCTATGGCAGATAATCCTGCACTAGAAGACTCACACGCAATGAACCCAAACTCCCGGTCAAAGCGATCTGCAAAGTCCTCAACCTCTGCTGAAGCTGCCATGCTCTGGTTCTTCCCCTTCTTCTTCTTCTTCTCCGAACACACAACTGCATAGTGTCCCATCTTCTGACAATTCCAACACTTCACTTTGGAATAGTCCTTCTGTGTGTTATCCTGTTTACCTTTACCTTTTCCTTTGCCCCCACCATTGCTTGTGGAAGCCTGCTTCTTCCCTTTGCCTTTCTTGCGTCCTGCCAACAGTGCTACATCCTCATCCTGCTCAACTGGCTTGGCTGCCCCAAGATGACCTTTCCTGATCTCTGTCTGAATGCAATCATCCTAAAACCTCTCCCATGTGGGAAGGGTCTCACGTGCACAAACCCCATCAGCAAAGTTCATCCATGAACTAGGGAGCCCATTCACTACAATCCGCACCAACTCAGTGGGTGGAATGGCCTCTCCAATCGCTGCCAACTCATCTCTCACATTAGTAATCTTTGTGAGATATCCAGCTGCACTATCAGTCTTACCCATCTTAATGTTCTTCAGCTTCTCCTTCAGGACCATTTTCCGGTTTTCATTGGTACTCTGGTAGAGGTTGGTCAATGCTGTCCACATCTCATGAGCATTTCTCTTTCCTCTCACATGAGGAATGCAATGGTCTTTGATTCCGTCTAGAATCAGTCTCTTACCCTTGTTGTTATTTTTATTATATGCTGCCAACTAAGTAGCATCAGTAGGCACATTTATGGCCCCAAAGGGTAGCACTATTATGTCCCCTGCATCTCCCCGCCCCCCCCAAAGATACTTCCCGTGACTCTCTCTCCCTTCCAAACACCGTAATTGGTATGCCCATCCAACTCTGTCCAACTGCTAAAATTCCAAAGACATCTTGTTGTCCTAAACTAAAAACAGTACCTAAAATAGTAAAGGTAAAAATTTTGTTTGTGAAAAAATCCTACGTGTTGAATTTTTCGAGGAAAATCAAGAAATATTTTTCCTCACATCCCAACCGAGACTTTCTAAAGGATTTCCAAGCTCTCCGATACCATGAGTCTTCGCTCTCACCCTGCTTTAAGCCCAATTTTATTACTCCAAAATAGTTAAATGCCCTTTCCCATATCCATACATTTAACAAGCTTGAAAATAAATTTTGCTGAAAACACAAATTCTGGAAAAAATTACAGAATGCTGAAAATACAGAAATAAAAATCAGCAGATGCAAACAGCCATTCAACACATTTAAACACAATGATTTTTGGTCAATGTGACCCTGGAAAAACCCCCTACAACTCTTGGGGAAAACCAGTTCGAAATCTCCTTCTTATTTCTGGAAAATGCTTTGCTGTGTTGAGGCAAAAAATTATGTTAAAAATTTCAGCAACCAAACAACTGTACTTATCTCGATTTCCGTGCATTCACTCTGCCTTGGAAAACGTGCAGAACAGTAAAAACCAAAAAACAGAAATTTTACAGCATTTATTACAGCATTAAATGCTGAACTGGCTTTCTCGAAATGTGTGCCCAGTTCTACGGCCGTACTGCTGTACGGACTGTACGGATTTGACAGCAAACCCTCCTCCTCGATTTTCGTGCTCCTTTGCCTAGAAATTTGTGCCGAAGCTGCTGTTCTGCTGCTGTACGAATTTCTATAAATCTGTGCCACCAACCAGCAGTCTCTCTCCTCGATTTTCGTGCCCAGAATCTGCCCAGAAATAAATGTTGAAGCTGTTGTACGGTCTTCCTTGAAAACTGTGCCTCTCTCCCTCGAAAAATGTGCCCAACACTTGCTGTACGGATTTCTATCTTGGGAACCGTGCCTCTTTGCTGTTGTACGGATTTTGCTGAAGTCTCTATCAGCTGTCCTATTTCTCCTCTCTGCTCAGAAATCTCCCTTGCTCTCCTTCTCTTCCTCTCTCAATCTGCTCATGAAAGAAAGAAATGATCTTTTCCTCCTTTTCCTCCTTTAACCTAACCCTAAGTGACTTTTGGGGAATCCCTAAATCCAATGGCTGAGATAGATTGACATCTAGGGCTGAGATTAAATGCTCATTTAAATCCCACTTTCTATTTTTTAATTCACCCCACTTTAATAAAGACCCACTTAGTCATTTATTTCCAAAGTTCATTTTCCTTTCTAATTTTACATTACCTTATTAAAGTCACTTTAAAATTAGACTTTAGTAACTAAGTAACATAAAGTCACTTTAATTTTAGATTTTGACTTTATAAAAATTATAAATACATTTCTTTAGGAGAAAAAAATTAAATTCTTTAATACTTTTCCTGTAGCCAAAGACTTAGCAATATTAGGAATCAATTCTCATTATGAAACTGGGCCTCAACATTTAGACCTGTAATGACAGGATTACCCATACAAGTTGCCCTGAAATTTCATCAAGTCCTGTGGCTGTTTATCTGAGGAATCACAACCCTAGTTGTTGAAGAAAAAACCCAAAACAGACAACCCTTTGTCCTCTTCAAGAGCTTGGCTACCTTAGATATAATTTTGAGCCTTTTCATGTATCAAATGAGGTTGAAGGCACCTCTATATATACAATTTTTAAGGGAAAAAATACACGACTGTTGGGACTTATGATGATGAGGCTAACCTTGACAATTTGCACACGAGTGGGTGTAAATTCAAAAACACACTTCTTGTCCAAATTTGATGATCTTTAGTTTGATTTTGGTACTCTCGAAAAGAGGATTTCAATTCAATAATCATCTCCAACAAATAGGCTATCCAGTGGTGGAATTTTTCCCTAGTTTCTAATTTTAACACTCCCTCTCAACTAGGGAGATTTCCACTTGATAGTTTATCATGCCATTCGGTAATCATGAAATATCTTGACATCATGTGCCATCTCTGTATATTATCTATTCTCTACTCTACTGAACAGTGATAAGAATAATGAAGAAGAATCTATCGAGAGTGAGTCACAAGACCTTACCACTCTCCACTGACAAAAGTCAATCCAGACTCAATATAACTAGATGTAAAACTGCAATCAGACTTGATCCCAAGTGATCAAGTTTGTTTAACATCATTCATCCTAGACATAGGGAGTGCGACAGTACACGATGCATCCATTAGTAGTGCTATGGTCCCAACCACTTTTCCCAACTCATTGGCTAGATGAGAGGTACTTCCCATGTGTCCTGGACTACATGGGCAGGATGATGCAGGAACACTAGCAGGAAAATAATATGTCACATTCTTCTCACAACCACACATAGGGAAAGGAGAATCCACATCCTACAAACACAGTTCACAACCATACGTAGGGAAAGGAGAAACCACATCCTACAAACACATGTCACAACCATACGTAGGGAAAGGAAAAGCCACATCATACAAACACATGTTAGAACCATACATAGGGAAAGGATAAACCACATCCTACAGGCATGCAAACCAAGAGTAGGGAAAGGATAAGCCACGTCCTACATGAATTCCAATCAATAATCATAAGAAAGATCCTACATGTGGGGAAAGGGTGAACCACATCTCACTGACATGTCAACATCAATCATAGGGAATGAGCATCCTACATGTGGGGAAAGGATGAACCATGTATTACCGACATGTCCAAAAGCATATGCTTGAATGCATCTCTCACTAGGTATCCATAGGAGAAGGTGAACCACTCATCCTACTCTTATTCCATAGGAGAAGGTGAACCTCTCATCCTTTTCATATCTTATCTTTCATAGGGGAAGGTGAACCACTCACCCTACACACATTTCAACCATCATGGGGTATCATAGGGGAAGGTGAACCACTCACCCTATACATAGCGCACCAATAGGGGAAGGTGAACCACTTGGATTGCTCAACCTTTTAATATTCCTAACCAATTATTTTGGTTTGAGTGAAGGGTTCATCCCCTCAACCTTATAATGTGGTAGAAAAATCTTAGCATTCCTAACCAATTATTTTCCTTTGAGTGAAGGATACATTTTTGTTAGGGCCATGGTAGACGAGTTCAACAATCAATACCACCAACATCAACGAAGTTCAACAATCAATGCCACCAACATCACCTTGCTAAACCTTGGTGGTTATCTTTAGCAATACATGTTTCTAGTCATGCTCTCACTCAGCTCATATTTGGTTTGGAATCAAAACTTGAAGATTGGTTCCTTTGTTGCTATTATATGTCCAGGCTTAGAAAAGTTATATTGCAGAAAGGATTGGTTGCTTTCTTTTCAACTGTTTGTTGTTATCTTGTACCCTTGTGGGTCTTGACAAACACCAACATTGTCAAGATTATTCTATCAGGGGACTTCTCCCTTATCATGGATATTAATAATATGTCCAGTGGTTATATTGAATATTTGAAAATTTTCCTTTTTCATATTGAACTCACATTCAAGCTATTCATGCCTTCCTGTACTTAGGAGTAGTCTCTAAAGGCTCAACAGAGATGGATCAGTCTACTTGGGTCTAGTGAGATATGCTTTGATGTGTTTTCTGCTCAAATATCTATAAGACCAAAGTCAAAGAAACATCAATATGAAATTTCAACATTGTCCAGATACTTTTGTTGTTTTGGATGATAGTTTCATTGAATTTCGTATGGTTCTTAGAGCTATCTAGAAGGTTGGTAGGTTTACATTCTTATTCAAGTGAGAAGAGGTATTGTTTCAGTCTATGAGGTGACAAACATATGATTATCTTGATGTGAGCTGCCATGGCCCCTAGGGTCAAAAAATTTCCATATTACATCAAAGAGGACAAAACCATCTTGAAAATTTTAACTATACATGTTCAAATGCCTGCATATCGAAACCAGAAAATATTTACTACATGGTTTCTAGAAGAGCAAAGGATTATTGAGGTCAATTAAAACCAATTTCTTCTAAAGCTCAGGAGTATCAATGGGAGAATAGCTATATTGGAGATAAAAGTGGTGGAGTTATGATTCTGTGAATACTTGTACAACTAGAAAGCCTCCTCCACCTATTCTATTTTTCTCCTTAAAATAAACTACACAAGTAGGTGATTTTGTTACCTCCTTTTAGAGGAAATTGAAATAGTTTAGAAATTGTACATGTTGAAATATTTACAATTATAAATTGTGTTGACTAACTGTCCAAAAGATGAAATATAGCTGAATTTTTGACTAATCATGCAATAAATTATATGGATGACATCTCCTCTTCAATAGGATGACCCAAGACCACTGGCAGCATATCATTGTTCTCCTTCAACAACCAATAAAGGCCAATTCACAATTTGGAAATAAGGTGTCTCTACTATCTGTATCAATCCAATTGCATTAGAAGGGGATTCAGATTGTTCTATGACTTTTGATGGTCTGTAAATATGGTGAAAATTGTTTTTTCAAAAGTTGAGACAATTTCACTGAGTAGGGAGAAGATCATGGGTGTTTTAATCTAGATTATAAGAATTTTTTGGGCCCATTACTATCTCCTTTCATAGGGAAATGTGTTTTAATATGTTTTATCCTCTAATGTGTCCAATCGGTTTTGTAACTCCCATTTAGTAATTAGAGTATTGTCTCTCTAGGTAGTGGGAAGTTACATTATTTGTCGAAAACATGGAAGGAACTTTTTCTCTATTTAAATAACCAACTTCTATAGGTCCATGTCTTTTAGTATGATTTGTACTCTAATGTGTCTCAATATTTTTATAACTCTCATTTAGTAATTAGAGTGTTGTCCTTCGAGGTAATGGGAAATTATGCTAGTCAAAAATATGGAATCCTTTTTTGAGAGCGAAGACCGGGATATGTGCTACATGGTCTAATAATATTTCCTAAAGTTTTCTTGCCCCTTTCCTATGAAATGGTCCTTCTCCAAAAAATCGGATAGGAATTTATTGAGCGCATTAAAATAATGGAACACTGGTGGTGGCTTAACATTCCATCAACCTCACTAGTGAATTGCCATCCTATTGGCTAGTATCATATGCTTTTTAAGTGGAAAAAGCACTTCAACCTATGATTGTGTTCTATCATTTGATATAATTTCAGTTAGAATATGAGTCGTAAAACCATGAACTATGGTGTCATCTTTGTGCTACTAGATTGACCTTCTTTATAGAATCAATTGGTGGTACAATATCATTGCAGGGCAATTTGGGTTGGGAAGAATGGATATATACCATATATACACTTTTAAGGTCTGCACTTCACCATACAAACACAATTAAATAACAAAACATTGCCACTTAATGTGATTCTTGCCACCAGGAATCAAGAAGTGCATATGCTATTGGGAAATGGTACATGTTTAAAAATGTTGTTTACAAATTTCTAGGAAACTGGGAAATGGCATGATGCGATAATTAATGTGTAAATGGAAAGCCGCTATAAATGCATTGCAAAGTAACTAGCCTGACATAGGACTGTAGGAATAACAATTTTTTTGAAAACAGTACAAATACAATTTCCCAGATTTACTACGGGAACAAGTTCTGAATCGACTTTTATATTGCAAAAGCCTCCACATATATTTTGAGGACTTAGCCAACATGTCAAATTTTGGAGTCACAACCTCTTTTATTGTGGATTTCTAGGACCCTTCTCAGGATTAAGTAGATATAGGCATTGATACTATCTTGACTCTTGATAGAAAGATATTTTTGTATTATAGCACATGAAAGTCCACCAAGGCATAAATAATCTAGGCTTATTTGATTAATCATATATATGGATGATCATCATTAACTCCAAGTTTCCATTAATTCAGACATGTGCTTTTGGTAACCTGAAATTATGTTTGACATTTTCCTATGTGACATATTGTTTGACATCTTCCACTTCCTTTGTTGTCACTTTTATATTTTCTAATACTCCAACACTGGACTTAATAGGATCCCCTTCTTCATTGTATGATGGTTTTCTGCTGTAAGAAATCTATACATAACCAGTCCAGGAAAGATTAGATTCCTTAGTCTCCAATTTTTTATGTATTTACCTTTTGATCACTGGGAAAATAGTGCCATCAAAATTCTTTATAGGCGGGTTTTCAATGCTTGCAGGGGTTTCTGAGAGGGAGAAGTCATTATTCCCTACATAAAATGAGTGATTTCCTTTTTTATCTCAAGTGAATCCTTTGCAGTGAGCACTATCCTGGCATACATGTACTGGTGTGAAATTAATGCCAACGAGAGCATGCAGTCCAACTCCCCAACATACTTTGATGTCATATGCAAATGCATTGAGAAAGGCTAAAGCTACAAATCCAAATCTCTTATTATGGATCTTTCCATATCTAATATTTTATCATAGACGTTTCCTAGAAGAAGATCCAACTCTTTTGTCATTGAAGTATGATAAAATTACGATTCTTGATGATCCATTTCACCTGCAAAAGAAAACTTTGTGTCTTTAAGATTTTCCAATTCACTATTGTCGAGTTTTAGTCTAGAAAGGCACAATTGATAACCAATTTGAGGTATGTACATAATGGACTCGTGTTTGGTATTATTAGCTTGGCAGGGGAGGCATTTTAGCTCAAGTGTTGAAATCTCCTCAAATAAGCCCTCGTATATTTCCTTCAATTCATCCAACTCTAGACAAATCCTGGATGAAATCATCATTCCATATTTGTTTCTATTGCTTTGATTAAAGTCAAAGACTCTATTTATCAGTTCAAATTCATAGATATGGACAATCTCAATTGTAATGCAAGTAAAAGCTTGTCTTACAATATTCAAATTGATCCTTCCTGCATGCTCATGTTGTCTTTCTGAAATCCCAATTTCAAAAAATTTCCTTGTATGTAAAATGGAACTCATACTCTTTGAAATTAATGTCCAATCATCCAATGTTGAAAAATAACCTAGACACCGAAATATCAAGTAGATGTGGAATATCTTTCACATATTTCAAAGTTTTGTGCAAGGCTTGCATCATTTGATCACAATGGTGGAGCATTGTTATAGTGTTTAGATGCCCATTCAAAATGTTGAGATCTAATATAGGCCTTAAGAACCAAGTCCTTAAAATACATCAGCCCATGGCAATGACACTCTTGTTAAACATGCCAAATAACAAAAATCCTTCCTTGGCTTCGCCAATGCCCATGCTACTTGGATGCTTATCAACTTGAAAATTTTGCAAGGCATCATAACCTGTAGCATCGATTTTCAGAAATATGTTTAATGAGATCTCCGAAACCCTGTATGGATGCAACATAAGCCCCTTGACTGGAATTTGTTTAATGTTGATTCAGATTGTTTATTATTCACATTTCTAATTTTTGAATCTGATTTAATGTCATCTTCACTGCATGTATTCTCCCACAGGCCATGAGTAATGTCCATGGTGGGGCTGTGATATGGAAGCAAGCCGGATAACTGATGATGACTCAGGTTTAGGATCTAAATGGCATGCTACCCATGATAATCTCATTGAATCAGTTGGGGTTACTGGGTTTTGGTTAGGAAAAGTGGCTCTCATGGACATCTGGGAAGGCTCCAGAATGAATGGCCTGGGGACACATGCATATTTATACTAGCCTTAAGAGTTTTCCTTGCTTTCCTCATTGAAGAAGATAGGATATAAAATTTTTATAGCTTTTGAATAGATGACACAACCTCTTCTAGGCCTATTGTCCATGGTTGAATATGCCTCTTGCATTTTCAAGCTCAAAGAGTTGGCATAACTGGTCATTTCCAATTTTAATAGGCATTTTTCTAGTTTCATGCCATTAGGTTCCAATTTTGAATCCCATGGGTGAGGTGTGCTATCCACTAGTTTATATTGGGGTTTGCACAAAAAATCCAGACTATGAAAATGAAGGAAATAAGGGTTCTACTTTATATATTTTCACAGTTGGCTGATCCCATGGAGTTAAAAAGGTAGCTCTATTCATCAGCAACGGAGAAAATTAGTGACAAATAACAGTGATTGTTTATTTTGAATCCTTAGTATGAGATCATAGAAGACAATATTCGGATTCAAATTTGAAAGAGGACAAAAATCATTGAAGGCACAACAAGTCTTCAATGTGTGGAAGAATTCTTCCTTTTGTAGAAGTGTGTACAAAGCAGGAGGGATATTACACTCATCTCCAGGGCACACAGAATTAGTTAGAAGTATTCAATAATTTTTGCATATAGATATCAGTGTCACTCAAGTAGTCCTCCTTGAGATATTTGGCCACAAACGATGTAGAAATATAACATGTCAGAATCAGCTTCCTATGGATGATTGCAGCTGTGAAGTTTGTAGCACAAGGAGTGGATTATGTAGCCTTTACATGTGTGTTATTTGGAGCAAACTTGAGTTTCAAGTGAATACTTGCTGATGGGTAGTCTGTGATATTTTTTCCCACTAGACATAGACAGATTGTGCAATCGGTGAAGGAGAAATAAGCATGTGTATCAGTAGTATGGGTTGTGCAGGGTCATCCGAAATGCTTTTCATATGTATGGCTTGTAAGAGAACACTGGAACTATTAGGGTAAAGGATGTTTTTCAACAATGTGCACCTGCTTATGATAGGAAAACCCTTGTGAAGGAATTTGATTGTGTTCAGAGGATATTTCATGGGAGTGAGAACTCCAAGGGGAGAAAACTATTTTGAAAGTCTAAAGAATTATTGGAAAGAGTGTAGTTGATGATGAGGCTACAATTTTTAAAGTGACGCAACATTTCTTTCAAGAGTTAGAGATAGGATTATACTTGGGGACCTCCTTATTCGATTTGTGAAATACCTTGTTTGATCCAATGATATGGAAAATAAAGCCTTGTTGAGAAAATAGATTGTCATCATTGAATCAAGAAACTTGTACACATATGCACTCTACATGATACTCTTCGCATTAAGAGTGGTGTTTGGCAATGGTATTATAATACAAACCTTAGATCACATTAAGTATTTCCTTCTAAGTGGAGATAGTGGCATCATTATAATAATTGATGTTCCAGGACAAGCAACGATGTTTCACCTATAGCAGACTTGGAATTGAGGCTCTTAGGAAAAGCAGTACTGGCATTCTCGAATATGCTTACCAGAAAACAAATAATTTTGAAAGGCCTTCATCTTACTGTGTCAAATAAGGATAAGTTTTCAAAGATGTTGAGGATTAAAAAGATGAAGCTGATGCATCTTACAGACCTTTTTCATAGGTCAAGTGGAAGACTCGTTGATAGAATTCAGTTGCTTTTGAGAGAATTATCCAAAGGAAAATGGATCCCAAACAACCCTTGTTCAATAGCAAAGACCTCAAAGAGAGAGGAATGCTCCCATCCTGATCCATAATTATGGTGATAAGGGGACTTAGTGTGTATATATAAATATATTTACATGTGCCACATTGGAAAACGTTTTGATGAGCCAACCTACAAAATTGGAATAGACCAACCTGTTCATTTTTGAAGCCAACTTGTATACCTTTCTTTGGATGTATTACAAATTATTTTTTCAGCTAATTTGAAATATTGCCCAACTTTTGTGGGGTCTCTGCCTACAATTCCATTAGAGGAACCTGAGAAGCAATGGTGTTCATGACATGGAGATTTCACATTTGGTTTGTGGGCCTGCTTTGATCAGAAGCCCCCTGCATGGAGTTTTCATTTATATTTCATAGACTACATATTGTATGTGGAAACCCATTTATTCTCCTTCAAAGAATGCAGGCATGTAAAAACCCATATATTCCCCTTGAAGGCTGGAATGCCCAGTCTAAAGTCCCTACATTCGCCATTTAAAGAGTACTTGGGTTTGGATTGGGTGATTTAAGGAGGAGGAATATCTTTGAAGACTGAATTAATCTATAATTTCCTTAAAGTCATTACTCTATAATTTCCTTAAAATCATAAATAAGTTATGCTAGATCTTCAACGGAATAAATATCATGATGTGGAGAGCTAATAAGTCCCCCATTGGCAGTTGATTTTCTTGTAACATCAATATCATCAATGAATTTATGGCCAATGGAGCAGAATCCATCACATATACACATGAATGCAAAGATTTTCCACTCATCCTGTAGACCTTGAAACTTGACAAGAGTGGACAGAATATTGGGAAGCTCAGGCACACAATAGAGAAGTCACAGAGCATCTTTGATGTGCCAACTTCCAAGTGACATTGAATGAAGACAACTTTGATTAAAATTTTGAACCATAGGAGACAGAGGAAAAAAAGTTTGAACCACAATCTTTTGAAAATTTGGCTACAGTTTACAAAGAAATTGATGTTTTTAAGTATTTCATGGTGTTTGTAACAGTGACAGGTGTCTTTGAGATTGCAAAAGTAGTGTCTATGTCATGACAAAATCAGTGTGTTTGCCTGCCTTTTTGGTAAAATATATTAAAGGATTATCTAGTAAAGGAACAATTTGGAAAGGGAAATGACTCTCTAGTTGGAAAACTACAATTGTCAAAATCTATTCTACAATTGGCCAATTTTAAAAATATCAGCAAATGTGTTGTCCGATAACAGACCAAAAAATATTATCTTGTTGGCCTAGAAGAATGTGTATAAGGCTTGGGTCTATGTTATGGGGGATTGGATTAATAATGCTTTAATGGAAAATATGGTCTGACATATTTGCAAGAAAACAAGCTTTAAGGAAAACTACACATGCACCATATCCCTAGAATGCCTGCTTATTCATTTGTGCTTCATTTGATACAACCTGGACATAATTAAGTATTATATTTTTTGGGATAGCAAAGATGGATCAAAGGCTAAGTTTTTGAGAACTCATGGAACTTGAAGATAACGCTTTCTAGCATGGAATATTTAGCAAGTCCAGAGAGGCCCTTACAACAACTCTTGGGATCTAGTGTTTGGAACTTTAGGTATGAAGCTGAAGATGGACACCTTTAAGGAGAGACATAGGAAAATATTGGAGGAATTTATAACCCATATCAATAGAGATGCAACAAAACACTCAACAAAGATCCTATAAATTTCAGAATTCCAATGAGGGGGGACAGGATGACTGAAAATGGAGATCTTCCAAGACTGGATTGTACACGGTAAAGATAGGTCATGAAATAAGGTGTAACTTCAACAAAAATTGGAAGAAGGTTTGGGTGAAGGAGGACTTGACTAAAGCAAAGAATTTATTACAACTATCCACTGAAAAACAACCTAACACAGGATCATATCATGAGGAAAATGCTTCCTTGGTCCTTCTTAATGCCCCCTTTTCCTCTTCTCCTTATGTGTGAGTACCCTTGTCATATTTCAAGTCATTTTAGAGAGAAACATGACCTCAATTGGAGATTTCCTACCTTGTTACCATATCTCTTTCAAAACTGGCATTGGATATCACAATCCCCAAAGCTTAAATAATTTTGGAAACATGTTGCCAGCTATGGAAGTTTGGTTAGAAATAAACATAAGTATTTTCAGATATCAGTCTATGAGGAAGCCCTTGAGAAAGACTAGTAACAAGCATGGGGACATTTATAATTGAAATAGTAAAAGCCACTGTGTCTAGAGAGAGAAAATTCCCCAGCAGATGATTGTTGAATTTAAAAACCAAGGCAGCTTAAATCCTTCATCCTTGACAAAGGAAGTGGGACTTGCTGTAACAATCAAACTAAGAGGCAAGGATGATATTTGAGACACAATAGACCTATGGGAAACTGTAGCAATCTAGCTAAGATAGAGGCATGATCAAGGGATTAAAACTGTCTTTTCAAATAGGATTTGCTCATTTGAATTGGAAGAGGACTTTGCCATAATCGTCAGAGCCTGGATGAGTAGTCAAGGGGCTTATGTCTACATTTGTATGGATGACTGGAGCTATTTTTCCATTTATAATGTAGATGCAGGAGTTGGAGGATGGTAATGATTTTTCATGGTATTTCTCACACAAAATCTTTATTGCAAGGACCCAAATAAAACTAAAATCTTTTATTCCCAATTGAACCATGATGCAACCAGATGTGTTGATATCCAGTGAATTCATTTCTTTGGTATTTTGAGTGTAAGGGTTGAGATATTAGCACCTTGTTATGGACAGACTTGTCCACATCTTTCACCTTTACTTAAAGTCACACCTTTACTTCACTTTGCTGAGCATACTGATTATACTTTGCACTTAGTATAGTCCTGTAATCTTCCCATAATCATGCAACTTCACACTAAACACAGTTCTGCAATTTTTCTCTTTAACACAGTCATAATATTCGTATATATATATAAGATACTCTGTCTCCCTCCTTCATATAAACATAGTCCTAAACTCACATTTATTGCAGACCTAAAGTTATGCACTAGATCACAGAATATTTATATCCAAACCATAATCCTTTTATTTGTTTATATAACGTCATTCTATTATTCAATCCGCAGTTCTGTTCTCTCTTTATTGCACTTGTATTTCAGTCCTGAAGCTCATACTAAATCTCAGAACTCTTGACCAAGAATTTGTGTCAAACTAAAATCCACATGCTCCTTTAAATATTTGATTCTGACTGTAAATAAGCTGACCTATACTTATATTATGAGGCCGACTTGATCAAGGGTATGTGAGTCAACTTGTCCATTGATCATAGGCTATTTGATGAGATATTCAACAGTGATCTTGAGCATCATATTGAGCCATGTCTTCAAGGCTTATATGACAAGGTCTTGAGGCATACTTCATTGACGTGACTCTTCATATACATGATTCTTAATTAGTACATTTATGACAAGATGGAAAATCCCTAAAAGACATCAAGAAGAAGTCTTTTGACCTATAATAAAAACCTTTCTCATGAAGCGAGCGATTAGTTAGAGAATGCTTTTCGTGCGGGTGGGCTTGCGTGTGCAGGGTGTTCCTTCAGCATTACGAACAATGCGCCTATCACGACTAGGGTTACCTTTGACTCTGTCGAAATTGAGTTGAAGACAACAAGGGGGGGAGGGGGAGGGAGAAGGGCATCCTTGAGTCAAGCGAGGGTGGAACAGGTTGGAGGAGAGATTCAAAAAATGTAGGATGGCTAGATCGGATGGACCCACATCCTAGTCCGCAGGGTCCCAGGGGTCCACAAGAATGGATTCCCTAATGTTGGAGAGAGTCAAAGACCAGATGAGAGGGGCGAAAGGGGCTTCATTCTCAAAGATAGCACAATGTCTCCCCTTCCAAGTGTTCGAGAGTAGGAGACCAAGGAGGAGCCACCATGCTCTGGAGACCACTGGGTTGGAGAATCTGTGGGTCGACCAAAGCAAGGCTTTGGTGGTAGTAGGGGCGTCATCAGCGGGGCAAAAAATATCAAAGGCTTGCAACTAGACCTGTTGGGTTAAGGGGCAGTCCATGAAGATGTGATGCTGGGTTTATTCGGCCTGCCGACAAAGGAAGCACATGGACGGATCGATGAAGTCCCTTTTAAGGAGACAATCCCATGTCAGGATATGTTTGTGAACTGCTAACTAGAGGAAGTGGGCCACTTTCGGCCGGAGATGACTAGTCCATATTCTCTTCCAGACCTGAGTGTTGGGGATGACTGGGACCACCGCAAAAAGGAGATAAGCTTCCTTGAATGAAAAGACCCCGGAGGTCGAGAGGCCCCATCTTAATTTGTCCGGGCCCTAGGAGGCATGGATTTTCTGTTGGGCGAGATACTGGGAAAGTCGATCTGACCCTTGGCAGGGTAGGTCTATAGGCCAATCTTTTGCAGTTTTCCATTGGCACCAACCATGCTTGTCTGGTTGGCTGCGCCAATAATCTTTTATTTTCATGGCTCCGCAGGAATGGAAGAGGGGCATGAGATCCGCCAAATAATGGTCCTGAGAGAGGCGGGGGGATTGCTGCCAAGAGTCCTCCCAAAAGTGTCCAGTTTCCCCATCGTGCACCTCCTAGAAGAAGTGCGTGTGAATCAGGTTGCTATTATTGTTGGCGGGGCTCCAAATGGAAGACCCTTGAATATGGAGGGGTGTGTGAAGGATTTCATGCTAAGTTTTACCTTGGCCATACTTATGAGACCAAATATTCTTCCACAGTTCCGATCCCCCTTTCAACCAACACCACCAAAGTTTGGCCCCCACAGTTGCATTAAGAAAATTTGGGTCCCTCAAGCTCAAACCCCCCATCAGTTTTGGGAGACACAACTTATGCCAGGCCACTAGAGGCCACTTTCTATCATCCGTAGTACCTCCCCAGAGGAATCTCCATAATAAGGCAATGAGTTCCAAGTAAATGCAGTTCGAGGCTGGAAGAGCAGACAACTAGTAGAGGGGCATTGCTTGCAAGAAAAATTTGAGGAGGGTGGCCCGTCCCGCAAGGTTAAGGACCCAAAAGGTCCAGTTAGAGAGCTTACTATAAATTTTCGCACAAAGGTATTTAGATGGGGAAATGCAGAGAGGATTGAACAGGAGGGGAACTCCCAGGTACTTGGAGGGGAGAGAGCCAATATTGAAACCCAGGGTTTTGGCTAACCAGGCTTGAACTGGGCAGGGAGTGTGGAAGAAATATATATCATACTTAAGCTTATTGAGGAGCATACCTGAGGCTTCTTGGAAGTCCTCTAAGATGATGTTGAGTTGGGAGGCTTCTTTCAGAGTCGCGACACCGAAGAGGAGGTTATTGTCCACAAAATGTTGGTGAGTCATGTTAATGTTTGATCTAGGAAGATGAAGTCCTATTATCTGATTGGATTGTTTAGCGGCCTTGAACAAGCGTCCCAACCCTTCAGTAACAATAATAAACAGGAAGGGGCAGAGCGGGTCCCCTTGACGAATACCCCTTGAGGACCAGAAAGTTTTTGATGGTGTAACATTTATGAGAATGTAGAAAAATAGAGTGGAGATCATGGATTTAATCCATTGAATCCATTCAGCTACAAAACCAAATGCCCATAGGGTCTCTAGAAGGTGATCCTAGCTGAGGCAATCATATGCTTTTGAGAGATCCAGTTTCAGCAACATTCAGCGAAGCTTATGCATTTTAATAGAGTGGATGGTCTCATGCATGGAGACAATGCCATCTAGGATTTGTCGTCCCTCCAAAAACCCTAACTGCTCATGACTAATGATGTAGTGAAGTAGTGGCTTGAGCCTGCGGACCATGATGGTGGAAAATATCTTATAAATCACATTGCAAAGGGAGATAGGCCTGAAGTCCCTCGGTCTTGTTGCCTCCTTCGATTTGGGGATGAGGGTGATGAAGGTGGCATTAAAGCTGGACCATACCTGTCTGAGCTTCCGTGATTCCTCCAACTCCCATATGTCATGATAAGGAAGGACCATCTAGCTTTGAAAAATTTTGCAGTAAAGCCGTCCGGCCCCGGGACCATATTTGAAGGTAGGGCCTTCATGACTTCCTCTACTTCCAAAAGGGGGATTCGGCTTAGAAAAGCTTCATTTTTGGTTTTGCAAGATCAAAGAGGGGATATGATGGGTAACTTTACACAGAGCCTCTGATTTGTCATAGCCTTCATCCTACAACAGGGAACAGAAGAATGCTTGTAGTTTCGTCGCAATGTCTTCGTGGCGGTCTAGGCAGGAGCCGTCGATCGCCTGCAGGTGGGTGATTCTATTTCTTTGCCGATGTTGGATCATGGATTGGTGGAAGAATTTTGTGTTTCATTCCCCTTCTCTCAACCATTGAATTCTGGATTTCTTCTGCCATAGTATTTCCTCTTGTTGCTTCCGTTCCTCCAGGTCCTTGATCAAGAGATCTTCTTTTTTGGCCAACTCTTCCGTGCGGTCGTCCTAGATATTTCATTGTTCTACTTCCTCCAACATGGCTTCCAAATTAATATTTTCCTCAAGAATATCCTCAAAATTTTCCTTGTTCCATGCTTTGATATGGCCTTTGAGGCCTTGTAACTTCTTCTGGAAAGATTGCATTTTTTTACCAGGTGGTGTACGTCCCAGGGTTGTCCTCCATGAATCTAATTGATCCATGAATCCCGGGTGTCGCAACCAAAAACTCTCAAACTGGAACGAATTTCTCTATCAGGGGGGGGGGGGAGGGCAGTAGACAAGGATAGATCCACACTGATCCGAGCTGATGGAGGGGAGGATCTCGGAGGAGAGTCGAGGGTCGGTCATGATAAGGTGATCTGAGAAGAGGAACCTGTCTAGCCTATAGGCGATTTGGTTCTCTCCCCCTCATCGATTGTTCTAGGTATGAAGCCCTTGGCGGGGCATGACATAAACGAGGCAGAGATCCTTAATAATGTTGTTGAAGGCATGCGAGGATGGGTCTAAGTGACGGACTCCCCTGCGCTTTTCTTCCAGGTTTCGAATCAAGTGGAAATCCCCTCCTAGGATCCAATCTTCTTTGGCCCATAACCTATTGAGTCTTTTCAGATGCATGAGGAACATCGATTTGTTGCGAGGCATAGCCAGCCCGTAGACCGTAGTTAGGCTCCTCCACTGGTGTTGGCCTATCAAGAAAATCAAGGCTGATAACGTGAATTTGGTGCCGACCCAGTCTTCTAGGATAACATGTCTCGGGTCCCAAAGAATTGCTATGCCCCCGATAGATCCAGTGGCTTCTATCGTCATGGCTTGGCTATTCCTCCAACATCTCTGGTTGTTTTCCTTAACTTTGTTGGAAATCACCTTCGTCTCCTGCAGAATAACTATCTTAGGTTTGTAAATTCCTATTTTGTCTTTAAGGGATCAGATCTTCCCTAGGCTGCTGAAGCCCTTGATGTTCCATGACATGATCTTCATGAGGAAGGAGTGACAGATCTGGGAAAGAAATCCATCAATTGTCCCATCTGCCTTGAGTTTCACAAAATTTCTCCGGCTTCGCGAATAAGCTCTTTGGTAGATTTGTGACCCTTATTTCTCTTCTCATATCCCTCAAGGTCTTGGAGTGTTATGTTAAGGGGGTTTCCCTCTATACCCATATTGTGGAGACTTGAGTCCACTTGTCCTGAACGAGTCACCCATTGGTTGAAAAGGGTGCCAAAATGGTTCAGTTGATTACCTAGGATATATTTGATGCCTGTCTTGCTCGAGATTTTGAATATTTCCTACAAATTTTTCTCCTCTGCTCTGAGCCTATTGTGTCACTCCTCAGCCTCTAGGATCCTACTCGTTTGCCTTAGGACCTCCTCGATGCATCGATTTGATTCAATGTGCTAAGGGATCTTTCTCTTGGAGGAGAGCTTGTCTTCGAGGGTGGAGAGTAGCTTTTTGATGTCTATCGATTAAGGAGCACCATGGGATGAAGAGAGGGATTGGGAAGGGGGGGAAGGGATGACAACCAGGGATTCGTTGGCCATGGTCTCAAAGCATTTTTTAGATTTGGGAGGCACCGACTGAGGGGAGGAGGATGGGGCCTGGGGAAGACATGTGATTGGGGGCCTAAATGATGAGGAGGATTGGAATGCAAATTTGAGTGCTGTGGCTGAATGGCCTTGGATTGACACCCTTGAAATTATTGAAAGCCATCACCATCCTTAGCCAGCGCAGCTGAACGAAACTCTTCTACTATTAACAGGCAGTCGTGGAAAAGATGATCATACTCATGGCACCTGCAGCATTTGAAAGGAACATGTTGATAATCCAGTGGTTGTGTCCATGTAGAGTCGTTGTAGACTATATTGATAGATTTTGACAGCAGTTGGGATATATTCATATGGACACATATCCGGGCATAGGTCACATGGCGTTGGCGTTTGGTGATCTCTAAGATCTTAATAAACGTGCCTATTGAGTTTCTGATTCCTTCCAGGATATCAGGCTCCCATAAACCATTGGGGAGGGAGTAGAGTCGAACCCGGATAGGAGCCGTGGTGAATTCCTCTTTGTCCGAGTTGTAGCATTCCTCCCAATAGCGAATGAAGAGACTCACACTTCCCATAAAATACGGTCTGTTCTCAAAGATCTGCTTGCAGTCTTCCAGATCTTCAAAGATCATAGTAAAGAACCCTTTAGCCCTTATTCTAAGCTTGATATTTCCCTTTAGGGACCACTTATTCTAGATCCAGGCCAAAATATCTTGCTCTCTAGGCTAGATCCCCAAAAAATTATAGATCATTGCATGATATTTCATATACTATTGAGTTTTTTCCAAGCGGTTGTTAGGAATGACAAATTTGGGGTTGATTGTTGCCTTAGGAAGGCAATGACTTCTACCATCCTTTGCTTGCCACTGCACCCCCATAACTAGGGTTTACACGACTGAGGAGGATTTTTTCGATCCATTGAGAGGCTGGCCTTGCACAAAGGGGGTCCGATTTACTGCATCCCTGTAGGACTGTGGCCCCTCTCGCCGCGGCGAGGGGCCTGACATGGGTGCTTCATCCCTAGCTTGGAAGGGTTCAGAACCCTGCAGAAGCAGCACACAGAGGGGGCTTAGTAGAGGACTGACGACACATAAGGTTACGACTGAGCTACCGAAACCTTAGCAGAGCTCGCTAAGGATACTTCTCTTGCTGAATATATCAATAAATATTTATTTTGCACCTTTAGTTAATGTTATGGAGTTTGGACTATAAGAACGTTTGAAACACCAACAACAACAAGATTTTTTAGTCCCTTCAGGACTTCATAGAGGCAATAGAGAGGGTATTCCCTTTAGGACTGCGTAGAGGCAGCAGAGAATGTGCAGTGATTATGTATTATAGTGGAGAGGAAGTGTTGAAAGTGCGGGAGAGAAGAGGAGTCCAGCCGAAGGATTTGGAGGGTAGGCTAGCCTCCTATTACCAAGGATTTTGGCTGCATTTTTGAGACATATACTAGAAGTTCTAGCTAGGATTTCGAATTTCCCAACAGTTAGGTGAGCCAAGCCCAAGAGGGCCAATTTTCCGATGTCAAAACTAGGACGAACCCTTTCTAGGTTTTTTTGGGTTTCTTGAGTAGAGTCCGTGGTTAAAATCCCATAATTTTCTAAGCAGAATATCAGCTCATTTATGAAGCCCCTACTCAGCCAGTAGCTAGAGGCACTAGGGGGAAGAGGGCTAGATTTTGAAGGTTGGAATTATAGGAAACCATTTCTAGTTTTTTCTAGGTTTTGGGCAAGGATCACCTTCCCAAATTCCTCGAATTTTCTGAGTGCCGGAGCTAGGCCAACCAATAGTCTGAAGTTAGCTAATATCAACATTTCTGAGTAGAGCATCATATTCATTGAGCCATGCAAAACAGTTTCTAGCAGGAGTTTTTGTTTTGGTTTGAGTTGTCCTTCAGCCTACTTTGAGCAGGCCCAAGTGCAAGCTTTCCAGCACCACTATTGTACTCATTCCATTCAATTTAATATAATGGCTCAACAATTGTTTTTGGCTCCAGTTTACATGTTTTGATGAAGTATTTTCTGTTTTCGTAGTTTTTTGTCTATTTTCACTTTTATTACTGTTAATCCCAATTTGGGATATTACAGTGGTATCAGATCATAATATTGGCTTAGCTTGTGGGAAACCCTCATTCTATGACGAGACCAGAATAAGGTCAAACTTAGACGCCATGACAGTAAACTTGAATGAGGTGATTAGGGTTCAAAAAATGATCGTTAATTCGAGGAATAAACTGATTCATGCAATAATTGTGAATCGAGACATTATTGCAGTTGATGTGGAGTTATTAGTAGCAAATTGGGGGGGATACCAATAATTGGGACATGACACTCAAGCGACCCTCTCTTTTTTGGAGTTCCATGAACTAAAAGACATGCACAAATCAGGGGGAATTCGGTGGTAATTATGCAGGGATGGTGAGATGAATTAAGGAAGAAGATGAAAGCGTAGTTGAAGGGGACATAGTTGGTAAGGAGACAGTTGAGCATACAATTTCTGGTGAGACACCACCCATTATTGAGGTATCCATTGATGGGGTATCTAGGGTTGTGACTGAGTTATCTGATGATAGCAATGTATCACAGGTCGATGAGGTGTCAGGATACAACTCCACCATTGTTGAGGAGCCGATAAGTACAGAGGCCTCCAGGTCTATAACAGAATTTTCAGATGACAATCACATGCAGCTGACTAGTGGGCATGTCTTGCATGTTGGAGTGTCTATGGAGGAGGGTGTGCAACCATCCTTTGGGCTAGCCCTTGAGAAGGCACTAGGAGATACAAAGGTATTGGATTATGGTCGTACAAAGCAATTCCATCAACTTCAGGCTGAACTTCTAGCTTTTAAAGGGGAGGCCACATCAGTATGAGAGGCTATTTTGTTGTAGAAAAAAGAACTGGAGGGCATGAGAGTGGTTTGTGCTGAGTCAATAGCCAAGTTGGCCCACATTTAGGAATGATTGGATTCGTTAATGGTACAAATAGAGAGCACAGGGGAGTGTCAGAGTGGCCCCCTTCAGGCATACATAGATGGGGCTAGCATCACTATTGGGTCACCTCTTCCCCTTGGAAAGAGAGAGACTGATCCACCTAGTCAGATCTCATATCTTGACCAGGATGGTGAGATGAGGTGACATGAGCTGTGCAGGGTGCAACACTTATAGGATGGATGGATTGTTCTATGTGCAGGTATTCTTGCATTCGATTCCTCTATCGAGGTTAGATGGTGAGAGGTACTGAGCTGGTACCCCGTGGAGTAGGCTAGGCAGCTGGATACATCCATGGCCACATTTTAGCAGAGTTCATGGATTACTAGAGGGACATGAGAGCCAGATTGTTGTTGGGATCCAAGTGGGATTTCCCATCACATCATAGAATCAGTAGGTGATGTTAGTAGTTGCACGATGGGTTTGAGGTTTGCGGGCACACACATTTTCAGATCTCTATCAGAGCCCTGAACATCCCTAGTGACATGATGGTTTGATAGGAGGGTACACCCTTTTCAAGAGTTATCTCAACATATCAACCATGTGTGGAGTCACAAGGTGATTAGCCTACTTTGGCAAGAGTTGGTCGAAGGAGGTAGCCTTGGCAGGCCACCAAACAGGGCAGTATGTAGAGACGACGCTCTCTCATGGGTATATGGTACACTTGACCTATGGAGAATAGGATAATTGATGTCATTGTCATTGGCATGTGAGGAGTTCGTCTGGTCCGATCCTTTAGAGCAGATTGGGAGATGTAGCCCACCTCATGTGGGGTTTACTAAAAGAGTGGTGGATATTTTGGCGCATGTAAGATACTATACGTTACAAGGTGGTGCAGTAGTAGGCACTAATACGTAGGACTACAAAGAGTCATTTCATAGGGACACAGATTGATGCATATAAACCTGATGTTACACCATAGCAACCAAGGGTGTGAAGGGATCTGCAGCGAGGAGGAGATACTGAAGAGGAGCATGGAGATGCATGGGGGTGTGTTGTAGTATGTTAGAATGCGTTGTGGAGTAGAAGTGCCTCACATCGCATTGGGTACATGTGGGGAACGAAAAGTGCAGTGACACATGAGGGATATATGACAGTACAGGATGGTATAGGAGTAACTAGTGGTATCTGGTGGTGTAAAGGGGCAGGTTGTAGCATACACTAGCATGATGAGGAGTGCAAAGACACTTGGTGGTATGCAGTGACCTATGATACGGTGCAACAAGCACTTGGAGCATTTCTTCCAAGGGGATTTATGGACAGGGGCATTAGGTGTACCCTGGGATGCAACTCACCTAGGATTGATGAGGATATTGTTGATCATCTGGAGACACCTCGTTTAGCAGAGACGGGACTATGAGGGTGCTATGGGAAGATCCGAGGGAGAGTGAGTGTCGTGCAGAGGATTACTCTTGAGAATTTAGGTATACTCTTGATCACACCCTTTGGTACATGCCCACCCCTCATCCTCCAGTGTGGTTTTTAGACGCGAAGTGTTTTGGTGTTGCCCTTTGATACTCTCCAATCAGGCAGCAGGGCATGGCAGGCTCACCCTAGGTAGTCAGATGAGATACCGTGTGTCATGATCCAGAAGGAGACTCTCTAATTGAGACACTTGGTAGGTGCACAAGTTGACGAATACGAGCTTAGTGATGGCATGGTTGATTTCCAAGGTCGCATATGTTCCACCCCTAGGCTCACATTTGAGGGACGGTGGATGGTAGACTTCATCTACAACAGGGTACCGAGACTCCGAGCAATGTCTAGATGTATCATCAAGAGTTGGGACAACGAATTTTACTACAAGGTATGGCAGGAGCATGGCAGGTATGCATGCATGGGAAAAAATCTTGATACTTGGAGTTCACCTAGGGGATACATACATGGGTCATAGCTGAGGGTTAGATGGGTTCTAGCAGGTAGCAGCGCTACACAACGAAATCCCAAAAGGAGTTGGAGTTGGGAGCTCCCAGTATGTTTAGGGGATCCAGGGATCTGTTGGGCAGGTGGATCACTCCACTTTGTGATGAGAAAGGATAGAGCAGATGATGATCCAACCCACTTTATGTTTGACACATGGGGAGCACTGAGATTTCCACTACATGGCCAGGCAGACTTATCATGTTATTGCTCAGGGTCATGATCGGCAGTGGACAGGTAGATATCAGCATCATGGGGATGCTCGGGCAGGATGAGCTTTCCCTACACATGTTTTTCACCACAAGGCCCCAGGAGAAAGGGATACAATTTGCACCTGATTGGGAGTATCTCACAGTCATATTGGCACACCATCAACATGGTGGCACCTCTACGACACTATCAGGGGAGCCGAGCATAAAAACTATACACAAATCGATAACCTTTAGGGGTTAGTTGTACACTACATGGGGGGATCATGTAGATCTTCCGTTGGGATCTAGTGAGTCATTGATTGAGTGGGGGACTTCATTAATGATGGCAGGTTAGTCAGCAGGATCATAGTAGGAGGAGCTCATGTGAGCGAGACACTACCTATGCAAGGATTAGGCAGTATCTTCGAAGGTTTACTCTTGGAGTATGTAGGATGGAATAATTGGTAGGGATACTACATGAGGAGTTGGGAATAGTGCCATATTATCATGATTCCCTACTCACTAATTATGACCAAAGGGTTTCTGCTACTTTTTCCTGGTAAGATGGTCAGCGAAGCAGGTGGAGCTTCATATTGGATACGATGGGTTGGGATCCTAGAATTGAGGGATCCCTTCATATTAAAGAGATTTAGAGGAAGATTCAATGGCACGTCTGGTAGCCCTGCACATTTTGCAGTGAAAGTGGGGGAGCGTCAACTAGAGATGAGGCTTGCTTTGGCATTGCTTGAGGACAAGCAATTTTTTGGCGGGGAGGACTATAATATTCCTGATTAGTAGAAAACTAATTAGAATATTAAATTTTTCCAATTTTTCTTTTCTAAAGTTCAATAGGAGAATAAAGGGATGAAGGGACCCATAAACCAACAGTGAGCATAAAATCGCTTTTCTAGATCTAATGTGGAAAGCGCATCTCATGTGGGACCAAGAGGCTAAGAGGGTAGCACAAAAAGTTTGAAAGCCAAAGGGCCATGTAGTAGTGTAGTTAATGAGTGGACCCAAGGATGTGCAACAAGTGTGAAAGCCAAGGGGCCAAGTAGAAGTGCAGTTAATGAGTGGACCCAAGGATGTGCAACAAGTGTGAAAGCCAAGGGGTCAAGTAGAAGTGCAGTTAATGAGTGGACCCAAGGATGTTAAGGTTTCACAAGAATAAAAATGGGATGAGGGCAGCCATAGGGATCATTCATTCATTCAAGAAATTTCTTCTTGTCATTTTTACTAGAGCACGCTTGAGATTTTTAGCCAAGTTTGCAATGTTGTTTAGCACACGAGTGTTTCTGCGCAGATATCCCAACCTCATCCTTGGGGGACTTCGAGTGCCCGCTCACGAAAGGAGTTCCACCCTTTTGGTGAGGGATTGAAACACCAATAGTAGCAGGAGTGATTAGTCCCTTGAGGACTCTGTAGAGGCATCAGAGATGGTAGTCCCTTCAGGACTATGTAGAGGCAACAGATACTACGCAGTGATTGTGTAATACAATGGAGAGGAAGTGTCGAAAGTGTAGGAGAGAAGAGGAGTTCAGCCAAAGGATTTTGGAGGGGAGGCTAGACACCTCTTACCAAGGATTTGGGAATAATTTTGAAGACATCTACCAATAGTTCCAACTGGAATTTCAATTTACCAGCAGTTGGGTGAGCCAAGCCCAAAAGGGCCAATTTTCCGAAGTAAAAACTAGGACGAACCCTTTTTGGGTTTTTCTCAGTTTCGTGAGTAGATTCCATGGTTAAAATCCCAAATTTTTCTAAGCATCAGATCAACTCATTTACCTAACCACTGCTCAGCAGTAGCTAGAGGTGCTAGGGGAAAAAGGGTCAGATTTTGAAGGTTGGAATTAGAAGAAACCCTTTCTAGGTTTTTCTGGGTTTTGGGCAAGGATCACCTTCCCAAGTTCCTAGAATTTTCTGAGCATGAGAGCTAGGCCAACCAGAAGTCTAAATTCAGCTAGCAGCAGCATTTTAGGGCAGAGCAGTGTTGTCATTGAGCCATTAAGAGCAGTTTCCGAGAATATTTTTTGTTTTGGGTTTGAGCTATCCTTCAGCCTGCTTTCAGCGGGACCAGGTGCAATATTTCCAACACTACTATTGTACTCATTCCATTCAATTTAATAAAATGGCTCAACAATTTTTTTTGGCTCTAGTTTACACGTTTTGATGAAGTATTTTCTGTTGTCGTAATTTTTAGTCTATTTTCACTTTTATTACTATTAATCCCAATTTGGTATATTACAACTATTTCCATGGTATTCATTTCTCACCGAAATCATATCATGGCTACCAGTGTACAACTGATCCATCATCGTAGCTAATTCATTTTCCTTTGTACCTAAATTTACAAGAAAACTACCTACAACTTGCAAGGAATGAAAAGTTTAAACTTGAGCTTCTCTTATATAGAAAATAGCTCACCAAAAGAAATTAGATCTTGAGTTTCATGGTATTGAGAATGCCTAAAATTAACTATCTTCCTCTTGCAAAAGTAAAAGAAAATAGCTAAAACAAATAATTTATAGAATATGAACATAAAGGAATTTATCTAATAATATCATTCAAGTAAGAATATCAATGATGAAAAACAAAATGTGCAGGAATTCTTGCTTTGGAGAATTTGAAATGCTCTCCTAGTAAAAGGATATAAAATAAGTATACATGTTCTAAGATTAAGCTAAAAAGGAAAACTTTAACAACACAACTGATAACATATTAAGATTTCCAAGCATCTTTACAGCTAATGCCTCTGCAAGCTCCATGACTGTGTTAGTCATCCATAATTTTTATCTTATCTAAAGATGACTAAGATGATAATCTCATATTTCTAGAAACAATATTTGCGAGAACATTGTGAGTTCTACAAATCTCATTGCCTTTGTTATCCTAAGTTTATCAAATCACTAAAATATTCACTTGGAAGCCTCTAATATTATCCTGCTAATGTAAAAGAAATTGTTTCAAAACCATTTCCCATCATTTCATAAACCCCATTTCACTCATTTTTCACTTATCCTAATTCATCATCTCATTCCCCTAAAAATGCCCTTTTTTCCTTCATTTATCCTCATTTTCCCATAAAAAACCCCTTTATATGGTTTTAAACCCCTCTTTTTACCCTATCGAAACCTCTAAAAAGTCTAAAAAACCCACCTTTTTAGGCCTTTTATGCTCCATTTGAAAATTAGGCCTTAAGCCCCTTAGGGCTTAAAACCTTCCGCCCCCTCTGCTCATAAAACCGCACTGCACTTCCCCTTAAGCCCCCTTCATTTCTTACTTCATCCCTTGCCATCACCTTTCTCCGATATCATCTCCACCATTGATCCATCAGATCTAATGGCCAGCACACTCTTGCTTTTCTCCTCCTGCTCCCAACGATTCCCCTCTACCCGCCTTTCTCCGATATAATCTGGACCGTTGATCCATCAAATCTAACGGCCAACGCACTCTCGCTTTTCTCCTCCCGATCCCGACCATTCCCCTCTACCCACCTTTCTTCAATATAATATGGACCTTTGATCCATCAGATCTAACGGCCATTGCACTCTCGCTTTTCTCCTCCCACTCTCGACCATTCCCCTCTATCCGCCTTTCTCCGAGAAGATCTCCACCGTTGATCCTCCCGATCCAACGGCCATTGCTCTTTCGCCTTTTCACCCATCCTCTCTCCCATCCATTATTTGCACAAACCTGTGAGAAGATATCCACCGCTGATCCTCTCAATCCAACAGTTCACAATCCATATCGCGCCTGTTTCACCAAAGGGCTTAAACACCCCATTTCTGCACAAAAAGAGCAGTTTTCGCCCTGGACGCCTGTCGCCTGTTGTATGGTATTGCATCTGCCAAAACCAATACCATATACCACCCCGGTATTGCGCGAAATTTCTTTCACCATTTCCGTGCCATTATTCAAATATTTCCCTGGTTTTTCCATGTTTCTTCCATAAAACCTCTCCTTTGTGCATTCTCCCTCTTCTGCATTGCTCCTCCACCCTCACCAAGCTACTGAAGCAATTATCCCACAAACGCAGGTTTATTAAATGTTTTATGTTTTAAGTTGTAGGTTTAATGGAGGCCTTGAGTCTGTAGGCCCTCCTATAGCTAATATTAGTGGCAAAGAACTTTCGGATGACAATCCCGAGGCCAAATAAACGAAGAATGGGAAATTCAGGTTTTGGTCTTAATGTTTGATCAGTGCCTCATGAACACTGGTCGAGTAATGAAACCATCCAGCATAGAGAAAAGCCACCTATACGCAAAAAAAAGTAGAAGATCAGTGAAAGAAATAGAGAACAGAGGATTAAGCCTGAGCAAAGAATTAAAGGGATCAGTCCTTTGAAAATGATTAAAAGCTGAAGGTCGAAGGATAAAGAAATGAACAAATTGTTTAAACAGTGACAAAGCATATACAACAAAGAATATTAATTAAAAATAGATCAAGGCTAAAAGGCCTAAAGACACGGTTTATTGGTTAAAATCAAAGGAAACATAGACCAAAGGTGGCCTCGAATAAATCAAATAGAGGCAGTCATTCATCCAAAATATCCAAATCGTCACCTGTGGCCTACTTTCTTTTGAAAAGGAAAATTGACAGTTATTACACCCTTAGAATATATTTTAATTTGTCAATGCAGTTATTGTAAAAGACGAAGATAGGCTTCAAAGTCAAAATTTTCACCTATTTTCTCTTAAGAAGTTAAGACAGAGTTATTAAAATAAAAAAGTAGTTGCATAGGTTCCTACCTTATGCCTTGCATGGTTTTCAAGGTCAGGAATGCATTTACTTTGCCATTAATAACACTTGAACCCTAGAATAGTTCCACCTCCTCGTTTGCAGCATAAATACTACATCTAAACTCTTTGTAAGTGGGCATTTGGTGACTCTTTGAAGTAATACATAGTTCTGTTGAAGTTGAAAGGAAATTGATGTCTCGGAACTGGTGGATGTTTTGATCTATTTGTTGATGAAGAAAGCTCTTTCATTGGATCCCTAAGCTTGGCTATTGGTGAAGTACTCTAAATCTGTTATTGTTATTTCCTGTTCCATTATGTTTCACCATTCTCTGTTACAGTAGAGTAAAAATTTTAGGCTAAGAAATGTCTTTCAAAAACACCTTATTTTTGTTTACTCTTCACTGTCTTAATGTTTTCTTCTGATAAGATATTATAGAGAACTATTAATTGCTCTCTAGAACCCTTATGCTTGTTTATTTCTTAAATATTTCAATCCAGTTGGTCTCAAGAATGATTTATGGTTTTCCCTGCTTACTTGCTGCCACTTAAAAACTATTTCTGGAGACTCCCTTCAAATTACCATTGTTTAAAGTCTCCCACAGAAGTTTTGTTCCGATCATACCCTTTGTACTTGCTTAAATAATTGTTTTGGAGGTCTTTATAGCTGTAATCAAAGATGTTTAGGATTTCCCTCTTCTATGAATGCAGTTATGTGTGAATCTTGAATGTTTTCTTATCCTTGGAGGTGAAATCACTAGAAGTTAAATGAGTTTCTCACCTTCTATATTTCATTGGAGAAGCTTGTCTTGCAATTGTTATTTGCTGAAGTGTGGTTTCTATAATTTATGGTTAGCCATGTCTATGGAATGCCTCTTCATGTTCAGATAATGTTTTAATTCCCTTTGTTGAGAAGTACATATAATTAAGGATTCTTAATTGCCCTTAGTTCTACTTTTCATTCTAAACCATTGATGTCCATTTCATTTCACCTGAAAGACCTTGTAGATCCACTGGCCAAGTTATATTTTTCCTTTGATACCCCTGATCCATTTACAAACTTGTTACAACTTCCACTTGAATCCATTGCCAAATGACTTAGACATTTCCCTTTTCTATCTATGCTGCCTAGATCATCATATCCCATCAAACAATAAAACAAAATCATGCTTAATAACTAGCCTAAAATGAACCTTTTACAAGAAAACAAGTCATATCTTTGCAAACAATTGAGATATCCCTCTCTGAGACTATGAAGGCTAGGTCATAGAGCTCTAAATATTGGTTTTGATGTTGCCTTGTCACTTGGTATGCCAATCTGCCAAACCATAGGACCCCAGCATAATGGCGATCACGGTGGGACCTGAGTAAGTGACAACTTAGAAATCCCTTCAAAAACTCAGAAAAAACCCAAAATATCCATATATTTCCTTTTATTACTTATTGGTGGTGGACCATAATACATTTTACCTTCAAAAAACTAAAAATTTCCACCTGAAGACTCCACTAGCCTCCAGTAGGCCTATTACTTCACTAGTCCTTATAAACACCCCTGGGATGCATTGAGCAATCCAAATCATGCTGATGGTGGACAAAAAAGTTCAAAATCTTCCACCTGGTGACTCCACAACCTCCAAAAGACCTAATGACTCCACTGATAGAAGACTCTGAACTGGTTGAAAAGATATAGTGACCTTATTGACTGAACAAAAATGGATCCAAGTATAGACACATAACCTAAACTAGACACATTATTAGATATAACTGGTAACATGATGTACATACTTGATAAGAGACTAGAGAGGCGCGAAGTTGAGATTAATGTTGCTTATTTAAAAAAACCTATACCTCTTCCTTGGAAAAAACAAAACCAACCTCTACAAAACAAAAGAAACAAATAGGATATATATGAAGAGCAAGATTTCGAAGAAGAGAATGAAGAATATTTTCAAAAGGGTACTAGTTACCTACCTATACATTGTGTTCCACAGATAAGAGAACATTGCAAACAAGTTGAAAATACAGAAAGTGAGCAGTGCTTTGAGGAAACAATAAGCCCTCGTAAGATCACAAAACCTGAAATAAGAGAAGAGGTAACACATCTAGAGTCTCTACCTTTATGCTATAACTCATTTCAGTTGATAAGAGGATAATGGCATCCTGATTATCTATTAATAACAACTCATGAATCTCATGAACTAATTGACCATCACAAAAATCATGAAAAGTTGTTTGAGAGTGAAATTAATCAGGACATAGAAGAAAATCCTCAAGATCACCCTGCAAGCACAAGTAATGATCCACCATCTCTTCTAGGGGAGGTTCAAGAACACATCCAGCCTCAAAATTAGCCTACACAAGAGAAAGAGAACTGTTGTACTTCTGTTCCAAGAAAGAGAAAAATGCTTCCTCTTTTAACAGAAGAATAAATCAACAAAATATTAAACAAGCAGCCAGCATCTAAAACTTTAGAAGAGCCAAAACCTTCTATTCATTCCCTTGCTAATCCTTGTTGCCATAAATCAGAAAGTGAACTCATAGATCAATTTAAAGAAAGACAAACTGATAATCCAATATTTTTTATTGGTGAGATTGTTTATACTAATGATTCTCTAAATACTGATAAATCTGATGATGAGATCCAAATAGAAACTAATCATGCAGGGCAACCAGTAGTGGATTGGTGTCATGAATTTCATAATCATCAGCTTGAAAGTAGTAATCAAATAATGCAACCCATCAGAAATAGCTTTCACATAATTGGGAATCAGCAATCTATCAGTTGTAGTGTTGAGGTTAAAAAGAATGAGGAACTCTTTGAGCAAGTTAAAGATAAATATCCTTCTCCTGAAAAGGTTGAGATAATCAACCATACCCTTTCTTAAGAACATAGTGACCTCTTCACAAAGTTTAGTCCACTCAATCAGAACATACCAGGACTACAAGAGGAGAACACTACAATATATGATGAGTCCTCCAGTTCAGATAACATTGAAGATGAGGAAGAATTTCTTCCTCAAAAGAATCTTAAGCTTGACCCAGTGGAGGAAAGAGTAATCCTGGTTGAAACCTATCTTTCAAAAACTCATAACCAGGTATTGTTTCAAGATCCCTTTGCTGATTTCTTGAAGACATTTGGAGAGGGAATAAAGGTTGTTAGGAGCAGTTTATTTCCAAGTGCAATAAAAATTTTTAGCACTGCTGCTAAAAAACAAGTGAGATGGGAGTGGCCTTTTTTTTTTTCCAGCATGCTCAAGGAGATGAGAAAAGACCAATCATGGAATCATCTGATTGATTGGATGTATTGGAAAAGATAATTTACCAGCTAAAATATGCAATTTACAAAGTTAGATTAGGTTAGATAGGAATGAAAATAAGCTCACCCTTTGAGCATATTAGTTATTTTTTTTAAATTATTTTGAAAGAAAAAAAAAAAGAAGGCAGATTCAAAAGAGGTACAAGCCCCATACCCAAAAAAGAGAATTTTCTAAAAGCGTGCAAGTCTAAATTCCACTACTAATTCAAAATGATATCTTGTTCAGTCATCTAGCCTAATCATGGCTGAACATGCTTTAAATTTATGTTGATAAGTTAGTAGAAACATTGATTGATAAAATTATTTTAGACTTAACTTGTCAAGAAGAATAGATTAGGAGAATATGAAGATGCTGGTTCCACATGCTCAAAACAGAACCAAAGGGATAGATAAGGATGCCTCACAAAAGACAAACCATGGCATTATCTTTCTGATTTAATTTTTGTGCAAAATAATGTTTGTGTGCAGCTTGTTCAAAATGCTACAACCATGGTTGATCAGACTGTCTAATCCTGATTTGAACCATACTTTAAATTTCATGTCAAATAGCTAGAGAATCAAGATTGCCAAACAGTTTAATATTGGCAGTCAGCTAGTATAGGGAGGGAATAAAAGAGTTCAATAGTTTAATCTGGACTCTGGGAAGAAATAAGGATAGGATTAGATAGTTTATTTCTGTTTTCAAAAACAAAATTTCAAAGAGTTTTCTAGTTCAAGTGCACTCAAGAGGAAGAAAAAATGCTAGGACAAGTAGGATTGGGTAGGTAGAGATGCTTTTTGAAGAAATTACATGTTGCGGCTTGATTGAAGTTGTAAAAAATAAAGAAATATCAACAAGAAAGAAAAGAATGAATTTGCCCAATGGATAAGGCACTAATCTGCTAAAACTCAGAGATTTCATAAGCTGAGGTTCTGGACACCTTGAAAAGATAGCTGCCCTCCCCAAGTGGAGCCACTGTTAGTCATCCATAATTTTGATCTTATCTAAAGATGACTAAGATGATAATCTCAGATTTCTAGAAACAATATTTGCAGAAACATTGTGAGTTCTAGAAATCTCACTGCCTTCGTTATCTTAAGTTTATCAAATCACTGAAATCTTCACTTGAAAGCGTCCAAGATTATCCTGCTGATGTAAAAGAAACTGTTTCAAAACCATTTCCCATCATTTCATAAACCCCATTTCACTCATTTTTCACTTATCCTAATTCATCATCTCATTCCCCTAAAAATCCACTTTTTTCCTTCATTTATCCTCATTTTCCCATAAAAAACCCCTTTATATGGTTTTAAACCCCTCTTTTTACCCTATCGAAACCTCTAAAAGGTCTAAAAAACCCAATTTTTTAGGCTTTTTCCGCTCCATTTGAAAGTTAGGCCTTAAGCCCCTTAGGGCTTAAAACCTTTTACCCCCTCTGCTCATAAAACCACACTGCACTTCCCCTTAAGCCCCCTTCATTTCTTATTTCATCCCCCGCCATCACCTTTCTCTGATATCATCTCCACCGTTGATCCATCAGATCTAACGGCCAGCGCAATCTCACTTTTCTCCTCCCGCTCCCGACCATTCCCCTCTACTCACCTTTCTCCAATATAATCTGGACCATTGATCCATCAGATCTAACAGCCAATGTACTCTCGCTTTTCTCCTCCCGATCCTGGCCATTCCCCTGTACCCACCTTTCTCTGATATAATCTTGACCATTGATCCATCAGATCTAACGGCCAACACACTCTAACTTTTCTCCTCCCACTCCCGACCATTCCCCTCTAACTGCCTTTCTCCAAGAAGATCTCCACTGTTGATCCTCCTGATCCAACGACCATCACTCTTTCACCTTTTCACCCATCCTCTCGCCCATTCGTTATTTGCGCAAACTTGCAAGAAGATCTCCATCTTTGATCCTCTCGATCCAACGACTCACAATCCATATCGTGCTCATTTCACCAAAGGGCTTAAACACCCCATTTCTACAAAAAAAGAGTGGTTTTCACCCTGGATGCGTGTTGCCTATTGTATGGTATCACATTCGCCAAAACCAATACCTTATACTACCCTGGTATTGTGGAAAACCACTTTCACCATTTCTGTGCCATTATTCAAATATTTCCCTGGGTTTTCCATGTTTCCGCCATAAAACCTCTCCTCTGTGCATTCTCCCTCTTCTGCATTGCTCCTCCGCCCTCACCAAGCCACTGAAGCAGTTATCCCACAAACGCAGGTTCATTAAATGTTTTATGTTTTAAGTTGTAGGTTTAATGGTGGCCTTCAGTCTGTAGGCCCTCCTACAGCCAATATCAGTGGAAAATAACTTCCGGATGACGATCCCAAGGCTGAATCAAAGAAGAATGGGAGATTCAGGGTTTGGTCTTAATATTTGATCTATGCCTCATGAACACTGGTGGAGTAATGAAACCATCCAACGCAGAGAAAATCCACCTGTACATAAAAAAAAAGTAGAATATCAACGAAAGAAATAGAGAATAGAGGATTAAGCTTGAGCAAAGAATTAAAGGGATCAATCCTTTGAAAATGATTAAAAGCTGATGTTCGAAGGATAAAGAAATGAAACAAATTGTTTAAACAGTGACAAAGCATAAACAAAAAAGAAGATTAATTAAAAATAGTTCAAGGCTAAAAGGCCTAAAGACATGGTTTATCGGTTAAAATCAAAGGAAGCATAGACCAAAGGTGGCCTCGAATAAATCAAACAGAGGCAGTCATTCATCCAAAATATTCAACTCGCCACCTGTGGCCTACTTTCTTTTGAAAAGGAAAATTGACAGTTATTACACCCTTAGAATATATTTTAATATGTCAATGCAGTTATTGTAAAAGACGAAGATAGGCTTCAAAGTCAAAATTATCACCTATTTTCTCTTAAGAAGTTAACACAGAGTTATTAAAATAGAAAAGTAGCTGCATAGGTTCCTACCTTATGCCTTGCATGATTTTCAAGGTCAGGAATGCATTTAATCTTCCATTAATAACACTTGAAACCCTATAATAGTTCCACCTCCTCATTTGAAACATAAATACTACATTTGAACTCTTTGTAAGTGGGAATTTGGAGACTCTTTGAAGTAATACATAGTTCTGTTGAAGTTGAAAGGAAATTGATGTTCTAGAACTGGTGGATGTTTTGATCTATTTGTTGATGAAGAAAGCTCTGTCATTGGATCCCCGAGCTTGGCTATTGGTGAAGTACTCTACATCTGTTATTGTTATTTCTTGTTCCATTATGTTTCACCATTCTCTGTTACAGTAGAGTAAAAATTTTAGGCTAAGAAATGTCTTTCGAAAGCACCTTAGTTCTGTTTACTCTTCATTGTCTTAATGTTTTCTTCTTCTAAGATATTCTAGAGAATTCTTAATTGCTCTCTAGAACCCTTATGCTTGTTTATTTCTTAAATAGTTCAATACAATTGATCTCAAGAATGATTATTGGTTTTCCCTGCTTACTTGTTGCCACTTAAAAACTGTTTCTGAAGTCTCCCTTCAAAGTACCATTGTTTAAAGTCTGCTAAAGAGGTTTTGTTCCGATCATACCCTTTGTACTTGCTTAAATAATTGTTTTGGAGGTATTTATAGCTGTAATCAAAGATGTCTAGGAGTTCCCTCTTCTATGAATGCAGTTATATGTGAATCTTGAATGTTTTATTATCCTTGAAGGTGAAATCACTAGAAGTTAAATGAGTTTCTTGCCTTCTATATTTCATTAGAGAAGTTTGTCTTGGAATTGTTATTTGCTGAAGTGTGGTTTCTAGAATTTATGGTTAGCCCTGTCTATGGAATGCCTCGTCATGTTCAGATAATGTTTTAAGTCCCTTTGTTGAGAGGTACATATAATTAAGGATTCTTAATTGCCCTTGGTTCTACTTTTCATTCTAAACCATTGATGTCCATTTCATTTCACTTGAAAGACCTTGTAGATCCAATGGCCAAGTTAGATTTTCCCTTTGATACCCCTGATCCATTTACAAACTTGTTACAACTTCCACTTGACTCCATTGCCCAATGACTTAGAGATTTCCCTTTTCTATCTATGCTGCCTAGATCATCATGTCCCACCAAAAAATCAAACAAACTCATGCTTAATAATTAGCCTAAAATGAACCTTTTACAAGAAAACAAGTCATATCTTTGCAAACAATTGAGAGATCCCTCTCTAAGACTAGGAAGGCTAGGTCCTAGAGCTCTAAAGAATAGTTTTGATGTTGCCTTGTCACTTGGTATGCCAATCTGCCAAATCACAGGACCCCAACAGACTGCTTGATGAAGATATATTGTGGTAGTATGTTGCAGGAGCTTTGTCTACTTTACAATAGTATTAACAACTTCAGTGTGAGAGTGCCCAAAATAAATAAACATGACGCCTTCATAAGCATCCAGGTATTGACACCCATATTCATCAAACAAGTATTGAATCTTTCCTTAAAAAATATTCAACTGCAAAAAGAACAAGGTATATTACAAGACCATTTTTATAATCCATTGTACATGAAACACTGAAATGTTAGGAATGTAAACAGAAGTAAATATACTCCAGTACTTAGCCAACTACATCCTTCACTATCTTGTGCTAAGGAAATGACCCACAATATATTCTTAAATTCATTAATATTTTTCAAATTTAATATTATTATCTTGCATAATAAATTTCAACCAAAAATTCTTGGGGACTGCCAAAAACAAATGTATTTCCTGAAATGACAGACTCTAAGAAATCATTCATTTGATAAGAAACCACAAAAATTGTTACTTTGTCTTTACCAACACCAAAAGGTTCAAGTATTTCATTTGTTGTTAGACAAGCGCTACCATCTGTGTCAAACCAAAGAGAAAGAGAAGGGTTTGGTGAATCTTTTACTTCATCAACCATTCTCGTATCATATTCATTTTTCTTGAGATCTATATTGTTGTCTCCAAGCTACAAAGTACTAGTTGTAGACACTTCCACCAAGTTATATTGGATACCAAATCTTGAAACATATACCTAAGTGCATAAAAATCATTGCTCTGTTACATTGTTTGTCATCACTACATCACTGGATGTTTCTGCAGAAATCGATAAAGAAGGTAAATAGGGATTGGCTGAGAAATATGAAACTATGGTAGTTGGATATAGAGACCTGATGCCAAATATGAATCCTTCTTTTTTATTGAGCTATTTTTGGGGATCTTTATTGAATTTCCTGTCTCGAATCATAAAAAAGAATCCATGTGATTAGGTGCATTTACTTTAGAAAAATAAAAAAACTTAGAAATACATTGTAGTATCTTTTATCATCATAAATCAATCAAAACAAATGAAGAAAATTAATTAAAAAATAGTTGTAAATATGGTTCTAGTGATCAAGATACCAAATTTTTCTAATCAGTATGTTGGGCATCTCAATCTTTTAAAGGAAATATATAAAACACTTATTCGAAGCATATTTTATTGTTTTATAAATACACAAAATATCTGAAGACAACAAAAAGATAATGAACATATATCGGGCTACAATGAATGATCCACATCTCTTTAGAATTCAAATTTGATCACAACACAATCATAAATTACTCAGAAACAATAACACATTCCACAAAGAGCAAGTGCTTTAGCAGAGAATCATTCAGACAGGAGGTCCAATTTCCATAACATTTAGTGCCACAATGAATGTGTCACATCTTGCCATTTCTTTTCAAAATTAACTTAACCTTGATAGTTTCAAAACCTCATGAAAAAATTCACTGAGGGCAGAGAGATAGAGTTAATCTCAGATTTTGCAAAAGCATGGGAAAAACTACATATTAAAAGTGAAATTTTGATTAACTTACCCTGCAGCACTCTGTAATCTTAATGTTACAGACCCCCATTGAAAAACCATTACTTTCAACATATAACTATGGTTAGTACCTATAAATGTGGTTAGAAAACCTCATTGTTTTGCATTTTAATGACCTGAGCCTTTTGTTGAAAAATCATTACTTTCAATGTATGACTTAGAACTATGATTTAAAATTATAACTATGGGTGCAAAACCATCAACTGTTTTGCATTTTAATAATATGGATACCACTACCAGAGAGAATTGGAATGGGATTTTCGTTGATCCTTGGCAACTATTTTAAGACTCAAAATGAGTATTTTCAAACATATAATTCCTCATTGCAAATCCTTTACATGTTTTCTAGTGAAAACATCCATGTTTTGCATTTTAATTACCTATATAAGAGTCTTAAATTCGATACAATTGTGCATTTGTGTTGTTTTAGACCTTATAGTGGCCACTGCACTACATACATGCATGTCAAAATTACAAAATGAATGGGTGATCCTTTCTCAAGAAGAAAATGCTTGAATGCCAAACATGCTATAATGTTTGAAGACATCGCAGTGCACACAACTAATATGCATGTGCAACTAGAAAAGAAATGGGCCTTCCTTTCTCAAGTATGAATATTAAAATCGCTAGAATGTTTGAACACATTAGGATTTTGTTTTCAGTAACCTAGATACCAGTACAGTGGGGAGATTTGCAAAGGGATTAACCTGATCCTTAACAACTATTTCAAGAACCAAATCAATAATTTTAGACAAGGAGTTCCTTCATACAAATTCTTTACATGTCTCAAGAAAATCTCCACGTTTTGTAGTTTAGCTACTTAGATGCAAGCCTTAATTTCTATAATGTTATGAATTTGTGTTTCTTCAGACTTTAAAGTGGCCATTGCACTTCTGACATGCATGTGGAACTGGAAATTCCTACATTGCACTTCCTAAATGCACTTCCTACACTGCAAATGATTTTCACAACTAATCTTCATATATAAAAACCGAAAGAAGCTCTTCTAATGACTTGGTCCACAAAAATGGATGGATATTTTGGATAACATGCAAATACCCCTACCAAACTTAGGATACAGATAACCATTTTTAAACATTAAAAATAAAAATAATAAAAAATTAAAGCATAATTAACTAGAAAATACAATGGAATCCAAACCATGTAATTAGGAGAAAAAACCAAAGATAAATTGAAAATCATGTAAATACCTATGTGCTGCAATATAGCCATAAGAACCTGCTATTTCAAACATGCATTCTTAAGTACCAAAATCCTGAAAAACCTTGGCAAGGCCAAAATCTCCAACGTGAGACTACAATCCGCCTTTTACTTTGGCATAATCTAGGTCCACTAAATCCATCCTTCACCCAATAGTCAGACAATGCGTCATTTGGATATTCCAACAACCCATTATATTTCTTAGCTAATGGACCAAATGTGATAAAATTATCATGAGTTTTAATTTGATGAGTTGAAGCATCACGTGATCATTTACTTAATATAGAGGGAGTATTCATAAAGCTCTTGGAAGCACACTTACATATTCTGGGCTCTTCTCATTAAAAGTAGATCCCCATGGGTTGGGAGGAGGAGAAAAAAAATCAACTGATAACATTATCATTTGTCGAACACCAAGTGGACTATATGCATGATGAAGATAGCCACATGAAATCATAATTAACAATTGGAATATCCCAATTTGACATATGGGGTGGCTCATAAGACAAAGACTCAGAATTTGGATTTTTTGATTAAACATCAATATTACCAACAACATCCATTTCACAAACAAACTTCCTATTACCATCAATTTTCATTGATAGTGGAGCTAATTGGGGCCTTTCATCCTAGCTAGCAAGCTTTAAACTCTCACTCGAAGGCAAGAAAACTTGTAGAAGCTCATCACAATGCCATAACTTAGTTGAACTAAAATCGCCACCATCAATTACAGAAACAGGATTTTCAGGAGAGAGAAGAAACTTTTTTCTATAAACAAAACTACTAAGAGATACATCAGCTATGCCAGAACCAAGTGGTGACCATGAAGCAGAAAACGTTGATGTGCATACTTTAGGAGATGACATGACCACATCATAATAGCTTAAAATTTGATATCCGTGTAGAAAAGAAGAATATTTGTGCTATACATCAGAGCTAGGTGCTATATAATGATACCCAAGGGCAGTAGAGACCACACAGTTTGAGAGATTACTAGCATTAGAAACTTCCTGGGGGTCGCCAACAGAAAATATATTTCTTGAAATTACAGAATCCAAAAAATCATTCGTTTGATAATACGACATAGACATTGTCGCTTTGTCTCTACCAACACCAGAAAATTTAGGCACTCTATCTGATATTAGGTAAGCACTACCATCTCAGTCAAAGGAAAGAGGAAGAGGAGGGTTTTGCGAGTCTTTTACTTCAACAGGAAATCTCATATCACTTTTAGTATTCTTGAGATCTATATTGTTGTCTCTGAGATGAAAAGTACTAGTTTTAGATGCTTCCATCAAGCCATACTAGATACCAACTCTTGAAACATATTCCTGACTACATATAAATTGTTTCTTTATCACAGTGCCTGCCATCATTACATCACTTGATGTTTTTGCAGCAGTTGATAAAATAATTAACAGGATTGGTTGAGCAATAGAAGAGAGACCTGATGCCAAATATGAATCCAATAGTTTCGTTTTTATTGATCTATCCAAGTTTTTATTTATTGAATTTTCTGTCCGAAGAACATAAAAAATAATCCATGTGATTAGGTGCCTTTACTTTCAGAAAAATTACAAAAGTCAGAAATACATTGTAGGATGTTTTTTCCTTAGAAATAGATCAAAATAACCAAAGAAAAATAATTAAAAAAAAGTTGTAAAGATGGGTCTAGTGATCAAGGTACCAAAGATTTCTAATCAGTATGATAAGCACCTCATCTTTTTAAAGGAAATATCTAAAACACTTATTTGAAGCATATTTTACTGTTTTACGAATATGAAAAATATATGAATATAACAAAAAGTTAATGAACATATCTTGTGCTACAACAATGAGCCACATCTCTTCAAACTTCAAATTGGTTCACAACACAACCATAAATTACTCAGAAACAATAACACATTCACAAAGAGCAAGTGCTTTGACAGAGAATCATTCAGATAGGAGGTCAAATTTCCATAACATTTAATACTACAATGAATGTGTCACATCTCACCATTGATTGTTAAAAACAACTTAAAACATGATAGTTTCAAAATTTTCCCTAGGAAAAATCTCACTGAGGGCAAAGAGAATTAATCTCAGATTTTGCAAAAAAATGGGAAAGACTACATTGTAAAAGTGCCAGTTTGATTAACTTACCCTGCAACACTCCGTAATATAAATGTTATGGTATTCCATTGAAAAATCATTACTTTCAACATATAATTATGGTTAGCACAATAACCGTGGTTAGAAAAACTAATTGTTTTGCATTTTAATGACCCAAGCCTTTTGTTGAAAAATCATTACTTTCAACTTATAACTATTATATAAACTATAACTGTGGTTGGAAAACCATTAATTGGTTTGCATTTTAGCAATCTGGATACCACTACAAGGATAATTGGAATGGGATTTTCATTATATCCTTAGAAACCATTTTATGAATCAAAATGAAGATTTTTAGACATGAAGTTCCTCATTGAAAATCCCACTGGGATGCATCCTACTAGGAGTTCCTCATTGCAAATCCTATCGGGATGCATCCTTCTTCACTATTGTGTTTGTGACATCCCATTAGTATCCAAAAAAAAAAAAAACTATTGGTTATCAATATCAAAACCTGCAATCGTATGCTCCACCTTTTGAATCTTAATGGAGAAGATCCATGCACTTTAAGCAGTTAGGATGTATGGTTTACATTAGGAAAAAAGCTATATTTATAAAGCCAAGTATACTTTTGACACTTCTTCAAATGCAATCTCCAATAATCATCTTTTTCATGCCCTCTACGCTTGCAATAATTATAGAAAGGGATATCTTCCTTAGGACACTATGTCCATCCTTAGGTGTCTTGGAGCTTCTCTTATGTTGTCTGTTTTCATTGCAGGGCTTCTTGGTCATGACTCATGCCATCTTTCACAGTGGTATTTTTTTCTTCACTGGAACTAGTGGCAACAACACTATTTGAGCTTCCTCCAACTGTTCTTATCATTTGTTACCTTTTCTGTGTAACAAGCATCTTCTTAAGTTCATATATTAAAAAATATCTCAAGAATCCACCAATGGGCTTCTTGGTGTTATCGTTTTTCATAATGGTCTTCTTTCCTCTAGTGGAATTAGTGCAACAACATTATTGGGCTTCCTCCAAATTCTCTTGTTGAGTAGCCTCCCTTCTTCATCGATCACTCTAAGCCAAATGGTATAGAGGTTGGATTATTGGATGTACACAACTACCTTATAATTGAATTTATGACAGGGATAACCATTGTTGTTTCTCATTCAAATAGCTCATGGGCTAAAATTTTTCCTTGAAAATAATATTGAACTCACTCCATATCTTATCTTGAGTGGCAAGTGTCTACCTATGCTCACAATTTTTTCCACTTCAGCAAGATCTGCTCCACACATGAATGACTTTATGAAGGTAAGTTTATTTTTATTTAAGTATTATTGCACTTCATAATAGAAATCAAACTAAATGATCCAAACATAGAACCATCCATAAGAATCCCCATGACTATTAAGTGCAAAATATACACCTTTGTTTCTACTCAAAGAAAAACAATCCAAAATTTAGTTGTGAAGCTCCTCCACCTTCACTAGTTGATTTCATAATGAAATTCCTTCCATAGGGGTCTTTGGAAGATAACAGTCTGCACTGTTGTGATAGAGGTTGTCAAAGTTTAGAGAAACTAAGTGATAGTGTTGAAAACACCCTCCTATTTCTTTTCACATGAGAGTGTATCTTAACCATGAAGTTTTTACAAGCTCCATCAATTAGCTGCAAATTGATGCTTTAATACCAACTGGATCCAAACATGGTTGCACTAGTAGAATTATGCAAGGGGATGCTGAGAGGATTTTTAAATTGGTAAAAGTGGTACTTTAGTTTACTTCAGTGATTGAATGATAATTTGGCTTTTGAAAAATGTCCCAACGTTCTCAATTCTTTGTTAGTTTTCCTTTCAACTTGCCTTATCATAGCAATATGAATTTTTACAAGGATTTTCCTATCTACTTGTTGGACTACCTATTTCTAAAATGTGCAGGCATGCTTCCTATAATAGAGGTATTTCTTGGAAGGTGCTAAATGATGAGGAAAATCCCCATTGCATAGCATTCATGTTTATGAATTGGTCCTTTGTTTGACGATTATTTTTCATTGTACAAATTATATAGGTCCATGAAAGTTAACTTATTGAACAAAACCTTTTTCTAGCCAAGGCTTCTGTGACTAGTCAAAGAAAAAACATAGAGGAAGAGCATGTAAGCAACATATTCGGTTGCTACATTTTTTTCATTTAATTTTGAGGATGGGCCCATTTCAATTGATGATATGTGTATAAAAACCTTGATTTATTAACCCATTGAACACAATACATTTTTTGAATTGAGGGTTGCCTATGTGGATATGCTTATTTCATCAAATTCCAGGATTATCCTAGGAACAACACTATATTTTTTTTTCTTTCACTTGAGCCTCAATATACATAGTGAGATGAACCATTCCAAGAGAAATGCTTTCATTAAAAAAATTCCACTCAATTGAAGCATGAATGAACAATAAATTTTTTTATTTCATATCAAGATTAGTGAAGAGAACAAATAATTTCTTACAACACATAATTGTCAATCATATTAATTCTATACTTTGAAATTTTGGGACTGATGGGCTTAATGCCAAGCATACCATGCAAGAAATAACACCAACACATAATTTTGCAATGCTGCCTTTATGATAATAATATTGAAGAAAATAAATACATGAGAAGCAACCTAAAGGAGGACTACCAAAGGTGTCAGTTGATAACAACAATGTCATGCTCTAGATTCAAAGAAGGAATTATACATGAATCTGCTATGACTGCCACACCACCTGAGAACCAAATTTCTGGAATTCCATGGTTGGCACAACTATGTCAATTTGAAAAGCATTACTTATTGAATAAGATCTCCTTAACATCCTAGTTGTCTAGCACACTTGTGTTCTACTATTCAATTGCTATGAGAAAGGCTCAATACCAAACCTATTTATGGAAAATAAAAATTTTAAGCGATGAAATTGTAGAGAAATTTGTTTAATATAGATGCAAATCTACACCAGAGATGTCCCCAAGTGTGGAATTTACCTTAATGTGTGAATCAATAAATATTATTACAAATTTTCTTGTTGCAATGGTCAAGACCAACAAGAATAAATGACACACCCTAAAATAGTAGGAAATAGAAATGAATCCCTTGGGTTGATAGCAAACTTCTAGTTGCTATAGTAGGGAGGAGAAAAGACAAATCTGGTTCCTTTCTATACAATCGATTAATCTTCTTGATTTGAGGTGTCGATGGTTGCTTCCTCAATTTTATCAACACATCAAGGCCAGTTTCAGAATCCCCAAAATGAAGTGGTTGGATGACTCTTTGATTCTATTTTGGCCACAGGTAACAAATCTAGTTCAGAAGCTCTACTCATCTTCTTTGTAACAATCCATTTATAAGCACTGGCTAGTTGAAACAATCCAGATACCATAGCATTGAACTTGGTAACAGACAATGTTTTCAAAAAGAAGATAAAGGATAATGAAAGAGAATGCAATTCTGTATTTGTCATAATAATGTTGAAGAAAATAAAGACATGAAAAAAAAAACTTAAGGGAGGACTACCAAAGGTGTCAGTTCATAACAACAATGTCATGCTCTAGATTCAATTAAGGAACCCTACATGAATTTCTACAGATGCCATGCCACTTGACAAAAAAAAAATTATATAATTCCATGGTTGGCATAATTGTGTTAATTCGACAATCGTTACTTACTGAAGAAGATCTCCTTAACATCCTAGCTATCTGGCACACCTGTCTTTCACTATTCAATCGCTATGAGAAAGGTGGAATACCAAACCTTTTTATGGAATATAAAACTTTTAAGCCATGGAATTGTAGAGAAATCTATTTAATTTGGATGCAAATGTACACCAGAGATGTCCCCAAGTATGGAATTGCCCTTAATGCGTGAATCAGTAAATATTATTACAACTTTTCTTTTTGCAATGGTCAAGACCAACAAGCAGAAATGCACAGACTGAAATAATAAGAAATATAAATGAATCCCTTGGGCTTATAAAAAACTTCTAGCTGCTACAGTAAGGGGGAGAAAATCCAAATCTAGTTCCTTCTGTACAATCAATTAATCTTCTTTATTCAAGGTGCAGATGGTTGCTTCCTCAATTTGCTCAACACATCAAGGCCAGTTTCAGAAGCCCCACGATGAAGTGGTTGGACGACTCTTTGATTCTCTTTCAGCCACAGCTAGCAAATATGGCTCAGAAGCTCTGCCCATCTTCTTTATAACAATCCATTTGTAAACACTGCCTAGTTGAAACAGTCTAGATACCATAACATTAAAATTGGTAACAAACAATATTTTCAAAAAGAAGATAAAGGATAATGAAAGGTAATGCAATGCTAGCTTTATGATAATAATGATGAAGAAAATAAAGACATGAAAAAACAACCTAAGGGAGGACTACCAAAGGTGTTAGTTGATAAAAACAATGTCACACTCTACATTCAAATAAGGAATTCTCTGTAAATTTTCTATCACTGCCATGCCACCTGACAAAACCAAATTGCTTGAATTCCATGGATGGCACAACAGTGTTAATTCAACAAGAATTACTAAGTGAAGAAGATATCCTTAACATCCTAGCTATATGACACACATGTCTTCCACTATTCAATTTCTATTATAAAGGTGAAATACCAAACCTATTTTTGGAAAATAAAGCTTTTAAGCCATGGAATTGTAGAGAAATTTGTTTAATCTAGATGAAAATCTACACCAGAGATGTCCCCAAGTGTGGAATTTCCCTTAATGCGTGAATCAAAAAATATTATTACAACTTTTCTTCTTGCAATGGTCAAGACCAACAAGCATAAATGATACACCTTGAAATAGTAGGAAATAGAAATGAATCCATTGGGCTGATAGAAAAATTCTAGCTACTGCAGTATGGAGGAGAAAAGCCAAATCCAGTTCCTTTATGTACAATCGATTAATATTCTTGATTCAAGGTGTGGATGGCTGCTTCCTGAATTTTCTCAACAAAACAAGGCCAGTTTTAGAAGCCCCATGATGAAGTGGTTGGCTTAGACTCTTTGATTCTCTTTCAGCCACAGCTAGAAAATCTGGTCCAGAATCCTTGCCTATGTTCTTTCTAATAATCCATTTGTAAGCACTACCTAGTTGAAACGGTCCAGATACCATAGCATTGAACTTGGTAGAAGACATAATTTTCAAAAAGAAGATTAATGACAATGGAAGGGAATGATCTCAGTGTTGGCAGCACATTAAAAAATGACATCACAGTAGGGTTATAACATATCACCCAAATAGGTAGTTCTACCTTTCGATACTGGTACACACATGGTCATTGCAATAAATGCAAAACAATGTGAAGGAATAAAATGGAAGAATCAATTTTCTCAAAAGGAAGAATAACAAAATTAGGTTTTCTTTCTTGCTGATAGATATATGCTTCCAGGGATAGTAAAATTATGTTAGAAAAATAGAATATTGTGATAAATTAGGTTGCTCTAACAAGGTTTATAAAAATTCCTAGTAGCTTCAACCTTAGAGACTACAAATTTTATGTAGAGAATTTCTTTCTATTTCATCTTTTATATATGTTACAAAATAGCATCATGCTAAACACAAAGACCCACCAAAAATCAAATAAATATGGTACTCTACAGTCATAAATGCAACTTGATCTTTACTCAGGCTATTAAAATTGACATTCCAATCTACTTAATAATTTGGTTCCAGACTCCAGGGGTTCTTGTTAGTGAATTATTATCTAGAGATATATTAATAATGCAATCTGACATTTTTTTCAATTTAATAGTCCAATTGTAATAAAGATAAATATTCATGCATTAGATACACTGTAATGATAAAGTGCTCCCTTCAAGAAATTAATATAAGGTTTGGATATTCAAGAGTGGTGATATTCAAGGATATGACAAGTTCAAACAGTTTATGTCAGCTGAGACATACAATATTTTTACAATTAAAACTTATCCCTGAAAAAATAGTGGTTTTGAAATTAATTTTCCTTACATTTCTAAGAGCACCCACACACTCCCCATACAACCTCATATCTGTTGCATAACTTTGAGCAATAAATCATTCAACACCACCTCCTACAAAAGAACGAACAGAGTATGCATCTGCATCAAGGCTTCCACTTCAACAATATATATGAATTACAATGTGTTGATTTAATTTGAAATTATAAATAAATTGGTTTTGATATTGTTTTTTGTGATCTTTCAATGTATTTCCTTTTTTTAAGCATGGAAATACAATGTTGTTTTATACATGAGAAATAGAAGTATGGTGCATAGTTAAATCAACTTCGAAGTAAGATAAGATAGTCAAATTTGGAATTGAAGTGAGAAGGCATTATATTTCCATAAAGGATCCATGATGATAAAATGGATAGGTCATATTTTTTCTAATTATAACCATATGGTATTACATCAATTTTTTCATATATGTTGAAGAAGATGCTATAGGAAAATCCTTGAAGAGGGATAGATTGGAAGAGTTGACAAACTTCAATAGGAAGATCCAAGAGGAAATTGTTGAGGTATTTTCATTGATGACAATGGGTTAGCTATGCTATGTTCAAGAACAAAGCAAGGAGCCATTATATTGGCCATCATTTAGTACTCGTGAAAGGGCAAAGAGAACATGAAATTAAGGAGCTTGACATGAATTTGTTTAGGAATTTGAGCCTGTTAATAAATTTTTGAGGGATTCCAAGATAATATCTCTATACATGATATTGTGCTTGTGAGAGGATCTAATGTACAAAAATTGTTGCGGGATTTCTTTTGTTGCAGAATTTTTTCAAAGGAAAAGGAGCTCTATAAGAGTATCAATCAAAAAACAATAGCAATATGACCATCCTCATTATCCCCCAATACAATTATCTTTATCTAAGCTTAGCAACGACTTATTTCTTGGAAATAAGGTTCATGAGCTCCTTCTCCTCCTTCACATCATCATCATCATTGTTCCCAGAGATGAAATTTTGGACATAATCGATGCCAAATAATCCCACCGAAAATATGAATGAAGCGAGCTGAATAAAAAATTCCACTAAATCCTCAAACCTAAGCACATGAGAGGGTGTTGAATTGATGATCTTCCCTTTCCATCTCCTCAATAGAAAATATGTGGCAGCAAAAAAAGGGAAGAAAATGAACACCTTGTTGATTAGTCCCATAGGAAGTAGCAAAGGCATCAGATGCCAATGCCTTTAAATTATTATAATTATTGTCTCCCTAGGCTATTGAGAATAATTTGAATTATCACTATGTTCATGTTGGCCTCCTTTGCTCAAGTTTTCTCCACTCGAAAGACGTATATGTTAAGTTGAAATTGCATATGTAAAAGTGATGCCTCCTCCATTTCCAGGAGAGGAGTTCAGCGAGAAAGAAAAAAATGAGGAACTTGTGGGTCATTTAAGCTAAAAATAGTCCAAGGTATGAAATAATCCAAGCATAATTTAGTGAAGAAAGGAACTTGGTGAAATAAAAATATCAAAGAGCTCGTTGAAGAAAAGATAAGTTGAGTTATATGCATTTGAGGTAGCAAGGATTCAACCTGAATTTTTTGTGGAACAAAGTTTGTGGTCTTGTCCAAATTATGTGATTTGTCTTTGCAAAAGAAGGTTTAATATTTCTATGTAAATAAGGATGAATATTTTGAAGTATATCCTCTATGAAAAGAGACTTAATATGTAATATTTTGTTTGTGGAAGGCAACAAAACTCTGTAGTATATTTGGAACCCAGTGAAAATACAGGGCTCGGATCTAAGGCATATATTTTTGGGAGTGGAGAAAAGTTCTGAAGAATATATTTGTGATAGAGGGATGAATATCCGAGGTATATTCTTTGTGGTTAAGTTGTGGAGTGACTACAATTCAACCTCTCCTCATCAGTCATCCATAAATGTGCAGGGGCCAATGCACTGGTGGATGATATCTTCTAGGGAGTGATCAAAGGGAACAATGCACTGGAAGATGCTGATGATATCCTATGGGAAGTGGCCAAGACATAGTCAAGTATAATATGTGTATTATAAATTGGGAGTACAAGAGTAGCTCCCCAAAACTAAGTTGACATAACTAACAGAGATCGAAGATGTAGGTACAAGAATAAGACGTGAATTTGGAGAATTAAAAAAAAAACTAAATATATTTTCAAATGTGCGACATACGCATGACAGTTTAGATAAATAAACAAGGTAAATCATGTGAGATTCAAAATGTGTGCATGACATATTCAAAAAAGAAGAATTTTTACTAGAATACATTATAGAGACTCGGACTTTCTAGCCCCTAAGCTTCTTGGATTCTCTGGCCTTTTTATATTTGTGTATATTTGAATACAAATTTCTCATCTAGAATCTCAAAAGAACATCCAATACAGCATATAAATGTACCCTGGCTATAAAAAAAAATAGACAAAGGATAGAGGGTTAATGTTCCTTGAGATACATACACTGATACCACCATGTTGCCCCAAAGCTTTTCCATGACATAGAATAAAAATAAAGACCATTTATGAAGAACCAAAATGGGTCCTAGAAATCTAGGCCCTAGAAATTTTAGCAAGGAATATGCTGGAGAAGTTTCCTATGGAGTCCGGAGGTGGACAAGTAATATCTTACGATAGGTTGATCCCTCTTGGGATATGTACGAAGATTTTCCCAGAGAATGTTCTGGGCAGAGCCAAGAGGACCCCATTGTGGCCCGAAAATGACAAACAGTTGAAGGCAGGTCTTTAGGCAGTTCTTACTTACAAACCCAAAATTTGTTGAGCATTTTCATGCCCCATATTTTTTGATCACGTAGCTAACAAATAATTATTGTTCCAACAAGGAAGGAATGTTGAGGCTATAAAAATCCTTAACTTGTAGACCAAATGAGACAAGAACAATAGCCTATGGGAGGGGTTGGAACTCAATCTTGAAGGCATGGGTCCGGCTATCGATCAAAAGAGATTATCTATTTCCTTATCAATGAATGGTGCCTCCATCTCCTCGGAGAACAAAATCCCCACACAGTCTTTGATCCCATCCATCCACAACAGAGAATAGGATTCTGAATAAGGAGTAGGAGGAAGATTCTTTCGTCTAGGTGAAAATTTGGGTTGGTAAAATTTGAGGCCCACCTATAGGCGGAGGTAGATGCCCTCATCTAGGTGGAAGAAAAGGAACACCCCCTCTAGGAGGTAGGGAGGTGCGATCTACTACATCATAGGGAGTAATAAACATGGAAGGAGGGAAAATAGGGCTAAGAAGAGGAAAAATTAAAAATAATAATTTAACACAAAATTAATTTAAGAAAAAATGAAAATTTTAAGTCTTAAATAAATGTCTTAAAATCCATCTTAACACCTTTGCCGACAAAAGTGGGGTTAGCTTTATTTCCAACAGGAACATCATTGACTGGTAGCTTTAAGATAACTAGTCATCCTACACTATACTTGGATAGAGAATTTTTCATTCTCATATCCCATGTAATAATAATTTATTCCCTCAATAATTCTCATTTCGTTCTTCTGAATTTAATAAAAACTGGATGATAATATAATAGTTAGCCAAATCTTATATGCTAATGGGTCAATAATGATGTAGCATCCTTTGTAATATTCCCAAATTTTCACATGATATTTGGAATATTAGAGTTCTTAATAAACTTAATTAGTTAAGTAAATAAAAGGGTGGAGGGACCCATAATCCTCAAAGATGAATAAAATCCAATTTTGATATGTGTATGTGGATATTTCAGATCTAGATCTACATAATGGAGTAGTAGAGCAACCACTTAATGTGAAAGGAGTGGATATTATGTCTCATTACTGAGATAGATCATGGAGGTTGACACAGTCAACTAAGATCATGGAAAGAATCAAATGTAAGATCATTAAGAATTCATGATGAGATGATGGAGGAGTGGTGCATTTAATGCACACATGATGTAAAGGGTGATCATTTCATTCACACATGATGGAGATCATGAAATGATAGTGCAGTCAACATGGAGACCTATGTCAACATGTTCAACGTAGTTATGAGGTGGACCAAGGCATGTGAAGGCTCATAAACTATATAAAGAAGATGAAGGAAACATAGAAGGCATGTTGAATATTATTGTTGATGTATGATCTATTTAGATCTGGAATTGTCATGTGACATTCCATGCTTTCTTTGGCTATTTAGCTAAGATTGAAAGTGTTGTTTAGCACTGGGTGTTCCTAGTCGGGAATCCCACCACTTTCATTGAGTAGCTCTTGAAAGAGTATTGTACTTCATTCATCATCAGGAATTGGTGCCATATTGTTCCTACTTTCTACAGAACATCCATATTCAGAAATTGCACATTTCTGAAGATCAGTTTGAGAGGAGGAGGTTGTCCTTCAATATTTCAGTTGAGGAACTGGTGAAGGATTCATCCTATCACCTTAAGCTTCAAGATCAGCCTTCCAATGCTTCAGATCTATATCAGGCAATAGGCCATCTATTATTCATCTCCTAGCAGCAGCAATCCCTTCGGGAATTGCGTAGTCTAGTCTTGTAGGTCCAGGGGAGAAGGGAAGTTGCTAGCATTTTAGCTAGTAATCTAGTGGAGAACCATTCCTTCACATTGTATACATTATTTCCATCATTTCTGAGCTATATTGCATATCTTAGCAGTAGGCTAGAGATCCTCCTTCCTTTACACCACATTTTTCACGAGCAGTTGTGTAGCAACAATTGCAACCTTCTTTGGAGGATTGAGGAGCTAGATCTAGAGCTTCTAGCTTGTGGATCTAGAGAAGGGATCAACCCTTCAAGCTTAGATATGATCTTGTAACATATTTCAGCCATCTATTTGTCAGATCTAGCTTCAGGTCTGCATAACCCAGCAGTCAAAGGATCAAACTCTAGCAGGGTGATTTTCCAAAGTTGTAGATTTGGAAAATCCTTTCTGGGTTATCTTGGGTATCCATCATAGAGCCTAGATCTTGAATCTTGGAATCATCAGAGCTCCAAATTTATGTAGATTTGCATTTTTGTTTTCATCTTGTAGTCATATATTCATATTCTGCTGAAGGGACAATGCAATATTTTCTTCCAGCAGCTCTCCAGTTACGCAGTGCTAGTTGTAGCATGTTTGCAGGGTGATTCTAGGCCATCTCTTCGGCTAGATCTACTCATATTTTGTACATTGTGTAACTGAATCTTATCCTATATAATAAAATGGCTTAGTTATTCTGTCTATATCTGTGTTGATAATAAACTTACATGTACATTTTCTGTGTTACAAATATTATGTTTGTGTATCATGCATTATTCCATTTTGGGATATTACAGTGGTATTAGAGCATGATCTTTGGCTCAGCTTGTGGACATTTTGACAACATATGAAAAGAAAATAGTAGAAATCTACTATGGAGGGATTAAGTTTTTCCTCATCTTTCTTTAGATCTATGAAGGATCTCTCTAAAGAGATCAATGAAGCAAGAAGAGAAAGGCACATAGAAATCTCAAAAAGGTTTCAAGATGAAGAAGGTCCCAACACTTCTTTTCAACAACAAAGGAGACCAAAGAAGCAAAGAGCTTCACATTATTCCACTAGATCCACTTTCTTTGATGAGAAAGAGGACTGGTCTGAATATGATGAAGGCTTGGGGCATCAGACCGTAAGTGAATATCTATTTGAATACAAGTCATAACCTAGAGCATTGAAGGGGAATCTCTCTCTCCAACAGTTTCTGCAACTCAAAGAAGAGAGGAGATCCAGAAGTAGCAATATAAGGAAGAGGCATAGATTCCTCTTTCCTAGATTTGATGGATCTTCAACAAGCACCTTGAGGGCTTGGAGGGAAGAATTATTTACATTATTTCTGAAATATCCTATATCAGAAAGAGAGGTTGTGGAGTTTGCAGCGCTGCACCTAGAGGGTGAAGCAAGAAAATGGTGGTTCAGTCACTTGTGACACATAAAAGTGTATGCTTATGCAGATTTTATCCAAATACTGAAGGAAAGATATGGCAGAAAGAATCTAGAGACATCTCACATAATGAAATATCCCATCATCAATGGGATAGTACATGAAGATTCAAGAGAAGATGTTCTCATTATCACTCAAGGGGAGGAGCCTCTACCACCACCATCTGCAGATGTGCTTACATCAAGATGAGGATCACTTGCATCTTTGCAAGATGGTATTGAGTTCTTGAAATTTGGAGCCCCATGCATGATTAATGAGATTCATGAGAAGGAGGAGACAGATACTAGCGCTGGTACACTTGTATAAGTGCAACCATCACTTTTACCAGCAGTTGGAGAGACCTTTGCACCAGAAGAGGAAACTCTTGTGTTCTTGCAAGATGTTTCTGAATCTCAGTTGATCCAAGGTATGCGTACACATTCATCTCATATTGTTTCAATACCTCTTATTGAAACTTATGGGGACATGCCATCAAGGCTATTGCATGACCAAGGGTTAAAACATCATGCTGATTTGGAGCAACATTATATCACTGCACAAATGATCCTCGATATAATCAAGGAAGAGATGAAAAACCATCCTAGTTTATCATGGATGAACTACATTCAACCTCTTGAGTTGAAATGTGGAGTTTCAAAAAATGGGATGAGTATGATCGTATGTACAATGGATGGCTATGAGTTCAGCATTGTGCCTTGCTTTGAGATAGCACATGTATTACCTTGCAGATCTACATCGTTGTTAATGCGCAATAGTGAGAAGAAGAGGACCCATTTCTCATGGAAGAAATCATATGGTAGCTTCATTCATGAAGCAATGGAGGAAAAGATGATAGATGTTAGACATCTTGAGATGAGAAATATTTTATCCTTTCTAGATGACACTTTCTCAATGAGCATCTCACAGCTCAAAGAGAGACTTCTAACTGCAGCAGATCTAGAACCTTACTGGTTTTTGAGGGCCATTGATGAGAAGAGAATCTCATGGAGAGATCTCATTGGAGGTGCACTTCAAAATTTCATGGAGTTCAAAGTTATTCAATAGTTTGAAGAATTTGGTGTCTTACAATGGGAGGATGCCAAGTATTTGCAAAATGAGATCCATCATCCACATTGGGATGAATGTTTGTTGATATGCAGCAAGGGGTTGCCAAAACACTTGCAGATCTATGATGCAGGGCAGCAAAAAGCATGGTTGTGCTAGTTTCTCTTGGGTGAGTATGGCTACCACTCAATGAGTCATAATTTTCTGATTCATGCCTTACATATCACTGGTAGAATGTAGAAGAAGAAAGGCATGGTTACTTTGGTTGTTGATGAGATAGTTTGGACATCACAGGATATATCTTATGTCATGGTATTTACTCTTGTTCGGGATATGTCTCATGTCTTTACATGTATTTTTGTTTGGGATGTATCTCATGTTCATGTATGAAATTGGGTTTTGGAGAAAGCATAACTCTAACATGATGTGGCATAAGGGAGCTTGTTTGTATTCTATTGATGAGACATCTCACATGTCCATTACTATATTGTTGCTCCATGACTTGCATCATGATAATGCAAGGAGGCAACAAGAATCCTTGTTGATATGGTTACTATTGGGAGAGTATGGGCTGAATTCTTCCCATACATTGCATGAGATTGTTGGAGGATGGAAATAGGAGGCCTTACAATGTTGGCTTTTTTTGGGGGATTTTGGTCATTGTACATGGTATAATGATGATGTGATGAGGCAACAAGATGTCTTATTGAGGTGGCTTCTTTTGAGAGAATAAGGCCAGTACATTTGGTACAATGATGATGTGGTATGGAAGAAAGAGGAATTGCTAAGATGGCTCCTTTTGAGAGAGTATGGCTCTCATATTCTCATTGATGTTGATTTGGCATGGCAACAAGAAGCATTGTTGTGGTCACTTCTTTTGAGAGAGTATGACTCTCTTACTTTTTTTCATGATGATCTAGCATGGCAGCAGAAGGCTTTGCTACGTTGGTTTTTATTAGGAGAATATGGTTTGACATTGTTCATGTTTTCCCATGTCTCTACTTCTTGTTTTTCACTATGGTGATGTGATGTTTCATTCCTACATGGCCAACATGGCTAATGATGAGGGCATTGATATATGTAATCTACTCTATGTATCATGGGTTGGAAAGATAGTTCAAGAGTTCGGACTTTCCACTTTGGGAATGAACCACTTTATCTTATGTATCTCATGTATAGGGGAGATATTTTGTCATCATATGGTTGACACTTGGAGATTCATTGATGAGGATGGGTATCTAACTTTTCAGTTGGAGGCCATTCTAGAAATTCTAGAGACGCAACTTTGGAGCTAGACATTCATGACACATTGTGACATATGGGAAGGCATTACACATGAGGATGCCATTTGGAGGGAGGATTTTTGCTGTAGCATCCACTTTTGTAGTTTCTTGAGGGCAATCAACATTTTTTCGGGGAGGACTGTAATATTCCCAAATTTTCACATGATATTTGGAATATTGGAGTTCTTAATTAAATTAATTAATTAAGTAAATAAAAGGGTGGATGGACCCATAATCCTCAAAGATGAATAAAATCCACTTTCGATGTGTGTATGTGGATATTTCAGATCTAGATCTACATAATGGATTAGTAGAGCAACCACTTAATGTGAAAGGAGTGGAGATCTGTCTCATTAATGAGATAGATCATGGAGTTTAACACAGTCAATGAAGATTATGGAAAGAATAAAATGTAATATAATTAATAAATCATGATGAGATGATGAAGGAGTGGTGCATTTAATGCAAACATGATGGAAAGGGTGATCATTGCATTCACACATGATGGAGATCATGAAATGACAACGCAGTCAACATGGAGACCTATGTCCACATGTACAATGCAGTTATGAGGTGGGCCAAGGCATGTGAAGGCTCATAAAATATATAAAGAAGATGAAGGCAACATAGAAGGCATGATGAAGGTTATTGTTGATGTATGATCTGTTTAGATCTAGAATTTTCATGTGACATTCTATGCTTTCTTTGGCTGTTTAGCTAAGATTGCAAGTGATGTTTAGCACTGGGTGTTCCTGGTCGGGAATCCCACATCTTTCATTGAGTAGCTCTTGAAAGAGTATTTTACTTCATTCATTATCATTCATTGGTGCCATATTTTTCCTACTTTCTGCAGAACATCCATATTCAGAAATTTCACATTTCTGAAGATCAGTTTGAGAGGAGGAGGTTGTCCTTCAATATTTCAGTTGAGGAACCAGTGAAGGATTCATCCTATCACCTTGAGCTTAAATATCAGCCTTCCAGTGCTTCATATCTATATTAGGCATTAAGCCATCTCTTATTCATCTCCCAGTAGCAACAATCCCTTTAGGAATTACACAGTCCATTCTTGTAGATCCAAGGGAGAAGGGAAGTTGCTAGAATTTTAGCTAGTAATCTAGTGGAGGACCATTCCTTCACATTGCATACATTATTTCCATCATTTATGAGCTATATTGCATATAATAGTAGTAGGCTAGAGAGCCTCCTTCCTTTATAGCACAGTTTTCATGAGCATTTGTGTAGCAGCAGCTACAACCTTATTTGGAGGATTGAGGAGCTAGTTCTAGAGCTTCTAGCTTGTGGATCTAGAGAAGGGATCAGTCCTTCAAGCTTAGATCTGATCTTGTGACATATTTCAGCCATATATTTGTTAGATCTAGCTTCATATCTGCATAACCTAGCAGTCAAAGGATCAAACTCTAGGAGGGTGATTTTTCAAATTTGTAGATTTGGAAAATCCTTTCTGGGTTATCTTGGGTATCCATCGTAGAGCGCAGTTATTGAATCTTGGAATCATCAGAGCTCCAGATTTATGTAGATATTCATTTTCATTTTCAGCCTGTAGTCATATATTCATATTCTGCGGAAGGGACATCGTAGTATTTTCTTCCAGCAGCTCTCCAGTTACGCTGTGCTAGTTGTAGCATGTTTGCAGGGTGATTCTAGGCCATCTCTTTGGCTAGATCTACTCATATTTTGTACATTGTGTAATTGAATCTTCTCCTATATAATAAAATGGCTCAGCTATTCTGTCTATATCTGTGTTGATCATAAACTTACGTGTCCATTTTCTATGTTACAAATATTATGTTTGTGTATCAATGCATTATTCCATTTTGGGATATTGCATCCTCCTAATAATAAAAATCTATACCACTGAATTCTCAATCAGGAGCACCTCACCTCTCTATGAAAAAACTAATAGCATTTATAGACCTAGTCCATGAAATGACAAATGCATGATTCAATAGAAAACTACTATCCATTAGAACATGCTCCAATCAAATAAATAATTGGAGCTACAAATAAATAATTGGAACTATGAATGCAAAGCATATTCAAAGCTAAAAGTTTAATTATGAGGTTGTCATATAAATTTTTGGTTTAAGGAATGTGTTTTAAAATTACCTGCAATTCAATGCTAATCCACCCAATTATTTTCTTAAAAAAGACACAATACCAATTTCAAATAATCATTGTCTTCCTTCACAATCAAATCTATAGTTTTAGTTGCCTCAATTATGCCCCACTTATTAACAACAAGTCTCATTGAACCCCTAAACATAACAAATATTTAAATTAACCCTATCAATAATTGCATTAAACAAGATAACAATGATTTCTTGATTCATGATATCAATTGTAGGACCATTCAACAAGAAAGGCTAAATAACTCAGTAAATCAAATGTTGAAGTGAAGTTCCAATAATTTGTCACAATAATTAGTGTGCATTTTTATTTTTTTTAGCCCATAAGTTTTAAAGACTATGGATTAATTTGCATTACAAAATATAATTCAAAAATACAAGGAGGAACTTCTGCAATTTCCTCACCTCTGTTTAGTTCTGGTTCTAAATAATTGTCTCTAGTAAGACAAAAGGAATAATATAGTCAAACACTGAGAATCATCAACTCTAAGAATTAACAAGGCAATAAAAATGGAAAATAGAAAACAAAATGTTGAATTGGGTCTCTAATTAAGTAATCATTTCATTTACACATGTATATAGGATTTCCTCAATCATAATAGGCTCCAAAGAAACCACTGAGAATTTAGAAGGTTAATGATCGATCATCTTCACAAAGTCTACCACAATTAAAATTTACAAACATTAAGTGGTGAAGGCCAATGCATTCATAGGGTTCTTCAAATGATAATTTTCAACAACTATTGGGATACATTATAATAATTTATAAGGGTGTGCAAATTCCTCAATTTCTTATAGTTTCTATTAGAGTACATAGATATATAGCATTTTGGTATATGTTTCTTTCCATCACTTCATAGACATAGCCTATATATTCCTAGTTCACCCCCTTGATATATTACACTTCACATTACTTAAAATCCCATTACCCACCTTTGGTCATTCATGGTCATTGTACAAGCTCTACTATCTAAAACAATGTCTTTTTAGGGCTATCAGAAAGAGTATCTGTTGGGCCGTTAATATGCTATTATTATTATCACTTGTGAACGCTTATTCCACCCATTTCTACCATTCTTCATCACGTCATTTATTATAATTTATTATTTAAATCCATTTTATGATGATTTATGCTTCTATGAATGAATGTTATTTATTCTCCTTTATTTCTAATAAATTGATGATTATGAATTATTTTATCAATGATAGTTTTAATAAGTTGGTTATAACATTATTCACCATTTTTAGCCTCCAAGGTAATTTCCAGATTGAAGATTTGATCATTAAAAGTGCCAACTCAGAAATGCGCTAGAATAAGGAGTGACAGTTTTGCGGTTGAGATTCTGAGCAAATGAAGACGAATCTGAAAAATCCGGAACATGGGTTTTGTCCAAAACGGACCCAATTAACTTTAGTAAAGAACGGTTTGCCCAAATTCGGCCTGTGTTGAGAGATTCGCAGAGTTCTTTAAGCACAATTTTCTCAGTTCTGTTGTTGCGGCCGTCCTCCAAATCTCAGCTACAAAGCCAAATTCGACTTGCTGTTGTTGAAAGATAGATGTAAATCTATTTTCTTGTTGATCAATTGGTTGGAAGAAATCCAATATTGTTATGGGAGATTGTATTTACTATTCAATTTCTCCTCCTTCTGATTATAAAAGGAGAACATGTATTGTGTATTGGGGGGGATGGAGAGACTTTTCTTATTGTAATTTGCAGAATTGTGCATCGGATCTTGTTAAGAGAGTGTGAGCTGTTTGTAAACATTATTAATGCCTGATTAATAAAAGAGTTCACTGTTGTTCCATTTCTCAAGCGCCGGAGTAAAGCACAGCAACGCTTCACCGGTGGTTGAGGGCCCGGCCCTGGTGGAGCGATCTGCTGTTTGTATTTCTATTAGTTTATTTCTGTTGTGTGAAGTTCGTTTATTACAATTAAAGAATTGAGTTATTGCTAATTGGATCAAATACAGAGTCATTTTTATTCCATTATTTACAAGAAGCATGATTCATGATTCAATTGTTATAAAATGTTGTTTTTCTGTATCTAATTCCAGTTGTTGTTCCTTTTGTTTATGAATTACGATAGTTGATTGTTGCGTGGCTGTCGACAGGATTAAAGAGTAGAAATCTAGTTTGCTTGGTTATGAATTGAATTCACTGTTTATTTTACGCTGCTATTCAATTCCTGTTCATTGCTTTTAGATTGTTGTTCCTTTCCAGTTTGCGTTTTAGATTTCATTTCCTTTGAGTTGTTTTCACTGGCTTTGAGATCTCTAAACTGTAGAGGGCAGAGCTAATCATTCCAGGTCCCCAGATTTGGTCATCTCACATCGATTTCTAGGGGAAAGAGTTATTACTACTGCATCCCTAATCGATGTCTAGCAAGGTTGCTGTAGTGTAGTCTTTACATTTTTGTCATTTGTAATTAGATTTATTTTCAAGCATTTATTATTTCTGCATTTGTATTTCTATACTACATCTTCACAAACATTACTCTTGAGTAAATAGCCGCCTCAGACTGAGTACACTCTTGAAACAAAAAGTCGTCCCTGGGTTGACAATTAATGTGAGGTAATTAAGAGTTACAAAGACACCTTTTTATCGCTCCACATTTTGGCGCCGTTGCCGGGGAGAGTGTAGCCATTTCTAAAGAGTAGTGTGAATCTGATGAGTGCCTGCTAGGGAAGAGTTGGATCTTAAAAACGGAAGGTAAGAACCTACATGCGGAGCATGTAAAAGCCCTGCTCCACTGTCCGCTTTCCTAACAGATTTGTTGTTGCTTTGTTGGGTAGAAATAGATGTTTGAATTTTTGTGTGAATGACTAGGGAAAAAAATAGAAATTTTGAAAAATGAATCACATGATTTCATTCAAGTGGTGATGTAAGCACCACCCATTTCACTAACTAATTGACAGGAACATTGGAAGAAGGAGCTTTGAAGGAACACATGAAGGACATCTTCTGTTATGGTAAGAAACTGTCCAACATTTTTACTTTTGTATTTCCTGCTCAACTAATTCCACACCCTCACCGCAATAAACCAGTACAACATACTTACAGTGTTGAACTGCCAAATTTACTCACCCTTCCCACCCATTCTATCTCACATGCGCCATTAGAGAAAACTTACAATGAGATTCAGAATGTTTTAAATTCAAAAATTGTAGAAGTTATGGAAGAAAATGAGCTTACTTCTAGTTTGCATCAACAAACCATTTTAAAAGCTCAAGAACCTCATGATATGATGGGAAATCAAGAAAATAAAGGATATATTGAAGATTGGTTTCACTCCATCAATTGTTTGCAACATTGCTCCACACTTCAACAATTTTTTACTCCATCTTTTCAAGGGAAGTTGGCTTCTCATACTCTAATTTTTATCAACATGTATTTTTCAAATTTGGGTATGTGCATACTAGAGGCCTTATTTCTAAAATGGGTATTTTTCAGAGAGGGGGAGGAATTGCTACGCATGATGGATGTTTTCAATTTTCTTTCTCATTTAAGGCATACAATTTCAGTGCAGAAATTGATTTCCATAATATTTTTAAAACTATGAACTCAATTCTTGTGATTTTTGGGAAATGCAGACGTATCATTAATACAAACCCAGACAATTTCAAGAAATATTGGTTCATAAAATTTCAGAAATCATGCACTCTCAGCTACAGTCATTTTATTTATATCTCATGATCCATGCATCAAAACAGTCTGATTTTTGGATCATAAAGGCATTCATATATTATAAATTTACTTGCCAAATTTCAACAAAAGCTGGTTTGTAGTTTTTGAGAAAATGGGTAATGAAGTTTGCTGTTACTTATATCATATTTTGTTGCAACTTCATATATACATATACTTGAATGTCAATATAAAAATTGTTATGCCTTCATCAAGATTACTAAAAGTGAATATTCATTAATTAAGGAAGAATTCATTTGTTCTATCTATTTCATGAGCTAAGATGAACATATTTTTTATTGCTTGGTTAACACATGGGTTTTTGTCTTTGGGTTGCATGAGGACATGCAATATATCCAGGTTTTCGTTGCATGAGGACATGCAACATATTGAGTGTGGGGGTATGTTGGGCCGTTAATATGCCAAAATTATTATCACTTGTGAACGCTTATTCCACCCATTTCTACCATTCTTCATCACGTCATTTATTATAATTTATTATTTAAATCCATTTTATGATGATTTATGCTTCTATGAATGAATGTTATTTATTCTCCTTTATTTATAATAAATTGATGATTATGAATTATTTTATCAATGATAATTTTAATAAGTTGGTTATAACATTATTCACCATTTTTAGCCTCCAAGGTAATTTCCAGATTGAAGATTTGATCATTAATAGTGCCAACTCAGAAATGCGCTGGAATAAGGAGTGACAGTTTTGCGGTTGAGATTCTGAGAAAATGAAGACGAATCTGGAAAATCCGGAACATGGGTTTTGTCCAGAACGGACCCAATTAACTTTATCAAAGAACGGTTTGCCCAAATTTGGCCTGTGTTGAGAGATTCGCAGAGTTCTTTAAGCATGATTTTCTCAGTTCTGTTGTTGCGGCCGTCCTCCAAATCTCAGCTACAAAGCCAAATTCGACTTGCTGTTGTTGAAAGATGGATGTAAATCTATTTTCTTGTTGATCAATTGGTTGGAAGAAATCCAATATTTTTATGGGAGATTGTATTTACTATTCAATTTCTCCTCCTTCTGATTATAAAAGGAGAACATGTATTGTGTATGGAGGAGGGAGAGACTTTTCTTATTGTAATTTGCAGAATTGTGCATCGGCTCTTGTTAAGAGAGTGTGAGCTGTTTGTAAACATTATTAATGCCTGATTAATAAAAGAGTTCACTGTTGTTCCATTTCTCAAGCGTTGGAGTAAAGCACAGCAACGCTTCACCGGTGGTTGAGGGCCCGGCCCTGGTGGAGCGATCTGCTGTTTGTATTTCTATTGGTTTATTTCTGTTGTGTGAAGTTCGTTTATTTATTGAGTTATTGCTAATTGGATCAAATACAGAGTCATTGTTATTCCATTATTTACAAGAAGCATGATTCATGATTCAATTGTTATAAAATGTTGTTTTTCTGTATCTAATTCCAGTTGTTATTCCTTTTGTTTATGAATTACGATAGTTGATTGTTGCGTGGCTGTCAACAGGATTAAAGAGTAGAAATCTAGTTTGTTTGGTTATGAATTGAATTCACTGTTTATTTTACGCTGCTATTCAATTCCTGTTCATTGCTTTTAGATTGTTGTTCCTTTCCAGTTTGCGTTTTATATTTCATTTCCTTTGAGTTGTTTTCACTTGCTTTGAGATCTCTAAACTGTAGAGGGCAGAGCTAATCATTCCAGGTCCCCAGATTTGGTCATCTCACATCGATTTCTAGGGGAAAGAGTTATTACTATTGCATCCCTAATCGATGTCTAGCAAGGTTACTGTAGTGTAGTCTTTACATTTCTGTCATTTGTAATTAGATTTCTTTTCAAGCATTTATTATTTCTGCATTTGTATTTCTATACTACATCTTCACAAACATTACTCTTGAGTAAATAGCCACCTCAGACTGAGTACACTCTTGAAATAAAAAGTCATCCCTGTGTTGACAATTAATGTGAGGTAATTAGGAGTTACAAAGACACCTTTTTATCGCTTCACAGTATCTAGACATATTATTTAGGTTAAAAGGTCTTGAGATATACTTATTGTAATTGCTTTATATACATAATTGTAGATGCCTTACGTACATAACCAGTAGGTGATTATACACGTTCATACTAATTATTTCGATGAGACAAATATTAGTTCAATGCGATTTTTCTGATATCCAAGAACTTCTTGATAACCATAGGTTTAAACTTTATCTTCAACTTGTGAATATTCTACTATATCTGATGATTAATTTTTTTCATCCTTAGATGAATTCTATATGGTGTAACTGTAAGTCAATTCTCCTTTTGTAAAATAGAATAGCCTTTCCTTCTCAACGTTGACATCCTTTTGAGGGAGTTGTTGTTACCATCAGTGTTCTTGTAAGAGTATCTAGCTTTTTTGTAAATTGACATGCGTTACCAACGTTCATACTTTGTCATTGAGAACAGAGGGAAACCTCCTTTTTTAGGTACAATTTCATTTTTTGATGTCTAAAATTGTCATGAATGTAGCATCTTCTATGTACTTCGCTTCCCTATATAGTTTTGCAACCACTCAAATGGTACTACTTCCAAAACAATGTCATAGTGACTCCAAAGTTCTTTTCCCTTGATTAAATAATTTGTAGAAAGTGTCCATATATCAGACTTGGTAATAGTTGTAAATGGATCAAATATTACACTTGAATCTCAACTACATACCATCGATGTCCATGTACATGATAGGACTATATTTCCAATACAAGAAATAGGTTTGACAACTAGGGAAAGAAGAAAATTTCCATTTAATATATTGGTTTCTTTGGGTGGTAGGAAGGAAGCATATGAAGACATGTATCTGGACAATGGAGAGAGTTTTGAAATGGTAATAGAATATGGAAAGTCAATCTATATATAGTTTTATGCAGATACAGTACATGGAAGAGTTAGACTGAGATGAAAATTTCAATTAGGCGCATATGCATTTGGGAAAGAATGGATTTTTAACAATATTAGAGTTTTGAGAGAATTGTCCTATATGTATAGTGTTATAGTCACTTCAAATGTTTCTCTTCGAATTGGGATAATTTTAAGCTTGTTACACCATGGAAGAAATGACCAAGAAGAAATATTTCCTTATTATCTATCCCCACTTTGGTATATGTAGCTACTTCTTATGTATCATGATTGTAGTACCTTAGGGCGTTGATTAATATTTCATATGGTGGAAATTCCATGTTTAGTATCTTATTGTTATAGATTATCATTTAATCCAATATGGGGAATAATTCAAAACAACAATATAACAATATTTTCTCCAATGGGGTAATAAAAAAATTGTTGAAGAATGTGTTCCATATTTGAAAATTTAATAGATGAGAAGCTCAATGATATATAGACAATTTAAATGTGCTTTGTAATAAATTAGATGTTTGTAATGAACATTGCAAATATGACGTTTGAGCTTAAATATACTGGAGGAGAAAAGGACATACATGTTGTGCATCTACAACACAAAACCAACTACATATTGAATGGTAAGTCCTCCATTCAAATAAGAGGAAACTACCACCAATTTTTCTTGGATCATAACCTAAGAGGAAATAAATTTTTAAGGGAAACCGATCCAAACCTATCTAAGTTGATAGAAGTAGGGCCTAAAATTTTGCCAGTAGATTTAAGGCTTATGCACCATGTTCATTAAATCTATATAGATGAAATATTTTATGACACTTATCAAATCGAATACAATCTTCATAAAGACACATCTAAGAACCTTGGATATAGACAAAATCACCTGGATGCACTAAAATGGCACACACCCATAGAAATACTCTATTCCAAAACTGGTAGAAGTTTCTGAAAAAAAAGGTTTTCATGAGGGAAAGGACGAGGGAAAAAATGAAATCTAAAAATATACACCACCACAATATCATTTTATCCCTAAAGTTCTCAATCCTAAATTGGTTGAAAAGATAGAGGAGAAAGGACGAGGGAAAAAAGGAAATCTAAAAATATACACCACCACAATATCATTTTATCCCTAAAGTTTTCAATCCTAATAATCTCTCAGCGCATATCAAATATTTACATTGGCTTCTACTTATTACTTCAATGAATTGTAAAGGAAATAAATTAACTCACAGATAAAAATAGGGCCCTTGAAATATGAACCAAAGGAGAAGGCATAGGATTTTATCCTACGTATACCTAGCCCTGCACTTTGTAGCAAGAGGAAACTTGAAAAAAACATGGAAATGAGAAATTAATGTAAGAACAGAGGTCGACATCCAATTAACTGTAATATATAAGCCCAAAATTTGATCACTTCCCACCATACCATTGAGTCTTTATTCCCCATGGGTGATGGTCAATGATGATGAATGACTGTGATATCGATAGTTTTTTCCTTATCTATTAGTAAGGAAAGTTCCCAACTAATGAATGAGTCTTGCACCATTGGTATTGGGGCATGGAGGTTTTCTGGAAGATATATTATTGAAGCATGAACCAAAACATCATTCTCCTCTGATACGAGCCATGAGTCGCCATTGTTTAAAGCTTGGTATTCAAAAATAGATCCTTATAGAGTGTTTTAGGGCACCATCAATATTTTTCTCAAAAAACCTCTAAATAATAAAACCTATAACTTTTTAAAGGGTGCACCCTAATGCTACTCTAATTGGTAGGTTTCTATCTTTCGAGATGACGTCCCCATTCATATTTGGGAGAATGAGAAATGAGTAATGATATCATGCAAATCTAGAGGTATTTATTATCTTTACTTTGAACAAGGTCCTACAGTTTGAGATTGAGTAATATATGTTTACTCCCAAATCTTCCCGGATCAAATAATAAGGGAAAATAGGAGAGTTGTCTCATGTAAAAATATTTGATCAAAATCTCTAATCATTTCTCTTGCCAATATTACCACATGAGTGCACCCAAAAGTAGAATATTGCAAGGGCCTTTGAAAGGGGATTTTATAAGCCAACACCTTCGATTATGTTTCCTAGCAAGTAATGGAATTCACAAATGAGGGTTTTTTATATGACTGATGAGGTAGACACTCCTCAGTTTGGGCTCAATATTCATCCCATATACCATGTTCGTACAGTGGCAAGATGACACTCGAGGAAAATTTGGAATGGGAAATGCCCCAATTGCACACCCATTGATGGCATGCAAATATGTCACAGAACAAAGTATTATAAACCTAAACCTCTTCTGAACTGAAATAAAATGAAAAACCAGTTAACCCAGTCATTATAATTTCCCCTTAACCTGAGTCCCTGCATCCTTCCTGACTGCGCATATAGATCAACCCCTCTCAACTACTTCAATTGGGATGAAAAGGATTCAATTTCAATGGGAAGAATTAGTGGGATGAAGAACCTTGAGTAATTTGCAGTACCTGCATTCTCCTTGACTATGCTTGTGACTCAACCCGCTCAACTCCCACTCATCTCCTTCAACTAGGATAAAAAGGCTTCAATTTCAATAGGAATAACAAGCATGATCGAGAATTTGAAGCAAGTTTTAGTCCCTATATACATTCTCCTTGGCTTCACCTGCAACTCAACCCCCTTAGCTCCTTCAACTTGGATGAAAAGACTTCAATAGGAAGAAATGGTGGGATTAGGAACCTACTACAAACTACAATAAGATGAAATGGTTGGATCAAATTTCAACATTTCATCACTAAGAAAAGTGTGTTGTCACACATAAATGTGAGGCATGTCTTAAAATTCTCATGTAACAACACCAAAATGGGTTTATTTTTAAATTTTATTTTCGACATCATATTATGACATCCATGACCATAACCCTTATTTGTTGTACTAGTAACAAAGCATATTATTCAAGACCATTCACCACAATCGCCACAAGGAAGGTCCCTTGTGGAGAGAGAATGAAATAAACATGTGTAGATGTGATAATTAAAATACATTGAAATTAAACATACATGAAATAAAATAAAAAAAATTATTTAAAACCAAATACCCATCACTATATCTAAGCATAAACACATGCATATCATAACATGAATTATGATTAAATATGAATTTGTAAAAAAAATATAAAATTTATTTTTCAAAATGATATAATCCTAATTTTTCACCCAACCATAGGAATCTAAGATAATTACCACATCCATGATAGTGTATGAGGTGAGAAAGGTAATGCATTCAAGTTATTGGCTTCTAGCTCACTCAACTCAACCCATTTTCTCTTGTGTTAGAAAATCTATTCATTATAGAACTCTCTAGGAACTTTACATGTCCATCAAACAATCATAGAACCCTCCTCCATTGGCCCACACAAAACAAGGAATATCTCTTTATCTACTCAATAATCCCTCAGGGATGCATCCCTTATAGCATTATTCAATATAGGGAAAATGAGTCTGATCTATTGAATTCATTCTAGGAATATATTAAAAAATAGTTCTTCAATCTCATTGAGCCACAAATTCATGGAGACCTTGTAACTCTTAAAATCCCACAATGATAGCACTAGTGGGGGATTAAAAAAACCATTAGATCAAGAAAATCAAGACTCTTCACAGGGTGTACAAGAATGGTGCAAAGCCCTCCTAGTGTCATATTCTTGCTACAACAATAATCAATCTCTCCAACTATATAGAAACTGCATTAGATCTACGACATTATACTATGGTTCACTACAATGATAGAAATATGACTAAGGTAGTTGGGAGGATGAGGAAGTGAGGAATGATAAAATACACCGATTTGAGCCTAAAATAGCATATGAAATGAATCCCAACACTAGTGATACTGGTGCAGATTCCACTTAGGATACTTTGTCAACACTCAGTTATCCTATCACCATCTTCTTTGAGCCAATATACACACTAGCTCAACCACTCCACTGTCAAATTAGAAATTTTCCAAGGAACCTTCGTATGGTGGAAACATAATCCTTCATAATATGAAATGGAAACATCTCTAATCAAATTCCAAAATACCACATAGAACCTTGACACATGGTCGTAGTTGGCTCTTCTCTAGTATGACATGATAGTGGCCCATACCTGTAAGGACACTGGCTCTTGTAAATGTGAATACTGTAACTCTAAAGCATCTCTCTACTCCAACGACACCTAAATTCAAATGGCAGCTAGGGAAGGATACTCATCTACTCTGATACCATACTATAAAATGAATTGGACCACACTTACTAATGAAACTCTACATAGAGTATATGCACATGCCAAACACAATATTTTATTATCAAAATAATTCAGATAGTTACAACAAGATTCACATATATTATATAGAGTTTGGGAGGTGATATTTTCCCAAAACTCTAAAAGCTATTAATAACCAAAGGGCCTATTTTTTAGCCTAAGCCACTAATGTAACTTATTACACAATGTAAGTATTAAATTACAACACCTTCCTCAATTATATTTTGAAGGCAGATGTTTATATGTGTCATCATCAAGGTTTCCAGATTCCTAGAAAGGAACATATGGTATGTATATTGGTTAAGGCTCTTTACGGTCCCAAATCAGCACCAAGAGCTTGGTACATCAAAATTGACAAACATTTGTAGGATAATAGATTGAGATTAAGATTTTTTTATTAAAATATACACATTAAAAGTGAGGATTATAATACATATATATATTAGTGATATATGTAGATGACATCTTCATCATAGGTAGTGAGGCTAGATCAATTACCAAGATAAAACTGAATCACATTTGACTTTTCAAATTACAGATTTAGGCCTCCTCTAACATTACTTATATGTTGAAGTTTGGCATGGTAACACATGTGTTTTTAATTTACATACTAAGCATACAAAAGGTCTACCAGAAAAATGCAATGTTGTTGATTGTAAAAATACATACATATATGGAGAAGTTGAAACTTTAAGTGAAAGTAGACTCAAAATCAACAAATGATTCAATTTATAGGAAACTTGTGGGAAGTTTGATTTATCTTATAATCATTGGGATAGTTTTGAGTTTTGGAATCAACTACATATCGAAGTTTATCATAGACCCAGAAGTAGAAAATTGGATAACAATAAAAATTTATTTAAAATATGATAAAATTACAACAGGTTTTTTATTATTATATGGTGAAAGTGATACATTTCAATTAACTAGTTATACAAACTCGCAGAGGATTTGCGCGGGTCTTAATGTTGAAACGAATTTTGCAGGTTTGTGAACTATTTTAACTCGTGAAGAATGGATATTGTATATTTTTTGCATACTTATTTTTTCATGTTTGATGGCATCTTCGTAGTTGTTCATAGAAGCAATCTCAAATAGTTTGAGTGGGTCTATGGTTAAAAAATTTTGCTTCCTCATAATATGTTACAGGTTCAAGAGGGAGGTATAGAATGTACACCTTCTTAGACTTTAGTAATCAAATAAAATAACATGGTTTCTTCTCCTATGTCAGTAACATTACAATTATCTGCCCAAAGGAAACACTAACAATGTCAGTAACATTACAATGTTTTTCCCAAAGGTGACATCAACAATGTCATACATGGGAGGAGCATGATCTATTTTCAAAAAATCCTACATGTATTTATGTGCACATGCTTCTCAAATCATTAATGGTATTTTTTGTTAAAGTTTTTGTTTCTAAAACTGAACCTGTTTCTCCATTTCCAATGACTTAAGGTTAAATAGAGCGGTAGGGTCAGACGGGTCAAGCTGTCGATAGGGGAGCTTTGCAAGAGCACAATTGGATGCGAGTGTAGGAGAAGGTGCATGCAAGGGCACAAGACTTTTAAACAATGTGGAATTGCTAAAATTTTGATTTAAAAAGAGGAAATTTTTAGGATATAAGAACACATTCTATTTCAAATTAGAATTAACCAATCTCAAGTCTAACTAGGTCTAAAAAAAACATAAGAATTCCAGCTAAGGTGGGGCATTAAAACTTGGAACGCAGACTTATTTACTAGGGCTGCAAAGAGGGTAGGACTTTTTTGTTGGAACTGGATTAGAAATCGTGAATGTCAATAGTTTTAACCAAAGAATTTTCTCCAAAACAAAGTTTTGTTGAACAACGCTCCACTTGAATTGAACTAGTCGTGGAACCAATTTTTCATACATGTCATTAGTTTTAAAACCCAACAATATAAAGAATTATACACAATCATAAATACATGCATTCAGAGAAGATGTGGCATCCTAAGATTGAAATTGAGGGGTTTCAACCAGCTTGTACAAAATATGTAACACTAAAGGGATGAATTTCAACAACTTATGAAGCAAGCTGAGTTAAAAAATGCAAATAACACTACCCAATACTTTTCTCCGACTTTAAATAAAATGGTCTAAGAAATCATGCACTAAGTTGAAGTATAAAGGGAGGTTTAAAAATAAATGAATCGACACACACACACACACACACATTCCATCAGTGAACCTTTCATTCATTGGACCTATAACATAATCAAACTATTTGTGTTTAACTTTAATTTGAGGTTCCTGAATCAGACTATATATATGAGGTTTTGAATGCAATGATCTTTGTTCTGGGTGAATCATGACTTAAGTTTGTGTAGGCCAACCTTTGGAATGTATTTAAAAATAATTTCAATTGTGGGCCAACCTTTGTAGGAGCTGTTTTCTTGATGAAATTTCATTTGTTTGAAGATTCATGTTCATGTATCAAAGAGAGAATGGGGTTGTTTGACATGTCTTCCTATTGTTTGAAAACCTTAGCAATCATTCTTAGAAGCCCAAAACATTCACCTTAAAGATACTTCAAAATCATGGTGTGTGGCATGTTGGAAAGTAACATGGAAGGCTAGAAATCCCACATTGTCCTCATGGAGGAGGTGTTATCACTCTATACTTCTGAGGCTAAAGACAGAATCTCGGAAGGCAACATCAAAGCTGCTTCGAGCCTAGGATCTAGCCCTTCTAGAATCAGAGAGGGATCTCTCTGTTGGATATAACTTTGTTGATTTGGAATTTTAGGCTAGTTAATGGGTTTGAGTTTGGATTTTGAATTTGGTTTGGTGGGGAAAGTAAGGGAAAAGGCCATTGGGCAATAGATTCAAAAGGATTGGGTGATCAATTTGTGGAATTAATCAACCATGAATGAAATAGGGAAACCTAGGTGTGCTACTTTGGATCTTTGAGGATAAAATGGAATGAGAAAATACAAGAAGAGTGGAATTAAATAGAAATTATGGAGCAATTAAGAATTCCTCAATTAAATTAGAATGCAAGGTTTAATAGAAATCAAGGAGAAATTAAGAATTCCTTGATTTGGCATCAGTAGAAAACATAGAATATTGTAAACGCATCAAGAATAGGGTGCTCTGGTAACAAATCCTATTCATCATTTTCTTTTTTACAATTAGAATTCAGAAATACTAAGAAAGGGAAACAATAGAAAACACATTAAATAGGAGAAAAATTCACCATTTGGTACACCACGTGAATCCTGAAATCTTCTCTTGTATTTCTTCTAAAAATTTCCCTTAAAACACAGTGAAAACATTTCCAGAACTGAACATTTTCTCATTACAAATCCCTTCCCCCCCCCCCCCCCCCCACTTTTTTCCTCTCTATTTCATCACAATATATAGACTTAACTACCACATCTAGATTTTCACTCGAACCTTCCATCTAATTTTTACAAATAGATAAACTATTACAAAAATAATGACACATGTATAGCTAATCATCAGTCTTTAAGGAAGTGAATGCAACATGGGTGACATGTGTAAAAAATTCCTCCTACTTCTTAGGATGTTGTTATTAACAAGATATTAGTTTCCTTTAGAGAGATGGAAAACATATATGAATCATGATTTGAATTCAGTGGTTGATCTCCATGATATCCTGAGGTCAAGTAACTGCTGGGACAGATGGAAGATTACTACTACAAAGGTTTCGAATTTTCCATGTATACCTCATACACTTCTAATACGGCTACTTTGGTGCCTGAAAATCTACTACCTATGCCTTTGAATTATCAAATGCTTCCACTTGGCTTCTCTTTCCTGAATCATAGATCCATTACCCGAATATTTTCCCTTCTTCTCTTCTAAAAAAACTTCTATGTTGAGCTTGGGGAAACATACGTAGCATGCTGCAATAACCAAGAGAAGTGGTTTCCATAACTAAATTTTCCCATTTTCTATAATATCACAGGCATCATCACACATAGGGGCACAATGCTTTGTTGCTGCAAGCATGTCCAATGTTCTGACAGGGGCTTCCACATCAAGATCATATAAACGTGTAGTAATGGTCACACCAAGATTTCGGCGGGGATTGCATAAAGTGGACATGGAGCAATGATGATGCAGTGGTGGTGGGGGTTGGTAGACAGACGTGGAGCATGGGTGGCAGGAGTCGTCGTGACGTAGCGGTGGCATTGGTGGTTTTGTCTGCAGAGAAAAACGGTTTCCGGGGGGTAGTGGTGTGGTAGGTGGTTTCGGCGAAGTGGGGTGCAAAGTAGCATGGGAGCACCACGTTACATTCTTGTCGGACTTAAAAACCGCCCATTTAGGAGCCCCAACCCCCCCCCAGCGGTAAAGTTCAGATGGAGAGCAGGTGTCGAAAAGCTATGTCGACCGTCAGATGGAAGTGGGGTAAGGCAGATGAGAGGGTAAGGTGCGGGGATTTTAAAGGTGGATGTGATGTGGGATATAATGGTGGGATCGAGGATCAATGAATGTTAGGGTATGAGTGGATGGTGGGGTCAGAGGTGAAATGGGAGGTGGCAAGATACCAATGGGGTGTGAGTTTTCGGATGCTGGTGTATGCCATTTTTGTTCGGTAGCGGAAGGGTCCCACTATATCGCATCGACGGTCAGAGAAACAAAAAATGAACGTGGTGAGGGTCTTTCGCAGTATGGAGAAATGAAAAAAGGCAAGGGTCTACTATGTAATATGATAATGCGGTAAGGTTTCGGGTTTTGAGATTAAAAATGTTTTCTAAGTGCTAAACTATGGATTTAGGCTTAATTTGGCTATGGAATTTTTGAAACCCAAGAGAAAGAATTCTTTGTATTTTTGACTAGCAATACCTACTCAGAAATAAATGACAGTCATGTAACGTTATTTCAAATGCGAAAAATCTAAAGAAAAATAATTAGTAGCCTTGAGATCATGTTGATTATAGGATACTAACAGTGGCTCCAATTGGGGAGGGAAACTCCGGAGGAGATGTCAAGAACACCATACATTAGTGGCTTGATCCATTGGGCTGATCTCAAATATGAAACCTGGTTTGTTACAAAATCTCTGAGGCTGAATTTTTCTTTTATAATTTGTTCTAAACCTCAGGCAAGAATCCGATAGGTGTACTGCAATATAAAATGAAACTATAACTGAACTCATGCATTGCAAGCCATCAAACTAAAATCATTGTTGCACCCAAAAAATATGAACGTTGAAATCTGAACTATGATGAAAATGAAAAACTGAAAGAAATCTTAAACTAAACAGAAAATATGCTCAAAATACTGAGCTTATTCGCACACCTACCTACATCTAGTCTGATAAAAAAATATCCCATCAAATAATAATCAGAATTCCAATGTAATCCGTTAAGAAAATGAGTGCTTAACTAAACCTGGCCTTCCATCTTTGTGAGGAGAGAACAAGACTTGAAGTGTGTTGACTTGAATTTTTCACTGAATCCACTACCTCTTTTCATCAACTTGGTAGATTCTTCCTTCACTGATGACTGTAGTAATCTGCTCAAATGATCTAGGTAAACATGCAACATTAGATCCCTCATATGATTGGTGATATAAAAACATACCTCATGCTAGACTATTCCCTTGCTTTTGTGTTGGCACTGACTATCTTCACATGGCAAAGAATACATTTTTTTTTCTTCTCTGTCCAAGATAATCAACTGTTTTGAGTGCTCTTCATCATTGCCTTTATCATTGAGAAACTTGAAAGGGAGTTGCAAACTCCCAATCATCTCGGGAAAAGGTTCATTAACTATAATATCAATATGTTTTGCAACTTTTTCAACATCCCAAGAAGAAAATAATGGGGAACCTTTGTGGCCTTTTTCAAAGTCTGTAAATTCAGAAAGGGGATTAGAGAGGTCTTCAATCAACAAACCTTGTTGGTTTTCATTAGACAAATTGGATTGATGTTCGATCTCTGAATAAAACACTATTAGTTGAAGATTCTCTTGTGGATATGGGCCATCAAACTCTGGTGCTTTTTTTTTCTAGATTACTAGACTGCTGGAGGTTTTCACTAATGTCCTCTGCTGGATCTAGTTTCGGGAGATGAAGTTCTTCTTTGACCATCTGCTGATCAGATTGTCCCTATGTTGCTAGGGATATTTCCTTTGATGAAACTTCACGAACTTCTGGATAGCATATATCATTTCTTTTTTCATGATGAGAAGACATTTCAAACAAGACTTCCACTTTCTGAAATGGTCTTTCTTCTAAATCTTATAATATTTCATCATTCAAAAATTGATCATCATCATAGTAATCTTCCATATATTCAATAAAACTCTGAAATTTATCACAACAGTATTGAACTAGCGACAAAGAGGGATAATATTCTTTATACTTTTCACAAAACACAACATGAAAACACTTTAAAGAAATTATGCTTGCAGCTGGTAGATCTTCATAACAAATCATAGCTTTCTCTTCTAAACTGGCCACAAAAATTTTCGTAAGACAGTCCTTTGGAAATTGGATTTTAAATCTTCGGACATGCATATGAAATCTTAACAAATGTATAGTAGCATCATCTCCTTTCTTATCTCTAAAAACCGGAAGATATTTTAACCAATCAATGTTTGGCATGGGATTTGGAAAAATTGAGATATTAGATCCGTCCAAAGGATCATACCTGCGTTGTATTCATGAATTCATCTTGACAATCAATCAACAATGAAATGGAGGCACTACAAGTTTTCTGCAATTCTAGATTCTTTTGCTAGTGGAGTCTTTAGATCAACTGAAATTTGTGGAGTCTCCAGGTGGATGATTTCAACCTTCTTATGTATGACTATTTTTCCACCATCGTCAGCCAGATATGAACTTGATAAGTGTTACTGAGGAAGATAAAACTCAAGTCCCCAATATGGTTGCCACTATTTTATCACTCCGTAATTCCGAGGCTGAGGACAAAATCCTGGAAGGCAACATAAAAACCACTTCGAGCCTAGGATCTAGCCCTCCTAGACTCAAAGAGGGATCTCTCTGTTAGATATAACTTGTTAATTTGGAATTTTAGGCTATTTAATGGGTTTAGAGTTTGTATTTTCAATTTGGTTTGGTGGGGAAACTAAGGAAAATACCATTGGGAAGTGGAGTCAAAGGGTTTGGGTGATCGATTTTTGGAAGTAATCAAGCATGACTGAAATAGGGAAAGCTAGGTGTACTACTTTGGATCTTTGAGGATAAAATGGAATTGGAAGATACAAGAAGAGTGGGATTCAGTAGAAATTGAGGAGCAATTAATAATTCCACAATTAAACTATAATGTAAGGTTCAACAGATATCAAGGAGAAATTAAGAATTCCTTGATTTGGCATCAGTAGAAAACATAGAATATTGTAAACGCAACAAGAATAGGGTGCTCTAGTAACAAATCTTATTCATCATTTTTTGTTTTAAAATTAGAAATCAGAAATACTAATAAAGGGAAACAATGGACAACACATTAAAAATGAGAAAAATTCACCATTTGGTACACCACGTGAATCCTGAAAGCTTCTCTTGTATTTCTTTGCAAACTGTCCCTTAAAACACAGTGAAAAAATTTCTAGAACTGAATAGTTTCTCATTAAACCCCCCCCCCCCCCCCTGTTGCCTCTCTATTGCATCACAATATATAGGCTTAACTACTAGATCCAGCTTTTCACTTGAACCTTCCATATACTTTCTAAAAATAGATAAACTGTTACAAAACTAATGACACATGTATAGCTAATCATCAGTCTTTAAGGAATTGATTGCAATAGGGGTGACATGTGTAAAAACTTCCTCCTACTTCTTAGGATGTTGTTATTAACAAGATATTCATTGCCATTCGAGAGATGGACAACATATATGAATCATGATTTTCATTCAGTGCTTGATCTCTGTGATATCTTGAGGTCGAGTAACTGCTGGGACATCTGGAAGATTAATGCTACAAAGGTTTCAAATTTGTCATTTGTCCCTCATACACTTCTAATACCACTGCTTTGGTGCCTGAAACTATGCTACCTATGCCTTTGAATTATCAAATTATACCAGTTGACTTCTCTTGCCTGAATCACAGATCTATTACCCAAATCTGTTCCCTTCTTTTCTTCTGACAAAACCTTTTGTGCTGAGCTTAGGGAAACATATGTATCATGCTACAATAACCTGGAGAAGTGGTTTCCTTAATTGGATTTTCCCAGTTTCTACAAGATCACAGGCATCAACACACACAGGATCAAAATGCTTTGTTGTTACACGCATGTCCAATGATCTAACTGGGGCTTCCGCATTAAGATCATATACACATGTAGAAATGGTCACACAAAGCCTTCGGTAGGGATTGCAAAAAGGGGACATGGAGCAGCAATGACGTAGCAATGGCAGGGGTTGGTAGGCAGACGTGGAGCAATGGTGGCAGGGGTTGGTAAGCGGATGTGGAGCAGTGGTGGTGGGATTTTTCAATATGCAGCGGTTGTGTTTGTGGTTTTTTCTACAGAGAAAACCAGTTTTTGGGGGGTAGTGAAGTGGTAGGTGGTTTAGGCGAAGGGGGTGCGAAGTAGCACGAGTGTGCCACATTGCATTCTCAACAAAATTCAAAGCTATGTCGACCATTTAATGGAAGCGGGGTAAGGCGGATGAGCGGGTAAGGTGCAGGGAGTTTAAAGGTGGATGTGACGTGGGATGTAACAGTGGGGTCGAGGATCAATGAATAACAGGGTACGAGTGGATGGTGGGGCCAGAGGTGAAATGGGAGGTGGAAAGAGACCAACAGGGTGTGAGTTGTTGGATGCTAGGGTATGCCACGTTTTTCAGGTAGTGGAAGGGTCCCACTGTATCGTTTCGATGGTCAGATAAATAAAAAATGAACGTGGTGAGGGTTTTTCATGGTATGTCGAAATGAAAAAAGGTAGGGGTCTGCCATGTAATATGAGAATGCGGTAAGATTTTGGGTTTTCTAGTTAAATTTTTTTTCTAAGCACTAAACTATGGATTTACACTTAATTTGGCGATGGAATTCTTGAAACCTAAGAGAAAGCATTCTTTTTCTTTTTGACTAGTAGTACCTACTAGGAAATAATTGATAGTCATGTAATGTTATTTCAAATGCGAAAACTCTAAAGAAAAATAATTAGTCTTCTTGAGCTCCTGTAGATTATAGGATACTAACAGGAGGATTTGCAGGTATAAATTCCATGTTTGGAATGCCTTTGAAGGCTAGATAGTCCACTTCAAAACATCACCTATACATTTGGTGAGCCTTCGAAGGATGGAAAGTAGCATGTTTTAATGCTCGAAAGGTTACTTGTGGAATGGCACATTGTGGAAGGGCGTCTGAAGGTTGGAAACCTAACATGAACTACACAAAATTGAAATATCAATTCCAAGAAGAGGACAAGGTCTACAATTACATTCAAAAATTTTGCTTCAAGTATAAGGATCAAAAGATAAAAGCTCTCAAATATAGCCATCCACCATTTCAAATAAAATACAACATAGTAAGTTTTGGCAAGCCTTGTCACAATACACGAGCATTCATCTGGTGTTAAATGCAATTTGTCTAAATCTCTTTTGATCATAGGTATTAAATTGGGATGAAAATTAAATTATTACTGCATTTCTTGAGGGGATCACTACAAAGGTTGACACTGAGTTGAGGGAAAATCATTTTTAAAAACAAAGGCAGTAAACAATTGGGTATAGCTCATCTTTCTCAAATTAAGAGTAATTTTGCTAGAAAAAAAAATGGAATACTGCATAATAAAATAAGATGTAGTTTCCCTTACTGAATTTATAGTTGAAGGATACCAGCCACTCCTAAGTAAGGAATTGTTTTCATTGGATCAAGTATTTGACCAAGGAAAAAGATTTTTGATGTGTGCACAACTTTAAAAAATTGAGGAAATTTCTACACCCTCTACACCAACACAAGAATAGTTTATGTATAAATTACATGCTTAACACTAGCACCAAGATCCAACACTTTCATTGGGGTGCAACAACACCTACATCAATTCCAACATCCCCAATGTGTGCTACAATAGTAGATGGAGATTTGATAATATTCAAATAATGGATCACTCACATGATTATTCAAGTGTAATTGCAACACTACATTTATTGCAGAAAAAACATGCAGATAAGAAAACCATATTAAATTATCCTTTCAGGATTGTAAAACATAATATTTGCATGACATGATCAATGAAAAAATATCAATTATGAGAACTATTTTCTATATTGGAAATACCATATATTATAGGATGCAAGATCCCTTTGAAAGTCAACAGCTACAATTAAAATATCTGCTACATGTGTGGAACAAGATTAAAACTTGAAAATGGTGGTGAGTATTTCTCCCAAGAAACTGAGGCATTTTGCAAATCTTGGGGAATTTCACACTTGAAGACAACTCCACATGGTATCAAGAGTTATTCATCAGTATTTTTCACTATCTTTGGATGACTATTGAATGGTTATAGTTTTCTGAAAACAATATTCCTTGAATATCTTGAGTTTCAGAAATCTCATTGCCTTCATTATCTTCATAAAACCTTTTCCCTATCTATCAGTTTGCCATCTCAAAGTCACCCTGTTGCTCTTAAAAGACTCATTATGAGCTTATACCTCTCATTTTCATCCTCCTTTCCTACCTAAAACCTCATTTCTCCATTTTCCCCTATTAATAAACTCCATCCTCCCTCTCAGATTTCTTGTTACTAACTCATTCCCATGTCCCCTTGAGCATAATGGCACTTTTGGAAATGCTCTTTCCACTTGAAATTTTTTAAGTTAAATTTCATTCAAAATTAGGTCAAAAATAACTCCCATTAGTTCATTAAGGTTTTACATTTTATTAAGGTCATCCTTGGATGTTCCAGGCACTGCTTTTTCTTTGCTAGAATCTGGCTCAGATGTAATGGAATTTCAAAACATGGTTATTTCCAAGGAGGATTATCTTCTCATTTCAGAACCTGCAAGGGAGAAAAATGGGACAAAGTTTAGCACTTCTGTAGAGTTGTTGGAAGATTTATCAGCAGAAAGTACTGATGATGTAGACTGTCTACTCCTGAATAAAAACAATGTACAACAAGAGAAAGGGGAAAAACTTGGTCTTGTAGACAACATGGGTTATAGACTTGATAGTCCATTTGAGTGCCAAAGTAGTGATTACTTGCAGGAAAATGACATGGAAGAAGAACACAAGGCCAAACATGAAGAAAGTCTATCAGAAAATATTGATGGAATATGGAAAAGGGTAGGGTGAACTTGACATAAATGAATGAACATGAAAGGGATATAGAGAACTTAGAAGACAACACTGACGATTGTTGTAAAAGAACTACAACCACTTAGAGATTTGAAAAAGGTGGCCAGAGAAGGTAGAAAAGATGAGTTGAATTTTATGGTGGAAACTACAGAAGATTTTGAAGATGCTACTATATGTAAATCCCCAAGCTGTCAAAATAAACATATCAAGCCTCAATGAGCAAAAGAAAAGCCAACTTCATGACTTCAGTAACTTGCAAAGAAAAAAGTGTCAAAGAGTATCAGTAAGAAAAGGAAAAGGACTTCAAACATTAGAAAGTGGGTTTTTAAAGTTAAATTAAAACCACAAGTCTATAAAATCCATTTAACAATTCAAGAGAATCATTGTTTCCTTTGAAAATATTAGAATCATCCAGCAAGGAAGAATTTTAGGGTTTTTCGAGCGAATTCGGGCCAAATTCCTTGGCACTGCATGTTCAGCACTTGGCATTGCACTTTCAGCACCAGCGTTGCGCACCTGGGAGTTCACGCTGCGCCCTTGCCCAATTTTTTTCAACATGCCTTAAACTGGCGCTGCGCAACTGGAGCTCAGCGCTGCGCCCTTGTAGAGATGATGCGAGCTTACCACTGGTGTTGCATGCTTAGCTAGAGAAGGTTCCCAAGTGATCTAGCTTCCCAAACAAGTTTGAAACTTCTTCAAATTTCCTCTAAAAGTCCTCCAAAGCATTTTTAAGTGGTAAGTACATACCATAACCCATTTTTAAGCCATTTTGGTCATTCTTAAATTAATTAAAGAGGAAACCTAAGAAAACCCTAATTACTAGCTTGTGATCATTGTTTTATCCCTATTTTATCCTCCTTAAAGAAAACCAGTCATAAACAAGGTTAATCACATTGATTGAGGGTTTTCATTCATCTAGTTTGTCATAACACCCACTTCCCTTTCACTCATTCCCTTCACTCACACTCATTCCCTTCATTTTTCAAATCTAGTCATCTCATCTCCTTCCCCTCATTCATTTCACTTGCACCCTAGGGTTTTCACAAAACAGAATTTGAGAATGTCAGAAAAATAAGACAGTGGCATGGTTGGTGAGGCACAAATGCCAAGAAGAAATGATCACAAGGGAGGGAAGATAAACATATTTGAGCCTATCACCACAAGGGAACTCATGGCCTCTCCTCTCACTGTTTCTTTCTTTAAACATGTGGGTTGTTTTGAATTTTGTGAGAGAGCACAATAATTCCAAAAACACCCAGAATTAACAAGATTATTCATTACCTTTCCACCACCCTTTACCATCACATCATGATACCAGAGCCTCATGTAGTGAAAGATATATTGTGACAGTTGGCACTAAAATGCATGATATTGATCCATTTTCTTTGACCTATTAGAGAGGCCATAGGCATGTGTTTGCTTCACTTGAGGTGAAAGGGGCCATGCCTTCTTCATCAGCAAAACTGGTTGATAAGGGCAAGGACAAGGTTACATAGAATATCATTGTTAAGGAGGAGGATAAACATGAAACTGAGAAGGATTTTCAGTTGATTAACCTTGATGATGAGGATGAGGTCAGAATAACCAATATGTTGATCAAAAGAAAGGATGCCAAGATTAGTGAGCTTCAAGCTAATTTTGGTAGAGAAAAGAATGTGATTCACTTTCTTGAGTTGGAGAATCAGCAGCTAGAGACAAAACAGACCATCAGTGAGGTCAGGGAAATCAGAGCTCAGAGAGAGGCTGGAAAGGCTAAGGCTTTGGTAGATGAGACCTTAGGCAATTTTGATGGTAGCAATGACGAGGAAGATCAACTTCCTAGGTAGAGCCCGAAGACCATTGGGATGAAGAGGGCTTTAGCCTGAGAGAGGAAGAATTGGTAGAGCAGGTCACTCCAAGTGAGTTGCTTTCCATAGAGATTAGTAGGGATAGAGAGCCAATTTTCATCTGGAGGATCAACTAGAGAAGGAAAAGAGATACACTAACATGTAGAGGAAGATGGCAAGACATTATGCCATGAGAAACAAGATTGCAAGGGTCAAGCTCAAATGAGCCCATGCAAAGATTTGAGCTTTGACCAAGGAAAAAGAGAAAGAGAAGCTCAAAATTCTTGCTGAGGTGTCCCTCCAGGCCTCTAAGCCTTGATCAACAATAAAAATTCTAATTTTGGCATTTTTGTGCACATTTTGAATTTTTGACAGTTTGACATGCAGAAACTGGGCCAAACGTGCAGTGCCACTCGCGTTGCACTCTTTTTTGGGGGACTCAAATGAAAAATGGTCAGAGCATTGATGTTCCTAATGTCAATTACATCAACCTCATAAAGTTTTATAATATTTGGAGCAAACCTAGTCCCTCAAAAAGGCCAAAAAACACCAAAAAATCACCTTTCTGCCCTCTTTTTGGCATTGGCATTTCACGTTTAGCAGTCTTGGGAGAACAGGTTTTTGACAAGACAGATGGGAACCATTTTGGAAAGTGAAAGCATATTGTGAAACTAGACTGAAAGACCTTTCCAATGAGCCATCATGGAGCTCATTTGGACATCGGGAAGGCCTCCAAATGCTGGCTGCAAAACAAACCATTTTCCTAGTTTTGGCGCTACGTGTTTGCATTGGCGCTGCGCCCCTATAACTTTGAGCTGCGCCCTTACTAGGAGTTATTGCAAAATTTATTGTGAAGCCTTAAATTCAAACTTATTCTGAAGTTAGCTCAAAGGTTAATTTAGGAGTTATTATTTCAATGAATTGGTTTTAGATATTTTGCCTTGGGCCTTGCATGGTATCAAAGGTCAAAATGCATTAACTATGTAATAAATGACATATGAAACCCTAGCTAGGGTTCACCTCCTCATTTTACAGATAAATACTACATGTATGCTTCATAATTTTTGTGGGTTGGTTGAGTAGTTTCTGGACTGATTAGTTGCTGAGCTAGTTGATGGATTGCTAGGCTGGATTCAAGAAATCTCTAAGTTGTAGAGATCTCTTGTACATGGAGTAATGTAATTGTTTTGAACATCAGTAATACAAGCATGTTCAAAAGATTTTTGTGCTATGTTAATGGTGAATTTTTCCTTCTTTGTCAATGTTTTCCTTCTCTTTTCCATTATGTCCATTATTTCTCTGATAAAAGAACATAAATTTTAGAGTAGGATATGTTTCCTTGGCACCCTATTTCTGTCTGCATTATTTATCTTAATTTTTTCCTCTGCAAGATCTGATTGGATAATTCTTAATTGCTCTTTGGTTCCACTTAGCTTGTTGCCTTGAAAATGATTTAATGGAGTCAAGCCAAAGAATTCTATGGTATGCCATGTCCTTTGGTGTAGCTTGAAAAATTGTTTTTAAGGCCTTTCTTTGAAGTATACTTAGTAGAGTCCATCTAGGGAATTCTATGGTATGCCCTGTCCTCTAGAATATCTTAAAATGTTTCTTTGAAGGTATTTAGTGTGTTTTGTAAAAGAAGATAGGTTTAGCTCACTCTTTAGCTAAAATCATTGTTATCTTAAATGTTTTCTTTGTCCGAAAGTAATCTTAGGAATGTTGGATTATTGTCTTAAATTTTTGGTTATTAAAGTTTGGCCAAATAAGTCTATGGTATGCCCTGTCCTTTGGCTTTTCTTAAATAGTTACCTGAAAGGCTTTTGTTGTTGAAGCAGAGTTAAAGGATTATTAATTTCCCTTTAGTTTTACTATTTTCCCAACTTATTGTCATTTCATATGCCATCTAATCTAAGAAATATACGTGATATAGCTAGCTTGCCCTATGAAATCCCTTGTTGAGTTGATGAACTATTAAATCCTTTTATGACTCCATGGCCCAATGGATTGATTTTTCTCATGGTCTATATATTCAGCTGAAACACTTCCTCAATTAATCACACCGTTGATCTATCAACCTATAAATCAAATCAATCAAAACAAACAAGTCCTTAGAACTTCATAGCTAGCCTAAGATCATAAAACAAAAGCATAAAGACATATCATTCAAAAACACTTATATAGAGAGAGCCTTCTCTGAGTCCAAGAAGGCTAGGTCCTAGGACTCCAAAGTTGGTTTGGTGTTACCCTTGTTTATTTGGTCTTACCAATCTAACAAATTACAGGGACCTAACATAATGGCGACTCCACTAGGGCACACTTGTTGAAAAATCTTAGTGTTATATAAAGAACTCAGAAAATCCAAAAATACTTCAAGATTGGTATCTAATTGTTGATGTTGGACAGCAAAAAAAATCCTCAAAACAGTTAACATCATCCACCTGGTGACTCCACTGGGTTTCAGTAGGCCTTCTGACTCCATTGGTTCTCACAGACTTCCCTGGGAATGTATTAATCAATCCTAATAGTATAAAGCCCAGTCATATACAGTGTGAATTCAGTATTCTTACAGATTAGTTTTGTTTTCAAAAACTCTTATAAATCTCAGCCTCTCTGTGTTGTGGGTCTAAAATCTGGCTTTACAAATAATCTGCACCAGATCTCAACCTTACCCAAACCCTCCTGCTATAGTTGATGACCCAGAAAGAATCTGAAGAAAAACTTCTAGGACTGAAGATTCAACTATTGTCAGACTAGGTCACAAAGCAAGTTCCTTTCCTGAAAACCTTACATCCTTGCAAGATACCCAATTTGACCTACACCATAGAAGAAACCTATTCTAAACTAAGTCTCAAAGTTGGATAGACCAAACAAACCTTGAACCTACCAGCATATAGTAGAGTCCTAGTAGAGAAGCATCTCCTTCCACTGCTCCTGATCTTCAGCTTCTCCAACACTTTGACTCCTTTCGTTCCAAATATGCTCAATATCAGCTAATTGGTCCAAGTACATCTGCTACCCCCACCCATACATCCATTTTTCAATCCCCTCCATTTCATCCTCCACCTCCACTCATAAACCCTCCTCTTATAAATCCTCCTTGGGTTCCTTTACCTAAAATCATGGCACTATGATTTGCCCCATTGGTACTACCACAACCTTTACTGCCTATGCCACAAGAATATCAATCTAGAATCCCTCACTTTAATGTAACTAACCCTACAACTGCCCAACAGCATGTAGACAAGATGAATGATACTTTTGACTACCAAGAAATAGAATATGAGACCATACAAATGAGAATTTTTTCCAAAAGTTTAGGGGGAGAAGCAAAGAAATGGTTAAAGAGCTTAACCCCTAATAGCATTCATGATCTCCCTTCCCTTCATCAAGTATTCATAAATAAGTGGGAGACTAAGAAAAATCCTCTTCAAATCCCATAAGAATATGAAAACCTTAAGAGAAATGTTGGAGAGAGTGTCCAAGAGTACTGCACTAGATTCAATAGTGTATACAATGCACTGCCTCCCAACATGAAACCCCCACAAGGCTTAGCTCTAGTAAAATCTCCATATGGATTTCATCTAGAAATGGCTTACCAATTAAGAGAAACAGATCCCCTTACCTTAGAAGACATGCAAAGGGAGCAGTAAGTGTAGAAGCCAATTTAATTACTAAAAGGGCTAGGTTGAGAGCAAAAAAGAGGGTTACATACAAAGAGGAACCTGTGGCCTCCACATCTGATGCTAAAATTGAAAATCTAGTTAGGGTAATGGAAAGGATGATGGAGAAAATTAACTTGAATGAAAGAGCACCCCCTAGGGAAAACCAACCAAATCCTCAAAACAAAAACAAAAACCAAAACTTTATAAGATATCCTCCTCAAATAAGACAGAGAAAATGACTAGCAAATCTGACCTTATTTCCAAGAAAACTATGTAGATGAAGAGGAGAGAGAGACTGGGTAGCCAGAAGAAAACCATGTGAATCTAATAGGCTCTGATAATGAGGACATTGTTTTTCTCACAAAATAAGAACAAGGTCTGTTTTCCTCAAACCAAACTGAAAGAACATATGAGGATTTTGAAGAATACAAACTCAATTTTGAAAATTTTATCATGGAATCAGTTCATAGGCAGTATGACCTCTGAAGTAGGAAAACCCAAGATATCCCTAAGAGGAACAAACTAGAAATTTTTGCTAAGAAGACCCCTGAAAACACTCCTAAAAAGACAACAGAAATTACAAACACCCTAGCTAAGAATCCTGATTAAAGAAAAAACAAAATCAGCCAACAGGAGGGTGACCAAAGCTGCCCTAGTACATCGACTAGTGGCCCTAAAAAAACTTTTTTCGCTAAGATTCCAAATAAAAATCAGCAAACTAAAATAGCCAAATAAACCAAGAATACAAACACCATTCAATATTGAGAGAGAAATTTCCAAGATAAAAATAGCCATACCCCTTACTGAATTAGTGACTCAAGATGTATATAGATCTCAAGTTTTGAAGGCTTTAAACATAGGACATGACACTGATACTCTAAATTTGAGTGATGACAAGCCAGAATTGTTGTTTGGTCCAGTCGTAGAGGGAGAGTTTCATGAGGGAGATGTGCCTCCATTCTATGTCAGTTTGAACATCCATGATAAAATCCAACACAATTCCATGTTAGATTCTGGTGCTTCGCATAACCTCATGCCAAAGGTAGTGATGGAAAGATTAGGCCTTGAAATATCCAGACCATACAAAGACTTGTACTCTTTTGATTCAATTAGAGTTAAATGTCTGGGGCTAATCAAATATCTATGTGTTAATCTGGCACAAATACCAGCCAAGAGCCTTGTAATGGATATTGTAATGGCCGACATTCCCCCAAAATATGGCATGCTTTTATCAAGATCATGGGGAGTCAAACTCCAAGTAACCCTCCAAATGGAAATGAAATATGCTACCATTCCAGTCTTTAACTAAACAAGAAGACTGTACAGAGAATCTCACATGAAATACATGGTAAGTAGCCAAGATAAGACAAATAACACCCCTCTCTATTCTGTCCATTCAGACCTTGATTCGTTTATCTTGTACAATGAAGATGAAATTAATGAACAAGTAGATATAAAATAGGAAGAGCAAGACCTGTCAGAACAATCAAACCAAGCACAAAATGAAGAACATAACAATCAAAACCATAACAGCTATGAACAACAACACAATGGCGAATCTGAACTTGAAACTCTGTGGAACATGAGATTTGATGGTTCTTGTGAAAAAGTTGGTTTAGGAGCAGGTGTTTGGATACACAACACTAATGAGGGTCACTCTTATAAGCTGGATTTTCAATATACAAAAAATATTGCAGAATATGAAGCTCTTCTCCTAGGTTTACACTTGCTAAAAAAGATAGGAGGTAAGAAGATTTCCGTTCAAGGATATTTTGAGCTAATTATTAGGCAAATAAAAGGAGAATATTTAGTCAAAAATCCTAGGTTAAGAGAATATAGAAATTTTGCCTTAGAACTCCTAAAAACATTTGAAAATATGAACTTACCTCTATCCCAAGAACTCAAAACAACCTTGCAAATGAACTAGCATTCCCTACCAGCACTTTCCAACTGCCTCGTGCCAATGAACAATACACAATAAAGGTCAAAAGTAGACCAAAAGCACCTAATAACATAGATTATAATTCACAAGTTTTTGAAGGTGACAAACATATTGAATACTTCTTGTAGTCACAAGATGAGTTTGAAATGCCAAAACCAGACTCGGATCATGAAGAAGACTGCTCTGCTGAGAAACAAACACATAAAACAAAGCCGCCTTATGATGCTGATATAAATCTATTAGAACACCCTCATGAGGTAGAATTGTGTGAAGATTCAGATAAAAAGGACCTTGAGGTATTGCAATGTAAAGACGATCTATTACCAAAAGGACATGTCCCCTTAGAAGAACTGTTTGATTTCAATGATGTTGCTAGGAAGCCTAAAATAGAATCCATTGAAACAAAGGTAGAGGAATGCACCATAGGAAATGAGGAAGAACCTAAAATGATAAAGCTTTCCAAAACATTTCCAGCTCTTATAAAAAAAAAATCCATTGAGTTTCTCATAGAATTTAAGGATGTGTTTTCATGGGGCTACAAGGACTTGAAGTCTTATGACACAAACATCATTCAGCATAAAATTCCTCTCAAGGAAAACCAGAAACCATTTAAGCAGAAATTGCGCAGAATAAACCGTGTCCTAGTGCCTCTGGTTGAAAAAGAAATAAAAAAGATGTATGATGTTGGAATAATAGTCCCACTCAGGTACTCAAAATGGGTCTCTAATCTTGTATCAGTGAGGAAGAAAACAAGGGAAATTAGGCTATGTATAGACTTCAGAAATTTAAACAAAGCCTCCCTAAAAGAAAACTACCCTTTACCTAAGATGGATCATATACTGCAAAGGGTAGTAGGCTCCAAAACAATATCTTTGCTTGATGGTTTTTTAGGGTATCATCAGGTGCTAGTACATTCAAATGATTAGCACAAAACTGCCTTCACTACACCTTGGGGCACTTTCATGTATGTCAAAATTCCTTTTGGGTTAATGAATGCTGGGGCCACCTTTCAAAGAGCCATGGACATTGCTTTTTCTGAAGAAATAGGTTACTTCATTGTGATATATCTTGATGACATAACTGTCTATTCCATTAGTAAAAAATGATGAAATTAATAACTAGGTGACTAAAAAAGTTAGTCACCGCAATTATTTCAAGTGAATTACTACTAAATTTGAGCAATTTTAAGTGACTGAACTAAAAATGACTAACTTAAATGACTAATTTATTTTAGGAATAAAATATATGACTATATAATAAGTGACTAAACTAAAAATGACTAACTTAAATGACTAATTTAGTTTAGGGATAACATATATGACTAGATAATAAGTGACTAACTTAAATGACTAATTTAGTCTAGGATTAAAATATATGACTGGATAATAAGTGAAAAAATTAATAATGATTAATGTAAATGACTATTATAGTCCAAGAATAAAAATATGACCAAATAACAAGTACAAGTATATGAATTAGTCATTTATGTCAATAATTTTTAGTTGGCACTCCATAAATAGAGAATTTCAATTTTGATACCGAAGTGTTACATTTCACTACAGGGGTCTCTGAATCCATTTGCAGTGTTAAAATTTAGAGACAAAGGGCTCTCTGAATTTATAGTGTTAAAATTCTGAATACCCTTTTGTCTCTAAAGTTTAACACTGCAAATGGATTCATCTACAATTAACATAATTGCATGTACCATCTATCTACTTTACACTAATGCCTTCATTATAATTTTAGTAAAGGTAATATTTAGATAGCCAAATTAATATTTGTATTTATGTTTAATCTACTTTGGCCATAAATTAGTTTAATTTTTAAACTTCATTGATTTATGTTAAAAGTGCGAGTTCATTTAAATCTAGTATTAAATCGTCATATTTGCATTACATAAATACTAAATAGACAAACCTAAAATATATATTTGTAGATCTATTTAGTAAATAAGTATGAACCTTTATTAATTTAGGTATGAATCCTAATTAATTTTTTAATGTTGTAAGAAACTTTGTTTTTTTGTAAGTCAATGTTCTATTCCTGTAGGAAAAAAGAAGTACATATAGCCACTTACAAAATAGGTGGTCTCACCCTGACCAGGTATATTGACCAAAATTTGCACCAGATGAAAAAAATACAAAAGAGAGACTAGGGACATATTCCATAAACGGTTGGGTCAGAGGCAACAAAACATAGACAAAACATAAAGAACACCAGATAGCAAACTAGTCGTCCGACGTGATGGATGCAGGGTTGTCTGGGACTGTTTCTAGAGGCGGTAGAGGACAAAACTCACACTGAACATGCCCTTAAAAGTGCACCAACGTCCAAGTCTCCATATTTTTTACTTTCTCATGAGTGAGTTGATTTTGGCCTCGCCAAATCACTACCAGTCTCTTCTGGACTTGGCACTTTAAATAGTGCATTCGGTCCAATGTTTCCATCTACTCTACATGCTCCTCAAACACATGGACTTGCATAAATTTTGGTTGGTAGCAACCACTAGTAAGTCTACACATTTACAATTTTACTTGTACATAGTAAATATGTTTATTTATATCTTATTCCTATCCATTTTTTATGCAAAGAATTGCTTAAATGATGGGAAGTAACTAATGGTAAATATGTTATTTACTTCCTTCAAAGCTTAAGAATGAAAATTCACTACAAAAATATATAAAAATTAACACATGAGTATCCATCCAATCAAATGTTTGAAAATTTTCCTAATAATATTGAAAAATAAATATTTGTTTTTCAAAGTTGAACATTACAAGTTACAGTGGTCAATACTAAACTAATAGTTGTCAACAAACAAATTGATTGCTAGAGCCCTCCCTTGGTAGAGACTAATAAAGAATTGGACAACTCCTAAAATATTATGGGTTGAAAAAATTTGTCATCTTTATGACACCAAGAGAGTAATAAATAAATATTACTTTCTCTTGAAATGTCCTATACACACCCACAATATTAAATCACAATTCAAACTACCATTATTTTAACTTAATAATTCATCAAAACTCTAATTATTTAGAAATACTTATCTCTTTTATATATAGTTTTTCTTACAATAAAAAATTTAAATTATATATATAAATATATAAACTAAATATTTAAAACCAATGGAACACAAACTTTACATAAACTTCCCAAAAGGCGTTCTCTCTCCAACTCTGTACATTCTCTTCCCTACAAACCCAACAACCCAGCCCACTCAATTCCAGCCCATATGAAAGGCCACAATGGGTGGGAAGAAAAAATACAAACACAAAGAAGAGAGCACACTGTGTGGGAATAAAATATACAAACACAAAGAAGAGAACAGAAAGAGTGCAACAAATTCCCGGAGCCCTCTTACTATCAAATTTTCCTCCATATTCTCCTTGCCGACTGCTGCGATACAGGACTGTCTTGGAGCTTCTTCCCCATCAAATTTGGAGGCAAGACGACCCCCAATTTTCCCTAAACAAAAATCTGTAAACCAAGGACGAAGAGGTAGCAAGATTCGATTATAAAAAAATTATAATCAAGTCAAACTGCCCTGAAGTCAAATTCAGGGAAAAGAATCCCTTGAAGTAGACACAACACCACTTTCCAGTGGATTCGTAACGGAAACTTGTGGCAGGAATTAGGCACAGAATGGATTGGTTCCATTAGGACCATTGTTGGGTTCCGTTCCATAAAATCCTGCCAAAGAGCCCAATTCCCGTGCCGACTGGAGAATCTCTCTAGAATAGGTAAGTATGCAAGAACCCAATTTTGTTGCTTTTTAATGTTGGTTCAAATCTCGTTTTGAAGTGGCCTCGATAAATGCCCATCTAAATTTCAATAACATTTTGAATCAGTCATCTGTTATATTATGCAATCTGAATTTTGCCCAACATAATAGTTGGTGGGAATTACCTTAGAAGTTCTACAGCTGGTTATGTTTAGATCAATTTCTTAATCATAACATGCCAAGTTTTATATGGTGAATAGTAAATTTTTCTCATAATAATAATGTACCAACTCATCATCGCGAAATTATTTTACACTATCAGAGGCAAAATTTCCCAACAACCCAACCCCTCAAGAAGGCAAGACATTTTCCATGTTATTGTTTTTGAATTTTTTTTTAAGATATCCATCTGCCATAACCTCGATATATGAAAATAATTCAAGAGCATTAACATGGAAAATGTCTTGCCTTTCCTAGGTATCTAAAGATTTTGTAGCCAATTATGCTGACATGCCAAAATTCTGCACACAATTATTGTAATATGCCAAATGTTTGGAGCTATTCCTAGCAACAAAGTAGAAGAGAAAGACACTCCTGAAGTGGATTTTCTGTTTGGAGCTGGTGAAACTTAGGGCTCAAACCTAATTCCATGCTTATTAGGTGTTCATGTTCTAACTTTTTCTTGGAAATCCACTCATAACTTTTGATCAATGGCATCCATGCTCTTAGAATTTTGCTCATTGTAGTCATGGTGCTCTGAGGCATTGATGAATGGATCGTTCTACATTGATGTGGCTATCTCCAACTAGTGACGAAACTAGTAATAATGGGAGCATTATTTCAAGGCATTAATGTGAATGAGGTAAAATAACAAAGGAGAACCAAATATCTCCATGCATTGGCACCGCTTGACCACCCGTCAAGACAAAACTGATGCACTGGCACCACTTGACTTCCTGTCAAGACAAAACTGTCACTATCTACATGTACTGTCACCCGCTTGACTGTCTTCATCTACTAACATTGCTTATCATCTTCATCTGCTGGCATTGCTTGACTTATACTACCTCATTTATTGTTGTTGTTGTAGGCTATGGATATCTTGGTTGTGATGATATATCTCTTTGTATTGATTGTTGTTGCTTGTTGTGAAGGTCATGAATGCTTCCTAATTAGTTTTCCACAAGCAGGAGCCTTTTTCTGTCCTAACCTCTGCTTACCGTAGAGGATACATTCTCGTAGAGGATGTATTCTCGGAAAAGGAAGCGCTAAGCTGCTCCCATAATGTTGCATCCAACATGGACTCAGTGAAATTGAATTCTTCAGTCACTGTAGCAGATTACTTTGAAGCTTTTGAATCACGTGGAGCACGTAACATATGAAGCAAAATTTTCTTGAATCATGTGGAGCACAGAACATGTGAAGCAAAAATTTCTTTTAGGTATGTACTATCATTTAAATGTTTGTTTTACCCATGTATAAGCCCTTATTAGAACATCACTATAGTCTGCAAAATGGTTCACACCTCCACAAATGGAAATATTAATTGCAACTAAGTGAAAATGGCCAACAAATGGAATCCAAATCACATTGATTACCACAGTTTTTAAAATATGAATATATTTGAGTATACATATTTTCTATTTCTGGAAATTTCAATAATGGCATGATAAAAAGGATTAAATTCTAAGTTTAAAAAATATTGCATAGAAGTTACAGAATATATATTTTATTTTAAATGGAGGACATATGGTTGAACTGGCACAATTTAATACTCTAGGCATGAACACAATTGTGCCAATTTAATACTCTAGGCAGGAACACAATTATTAGGGCATGAATAAAATTCGACAATATTGAAATGGATAATCAAGAAAAAATAAACCAACACACACATGTTCTGTTTAATCAACAAATAAGATTTATTGGTATGAGCTTCCATTTATCATTATTCAATGATTGATATCCTTACCTCATGCTACCTGCTATTTGGCTGGTGCATGCATTCTTTTGGTGCAGCAATCGACAACTTTCACGATGGAGTGGGGTGTGCTTGGCCTGTTGGCGGTAAGCTTGTTGTTATATCATTAATAAGAATGGTTGTCCAGTGTCATGAATTTTTTCACAAAAAGTGTGCCTTACTGAAGATCTTGACTTGGGGTCCTGCTGCCTAACCCGAGTCTAGTCTAAAAGGATCCTACCTACTTCACCAAAGCCTATTGTAACATGATTTTTCTTGAAGGAGGTCCTTCTAACAATGAGAAACATTAAGTATGGTGTATGGATCCCCCTCTGCAGCAATGAGGCCTATTTTCAGTAAGGGTTGAGTTTAGCAATAAGCTTTTTCCTTAATAGCTGAGCTGGGTGAGAATGTTACTTTCCCTTCAGGAGTATGGGCTGGGTGGAGAGGAAGATAAAGGTCACTTTCCCACTAGCCCCATTCCAACATTGGGTTAATGCTCAATCTACAACCAGCTATTTTGTTTGGACCTTACAAATCTCCCTTGCCTTCCAATTGTCGCAACTTCCTTCTCTCTAGAGTACTGGAAATCAATTCATTTTTTTCTCTCCATGCTAGTAACTGCGTAGGGGCACATAGATAGCAATGCCAAAAGCCACACAACCAACACTATGTACCATAAATAAATTTGTTTTATTCTCCCCGTGCTAGTAACCAAGTAGGGGCGCATAGATAACAATGCCAAAAGCCACACAACCAGCACTATGTACATGATAATTTCCCATCCTTCACATGCACAATATAAAAACTCTATATACTTGTTAAACCCTCCAGAATTGCACTGGAAACGATGATATTTGATATATTCACATTGGTTATCATGATTCAAGTGTCATTTTTCTACTCTGCAAGGAGCGTTGTCTTCATCCTTCATTGCTGACACCGCAAGGTCATCGTGTTTTACTTCTAACAAGTTGCGGCAAGGATACGACTGACTTCCTGTAAATTTATGTAGATGTTCTATGCTTGATGCAACTTTACTTATCACTAAAAAAATCACATAAACAATCAAGTAAAATGCTGATAGAACATACCAATGGATCTACAGAAGACAAATTAGAAACAGAAAAATGTGGCAGTATATTACGGCGGTCAACAGGATGCTTCAACCAGCAAATTCTCCTTGGTCAGCCAACCCAACATGTGTCACAACAACCCTCAAAACATCCACACGGTCAACTCAAAGTCCACCCTCGAAAATTCAATGCTGCCCCAACGGTAGAAACACCAGCAACAATGGTAGCAACACCAGCAGCAACGACAACAACAACAGTAGCACCAGCAGCAACAACAACAACAGGTAAAAGTCAACGCAGCATGGTCTACAGTCAACCTTTGACCTTGATTCTTGTGCCAAAATGTACGACCTTCCAAAATTGAAGTCTCCACCAAAACTCAGCTCCTTTGGACCATGTGTTGACCAAAGTCAACACTGGTCAAACTTGCGTGGAAACCCTAGCTACAGTAGCTTCCTCTTCGTCCTTCTTTCACACGTATGAACTAAAACTGCCTCCAAGGAGCTTGAACCAATCAGAATAGGAGAGATGATGTGTGAGGATGAGATGAGTGAAATGTCCTCCAATGTTGACTCTATTTATATCAATCATTGAGGTGTGTGACACAATTGTTGGGGGTGTAAAACCTTAAGGCCGACCTACACATATTTTGAAAGTATTAAAAATAAATTCAAAATAAATGTTTTTCTCATCGTATCAAGATGATCTTTAGATTGATCTTGCACCTCTTCGAAAGAGGAACCCAATAAAAATATTGGTGTCTTCATCTGAGCATCACAACATGGAGTTTGGACCTATTTTTCCAATTTTAACACCCCCTCTCAACTAGGGAGAACTCCATCCACCAGTGCAATCAAACATCATGCGTCATCCCACCATAAATTTCTTTGCTAGCCTCTTTATTTCAAAAAAGAAGTGGTTCAGTCACAAAGACATCATTCCCATCTGACAGATTTAGCCCAGAGGTCTAAAACCTCTATAGGACTCATAAAGAGTCTCGTACCAACCCGAAGTTGGTTTATCTGACCCGAAGTCAGTAAGAGGTCCGAAACCTCACTAGGACTCAAGAGAGTCATATACTAACCCAAAGTTAGTTTCACTAACCCGAAGTCAGTTGGAGGTCTGAAAACTCACTAGGACTCAAGAGAGTCATATACTAACCTGAAGTTAGTTTCACTGACCCGAATTCAGTTGGAGGTCCGAACCTCACTAGGACATGATCCCAGATCAAGTGGTTGGACCGTGCCATCCTAGATATATAGTACAACAATCTCTGATGCATCCATCAGTCTTTGCTACTATTCTCTAGATTTTCCCATCTCATTGGCCAAATGAGAGGTACTTCCCATGAGTCCGGAACTCAAATGGGTAGGATGCATACGAGGCACAGATCATGAGAGGCGAATCAACTCAATCATCATAACGGTGGGGCCCAAGCACACCAACAAGGTTCAGCAAGCCTAGCCTTATGGTTTCTTATAGCTCCAAGAAGCTATCTCCAAAGCCCCCCCAGACCTCCCAGAGCTCATCATCCAACAAGACCCTCAAAATAGGGGCGTTCCACGATACCAAGATTCTCACGGAAGGTTATGAAAATGACCTTCCCCAAGGGCATTATGAGAATATCCACGATCTGCTCATCAGTTCCTATATGGTCAAGCCTTACGGCGCGCCTCATTGTACCATATCCTGAATAAAGTGGTACCAGTTATCAACATGCTTGGATCAATCGTGGAACCTAGGATTTTATGACAAACGAATCCCCCTCTGGTTATCAAAAAGGATAACGGTGGCATCTAGCACATGCTTGAACAACTCACTGAAGATCTTTCGCAACCAAGTGACTTCACAACAGGCCATACATGCTGCAATGTATTTGGCCTCAGTGGTGCTCAAGGCTACCGACTTTCGTTTTCTACCCGAAGCAGATCTACGTGCGAAGCAACATCCAGATGTGCTCTTGAAATCCACCACACTACCAGCCCAATCGGCATCAGTATATCCGAGTGTCATGCTCCCAGAAGTGTATCTCAGCCCATGGTTTATCGTGCCCTAGAGATATCTCAAGATTTTCTTGGCACCAACCCAGTGAATGTTATGATCAACCATGTGTTGACTCAAAGTGTTCACTGCACAACATACGTCCGGACAGGTGTTCACTAAGAACATCAGGGCCCTTGCGAGTTGGCGATACTCAGTAGGATTTTCTAACATGGGCCCAACAGTGCTGCCACTCAACTTCTTAATGTTGAGCTCCATCAGTGTCGAGATGGAATTATAGTCCACCATACTAAATCTTTCCAGAAGCTTCACAATGTATTTTCCTTGAGAAAGGAAAATCTCGTCAGGTCTCTACTAGACCTCCAGGCCTAGGATGTAGTGCAGCAGCCATAGGTCCTTCATCACGAACTCAGCAGCGAGCTCCCTCTTGATCTGATGAATAAGAGGGTTAGCACCTATCAGAAAGAGGTCATCCACATATAGCACTAGAATGAGAGGCTTATCCCTATCAAACTTGAAGTAAAGATTCAGATCATCATTACTACGAGTGAATCCCAGCTTCATCAGGTAGCTATCTATCCTCTCATACCAAGCTCTGGGTGCTTCCTTCACCCCATAGAGGGTTTTCTTCAACCTGCAGACATGGGTGTCCTGATCCTGGACTTCGAACCCCAGAGGTTGCTCCACATATACCTCTTCCTTTATCGCACCATGTAGAAATGTGGTCTTCACATCCATCTGATGAAGACTCCATCCTTACATAGCAGCAAGGGCTATAATAGATCAGAAGGTAGTCACAGGTGCAAATATGTCATCATAGTCTATGCCTTCTTTTTGAGAGAAGCCACAAGCAACGAATCTTGCCTTGAACTTTTCAACACATTCATCAGATCCATGCTTGATCTTGTAGAGTCATTTCAAGGTGACAACTGATTTGTCCTCCAGCCTTGGAACTACATCCCAGACATCATTCTTCATTATGGAATTATACTCTTTGTGCATAGCATCATTCCAGACTTGATGCTTTACGACTTCCTCAAAAGATCCAGGCTCAGATTGTTCAATAGTACTCATGGCCACTAGATACCCTTGGTATCTACTTGGATTCTTTCTTTCACGAAATGTCCTCCTTGGGGCCATATGTCCCTCAGCATCCTCGAGACTGTCCCTGAGCCATGATGGTCTCCTTACCAGTGAAGGAGGTAGATCAATCGAGTCCATTGGTCCTTCAATATCAGGCATCATCTCATCCTTTAGTTCCTCTTGATTTCTAGGCGTCGCTTCATGATCTTCCTCAGATCTCAGAAGATTCACTACTTTCCTCAGGGAAGCATCTTCATCAAAGCTGACATCATGGCATATCTCCACTTCCCTTTGACCAAGCACATAGAATCTATAGGCCTTCGAAGTTTCGCTGTAGCCCACAAACATTGTGGTCTCCCTCTTGATGCTAGCTCCCCTGTAAAAGTTCTTGAACTCGTTCGACTCATATTCAGTTCCATTATCTGTCTGTTGGATAACATCTCATATCATTGCTCCCAGTGGACTTCCTCCAACCTGGTAGAGTGTATCAATTCTAGACCCAAACATGATAGCTTCCTTGAAGCTCTTCTTCCACATGCGCACCTTTCCATCAGTGAATGCCACATTAAAACCTTTGTCTTCCATGGCAGATATAGACACAAGGTTCTTCTTCAAATTAGGTACATAGAGTACATCGTGCAAGCAGAGGACTTGACCTTGAGACAAGTGGAGGGTCACAGTCCCTGTCCCTTTCACGAGATATGTGGCATTATCTTCAAGGATAATTTCCAGATTAGTATCCTTCTCAACCATATCAAAGAGTGCTTCTTTGAACCCAGTGATGTGCCTTGAGGCACCACTATCTATCAACCAGACATCCATAGTGTCAGATGGAGATGTAGCAGAGAGGGCAGATACAAGAATGAATTCATTTCTTTTTATCAACAACATTTGATTCCTCATACCTAGAATCTCTTGACCTTTTGAAAGGTTGATCATGTCCACTGGAGGGAGCCTTCCTCTTTCCCTGGAACCTATTTTTCCTTTGATTTCCATCCCTCTGGTTGTTTTTGTTGTCGTCATCATCAGGAGAATCCTTCTTGAAAGGGCATTCTCTAGCATAGTGACCTGGCCTATGACAAGTGTAACACTTGCCCTTATTTCCTTGTGCCCCTGCTCTTCCTTTGTTCTTTGGACCACCAAAGTTCTTATTTCTAGAATGAGCAGCGTAGGTAGCATTCCCTTCATTTTCATACTCCTTCATTCTTTTCTCTTCTTGAACGCATCTCGAAAGTACCTCGTCAAATTCAGGTATCACATTATTATTGAGAATGGTAGTGTTGAACACATGCCATTCGGATGGGAGCCCTCCAAGTGCGGTGAGTACCATATCTCAATCAGTTATTGTCTCCCCAATAGCCAAAATATTTTTCCTGATCATAGTCAGCTTCAGAAAGTATGATTAGACAGACTCATCCCTGCCTTTCTTCTGATTCTTCAATTGATTCTTGAATAATAGCACTTGATTTGCATTGTTGGCCTTGAACATGAGGAACAACTTATCATACATCTCTTTAGATGTTCCTAGCTCAGAGATGTAGGCCACCAGACTCGTATGAATGGATTCCCTGATCATCAGCTTTTCTTTGATCTCCCCCTTTTTGTACTTTGTTTTGGCAGTAGCAGTAGCAGTGGATGGAGGTTCTCGGATTTTACCCTACACATAGTCCATGAAATCTTGGTCTTCTAATTTGAGATCCAATATCATCTTCCAAGCATGGAAGTCATCCTTCCCAGTCAATTTTTCATCCTCCTTGAAGCCATAGTTTGTGGAACCCATTTTCTTCTTTGGTGATTGCTATAAATAGGGCTTGTCTTCACCTCAACTCCGATACCATGTAAATTTATGTAGATGTTCTATGCTTGATGCAACTTTACTTATCACTACAGAAATCACATAAACAATCATGTCAAATGCTGATATAACATACCAGTGGATCTACAGAAGACAAACTAGAAATAGAAAAATGTGGCGGTGCATTACGGCGGTCAACAGGATGCTTCAACCAGCAAAGTCTCCTTGGTCAGCCAACCCAAAATGTGTCACAACAACCCTCAAAATAGCCACACGGTCAACTCAAAGTCCACCCCAGAAAATTCAACACTACCCCAACAGCAACAACAGTAGAAACGACAGCAACAACTGTAGCAACGACAACAACAACAGTAGCAACAACGACAACAGCAATGACAGAAATGACCACAACAATGGAAGCAGCAATGATAACAACAACAGCAGCAACAATGGCAGCAACGGCAACAACAACAATAGCAACAACGGCAACAACAACGACAAAAACTTCCTCTTCGTCCTTCTTTCCCATGTGTGAAATAAAAATGCCTCCAAGGAGCTCGAACCAATCAGAAGAGGAGAGATGACGTGTGAGGATGAGATGAGTGAAATTTCCTCCAACGTTGACTCTATTTATATCAATCGCTGAGTTGTGTGACACATTTGTTGGGGGTGTAAAACCTTAAGGCTGACCTGCACATATTTGAAATTATTAAAAATAAATTCAAAATAAATGTTATGCTCATCAGATTAAGATCAATTTTAGATCGATCTTACACCTCTCCGAAAGAGGAACCCAATAAAAATATTGGTATCTTCATCTGAGCATCACAACATGGATTTTGGACCTTTTTGTCCAATTTCAACACCCTACCACCCAATAATTATTTTAAAAGATCACGATATCCATCTCTCATAAGGATGAGGGGTGATCCTCCTCTCATCAAGATTAAAAGGTGTAGCTCCTTGATAAAGAACAATTATTATAGACAAATGGGTGGCATCACCAGGAATTCGGACAATGAAAATCGCTTGCATGTCAAGTTCTACAACGAAGAGTTAATCTAAGTAAGAATGTATTAGCCTCAAAAATGAGTTGAACAATCAATTTAACGTCATTATTATAGTAAATTTTGACAAAAATAAGCCTCTCAAAATTTAAAACCAAATATATCAAATTTCTACACAAATCGAAAGCATCCTTAAAGAAACTAATTATAGGTATTTCTAAGAGTAAAAACCTGAAAAAAATGTAATGGATTGTTGAACAAGTTGATTAAGCCATACCTTTAAATAAACAAAGCTGATATTACATGAGGAACTGATAGCGATTTACAAAATAAATTCAAAGAAATTGAATAAATATTCATTTCGGAAAAAGTTAAAATATAGAGCAAAACAATTCTATATGTTAATAAATTGGAAAATCATTGATCACTTCAGTTAGGGATTGGCTTGACATGACCCGAGTTTTTTCAACCCATTTCCAAGGGCAATAGAGCATAATTATTTGCTTGAGGGCCTCAAAAAAAAATTCCATCAATTTCCACAAGGGGTTGCTGGATTCATGATGACAAGAGAAAAGGTCATCAATTTCCGCAGGGGGTGCTTGATGGGGAATAGAATTGAGAATAGATCAACGAATTGGGAAGAGCTCACTCAACAACCTATTTGTCATTGATTATGAAGGGATAGAACCAGTGGCCCCATCAGTGGCACCTAATTTGGGGAGAGGAAGGAGAAAAGATATTGAGGGTTAGAAATGAACTAAAGACAAAACTTCATGTTTTTGATAGAAGTAAATCTCTCTTTGACGAGGGAGAAAAGAGATTGGCTTTCCTCATTTCAATACAAGGTTGACACGGAAGATTTTCCCTTAGATGGCAACATAATGAAAGCCATTCAATCTCATTTTTAGCATTAGGGTCTCTCGCCCCTTCCAATAAATACAATGACTAAAAATTGGGTCACACAGTTAGTTTTCCACTGAGTAGTTGATTTCTCCATGAAACTATTCAAGAAACAATTGTGTAGTAGTGCAGGCATATGTGTTGATAATTGCATGGCCAGCGGCATAGTTTTTGGTGAAATAACTTCACACCCTCCACGACTCCTTAGCAGACAATTTGGTAATGCACACAAATCCAACCGAAAAATCATGGTACAATAGGTAGCATACTTTTGATGAACCTTGGACACTACAGTACCTAACTCAACTCTTAAAAATTAAAATATTAAATCTGACTTAACTAGTTGAGTAAAAAAATCAAAATATTAAAGCTGGGAAGATTGTTGACATAGCTTATCTACTGTAGCAAGACAATTGGAATATAGAGACCCACTTAGAATCTGCATATTTCTCAAGAGGTTGACAAAATTGCTCCAAAACCTTTAAAACCCCAAGCATTGCCATTGTTGTGGGTGTGATTGTTTTAATTTTGATTAAGATGTTATTTGCATAATACAATTACTTCGATGTTCCTAATAAACCCATTTATTAATCCATGCATGAATTATCATCCCATCGAGAGTAACCGAAGAAAGAACATAAATGTTAATTGTAGAAGACAAACCAAGACAAAATAACACAAAGATATGGCACAAGCCAGGGAAAAACCCCAAGATGAGGAAAACCATTGATAAATTCTTCTTATTATCAATATCCAATGTCCAGCAGGGAGAGAGTATAATAATATGAGTCAAAATAAACTTGCTAAATTAGTGTTCAAAACAGTCTTGAAGCTTACTGCCTGGTTAGGGTTCCTAAGTCACTGAGTAACCTTCTTCCAATTAATTGCACCCTTTTTTGTCCTTTACAAGACGTCCAAAAATGCTGTAGGACTTGCAGTTTCTTTTCAAGTAACAGTAATAAGAATATGCTCACAAATGAGGGTTAAAATCTCTTTTTACATTGCGGCCCTCTCTTCTTGAATGCAGCTAGGGTAAAGGACTCATATTAGGTCATGCGTCCCTTCCACACATGCTTTCATACTAGCTATTTTAGTAGCATTTCCTATGGCTTGAACCAGAATACAAAGCGTGAACAAATAAGCCCCAAAATTCACCTTTAAACCAGTGTCTTGATATGTGGCTCCACACAAAGAATGCGACCTTCTCTTGAAGATATTCACACCCAAAAACCATGACGAAACATCACTCACAACTGCCCTCAAACCTGTGGCTAGCTACCTGCTCTTACTTGAACCTATGGGAGATCAATACAACACGTCCTCCTTGCTTCTCCAAGATGTGGCTGCCTTAGAAATAATTATTCAAGAGTTGAATGCACTCTTTTAGTATGATCTCTAATGAAGACGAGGGATCCCTATATATATAATAATTTGTCCTTATAGAGGTGAAGCCGACCTTAACACTTGGAGGCAAAATTTGAATTTCAAATTTTCAATTTTCCCTCCTTAATAAGGTTATGTCTTATGGAATTTATTTTAAATAAATAAATATTTTTCCTTATCCAAATTTGGTGATTTTAAGTCAATTGTTTTCCTCTTGAAAAGAGGGATTCAATGTAATGATCATCTCCATCAACTGTGTAGATCTGAGTATAATGTGGGCTAAGTTGCCAATTTTAACACTCCCTCTCAACTAGGGAGAATTCCACCTGCCAATCCATCTGTTGTCATAGATCATCATGCCATCCTGCCATTATGAACCATATTTGTCATCATGAACCATCTATGTCTTCTTTTCTCTGATTTGATGAGAACTGATGTGAATAATAAAGAATAATTGATCGAGAGTGAGTCACAAGACCTTGCCACTCTTCACTGACAAAAGTCAGTCCGAAGGTAGAACCTCAATTGATCCCAGATCAAGTAGATAAACACCAAGCATCCTATCATAGAGAGTATGGAAATACATGATGCGTCTATCAGTAGTGCTATGGTCTCTATCCTCATTTCCCAACTCATTGGCTAGATGAGAGATTCTTCCCATGAGTCCCAGACTTCATGGGTAAGAAGATGTAGAAACACCAGGAGGGAAAGAGTATATCACATCCTACTCATAATCACATGTAGGGAAAGGAGAAACCACATTCTACAAACACAAATCACAATCACATGTAGGGAAAGGATAAACCACCTCCTACACACATGAAAAGCACTAAGAGTAGGGAAAAGAAGAACCACATCCTACATGCATGAAAACCAACGATAGTAGGAAGGATCCTACACATGGGGAAAGGATGGACCACATCCCACCGATATTTCAACCATAAATCGTAGGGAATGAGCATCCTACATGTGGGGAAAAGGATGAACCATGTCCCACTGACATGTCCACAACCAGATGCCCGAATGTATCTCTCACTGGGGTACCCACAGGAGAAGATAAACCAATCATTCTGCTCATATGTTGTAGGGGAAGGTGAACCACTCATCCTATGCATATCTCATCAAATTTATGGGAAGGTGAACCACTCACCCTACACACGTGTCCGCAAACGTAGGGGAAGGTGAACCACTTATCCTACACACATGTCAGCTGTCACAGGTAAAGGTGAGCTACTCACCCTATACAGTGTGCACTTATAGGGGAAGGTGAACAACTCACCTTAGGGTCATTTATAGCTCAAAGAAGTACCCCATGCCCCAAGGAGATCCTAGAGCTCAATGTTCAACCGAGACCCTCATAGTAGGGTCTTTCTAGGACACCCAACCTCTCTCTCTCTGAAGGAAGTTAAATATGTCCTTACCAAGGGGGTTTGAAGGAATGTTGGTAACCTGTACATCCATCCTAAAATGCTAGAGCTATATTGCTCCCCACTATTCCATATCAAATGAAGTGACACCTGATGTTAAGCGGTGGATTCCAACACATGCTCGCATGACTCAAATTTCTTCATAATAGGCCATGCTAGTTGCTTCATTCGTTTAGCCTCAGTGGTTCTAGCAAACTTTAGTCCTTCATTCATCCATAAAATAAAGGTGGATCCCAAGAGATATAGGATCTAGAAGTGCTCTTTCCATTTATCATTATGCCAATCCAAAAATTTTGGCAGAGTAATATAGATCATAGTTAGCATGGATATCTTATTGAGCATGAGAGCCTTCACAAGTTGTATGTATTTGGATCAGAAACTTGTCCATTTTATTAGAATTTTAAGATTTAGGAACAAATGCATCAAGGCTAAGACAACTCCCTCTCACATCGAGAGGATCTTTATCTGTGGATAAACATCATCAATAGCTATAAACCGACCATAGATCCCTCTGAAGATCGGAAAAGTAACTTCGCGCAAAACATAACCATTGGGCTATTTGCAACCTTCTATTAATCAAGTCCATTTAACCATAGTCATTCGGCTTCTGTAGATCAATGTCTTATGATGGGGTTTTTCTATTGTAAAATTCATTGGGAAAGAAGAGTTGACAAGCCATTCTGCTATGGATTATGTAGATACCTCTAAAGACTTAGTTCAATTGAAAATTTGGCCTTTTTCAATATTCTCCTCATATTTAAGACAAGACATTATCATGCTGCAACTATATCAACGAACTTTCCATTACCAAACTTCAACAATGCACAAGTAAAGTCTCTCACATGTTTTTCCCGTTCAACTAACAGACCTCAACAACACTATATCAATAGAACCTTATTACTAATTTCATAAGTATTACTGATTGAATGAAGATACCAAGGGACTTGCACCATCCTCATCCAAGCAAACCTTCTTTGCCATTACACAATTCAAGCTAGTCTTATCTTTGAAGTGAAAATCCTAGCAATATTTATAATGATCGTGTTGTGTCACTGTACTGGCACAAAACATATAAAAGTAACACACTAGCATTTGTATTAGAACATAAAATTATTTTAGGGAAAAATATTTCTATCAATCAGTTAGAATCCCTTACTATTGTAGGAATACTTCAGGTGTGCAATAAAAAATAGAACCAATCTACCTTTACCATAGTTCTCAAACTTGCACCAGAAATTTTTCTCGTTTCAATAAATGCTAATACTGCTTATGCTTCTTAGGATGAATGCACTGTTTTACTTCAATGTTACTGATATCCCTGACTGTATGGAGGTGCCAAGTAATTCACATCAAAACTGCCTTAGAGTCATTTGCTTTGAATTTTCTTTCCGTAAGAGGTGTACTTTAGATTTTTACACACTTGATATAGATGACCTTGAAGAGAAGCCTTAAAGACCTCAAACCAACCTTCAACTATATATATTGACTGTAAAGTTAGTACCTTTGATATGATTTAGATCAACATACAGTCAATATTCAAATTTTCAACCTTGGGAAATATCAATCAAATCTGAATTTGACACAAATGATAGCCTTAGAAGCTCACTTTAAATGTTTCTTCAGTAAATATACTATCATAACTTAAATGCACATCCTTAACAGAATTGCAAATTTGTCGTATAAGCTTCTGAGGAAGGGGCTGCCTCTTAGTGAGTTTCAGATCCGATCACTGAATTTTCAGCCTTAAATTTGTGCAATTTTGTTCACTGGATACATCAGATTTGTCTCAAATAATATTGAAGACTCTGCCTTAATGAAATGCATGCTTCATATCTGATGCACAATTCAGTTATTGAAGGAGGGACAGATGGCCTTTAAAATCACCAAAACATTAACCCTTAGAAAATAATTCTTCGAGATTTAGCCTAAAGTGCTCCACAAATTTTTTTGAATGAGCATACAATATGTCTAAAAATTTATAGACTTAGTTTATTAGCCTAGGAAATTGCTACCTCAGGTTCAAGCTCATAACTGAATTATTCTAGATGAGATATACCAACCCAATTATATATCACAACGATACTCAAGTGATACAAATTTCTTTAGAATTTAACCTTTCAAGAATTGCCACAGAGTTATGCATAACATAGATGAAGAGAAAGTAGGTCACGAGAATCTTCCAAGATTGATTGAAATAAAAAAAACATAAACACGCTTCGAACAGGCACTATGCATGTAAGCTCCAAAAAGTTTCAAGACATGATCTCTGAATTAAGTTGAGATTTCTGAAGATATAAACTGTGACTTTAATTAGATAACTTTGGAAGAATGTCATGACCTTGTGCACATATTGGGGCTTGTTGTGTTGAGTATCGGCAAGGTTGTGACTATTGCAAGCTCCCACAGATTTTATTCATGACTCCACAAAGATATTCAAGACTATACAAGGACCACAACATGAATAAATAGTTTTTTTTTCTTCCAATATTTTGGGAAAAGACCGCAGGCATACACTGGAAAAGTTTGGTACTTTGAGCACTAATTTAGGTGATGTTCTTCAAAAGATAATGAACGTCCAATGATGAAGTGTCAATATTTTTTAGATGCGAGTTGAGGTATATACCATGATGGAGGAGCATACCATTGTCCGAGAGTAGAGTAGAAACATATGGCATGAATCTTATACCTTCAGGAGCGAGAGGTCTAAGACATGGGTGTCAAGAAACCTTAATGGTGTTCCATAATTCTTCTAACTTGCATATTTTCCAAATGAAGTGGCCCTAAAACAGTCCTGGAATCTTGACCTTGAAAGATCATTACAAATGAATAACTTAGCAACTGCCAGAGATCCATCCTTCCTTCTACTGTAAATCAATTAGGAAGTCTGCACTCATAGTCTGAATATGGAGCTTGACTCCTAAGTCCTTATCCAAAGGACCCCAAAGGGAAATTGGGCAATGGATATTGTTTCAATATAGAGATGGATATGTTTAGGAATCCTTCAAATCAATTTTTTAATGCCAACCCTAGATAGGCCTACATTTCCCGTGTCTTCAATAAGAAGAAAATTGTCTTCAGTGGATAGCCCAAATAGGCATCAGAGAGTAGATGGAATTGGTTTAGTAGTTGTGGCAGAAGCCAAATCCACTGGATCGTTTGTTGATACATGAGGTAAAAATTTTTCCTCATCTGGTCCAACTAGAAGAGACACATTTTGGTAGTGAAAATGTAATACTATTAGACCACCTTTTATGCATGTTGACAATTATGTTGCAAGAGGGAGAACAAGTGATGGTATGTGTAGTAGCTCCAATGCTAATAATTTTCAGTGTGGAGGGTTTACTGGTGGTAGGCCATCATCTATTCATATGGATGAATTTGTGGCTAGACAACATGAATGCCAACAGTCGGTAGCTTCAGTTGGTGGAGATCTGCAAAAATCTATGCAAACACTGCCACCTGAGGCTAAGAGCAGTGTTGATAAAAATAAAAAATCTAGAGAATTGAAGTATCACCTTGAATATGACTTACAAGAAATTAATATTAAGTTGGAAGCTTTTTCCGGATCAGAAGACTTGTTGCAATTCCCAAAGTTCAATGACTTTCTGCAATCTGCACCAGTGAACTTACCTTAATAGAATTCACCTAAATCTCTTTTTGATGATGCAGAACACAATGAGACAGTTACAGAGGTTGCAATGACATTTATGGAGGAGAAAGAGATATAGTACATATGCACACACACACCGAAAGTGGACACAAAAAATATTGAAAAAGTTGGTGATATTCCATGTGATCTCTGTTTGTCTCAAGCGCATTGAAAATAGAGTTAGTGGGGTCTAGGACTATTTTTCTTCTTGAGGATTTTAAGTTGTTGGGGTATAAAATTAAACATGGGAGATAGGTAGGCTTTAGCCTGTCTTTAGAGTTGCTTTAAATTTGATATGTCAAAATGACCTTGTTTCTTGGTAATGAAATTCTTTGGCTGCATTTTGATGTATCTACAAACTAAGAAAACTTGATAAATCCTCATATTCAATGCAGGATCTATTTACAAATTATTTAAGAGATCAAAAGAGGAAATAGTGCCATTGTGTTGAAATTATGAACAGATTGGTATAAAGTCAAACATAATTTAATTCATTTGTGTCATCTAGGGAAATTGATAGTAGAAATAATAATAAACTAATATAAACTAATGCACATTGAAATGTCCAAGAAGAGTCTATGAAGGTAAGATGAGTTGATTAATGCCCACAAATCACCAAAGGATAGATCAATAGGACCAGTAAATATATCCAGTCAACATTGGACTATGGGGGTGCCATGATGACAAAAAATAAAATAACATAAGAAATGGTGAATAGGGAAGGTAAACCATACAAACAGAGGACACACAATTCATCATCAATTGTCAAGAATTGAGATAGAGGTAGAGATAAGTGAGGGAATACAGGCATCCCTGTCATCAATTATCATTATGGAGCAACTGATTCAGACCCTCATAATGTTTTTTGAGGAGTGCCTAAGGGTGAGAGGGCCTATTTGGATGAGCCTAGAAGGTTGGGATGGCATATCAAAACTCTCCTAACATTTGAAGCAGAAGAGAAGAATCTAGTGATGGATGTTTCACTACAAATTCTAGGTCGAGGAGTAGTTACTGGTGGCAGCAAGGAGCAAGAATGATCCTGTGACCTTGTGGATGTGATACATCTATTGGTTGAGTAGGAATATTTACATTATCTCATAAATATGATGTTTCCCACTTACGTCGTCTCATACATGTTGACTTACAACAGAGATCTAGTCAACACTTAGAAATCTTCTGCTTCTTGTACATCTAGATGGAGAAGATATTTGACTGATCTTACTTTTTCTTAGGGAGATCATAGCCTATACTTATCTTTCCAGGGTGCATAGTGTCCATCAATCACTCAAGCATGCCATAAAACATGAGTGTCCTTTGCTGAACCATATCCAGTGCTATGTGAAATACTTCTGCAATGGTAGTGAGAAAAAATGACTCACTGGAGAGATTCTTCAATACGAGAAGCTTCATAATAAGCCATGCTTTCTCAGAGTAACTGAATTCTATCGATGATTCATCCATGGTGGATCCCTAAAGATATAGCACCTATATGTGCTCTTACATACTGACAACCCTGCAACTTACTGTGATAAAATATGGATCATTTTAGTTTAATGAGTAGATGACCACTGGAATCTAGGCATGTAATGAAAGACAACATCAATAGGTGTATAATTATTTTCAGAGTGTAACCATCTGATATTAATTAATGGATTTTATAACTCCCTCTTAAGGTGATCATCTGAACTTCAATCACGATCTTCCCATGTGAGAGAAGAGACTTAGCATGAGGCTCTGTTGTCAGGAGAGTTGCTCCTCTTATCAAAGGAACTACAATTTATTTTCTAGGAAGATCATTGTAGCTACTTCTAAATAGACAACCTTCCAAAAGATAACATTTTCTGAAGTGGCCTCTGAATTCTGAAGACAGCTTCAATTGTGAAAAATACTGTTAGGCTAAAGGAGTTAAAACATATCACCATAGATGTTGATGCCATACATATGATACATGGTGACTAATAGAAGGCCTTTATATTTTGCAATGACTATTCTTCCTTAAGAGTTTCAAGTTTATTATAACAATCTTTACTAAGTGTCAACTATGCTTCTTGTTGCACGATTGATGACAGGAAGACCACCAGATCATACATAGGTCACTGTTTACAAGGTTACTTCCTTAATCACTGATCTTCTTGTTCGCAAGATACTAGATCATATAAGGTATGCAGGTGTACTGTCTCACCATCCATAAACATCATGGGAATATTTTTCAGAGAAATTATTAATTTCCATCAAGTACTCTTGACATGAATACAATTGATGGCCTTAACTATCACTGGTGCAGAACATATGATTCCTTTTGAAAAAGGACAGTGAGAAATTTCACTAACTATGATAAATCATCTTCTCAATCTGTGCACTTCCCAACTTCTTGATATAATATCTATGTGTCAAATAAAACCTGAAGATGTTCCATATGGACAGATACAAGGAGGTAGATAATAAGTGAGTTGTAAGGATAGATAACCAGAGAATATATTATATCCATTACTTAATGATTCCAGAGCATCTTATTTCCTATATCCAAATAATGAGCTTGATCACCAGAATTACAAGATTGTACATGTCACATGATCAACCATATATCAATATATAGCCTTATAATGTAACTTTGTGCAAAATCCTCATGTCTCTTACGAATCTTTTTTACTTACTGAGGAAAATCTTGAAACGTCTTCAAGGCTGATATGACTTACCAGAGATTGATTTTCTGAAGTGACCACTGAATTCATATGATATTTTAATGGAGACATCAAACAGCATCCTGGAACTGAACATCAATGATTTAGGTTGTCTGGTATTGTAAATACAATGTTGAATCCATAGAGCCAAGGTCAATCATGCAGCAATGATGTCAAAGCAATAGAGTGTCATATTAATCCTAACCTATTTCTGTATCTATAGTCACTGTTGAGCAGATATTTGAATTTGTAATTATATATATACAGTGGAACCAATATTATAATCTAATGATATCTTAACACATCAAGCCAATAGTACAATGCATCTAAGAAAATTGATGCTGAAGTAGCAATTGCCCATGCTGCTAGTTGATAAACATATGATGGTAATGACTTACCATTCCCTGATTGATGTAAACCCCAAAAGAGAAAAATCTGAATTGCATATTCTTGTGCTTGAAATAGGTAGCAGACCTACTTGACTCACACTCCCTTAGATGCAACCTACTTTATATAATGAGACGAGAGCAGGGACTGCAGTCAATGCTGAAAAGATATATGGGCCACTAAGAAAGGAAAGGAAGAATTAACCAGAGGATACTTGCATTGATAAACTTCATTGGAATTACAATGGCTAGGTTTGAACTCTTGAGCTTGGATCAATGTATGATATTTCTAAAACTAGTGCATGCATTGACATCTCCTTGTATTGATGATGCAAAGCTGAAAGAACCTAATGAAGCAACAAGAATCCACTGATTCTGAAGATAAATTATAAGGATGAGATATTCCAATGTATTTCCATGCCACAACTGACCAAGGCATGTAGATGGACTTGAAACAATGGGACCTAATCCAAATCCTCAAATCACATAAGCCATCTGAATCATGAAATGTGGAACTAATTCATTATACCTTGGGCTGAGACTAAATCTTGGATTAGGGCTTATCTAGGTGAAAGGGTTTTCTCCCTCTTTCACATTTGAATAGTTTGAGATCCATTTCTTGTGTAGCATACCACAGACCATAGGGTCTTAACCAACAAGGTTTTCCACTCTAGCTTGGGCTTGTCCTTTCCTTTCTCTGATACCATGTTAAAATTACATGATCTTTGCATAGGACAATTACTTCAAAATTCCATAGAAGCCCATTTGTTTAAACCATATTATTTTCGTTAGCAATTTGGCCCTAGTTGCCAATTTTAATAGACATAGATATGTGCACTACAATAAAACCTTGAAGGACCACCTCAAGCACATAAATTATGTATTGTCTATGTTAAAATAAAAACATTTTTATGCAAAAAGTACCAAATGCATTTTTGGTGAAAAGAAAATGACTTAGTACATCGAAAATATAATATCAAAAGGCCGTGTAAAGGTAGCCCCAAACCCAAAAACATCTCTAATTGCAAGGATTCCAATAGTTAATGGGATATTCCGAAAATATTATAAAAATATATGCTCATATTACAATGCCCTTATCTGAGATACCTAGGAAGGACTCTCCTCGATTGAATTAGAAAGCATAACAATTTTTTCATCCTATGGAAAAAAGTAACGTCCTCCACTCTAGTACTACCTATTCCATAATTTAAACTAATCATAATTGCATAGGATGCATTCTGATTCAGAATCAACACAAAAATAATGCAAGATGAACGTGGAGGCAAATGCCTTGTCAATGGAACATGTACAACTGGCAGAAGGTTGTACAATTTTGGAAGAGGTTAGAGGAGGCATAGATGCCACCTTTACAATCACCTTAGCCTTCAATTTATTTTCTTTTAATTCTGGTTAAGGTCACTATGCACAACTTTTTTATTCCATTGTGAATCAGATGTAGGGCTTGCTAAAATGCTTTTTCTTGAGTTTTATTTGCTTATAACTTTTCCCTCATTTGGGCTTCCCAGAGCGCTAAAATGCTTTTTCTTGAGTTTTGTTTGCTTATAAATTTTTCCCTCATTTGGGCTTCCTGCCCTCTGGGATTTGGATTGGGTATCTACTGCTACTACTGAACTGAACCTCCTCCTCTAACCATGAAAGCTGCACACAAATTTTTTCCTTTATTTGGGTTGTTCGAGGGTGGCGATTGGGCGCCAAGAAAATTATGACCACACATTTAAATTCAGGCTGCATTGATGCAGTAGCCATGGAGTGATGGAATTTGTGGTATGCTTAAGCTTTGAGAGGTTTTTGTCTTCACTAAATTATCAACTTCATCACTCTAGTATGGATTTGGGTGTTTTTTTTATGAATAATGACCTTCCATAGCTCAACCATGTGCATGATGATAAATCATCCATAAATTTTTTGCAGGTTTTTCTCTTAGGAATTTTGCTGTGACCCCATCTTCATGAATGAAACATTCAGATAAATTAGGCTTAGATCAGGGCATTTTGCTGGGGTCTTTTTAGCGAGCTTTAAGATCCCATATTCAAGATGGGAATACTCTTGGACAGGTAGGGTATTGATAAATATAGCATCATGTTGTGACAGAAATTATTCAAGGAAATATGAGGGGAGCTAATACTTGACTTCGTCAAGCCATAGATCCATCGTTATCCTCAAGTCCGTAAGTTCCAACGTTTCTGGATCAAACATAGGAACAATTTTATGTTGGCCATGAACATAAATTTTCTAGACAAGGAGTTGTTTCATATGAGAAATTAAAGCTACCTGGATGTAATTTGTAGTTAGGAGAAGAAACTCCTTTGAATATCAATTATCATACCTATGAACAATCAGAGACAAACCTAGAAATTATTTTGATCACTGTGTAGTTAATCAATTATGGGTTTGCACAAGTCCTCTTGTTTTCCTAGATATTGGTTTGTTCTTTCAATATGACAAGACTATTCATCTTCAATAAGGATGCCTTAAACAAATGGAATGGACCTTTCTGACTTTAACTCATATGGTTCAAAAAACGGTTTGATGATATGATCAACCTTCTTTTATTCCTCATCAGAGTCCATGTCATGTGTAGGATGACTATCAAAGGAAAAAATATTAGATCATGCACTATTTTGTTCAAATTTAATAGGTAATGCTGATTAGAGATGCACATAATTATGGGTGCCAAAGTTTCTACCATATTCAAAATCACAGATAGGAGTGTTGGTCTCTTGTACCTTAAGGGATCTTTAGGATTTCCCTTCATTAATGAGTGTCTTATTACTCTCATTCTCAGGAAAACTAGAACTACAGTCTGGTCCATTATCTCCATTTTTTATCATGATTTTGTCATATGTTGGTTGAATTTCCATTTTCCAGTGTAGAAAAAAGGCATGGCATGATACCCATGTCATCACATGTTAAGTCTTCTAGGGTGATTTTAAGAGTGGTAGAAAGTTTTTTCCTACCCTCCTGCTAATATTCCTCCTCTGCATTCAGGACCTTGTCTCACACTATCAATCATCCAAATCATTCAATAAATTTAGCATATTCTAGGAAAGATGTAATTTCCTTGTATATTTATAAGAAGAATTGGGTGATTACAAGAACCAAGTAATGGTGTGGTTGGTTTGCATAAGTAAAAATTCATTTTCTTTCAAGAGTCTGTTAGGGTATTCAATTGACCAAACAAGACATGGCCTCCAAATATCCACTCCTCCTCGATAATATAGTCCTAAATTTCCATGTGAGGAATATCCAAGGTATGTTGAAACTTGAAGAAATTCCCTATAACCATTTATCTTTGTTGAAAATTTATCAAAGTATCCTTAATAGACATTTTTCAATTTTAGGTCCTTAATATCTGTATGAAAATTCCCTTACCGAGTATTACAACAGCGACAACATTCTCTACAATTATTATTTGTTGTTGGAAGAATGAAGCAAAATGACTGAGATCCAAATTCTCTTGTTCGCTTCTTTACATTTATTGACTCTGGAAAAGACTCTTAAGAGACAACTACCATTTTTTATTAAAGAGTCCAAAATAATAGAAATTTATGTGACAGGATTGAGGGACTTGTCTAGAAGTGTATAGCATCAATATTGCAAATGGAAGACTTAAGCTTTCTAGGTTCTGCCTGTTCTTGAGTTGTAAGTTGATTTTCTTTCTGGGTTGAATTTACCATGTGTATTCCACCTTCTGAATTCATGTGTTTTTTTTGAAGCACATCTTATCTATCTAGATTGGTTGATGGGTTCAATGTATATGAACTAGGAAAAATTTGACTTAACTAAGTTATAATGGCATGGTTTGGTAAACTAATTGCATGAGTTGACCAAGGGTTGTGAATAGTGTTCGAAATTATTGACTTGGAATGTTGGAACTACTGCCAAAGATTCTGTGAGTTTCCAACATTATACTTGACTGACCAAGATTTAGTCAGGTCAAAAATATGGTGTTTCTAGGGTAACTCATCGCTTTGAGCAGGGTCAATTTTTAAGGCTTGGTATGTCCTTCTACCTTGTCATTCATATTTTTTAGGAAATGAATTAGAACTATCTTCATTTTTCTTGGAAGTAATAATTATAACATCCTTAGGTGTGAGGGGAGTCTTTGAGCTTATTTATCTGGAAATAAAAATCAAAGGGGTTGAGTGACATACTAGTATGACAGGAAAACTCATTCAAATTGGGTGAATTTGTTACCTTATCCCCATTATAACTATAAGATCCCTTCTGTAACATGTAAGGTAACTTGAAACAAAAATGGCTTCGAATTTGTGAAGCTTCTTTTTAATTGAGATAATTTATAACCCTTTGGAGTTCCTACCATCTTCTTTTCCCAGGGATACTAATTTTTGGTAACCATTTTAGTCTATGCACTTTGTGACTTCGAGCCAAAGGATATTACCTTGAAGTTTGAACCCTTGCAAGCAATAGTTTGATGGCTTCATTCATTTTTCCCTGGAGTGTTGGAATTTGTGGTATGCTTAAGCTTTGAGACGTTCTTGTATTCACTAAATTATCAACTTCATCACTCTAGTATGGATTTGGGTGCTTTTTAATGAAAAATGACCTTCCATAGCTCAACCCTGTGCATGCTGATAAATCATCCATAAATTTTTTGCAGGTCTTTCTCTTAGTAATTTTTTTGTGACCCCATATTCATGAATGAAACATTCAGATAAATTAGGCTTAGATCAGGGCAATTTTTTGGGATCTTTTTAGTGAGCTTTAAGATCCCATATTCAAGATGGGAATACTTTTGGACAGGTAGGGTATTGATAAATATAGCATCATGTTTTGGCAGACATTATTCAAGAAAATATGAGGGGAGCTAATACTTGACTTCTTCAAGCCACAGATGCATCGTTATCCTCAAGTTCGTAAGTTCAAACGTTTCTGGATCAAACATAGGAACAATTTTATGTTGGCCATGAACATCAGCGTTACAGACAGAGAGATGTTTTATATGAGAAATTAAAGCTACCCGAATATAATTTATAGTTATGAGAATAAACTCCTTTGAATATCAACTATCATACCTATGAACAATAAGGGACAAACCTAGAAATCGTTTTTCTCACTGTGTACTTAATCAATTATGGGTTTTCACAAGTCCTCTTGTTTTCCTAGACAATGGTTTGTTCTTTCAATATGAAAAGACTATTCATCTTCAATAAGAATGCATTCAACAAATGAAATGGACCTTTTTTCCTTTGTCTCATATGGTTCACAAAATGGCTTGTTGATGTGATCAGCCTTCTTTTATTCCTCATCATATTCCATGTCATATGTAAGATGACTGTCAAAGGAAAAAATATCAGATCTTTCACTATTCTATTCAAATTTAGTAGGTGTCGCTGATTGGAGATGCACATAATTATGGGTGCCAAAGTTTCTACCATATTCAAAATCATAGATAGGAGTGTTGGTCTCTTGAACCTTAAGGGATATTCAGGATTTCCCTTCATTAATGAGTGTCTTATTACTCTCATTCTTAGGAAAACTAGAACTACAGTCTGGTCCATTATCTCCATCTACACTCAGGATTTTATCATATGTTGGTTGAATTTCCATTTTCCAGTGTAGAAAAAAGGCATGGCATGATACCCATGTCATCACGTGCTAAGTCTTCTAGGGTGATTGCAAGAGTGGTAGAAAGTTGTTTCCTACCCTCTTGCTGATATTCCTCCTCTGCATTCAGGACCTTTTCTCACACTATCAATCATCCAAATAATGGAAGGAATCCCATCCATCTCAGGGTAATAAATAGTTGTCCTATATGCCAAAAGCTTGTGTATGCCCTCTTCCTGAAATAGTTTGTGTATACCCACTATGCACATTGGTGCATTACTTCATCCAACTTCCATTGCCATAATTTTATCTGTTTCATCTACAACATAAATTAGGGAGGAAAACCACATTGGTGCAATTGTGGCTCCAAATATAGCTATAAATACTGATAGAGGTCCATCGGTAGATTTACGAAGACCAACACATGATATTCATTTAAATGCAAGAGAAAATTTTGGTGCCTCTATCTGTAATAATTTAGGGAGTGTAAGGATGAATAGTTATAATAATCAACACCCTCATGAGCCTCCTCACCTAAGGATTGGTGGTTTAATGCATATAGTCCCAAAAATCCCCTCCTCATATGGTCATGTTCCATCCATTATCATTGGTCCTGGACACTAGGTTTGGAAACCATTACCTTCAAGTGTTCCTCAAAATACCTCTCTTGTAGATTATCATCCTGTAATTACTCATAGAGAAAATGTGCATTTTGTAGCCAAGCCTTATTTTCTAGGCATAAGTTTGGAAATGTAATAGTAGGGGCTGAAGGTCCAACAATACTTTTACATGGGAAATCTGTGCAAATTGGACCACAAACAACAAATGGAATGCATCCAAATATTCATCATGGGGACACTTTAAGCCTTGGAGGGCCTTGTCAAGTTGTAGACCAAAAGCATTTACCTGATGGTTTCTCCACATAAAAGTGGTGCAGGAGCCTTGTTTTCGAGGTTGAGTATCCACATATAGATTTATAGGCTGGAATGTTGATGAAAATATAATAATGCTTTTATTGTTGTCACTATTTCCAGTAGCCTATCTAATTGAATGTAGTTTACCTTTGCCAGTTTTAGTAGTGGATATAAATTTTCCTCCCTTCAAGGTTTAAATTAAGGACATCAACATTGAAATGTGGTTGTAGAAAATTGTTGAAGATAAGCGTTCTTAATTTAAACCCAGTCTCATGTTCTAGCAACAAAATTATTAACTTTTTTGTTTTTTTTTTTGAGTATATTACATATGATGTGGGTCTCTTGTTGAAGGCCTTAGTTTGACATTGTAGTTAAGGTCGCATATCCATAAGTAGTTTCCTTGAGTTCAATTCCCACCACAGTGCCTATGCATGACTATAACTTTTTCTTATAGCTCCACGAGTGGCATATCTACCAATAATATGGGTATTGTGTTGAATGTGTTTTCGTTGCATTTTGTTAAGGACACAAATCCATAAACAATTGGTCTCAAGTCTTGAGTTTAATGTCATGGGCTTCTCCTATGCTATTTTATGTTCTCTAGATCTCTAAGATATTCATTATTTAGCTTGGCTACCTCCAACTTTATTTGTATGCACAAGCCTCAATGTTTCTCTTGGATTGCATTGGTTATGCTTACACAAGTTTGACCCTTTGATGCACAAGCTTTACACTTATCTTATTTCCAATAGTGGGTATGCTTGCACTAGTGGAGGATGGAGGTGAATTTCCATATTTAAAGGGAAAAATGGATTTGCAAGTGATGCTTCTTATGTGATGTAGAGACAAAGGAGCACTCCTTTCATTGCTCTATTTATTACAATATTTTTGTGTAGATAGAATTTGAGTCACTTGGTTCATGTTTGTATCTGAATTTAACTGTAATGTTAGACTTATATAATCATTCATTGGCTTGCATTAATTATTGACCATTTTTTATCCCTTTAAGACATGACGAGTTTGTATAAATGGTTGACAAAGTTTTCTTGCAACTTTAAGTTATGTCTAAATTCAAATTTTAAATTTCAAATTTAGTGAACACAATGACTTAGGATGCATTTGCCTCTTCAAGAATTATAGGCCTAAATTTTTGTCTTCATAGATACCTTGATAAAAGGTTCTTGACACTTGTCTTTGCTCATCAGAGTGGTGGTTACCTTCATACACCATAAGCTCTAGTATATTTCTATGATAGTCACATCAACTACCTCTTTCTTCTAGGTTGTGATTATGACTAGGCTTAATTTCTCGACATTCTCCACCCAAACTGAAGTCAGGGTGTGGTTGGGTTCACTAGGAGAGTATAGTTTCTATGACAAAAATTTCAATGTTTCTTCAATCGATGGTTAGATCACCGTCTTTGCTACTATTATGAATTCATTGTACTTGGATGCTAAAAGAGTTTTGACACAATCCTTTCCATTATCTTTAGTTTCTACAACCCCTAAAGGGAATTTTTGGAGGTGATCGTGGTCTAGCCATTCAAAACTTATAAATGTGAAGAATAAACAATTTGAATCAACAAGTGACAATGCTAGAAAAAGCTCCAACAATAATTTTGTTAATTCTGTAATTGGAGAGAAGCAAGATTGTGGAAATTTTCTCCATCTTGAGCATGGGACTGTTGTGGTTTCTAATTCCCCATCTCAGTTGTCAAGTTCACCTGATGTTGACATAAATAAAGAGTTGACTTATTTTTCCAATTCTGTCATTGGAAAAGAAAAATCTAGTTTGCATGCTGGGGAGAGAAAAATCAATGGAATGCATGAGAGTAGGTTGGCATCTCAACTGGCTACACATGACAATGGCACAGTGGCTTTTGATCAAAATATTCTCAAAGAGAAAAGGGGTGAAGTGTTAGTTGTATCTGAGAAGTCAACAACAAATACAGGCAAGGTGTCTAAATGGGAATTACAATCAGAAGCTACAACAATCCTCCCTAAAGCTGATATGGATATTTTGGAAAAAAAACTAGGTTTATGTCTGGTAAAAAAGTTGTTGACTGTAAACAATCTTCTGGATATATAAACAAAGGTAGGGTTAACCATGATAGTGCTAAAGTACTTGGGGAAGGTTCAACTGCCAATGTGAAGGCTATTGACACACAAGGTATGGGTCAAGTATCCACCACTAATAGTGATATTTGTGAAATGTCTACCCAACTTTAGGTGTGATCTTTGCCTGTTGAAAGTGAAGGAAAGCACGATTTAGTAGCTATATTGACAAAAAAGGAGAATAAAATTTCTTTCAATGTTTCTGCGAAGAATAATGTTGCAAATATTGGTGATGCTGCCAAGGTAGTAGTTGTCAAGAATAAGAAGAAAAAGAAGGATTTTTCCAGTAAGGAAAATGCTACAACTCCCACTGGGTTTATATAATGCTTATAAGGTTCAAGAGGAGGAGGAAGATGTGAACCTTCCAAAACCATCCAAAATAGTAACCAATGTTGTCAAGAGTAAGACTTAGTTAAAAGAGCCTGAGAAGCAAGTCCTGAAAGAAGTGGATGATTGGGAAGATGCAGCCGAGCTTTCAACTCCTATGAATCAAGTAGATATTTTAGTTACTAAACGTTTAGGAGATAGAAATTACTCTAGAGATTTTTTGTTGACAATCAAGGATCAATGCAAAGATCTACCAAATCATTTTGAAATATGTCCAGAAATTATTGAATTACTTGGAAATTCCTAAGAAATTGCAAGTAATGTAGGAGAGGTTGATGCAATAGCAAGCACTGAAGAGGACTTGACAGGTAGCTGAGTGGGAATTATCTACTTGAACGTCGTGGGAGTAATATGGCCAGTTTGGATGATGATAGATGGGCCAAGCGGGTGGATTCTTTTTCTGATGGTTGTGATATGCGGATGGATGCAGATCTTAGTGGTTCCTCTGTTGTGTTTCAAATTGGCCAAGGTTATAATATCGGCTTTGTAATAATAACTGTGCAAGAAAAATGAGTATGAATGTCATCCTTCCTAGAGGGCCTTATGTGCAAGCACCACTTCCACAAGTTGGACTAGTGAGAAAAAATTCTGATGCTGATAGGTGGCATCGTGCTTCTTATTCGTAGAAGGGTTTGACTCCTCCTCCATGGCCTTATCTTCCCACAATTCATATATAAGAGAACCGATATGAAGTGGGCAAGGTTTCTGATGAGGATCAGTTGAAACAAACACAAATTAATTCCATCCTTAATAAATTAAAGGCCCAAAACTTTGAGAAACTTTTTGAACAGTTCAAATAAGTGAACATTGACTATGCATCATGTCTTCATGGTATAATATCTCAAATATTTGACATAGCCTTGATGGAGCTGGCTTTTTGTGAAATTTATGCAAAATTCAGTTTTCAGTTTGTTGTAAGAATACTAGAATTTTATGAAGATAATGAGATTTTTTTTTTCAAGCGAGTTCTTTTGAACAAATGTCAGTAAGAATTTGAAAAATATGAAAGAGAAGAGGTAGAGGCTGAGAAAGAAGAATAGCATGATGAAAAAATAATTTCAGTAGAAGAAAGACGGGAGAAGAAGGATGCAACATGACGACAAATGCTAGGAAATATAAGGTATAGCGGTGATCTTTATAAAGAAGGTATGATGATCGAAAGAATTATGCATGCATGCATCAAGAAATTAATTGGTCAATTTCAGAATTCATAGGAGGAAAGTGTTGAAGCTTTGTGAAAACTAATGAGCATTGTTGGTCATATGATTGACCATTCAAAGGCCAAGGAAAATATTTATGCTTACTTTGATAGGATGACAAAAATGTCCAATAACCAAGGGCTTCCCTCTAAGTTGAGGTTCATGTTGAAGGATCTGATAGATCTAAGGAGGAATGGATGGCAACAAAGGAAGAAAGTTGAGGGCCCCAAGAAAATAGAGGAAGTGCATCAGGATGTTGTACAAGAACTACATGGATAGGGAGGTCGCTCTTCAGGTACCAATATGGGACATTCAGGTTGAAGACTTGTGACACCACTTGATCATGGTGAGAGAGGACATGTGATGCCACCTTACATGGTAGGTGCACAGACGGGTTCACTTCCACATATGGGTGGGATTAAAGGGACACAACCCCATATGAGACCACATGATTGTGTATTCACTAGTCAAGATGCTCAGATTATGGCTAGGGCTCAATTGGAAAATCAGTCTATGCCAATCCCTTCAACACACAGAGCTTCTAATGATGGCCACTTGACTCTTGGTCCTAAGGGAGCTCTTGGTAAGGGAATATATTAGAGGGAGGGCTTAGACTTTACCATATGCTAAGAGTGCTCTAGAAAATATTCCACCATTCACATCCTGAGTAATATACGAATAAGTTCTGGTCCAATTTTAGGTTGCAGTTCTAACCGGATGCCAGTTAGTGTGAGAAATGAAATTTTGACAAGGACTTATGCTGCAGAAAAGCCTTTATTTGCAAAATCATGTGTCCAAGAAAGAAATGTTTTGGATAATGACAAAATAGAGTTTAAGAATTCATACTCATCTAGTGACAGAGGTGGGAAGACTACAAATGTTGAATTTCAACTGTAAGAACATTCTTCTCATTAGGGGAATTTTGAGGTCTAAAATGGGCCTCCTAAGGAAATTATAAAATAATAGTGGAAAAAATCAAATAAGATTTGATGACATCATCAAATTTTAGAGGGAAAAATGGAAAAACTACTTTTTCAACTCATATTTTCAACTTATCTCCCAAATTTTTTACTCAAATTTCGAGCGGGAGTACTTGCTGGATGCGAAATTAAATTCCCAATCCAAGGAGTACCCATGTTGCATACTTTCGATGGGTCCTACTACACGAAAAATGAGAAATACATAAAAAACATGATTACAATCACGTTTTTTTATGCATTTCTCATTTTTCGTGTAGTAGAGTTCATCGAAAGTATGCAACATGGGTACTCCTTGGATGAGGAATTAAATTTCGCATCCAACGAGTACTCCCGCTCGAAATTCGAGTAAAAATTTTGGGAGATAAGTTGAAAATATGTGTTGAAAAAGTAGTTTTATTATTTTATTATTTTTAATATTTTTACCCTTTTATTTAAAAAATGGTGAATCATCCCCCATGGTTGACATCATCATCTTGAATCCTATTGGTTGTTATAAAGTTTATTTTTGTTGTACATTTTTCTTATGAGGCCCATTTTAGACCTCAAAATTCCCCTAATGCAAAGAACTTTGATTTCACAACTCATTGAGGTTCAACTTAGGAAAAAGGCTGAAATGGAAATCAAAGAATATCACAGGTGCATTCCTTTACAAAGCTTCCATGCATTTTCATTAGTTTTTTAGAGAAGTCGACAAGTTTCCCTAACTTTTTCTTAATTTTGCATGACATACCATCCAGTGTCAGAGATTTGAAGGAGACAGCTTTTTGTGTAGATGACCTTAAAGCACCATTGTTCCATTCAACTATGGTTTCAATTTGGACATTAGATTCTTTTTTCAGGAAAGATGTTGAAATTGAGCTTATGGGGAATATACTTACACATTTATGCAAGTTTGTGCTTTTCTTGCTAAATCAAGGGCAAGTTACTGAAGGGTAATGTGAAATTTTGTGTTTGTTCTTATTCAAGTTTGAATTTATTTAAGGACTGCTACAGTCTATGGTCATTTTTTATTATGAATTATAACTATATATAATTTTGATGTTTCTAGGTTGGAGACTGTACTATTTTCATTGGAGCTGGATGCTATTGTTGATACACCCAAGGCTCCTGATTTCCTTGGTCATGTAGGGTCAAAATCCACTAAGCTGATTCCATGTCATTAGAAAAATTTTGCATCCTTCCTGGGAAACAAATCCATTACAGAATAGGAGTTTCCCAAGAAGGAATTTATAACATGAAACCAAAAAATTACAAGCAATGTTAGTTTGTCTTTCCAAGGCATATGATAGAGAAAACTGGATTTATTTAGGCTACTCATCCATATAGGGTTCAATGTGCAATTGGTTAACTAGATAATAAATTGTCTTTCCTCAATATATGTGCAATTATAATTAATGGCTCAACCTATTCTTCTATCATGTCTATAAGATACCATGGGTAGGTATGACTAATGGCTCCTCTGCCATTTTTTACTGTAGAGTAGGTGGTCTCAACGGAGTTATAACAGAGTAAAAAAGAACTATAAACTTGACAACTATACAAATAGGACTTGCCCTAAAATTGACATATTTACTCTTTGTTGATTACGTTTTGCTTTTGGGTGATATGACCAAGGTAGATGTAATTATGCTGAAGGACCCCACCCTTGAAGAACTAAAATTCCTACCTTAAAAACTACCAACAACTAAGGAACTACAAGAATCAACACCATCTTTGATTTGAACCTAAATAGTCTTATTATCTCCGAGTATTTCCCTAATCACAATGACCAATATATTCTTCTCATGAATTATTTCTCTCATTCTATTTATTAGTAAAATCCACAAAATTTATCCCTACATTTGAATCTTGGGAAAAAAACATATAATTGTTATCATTTAAATTATCCATATCTCTTGGAGCCCAAAAATCAATTTTATTTGGATAAGCTTTATTTATAACCTCAAAAAAAACCCTATTATAAGATTAAGGACCATTATTTCCTCTTGAGACTTGGAAAAGTATTATGGAATGAGATTGGGTGAATACCAGATCTAGGTTTACCATGTCAGAACCTAGGTTCATTGAGATGGCAACTTTGGTTTGAAGATATCCACCATACGAACGAGGACCACCCATACTTACCGTTGCCATCTCTCTTTCATCATCAAGATTAACATACTAAGGACTTATAACCCATGGAGGTCCATGGTAGTTATTGCAATGTAATTTATTAGAATACATGCCATTTCTTATTATGAGATTTACCACATCCAAAAATGGCATCATTCACATCATTTTGAAGAAGTCTACAAATTAGGTCAACATAATTTTTTTCACATTTACGACTTCCCTCACATTTTTTAGTTCTTGAAACTCGAGCATTTTCATAACAAAAATATGCAAAGTCAAACAACAAAAATGGTCCACTCTCTTTTAATTTTCTAATATTATAATGAAGTTTTATTAGAGCCATTGTTTGTTTATTTGTTTTGGTTAGAAAAGGGTATGCTCTTGGTTTTATGCGACTTTCAATTTATCATATGTAGCATGTTGAGAAATGAGAAAGAATAATGTGTGACATTTATCATGTAGAAATTGATGTTGAATGAAATGATACATAGTTTAGCCAAACTACAATTCACTTTGGAAAAGGTGGAGGAACATCTTAAAAAACTGCTCAAGAATACACCATATACAAAGTTTGACCATAAATAATATATGCATTTTTCTTTTGTAGATATGTTCTTTTTTCTACCCAAGATATCACAACAAGAAAAATATTGATATTGTAGAAATTGTTTGAGGACCTCATTGAGGTCGATTTTTATGATGCCCTATTTGATTGATACTTTCTCATATGTCAAGAAGGCTTTAAATATGAATTAATATGTTCAGGAAACAAATTAGATTCAAATTTTATAGATATAAAAGATAAAAACAAATGTCAATGTCTTTGTTTGATTGTTACTTGACTCTGATGTGGGCAGGTTACAGGAAATGTGATTGGAAAAAGGACAGGGTGACGATGCATATCACATCTTGGATATGGCTCATTCGTTGTTAGAGATCGCTTAAACACCTAAGCCATCAACTTTGGAAATGTTTCTAGTGGGAATTCCTATGGTTTTTAATGTTGTAATGATCTCACCTCATGGTTATTTTGGGAAAGAAAATGTCTTAGGAATGATACACACGACATCGGTGGACATGTAAACAAATTTTTTATAATTGCAATTTCCATTCCATGATATTCTCTCTTTATTGTTTGATTGTATTTTGGACGTTTCTTTTGATTTTGTTTTGTATTTTAACTATGAAATTGAAAATACTTAGTACCTTGTCCATTTAAACAACAACCAAAGCTTGAAGATGAAATTAGTATTACACTATATTGATTGGAGTCCTTATAGCTATTTTGTGTTAAAATATTTTCATGACTATCAAAAAAGTTATTTTCATCTTTTTATTTGAGTACATGTTGTTTATATACTTGAATAAGTTCATGCATTAGAAAAGGAAATGTTGTTGTGAATAAAACGACAAGGATTAAACATCACACCTTAGATTATTTGTTTTCACAAGCTATCTACAGCTTGAGCTTTTTAGCATATAGCTTAGTTGACATGATTGTTCATAAGCTTTCCTTGAAATTTGAATACTAAGTTACTAAGGTGTTATTTTCTATATATGGTGATATTTTATTTGCTTTGTTTATACATGTTATCTGGCCACATTATAGTGACAATTATCGCCCCAATGAAGAAAATTTGTTCGAGTTTCTTACTTGTATGGGGAAAAATGGCTTTGACATTGCTGATGTTGAGGTATATGTCGTATAAAATATTTATAGTCTAATTTAGTTTATATTTCTAGTGTTCATTGTATTTCATGTTTTACACTTTGCATTGTATCTTGTTTTGTTTTCAAAAAATGAACTCAGTATTGATGGTAAGAAGCATGAATTGAAAAAAGAGGGGACCAACAACATTGGAGCGACAAATGAAAAAAGAGAGAGAGAGAGGAGAACTAGTCTGGTGATACTCTTCAGAGTTGGTGAATTCACTTGCAATGCCTTGAAAACACAACGATAAAATTTTGAAGTGATGAAAAACCATTTGATATGTAAATTGTAGTCCAACCAATATTAAGTTGGAAAATCATATTGTAATACTTTAAAATTTCATATAATATAATTTATATGGTTGAAATTATTTATATTTGCACTTGATATTGTTTAGTATTGTAATTAAAATATGTGATTTTGTGTTTTCCTATTAGATGAACATGCACATTGTATGACATTTTTTAAATCATACAAATTAATTTATGTTGATTAATAATAAACACAAAATCAATTTAAAACTACTAAATTAGTAGTTTATATTGATTAATGATGAACGCAAATAAAATGAATATATGACTAGATTAGTCAATTATAATTATTATTAATGAAAGTAAATGAAATGAATATAAACAACTAAATTAGTCGTTTATATATTGAATAAATGGCTACTACAAATGATAAATTTGTGACTACAAATGACGACTAAATTTTGCATATATACGACTATTAGTAGCTAATTTACAGTATCTTATAACACGACTAAAGTTTAGTCATATTTCTTTGGCCATTAATTGGTTTCAAACAATGACTAAAATTTGCTTATATATGACTATTAGTAGCTAATTTACAGTGTCTTATAACACGACTAACATTTTGGTCATATTTCTTTGGTCATTAATTGGTTTTCTCGAGTGATCATATAGTAATATATTTTGTTGTATATTTGGTCATTAATTGTGAAAATTAATGACCAAATCAAAGATTAAATCAATGATTAAATCAATCACCAAATCAATGGCTAAATTAATGATCAAATCAATGACTAAATCAATGATCAAATATACAACTAGACAACAAAATTGAAATAACCAATTAATGGCTAAGCTAAAAACGACCAAAAGTTGGTCACGTTATAAGATACTGTAAAGTAGCTACTATTGGTCACCGAATGAAAAATAGTCGTTTATATGTAAATTTTAGTCATTTTTTTAGTAACTAATTAGCCATTTTGTACTAGTGTTCAAAAATTGATGAAGAACACCTAGTTCACCTAAGAAAGGTCTTTGAAAAATGTAGAAAGTATGGTCTATCTTTAAATCCTAAGAAAACTTTGTTTGGTCTTCAAGAAGGAAAAATTTTAGGCCAATCATATCTGAAGAAGGGATTAAGATAGACCCAAAGAGGATTGAGGGAAAATTGTAGATCAATCACCCAATAAATCTCAAAGCACTACAATCTTTCATTGGAAAGATCAATTTCCTAAGAAGGTTCATACCAAACCTTGCAGAACTCTTAAGAAACATGATCAACATGCTAAAAAGACACTAGTAAAAAATGATGAAATTAATGACTAGGTGACTAAAAATGTTAGTCGCCACAATTATTTCAAGTGAAAGAGAAATAGGAGTCAAATGGACCATAGAAGCAAAGAAATCCTTTGAAATGGTAAAACAAGCACTTACCCAAACACTAGTTCTAATTAGCCTTGAATTTACCAAGGAATTTTTCATCTTCTCATTTGCATCAGAACACACAATTGCTGCAGTATTACTACAAAAGAACATAATGGGACAAGAAAATCCCGTAGCTTTCTTCAGCAAGGCACTAAGAGATGCACCTCTGAAATATAACATTATGGAAAAACACGTTTTTGCCTTAATCAAAGCATTAAAAGATTTCAGAGTTTACATCTTGCATTCACATGTCATTACTTTTGTTCCTCATGTAGTTGTTAAGGACATACTAAATTAGGATCCTGATGGTAAAAGAGGTAAGTGGATTGTTGTCATCTTAGAGTATGATCTGGAAATCAAGCCCACCAAGCTAATCAAAGGGAAAGGACTGGCCAAACTGATGGTTGAAGCAAAATTTCAAGCACTGGACATAAACATGATACATTCCCTGGATGAACAAGAAGAGTTGGTGACTCCACCTATTAAAGAAGAATTTCTGAACTCACTCTGGTATGCTGATATATTATATGTGCTTTTTAATATAAATGATCCTCTTTCTTTTTCCAAAACAAAGGCTAGATTCTTGAAACTAAAGGCTGTAAATTTTTTCATTCTAGATAAAACTTTATATTGAAAAAATTCTGTTGGTATCTTGCTTAAATGTTTACTTGAAGAAGATGCAGATAGAATCATGCATGAGTTTCATGAAGGAGAATGTGGAGGTCATCTCTATTAGAAAACCACTACCAAAAAAATCCTTAAATTCAGTTTCTATTGGCCTACTCTTTTCCCTGATATCCACAACCTAGTAGTGACTTGCCATAAATGCCAAATATTTAAGGGAAAGAGAAAACTTCTTTCTCTACTTTTAAAACCTATTTATGTTGAATTCCTTTTCAACAATGGGGTTTAGATTTCATTGGAGAAATCCACCCTGCCTCCTCTGCCCAACACAAATGGATCCTCACTACAACTGACTATTTCACCAAATGGATAGAAGCCATCCCTTCAAGGACTTCCACCGACTCAGTAATCATCAAATTCCTTGAAACCAATATTCTATACAGCTTTTTTCTATCTAAGAAAGATCATCACTGATAGTGTTGCTGCATTTAAATCCAAGAGAATGGTGGACATTTTCCACAAGTATCACATTAAATTAGGGCATTGTACAGCTTATTACCCTCAAGGTAATGGGTTGGTTGATTCGTCTAACAAAATTTTGGTAAATATCATCAAGAAGTTGCTGGAAGAAAACAAAAATTCATGGCATAACAAACTAGTGCATTCACTATGGGGAGACATATTAACAAACAAGAAATCAATTAGTATGTCTCCCTATCAGCTAGTATATGGCATCGATGTAGTTTTTCCAGCATTCTTGGGAGTCCCAGTGATGAAGCTTATTCAAGAGGTACAGTTAGAGGAGAATGATATACAAAGAAGGCTAAACCAAACCATTTAATTGCAACAATCAAGGGAAGAAGTATTCAACAGAACACATAAACTGCGAAAAAAAAGCAAGAAGCTTTTTTACAAAAGGACCAAAGCAGATAACTTCAACATTGGAGACAATGTGCTGAAATGGGATTCAAGAAGAGAGGACAAAGGCAAGCATGGGAAATTTTAAAATCTATGGAAGGGTCCATACATCATCCATTCTACAAGAGGTAACCATGCATTTTTTCTACAAGAAATGGATGGAACAAAATTATTTGGAGGTCCTGTCAATGGCAGGATGCTCAAGCATTATTTTTGTTGAAAATCTCAGTTTGAAGATTTATTCATTGTACATAACATTGTCTGAATAAAATATCAAAAATATAAACACAAAAAAAACAAAGAAAGGAAGAAAAGAGGGCAGATAAAAGAAAAGGTAAAGCCCCACACTAAAAAGAATGTTTATGAAAGTGTGCAAGTCTAAATGCCACTAATTTTTGATAAAAAACTGTTCAGCCATACAACTTAATCATGGTTGAAAAAATTTAAATTGATTACTGATAAGTTAGAAATGAAGATTTGCCAAACTATTTAAACTTGTCTTATCAGTAGATTATGCTAGGAAAAGATATTGGTTCCCAAAGTTCAAATCTGAACCAAAAAGAGAGAGGGATGAATGAAAATTTTTAAATTTTAGCCCTCAAGTTTCTAGTTTTACTTTTTCAAAATAAATACTGTATGCAGCTTGTCCAAAATGTCACAACTCATGACAAATCGAACTGCTTAAGCTTGATTTGGTCATGTTTTTAATTTTTGGTCGATAGATTAGAGAATGAAAATATGTCAAACTGTTTAACCTTGATAGATAAGTAGATTAGGTAGAGAATAAAGGAGCTCATCAGTCTAATCTAAGCCTTTGGATGTTATAAGGGTAGAAGTAGATAGTTTTTGCTTTCAAAAGAAAAATGATGTCAAGGGTTTTCCAGTCCAAATGCACCCAAATGAAGAAAAAATGTTAGGAAAAGTATGATGAGTAGGTAGATTTGAGTTGAAGCAATCAATTTTTCAGATTTTAAATATCACAACTTCAAAGAACAGCAGCAAATCAACAATTGAAGAAAGAGGAATCTTCCAAGTACAAGCATGTGAGGCATTTCATCTGCAAAATCAGAGATCTAAGGTTCTTGACACCTCCTGAAAGGAGCTTCCCTCCCCAAGTGGAGCCAATGTTAGTCATCAGTATTTTTCACTATCTTTGGATGACTATTGAATGGTTATAGTTTTTTGAAAACAATATTCCTTGAATATCTTGAGTTTTAGAAATCTCACTACCTTCATTATCTTCATAAAAAAATTTCCCTATCTATCACTTTGCAATCTCAAAGTCACCATGTTTCTCTTCAAAGACTCATTATGAGCTTATACCTCTCATTTTCATCCTCTTTTCCTACCTAAAACCTCATTTCTCCATTTTCTCCTGTCAATAAACTCCATATTCCCTTTAAGATTTCTTGTTACTAACTCATTCCCATGTCCCCTTGAGCATAATAGCACTTTTGGAAATGCTCTTTCCACTTGAAAGTTTGTAAGTTAAATTTCATTCAAAATAAGGCCAAAAAGCACTCCCATTAGGTCATTAGGGTTTTACATTTTTTCAAGGTCATCTTGGATGTTTCAGGCACTGCCTTTCCTTTGCTAGAATCTGGTTCAGATGTAATAGAATGTCAAAACATGGTTATTTCCAAGGAGGATTATCTTCTTAGTTCAGAACCTGCAAGTGATAAAAATGGGAGAAATTTTAGCACTTTTGTAGAGGTGTTGGAAGATTTATCAACAGATAGTGCTGATGATGTAGAATGTCTACTCCTGAACGAAAACAATGTACAACAAGAGAAAGGGGAAAAACTTGGTCTTGTAGATGACATGGGTTATAAACTTGATAGTCCATTTGAGTGCCAAAGTAGTGATTACTTGCAGTAAAATGACATGGAAGAAGCACACAAGGCCAAAAATTAAGAAAGTCTATCGGAAAATATTGATGGAATTTGGAAAAGGGTAAGGTGAACAGGATAAAAATGAATGAACTTTAAAGGGCTATAGATAACTTAGAAGACAACACTGATGATTGTTGTAAAAGAACTGCAGGTACTTAGAGATTTGAAAAAGGTGGCCAGAGAATGTAGAAAAGATTAATTGAATTTTATGGTGGAAGCTACAGAAGATTTTGAAGATGCTACTATATGTAAATCCCCAAGCTGTCAAAATAAACATATTAAACCTCAATGAGAAAAATAAAATCCAACTTCATGACTTCAGCAACCTGCAAAGAAAAAAGTGTCAAAGAGTATCAGTAATAAAAGGAAAAGGACTTCAAACATTAGAAAGTGGGTTTTTTAAAGTTAAATTAAAACCACAAGTCTATAAAATCCATTTAACACTTCTAGAGAATCATTGTTTCCTTTCAAAAGATTAGAAGCATTCAAAAAGGAAGAATTTTAGGGTTTTTTTAGTGAATTCAGGCCGAATTCCTTGGCGTTGCGCGTTCAGCATTGGCACTGCACGCCTGGGAGTTAGCGCTACGCCCTTGCCCGATTTTTTTCAACGTGCCCTACACTAGCGCTACGCACCTGGAGCTCAGCACTGTGCCCTTGTAGAGGCGCTGTGTGCCTGGCCAGAGAAGGTTCCCAAGTGATCTAGCTTCCCAAACAAGTTTGAAACTTCTTCAAATTTCCTCTATAGTCCTCCAAAGCACTGTTAAGTGGTAAGTACATACCATAACCCATTTTTAAGCCATTTTGGTCATTCTTAAATTAATTAAAGAGGAAACCTAAGAAAACTGATTACTAGCTTGTGAGCACTACTTTATACCTATGTCATCCTCCTTAAAGAAAATCAGTCATAAACAAGGGTAATTACATTGATTGAGGGTTTTCATTCATCTAGTTTTTCATAACACCCATTTCCCTTTCACTCATTCCATTCACTCATACTCATTCCCTTCATTTTTCAAATATAGTCATCTCATCTCCTTCCCCTCATTCATTTCACTTGCACCCTAGGGTTTTCACAATACAGAATTTGAGAATGTCAGAAGAAGAAGACAGTGGCATGGTTGGTGAGGCACAAATGCCAAGAAGAAATGATCACAAGGGATGGAAGATAAATAGAGTTGAACCTATCACCACAAGGAACTCATGGCCTCTCCTCTCACTGTTTCTTTCTTTAAACGTGTGGGTTGTTTTGACTTTGGTGAGAGAGTGAAACAAATCTAAAATCACCCAGAATTAACAAGATTATTCATCACCTTTCCACCACCCTTCACCATCACATCATGATACCATAGCATCAAGTAGTGAAAGAGATATTGGGACAGCTGGCACTAAAATGCATGATATTGAGCCATTTCCTTTGACCTATTAGAGAGGCCACACGCATGTGTTTACTTCACTTGAGGTGAAAGGGGCCATGCCTTCTTCATCAACAAAATAGGTTGATAAGGGCAAGGAAAAGGTTACAGAGCATATCATTGTTGAGGTGGAGGATAAACATGAAACTGAGCAGGAGTTTTAGTTGATTGACCTTGATGATGAGGATGAGGTCAGAATCACCAATATGTTGATCAAAAGAAAGGATGCCAATATTAGTGAGCTTCAAGATAATCTTGGTAGAGAAAAGAATGTGATTCACTTTCTTGAGTTGGAGAATCAACAACTAGAGACAAAATAGACCATCAGTGATGTCAGGGCAATCAGAGCTCAGAGAGAGGCTAGAAAGGCCAAGGCTTTGATAGATGAGACTTTGGGAAGTTTTGATGGTAGCAATGATGAGGAAGATCAGCTTCCTAGGTGGAGACTAAAGACCATTGGGCTGAAGAGGCAGAATTGGTAGAGAAGCTCACTCCAAGTGAGCTAATTTCCATAGATATTAGCAGGGATAGAGAGCTAATTTGCATCTGGAGGATCAAATAGAGAATGAAAAGAGAGACACTGACATGCAGAGGAAGATGGCAAGACAGTATGCCATGAGAAACAGGATTGTAAGGGCCAAGCTCAAACGAGCCCATGAAAATATTCAATCTTTGACCGAGGAAAAAGAGAAAGAGAAGCTCAAAATTCTTGTTGAGGTTTCCCTCTAGGCCTCTAAGCCCTGATCAGCAAGAAAATTTCTAATTTTTCACTTTTGTGCACATTTTGAATTTTTGACAATTTGACATGCAGAAATTGGGCCAAAAGTGCAGCACCACTGGTGTTGCGCTCTTTTTTGGGGGACTCAAATGAAAAATGGTCAGCATATTCATGTTCCTAATGGAAATTACATCAACCTCAAAACGTTTCAGAATATTTGGAGAAAAACTGGTCCCTCAAAAATGCCAAAAACCACCAAAAAATCACCTTTCTGCCCTCTTTTTGGCACTAACGCTGTGTGTTTAGCAGTTTTGGGAGGATAGTTTTTTGACGAGGAATATGGGCACCATTTTGGAAAGTGAAAGCATAATTGGAAAGTAGACTCAGAGATCTTTTCAATGAGCCATAATGGTGATCATTTTGACATCAGGAAGGCCTCCAAAAGTTGGCTGCAAAGCAGGCCATTTTCTCAGTCTTGGCGTTGCGTGTTTGCACTGGCGTTGCGCCCCTGTACCTTGGAGCTACGCCCTTACCAGGATTTATTGAAAAATTTATTGTGAAGCCTTAAAGTCAAACTAATTCCAAAATTAGCTCAGAGGTTGAGTTAGGAGTTATTATTTCAATGAATCATTTTTAGATATTTTGCCTTGGGCCTTGCATGGTATCAAAGGTAAAAATTCATTAACTATGTAATAAATGACATATAAAACCCTATCTAGGGTTCACCTCCTCATTTTTCAAATAAATACTGCATGTATGCTTAATAATTTTTGTGGGTTGGTTAAGTAGTTGTTGGACTGATTAGTTGCTGGGCTAGTTGATAGATTGCTAGGCTGGATTCAAGAAAGCTCTAAGTTGTAGAGATCTATTGTACATGGTGTACTGTAACTATTTTCAACATCAGTAATACAAGCATGATCACAGGATTCTTGACCTATGTCAATGGTGAAGTTTTCCTTCTTTGTCAATTTTTTCCTTCTGTTTTCCATTATGTCCATTATTTCTCTGATAAAATAGCAGAAATTTTAGAGTAGGATATGCTGCGTTGGCACCCTATTTCTGTCTACATTATTTATCTTAATTTTTTCCTCTACAAGGTCTGATTGGAGAATTCTTAATTGCTCTATGGTTCCACTTAGCTTTTTGTCTTGAAAATGATTTAATGGAGTCAAGCCAAAGAAGTTTATGGTATGCCTGATCATTTGGTGTAGCTTGAAACAATGCTTTTAAGGCCTTTCTTTGAAGTATACTTAGTAGAGTCCATCCATGGAAGTCTATGGTATGCCTTGTCCTCTATTATGTCTTAAAATGTTGTTTTGAAGGTCCTTAGAGTGTTTGGTTAAAGAAGATAGGTTTATCTCACTCTTTAGCTGCACTCATTGTTATCTTAAATGTTTTCTTTGTCCGAAAGTAATCTTAGGAATGTTGGATTGTTGTCTTAAAGATTTGCTTATTAAATTTTGGCCAAAGAAGTCTATGATATTCCCTATCCTTTGGTTTCTCTTAAATAGTTACTTGAAACGCTTTTCTTGTTGAAGTAGAGTTAAAGGATTCTTAATTTCCCTTTAGTTTTACTATTTTCCCAACTTTTGTCATTTCATATGCCATCTAATGTAAGAAATCCACTTGATATAGCTAGCTTTCCCTATGAAAACCCTTGCGGAGTTTATGAACTCTTAAATCCTTTTATGACTCCATGGCCCAATGGATTGATTTTTCTCATGGTCTATCTATTCAACTAAAACACTTCCTCAATTAATCACACCACTGATCTATCAACCTATCAATCAAATCAATAAAAACAAATAAGTCCTTAGAACTTCATAGCTAGCCTAAGATCATAAAACAAAAGCATAAAGACATATCACTCACAAACACTTATATAGAGATAGCCCTGTCTGAGTCCAGGAAGGCTAGGTCGTAGGACTCCAAAGTTGGTTTGATGTTACCCCTTTTTATTTGGTCTTACCAATCTGACAAATTATAGGGACCTAACATCGAGCAAGATGGCCATGCTAAGAGACCAAATTAGGCATTGATAGAAAATGCATGAAGCCTGAGAGAGAATACTATCTTAAGTGAAGGATTTTGAGTTGAAGCAGTTTCAACTTGCTATAACTAATTACATGGTCTCGAGAAAGATTTCCATGATAAGAGACCAAATAAGACCATGATAAAAAATGCATGAAGCATGAGAGATAATTCTAGCTTAAGAAAAGGATTTTGAGCCGAAGCAGTTGCTACAACTAATTAGTTTATCGATATGTCACCAAGTTCAATTTTGAGTGACATGAAACTAGAGGAAGTCAGAGTGGAAAGAAGCCATCTCTTTCACATATCAGGTTTCTGAAGTGTGAAACCTACATGTATGTGGCTAAGGTGGACAAGAAAAAACTTGAAAACCTAGCTTAAGCAAAGGATTTTGAGTTGAAGCAGTTGCTGCAACCAATTATTTGATTAATATATCATCAAGTTCAATTTTGTGTGACATGACACTAGAGGAAGTCGAAGTGGAAAGAAGCCCGTTGTTGCACATCTTGGGTTTCTGAAGTGTGAAACATGCATGTATGTGGCTAAGGTGGATAGAAAAATCTTGACAACATGTTGTTCAACTACCTTGACCCTTTATTGGTTATTAAGAAGGAGTATGAATCCACCACCGTTAATAGCAAGGTAACCCCTAACAGATCAAGGGCTACAAGTTGTAGTTTTCTTCTGAACATCAACATACCTACAACCATGCTTACAACCATGATATGATTTTTGAGGAGGAGAAATGTCATGGAGATCAACATCAAGAATGCATTGCAAAACAAAAGTACAACCTGTGGTGATTCTATATGACCATAGATGAATAGATGCAATATATGTCAAATGTAGAAATTCTGGAGGAACAAGATGGAATTCATCTTCCTTTTTCATTCCAAGGAGAGGAAAATTAATCATCAATGACAATTCAAAATGTGCAAGCTGAGCATGATCAACCGAATAGGGGGGAAATTTTGAGGAACCTTCGTAAGTGAATGGGGCCTAAGTGATATGGCTACGAGCCATCTAATTTTAGTTTTTTTCTTTATTTTCCATGGGTGATGAGCCAAAAAATTTCAGAGAGGTTCTTAGTGGAGATGAAGCTTCTTATTGGAAGAAAGTCATGGATGAAGAAAAAAATACCATGGAACATAACCAAGCCTAGAATTTGCAAGAGTTTCCTGAAGGAAGAAAGGCCAATAGATGCAAATGAGTGTTTAAGGATAAGTATAAGACAGATGGTGCAATGCAAAAATATAAACCTCATTGGTAACAAAGGGGTACTCTTAAGTTGAGGGTTTTGATTATGATGAGGCTTTTTATTTGATGGCAAAAACGGCTAGGTTGATGTTGGTGCTAGCAATTGCTTATGATTTGGGAGTGGAGAAAACAGAAGTGAAGACCTCTTTTTTAAATGTTGAGCTCAAAGAAGAAATCCTCATGAAGCAACCAAAAGGAAAGGATTTATGATACAATGGAGAGAATACATGTTATTTGTATTGAAGAGATCAATATATGGATTGAAGTAGTGCCAAGATAGTTGTACCAGTGGTTTAAGAAATATGTTGTTGGACAAGGTTGCATATGGAGTGATGAAAATTAGTGCATTTTCTTCAAGTGAAAATATAATCATTAGATTATTCTGAGCTTATATGTTGATGATAAAAAAAATTATTAGCCACAATAAAAAAAACTAATCAGAGAAACCAAGTTCCAATTGTCATGTAATTTCTACATGAAGAACTTAGGTGAGTTGCATTATTTCTTGGGAATTCAAATGAAGAAAGACCACCAAGATTGGAAATTGTTTAGAAACAATAGAAACTATTTGTAAAACATTCTTGAGCTTTTTAGGTCCTAAGATGGATAAGTGTAAACCAGTTTGCACCCGACCTCAAGTGGGCTTAACCTGAGTGATAATGAGGCAAAATTGTTATCCAAGCAGTTTCCTAAGGATATGTTACCTCAGAAAAAAAGAAAAAATAATCGAGTTTACAACTTGAAGCCATGAATGATAGCTCAAATATTTGAGACTTTTACAGGAAACCAAACAATACTCAAGAAAAGATAAATGTAGACCACAAGAATCTTATCCAATTCCGAGTTTGTTATTTGTGTGGCCATCGACGTCCAATTTTTGCAAGAAGAGCCATACACAAGGTCTTGTGCATCAATTTTATGCGCTATCGTTAATTTTTGTGCCCATCAAAGTCTAGATTTTGCAAGAAGCACCAAACAAAAGGTCCTATCTTTTCAATATCTGAGGCTCCTAGGGTAGAATATACCTTTTCATTTTTCTGAATTGGTGATATGGTTTTCTTTCATCTTAAAATATCCGATAGCCCTTCCCACAATATCAACAACCTCCACTTTGTTAGCTATCTCCATACTTGTATCTACCAACTACCTGTAGTTCCTACAATCTAGAGCCATTCTTCTAACCCATGGATGGATAAATGTAGAAAATAATTTATAGACAATTAAGAGATAATCCTCCATAAATTGAAAGCATCATTGCAATGATGGATACATCATAGTCTGTCTCAACTAAAACAAGAATTAAACATGAATAAATGGAGCACTATGATCAAAAATTCTTCCCACAAGATCTATAAAATTTTCATGTACTTTTTCATGTTTGTTTTTAAAAATTGGAGTTAGGCGAGGTGGCTTAAATATTTCAAACTTTGACGGGAATTCAAACAATAATTAGGAAAATATAAATTCAGACCACAGATATACTCAGTTATAGAAAATAAAAAATGCAACCTCCATAAATTGCAAGCATCATCACAAGGATGGCTACATCTTAGTCCGTCTCAACTAGAAAAAACATTAAACATGAATTCACATTGTAGAGGGTGAGAGGAATTTTTATCCCCATTGCAAGGAGACACTTGGAAAATTTTGATACAAAAGCATTAAAAAATATTTTTTGAGGCTACAACTATAACTATAACATGTTCTATTCTAAAAAAAAATCACTAGTTCCATTCAACTATACATATTATTAGACTCGTATTCTAATGTAGGATAAGCATCCACAAGTCAATATTGATATCCTATGTAAAGTGAGTTATAAATATTCCAATAGACCTCGTGCACATTTCTTGTAGGGTGAAATAAGCCTTGCAGGAAATATTTTAGGATTACTACTTGTCCTAATGCAGGAAAAGCATAATGTGCACGGTACTCCTTGTAATAATGCCTCGAATTCTTCTCAATGTATTCATCAGAGCGGTTATATAGACTCTTGATATTCCTCTGGCTTTGATGAAAGTGAATGACCTAAACTTGAGATGAGTTAACATTGGCACCAAAAAATTCGAGGGTTTTGCAGATGGGTGTGAATTGAAAAACCAAGGGATTACAAAGGTTGTAATAATGAGGCTTGACAGGGGTAAGTCTTCATTAATTTCATAGTTAGGCCACGAGATAGGTCACATATTTTCATATTTCCTCACTCATGCAAATTCTACTAAATATAGCTCAATGTTCTTCGGAAAGAATGCAGCTTGCAAGGGTAAGTATGTATTAAACACACCTCTCATAGATGCAACAAATGCAAGAGTGAATTCTTATTATTTGGCTACCTAGAAAATAATCCATGGTACCCAGTTTAACCAAATGGAATTCTAGGCTGAATTATTTGATAGAAAAAAGCACATTCATGGTTCCAATCACATTGTTATGTTGAGTATACAGTGTTCTTCCCTTGCCTATTAGGGAATAAGGAGAAGACCTCAATTATCCAAAGTGTATGACTACCTCGGGTTCAAAGGACTCGAAAGTCTCTATAAGGAAATCAAAATCACAAACATCTCCCACAAAGAGGTCAAGATGTTTGCTAGAGACTAGATTCCATCTCTTCTGAATTGAGATAATGGGCATTAGAGAGTCAATCAAAAGTTGTTGGTCAAACAACCTGCATACAAGGATATCAAAAATGGCATATCTATTAGAAACCCACTCCAAAACTACTTGTGAATCTCTGAAGACTTCTAGTTGTACCAACCCAAACCTGCATGCACAGAAAAGAAGTCCCCAAAGTGCCAAAACTTTAGCTCGTGTATTTGACCCATTACCCCCATTCCAACATATATGGTACATAGTTCCCAACTGAATGATGATGTAGGCACCACAACCGTAAATCCCATCCTTAGTTTCACCATCAAAGTAACCCCGCGGAAAGGCTGTTAAAGTTAGTGGAGGAGAAATCGGTCTCAAAGTAGGTGTAACCTCGCCAAAATATGCTTCCTTCTAATATACCGTTATGTAAACACACCTTTGCTAGATATCGGGAAAACTGTTCTCAAAGATGAGTGAATTTTGGCTTTTCCAAATTCCCCACATAATGGATATAGGAAGTGGTCTGGATGTTTTATATTAAATAATCCAATATCGAATACAATCGGCCACAGAAGAGAAGTTCCAACCCGCTTGTAAATGCAACACCTTAAATACACCATTCCAAATTGATCTGCAAAGAAGCATTGAAGAAATATATGAGTTGGGTCTTCCATCACCTCCATACAAAGTAAACAATAACGAGGACTGCTATGTCTTTTATGACACATATTGTCCCATGTCAATATTATATTCTGCCAAATGAGCCAAGCAAAGACATGTAGCTTTGTTGGAATCTTCCACTTACATATTTTCATAGACCATTTGTTGGAGGAAGAAATAATAAGTGGTGAAATGTACCAGTATGCCTCTCATACCTTTATTTGACCCATCACCAAATTTCCATTCCACACATATTTATCTGTGTTTTCAGTGAGAAATATGCTCACATGTGCAAGGTCTCAGACATAAATATTCCATCTACCTTCAAGATCCCTATATAATCCAGTTTTAGAGGCCATGAACCAATAGGGATTGGAAAATGTGTCATGTATAAATATTTAACTAACATAGTGATGCCCAAATTGTGGATTTTTCATAGAAGGTTAGACAGAAAGTTGTGATCACCTGTAAATCCACAAATTGGATTCAATCCATTTTCAATGTTTGTGTCTTTTCCAATTTTCTACTTAATATTTCTCATAATCCATGGGTGAACCTTCCTAAAGCTCCTCCAAATATAGGATATGCCGTGTGGGTTGTGTTCTCTAGCCTTTATCCAAAATATCATCAATTTTTTTTTGGAGGTATTTATATTTTATGATGTTATGCCAGAGACCATTGCCATTTAGAGCCCGCCAAAAAAATTTCATAAGTAATGGCCAACTCATACACTCGAGATCAAGGATGCCCCATCCTCCTTCATCTCTCCTTCGAGTCAGAATCTCCATGCTAGCCAAATGATATTTGTTCTTATCAGATTTACCATCCCAAATAAAGTTGCATATGATGGGTTAGATCTTTTTAATGAAATTCTTAGGTATATTGAAAAGATGAAGCCAGTATACAAAGATGTTGTGAAGTAATTCTCAAACTAAAGTGAGTATGCCGCCCAAGGAGAGCCACCTGTGTGCCCATGATAAAATATTACATCGGAATTTCTCTATAAGCCAACTCCAATCCTTAATTCCATAATAATGAGGTTTGAGCATAAATCAACTTGCATCCAATGCAATGCAGATAACACCAAAAATATGAGAAATCTCCAGTACCAGTGAATCATCTGGGTAAGCATAAATCATATGAGATTTATTAGTATTCATAAGGATTCCAAATACTAACCCAAATAGGTCAATAATACCATAAATGTGTTTCCATTCCATAACAAATAATCTACCAAATAGTAACACATCATTGACAAAAATAAGATGAGTAACCTTGACTTTTCTAGGAATAAAGATACTTGTCAATGACCTGTCCATATGTGCCTATAAGAGAAATCTTATAAGTCCCTCAATAACAATAATGAAAAGAAGGGGTGATAAGGTGCATCCTTTTCGAAGACCCCGAGACACAAAAAATAATTTTGTAGGAAGTCCTTTAACCAATAAAACAAATTTTGCAGTAGATACACATTCCATGATACATTTTGAAACTTGAAATGAAATGCCAATTTTGTGTAGGACCAGATGAAGAAAGGTTCAATCTACACAATAAAAATATCTTTGTAGGTCCAACTTCATAATAATCGCCTCAAGATTCTTATATTTGATAGTATGTACAATCTCATGTGCAATATCAACCACATATTGAATTTGTCTTTGATGAAGAAACCCACATTGTTCGTGGGTGATACCATCCGACGGTGTAGGTTTCAACCTATTAGCAATGATTTTGGAAATAATTGTGTATAAGGTGTTGCAAAGAGATATAGGTCTATAATAAACAAAATTTGATGCATGTGAAACCTTAGGAATCAATGTAATGAAAGTGGAATTAATATCAGTGGGGATATAACCAATATTTAGATATTCTTCTGCAACCACCAATATATCAGTGCCCATAATAACTTGGAAGTGTAAAAATAATTCAATGTGCCAACCATTAGGCCTAGGGCTTTTATCAAAATAAAATGATTTCATCATAGCCTGTAATTCTTCCATTGTAATGGGTTGAAAAAACATAGTATTTGTGTCGGCATCAAACATAGTGAGATATGAATCAATGGGCGCCATCTGTTGCACAATATCCACCTCCACTCCAACTCTATATTGATTGTAAAAATATCTCAATGCCACAACCTGGATGTCAGGAAAACTAAATAATAAATTACCATTAATATCTTGAATTTCCCAGATGGAGTTCTCCCTACGGCTCTTCGTTTCATAATTATGAAAGAATTTTGTATTATTGTCTCCTCCCGATATTCAGAGAGCATGAATTTTTAGTCTCCACTCCTCCTCCTGTAATTTCAAAATATCATTCTTCCTCTTTTATATATCCACATATAGTAATTGATGCACCACCAAGAAATAACATGCATGTGAAGGATCTACCAATGTACCAAGTTTTTTTATCAATTTCCAAAAAATTTTCAATATGCTTCCTCTTTTTAGTTTGAATCAAGTTACTAACAGACCTTTTAACCTCAACTTAATCCCAATAATTTCCAAAGAATATGTAATCAAGGGGTCTGATCCTAGTGCCCAAAAATTATGCAAAAATGAATCAATTCAAGAAATTTTAAGCAGTGGTGGTTAAATTTGAATGGGAGACCACCCAATTCCCATATGCCTGCCACTGGAGTATGATAGGGTAATGGTACAAAATTTGGTATGGAATAACCCAATATTTCACAGACCCTAAGTATTAAACCAAATTTTCGTGAAGCATGAAACATTCAATTCTCTTTGTGATGCCTATGGACCCAGCCCAACCATTTCTCCATGTCGAAATAAAGGGAGCCAACAAAATATCCACCAAGTGGTTCTTGCCAAAATGATTGTTGAACTACCCTGCCAATGGGTCAACTCTGTAATAATCCCCCCAACCCTCATTATCTTCAACGGTGAGGTTCAAATCCCCCGCCAAAATAAGGGTTCCCATCTTTAACAGGCCACAGGATTCCAATTTTTATTGGAACAATATGGCACATATGTATTAAGAATATTAAATTTTTCCTTCAAGCCCATAATGAAACCAGGTAGAAGGACACCTACAAAATATTTATACACAAGAAAATTCACAACCTTACGATCCAAAAAATCCGCAAGACCACCAGATAAACCTAAAGCATCCACAACACATACCCACCACTCGGGACATATATGGAGGATAATGGGCGAAATTTTGTCTCCAATCTTCATCATCCCTTGTAAAAGGATAATAGAGGGGTGATTAACCCCAATAAAATGTCAGAGTATGAGGATTTTTTAGGTGCTCCCCAAGCCCCTGCTATTTAAGGAGATGATTATCATGGTAAGCCCTCATAATTGGGCATATAATCTCTAAGGGCCTGAATAGAAGCTAAAGCAGAAACATAAGGTGATGTACCAGAAGATGATGGACCAAGATCCAATGTTGCAGAAATATTGTGAAGATGAGTATCAACCCCATTTGAATGATTCAAAGGTTTCAAACATCGTTCCTTCCTAATGGTCACATTATGACAATAATTGGCACTGATAAAGATCTTAGGAGATGAGGATAAATGAATCAACAGGGTCTCTAGATGGATATCAGGGTGAAGGCAAAGAAACTCGATATCACTCCCCACTAAATTAGTAGGAAAAAGGTCTCCAAAAAAATTCTCAAATTTAATGTGAGTAGGTTCAAGGCTAATAGTCAATGAGTCATCAATAGTGGAGGTTGTCCCATTCACATCAAAAGATAGAGTGTGGGTAGATTCCAAATTGTCTGAACAAGGATAAATTTATGGTACAGATAACAATGAAGAATGTTAAATAAAATTAGAATGTGACAACTAAATATGTGGAGAAACAATTTGTAAAGGACAAAAAGTAGAATTACTAAGAGAAACAACACTCTAACAAAATCATTATGAATATGTTGCTTAGTACATGTCATAGGTGGTGTGGTTTTAAGCTTACCCGAGAGAGAGTGTTGACCAATATCTTGAGTTGTCAGAGAGTGACTAGATGTCAATGTACGACCCCCATCGTAATAGTCTTTGATGTTCCATGTCTCCAATTTCCAAATCGACATGAGAACTCAACAATAAAATTTCTAACATGATGACATCCCAGGAAGCAAAAATGAATTTCCCAATAGTTAATCTGCTACCTAGATGGAAGCCACCCTAATTGAGCTCCACCTCTACATGAAGGCCAACAACAAAGTCCACCTCCACCAAAAGCCATGTGATATGTTTATCTCTCTCTAAGAGTCTTTCTTCCACTAGGAAAGGAAATATACCAATGTAATTGTTGATCATCATTAGTGATTCACATGACTAGAATATGAGGGGTAAACCAAGGAGTTTAGCACGAAACCAATTTTTTTTGTGGCAATTCTAGGTATGGATCAAAGCACACATGTCAGTGATGTAAAGAGAGGAAACCACGATCATGAACCCAATATGATCCAAAATTCTTCACAACATCACTATCATTAATAAAGTGGAAGTAGAACCACTGATTGTATAAAATGTTGAAAAGAGGAGAGTACTTAAGAATAGGGTACTGATGTTCTTTAACCAAGGATTCCATCTAAGAGGCATCCATTCACAGATAAAACCAATTACCCATTAAAGCCTGTTGTTGTAATCCTTCCACCTAGTCCCAAAAAACATCGGAACCAAAAATGAGTTTCTAATAATCTCGATCAACCTTAACTTCCTTCTTTTTCCACAAATTTTGGAAAATACATTTTTCATGGATTGCCACATTTAGGTTCAATAACCAGTGGGGATACCGAAATGTTCCAAACCATGTGTATAGTTGCATGTGAAAGATATGTTCCAAAGGGCAAGACTCCCGAATTGGGTTAGCCAAGACTCTCTGCCTCAATAGTTTCATTGACCAACACATCAAGTAATGGCACATCACTGCCCCAGTTTCCTTCAATATCAAGTGACATCCTATCGATAAATGTAAAGGCCTTTTGTACAACAAACACTGATGACACTTTGCAATCTCGCCTTTATGTGCACCAAAGTAGATAGAATTACTAAAAAATACCTTATGTAGTAGTTTCTGAAAAATCCTCGATAAAATATGTAGACAAGTTAAATTAATGTCACTTATCAATTATTGTCCCCACTCTTTATAGGTTGTCACTAGCTCAATCCACTAGGACACCCCTTCAAATACAATCAACTGGCCAATCATCGTCGACCAATGTCCTTCGAAAAATCTCATCAACCACACAATCGACAAATATCTTCAATGACGATGCAAACCATTAATGGATTGTCCCTCATATAATACATGACCAACTTGAAAACAAATATCCTCCCAGACCAATTAATGATCCCAAGATACTCCTTCGTGATCAAATTCCAAATTCAAATATGTTACCAACTCCACCAACCAAAATGAATGCACTTACGTAGCAGTAAAGATCCTTAAAAAAATCCTCCTATCGACCAATCCCAAACTAGAGAGGGGCAAGAAGATTCATAAGAGCAAAGGTTCTGAAGAAATACCATGTAAAACAACCTACCAATGTGTCTTGGATAAACTACAGAGAAGACCAATAGGTAGCAACTAAGATCCTCAGAAATCCCTTGATCGACCAATCCCAAAACAGAGAAGGAGTAGGAAGATCCATGGGAGCAAAGGTTAAGAATAAATACCATGTAAACAACCATATAGTGCGTCTCATATAGACCGCAGAGTAGACCAACAACTAGAGTGGAAAATAAATTGTTATTGGTGTACCTTGAAACAAAAAAAAACAGTAGAGATCCCTGATATCATCTACAATCAGGATAAAAACTGAATCTAGCTTAGATAATTATGGTTAGAAACATTCCACCCAACAATACCAACAATTTCACCAACAAAGGTTATATTTAATCCATTTACCTCCACACTTGCAGCCAAAATTACCACCCTTGTGAATTTTGTGACTAATTCTTCCACAATCCTATCTTTTATACTCAGTGTTTTCTTCTCGCAAAAGTTTTTGTAGAGATTTTGAAGTAGGATATTGTCTGCCAAAGTATATTCTCTAACTTGCCTCTACCATCCTTCAAGTGAATCTAATCCATGTTTTCGATGACAGTCATAAGTTTCAACACAACAATGTACTAATAACAGTAACCAACAGATAGAATTAGCATTCAAAATAAATGAAACAGTGAAAAAACACAGATTAAAACACAATCGATGGAGCCCCGAAAAAGTACTCCAACTATGTTACTACATATATTCCATGTTCAACGAAAGTTCCTCCATTGTTCCTCTCACCAAGGGCCTCCGTTGTCAGTCTCCATCACTCTGTTTCTTAATGTACCCATCAAAAACATAAAGACACACCCCCAACCCTTTACTTTTACCTTTTTTACTAGCGCCCCGTATCGTAAAGTTTAAGACGAAACTAAATTTTAAGATAAAATATTCTTTTATCTTAAAAAGTTGTCTTAAAAGCCCCCTCTATGTATTAGTGCCAAATGCAATGATAAATAATTTGTCTCTAATCGTATCAACATAGATCGAAGGGATAGAAGAGGAATGGATGTCCAAGAAATATTGCTAGGAAAAGTTGTCGCGTTCTTCAAATTTGGCTAACCCACCAAAACGAAGAGCCCAACAAATCGTTGTATTTATATTAGATAACGTAAATGGTAAGTGAAACAAAAACCTTGATATAGGCGCGAGATAGTAGTAGCTTGCAAGCTGGTGGACTTAGGGCGCACTATCAGAGTCAATTTTGCAGGTGTTAGATAATATTGTCTTAAAATGATATGGTTATGTCTTAATTGTTAATTGTCTTAAAAGAGTTTTGTCTTAATTTCCATTGTCTTAAGTGGCCATTGTCTTAAATATAAAGTTTGTCTTAAAATATTTTTGTCTCAAAGTGTTTTTGTCTTAAATGTAAAGTTGTCTTAAAATATTTTTGTCCCAAATTGCTTTTGTCTTAAATGTAAGTTTAGTCTTAAAATATTTTTGTCTGAAATTGTTTTTGTCTTAAATATAAAGTTTTATCTTAAAATATTTTTGTCTTAAATATAAAGTTTTGTCTTAAAATATTTTTGTCTTATTGTCTTAAAAAAATGCCTTAAAAGTACCCTTTAAAATAAAATTAAATTATGGTCTAAATAGAAAAAAATGTCCAATATAAAAAATAAATAAATAAATATGTTGTAAAGTAATTAGAATTAAAAAAAAATTGTGTGAATAAACCTTATACTTTTCAAAAGTATTTCAACATGAAATATAAATAAACTATTCAAGATTTATATTAACTAATTTATGTCATATCAACTTCATATATTTGAAAATATTTAAATAAAAAATACAACTTTAACAATGAAAAATTACATATTTTATTTTGCACTCTAAAGAAATTTGATCTCTCTTGACACATGTTAGATCTATACTTATGATGAATCTTAATTAGTATTAAAAAAAAATACAGTTACCTATTTTCTCCAAAATCATCTTAATCAATTACAACTGATAAAATAAACCTACTTTCACTCATTCTTTCCGTGATTCTTTCCTTAACTACTTTCTATGCTTTCCAACCCTTCAAAACTGGTGAAAATGAAAATTAAAAATTTCCTTATTTTCACAATTTCTTTTAATTTTCTACCCGCCCTTGACATTCTATGCTGGTGAAATAATAAATCCATGTGAGTAAAGCAACAACCGTGGGTTTGCAGACGATTCAAATGGAATCGTCCAACTTTCTTTTTTGTCCAGTTTCTGGCCAATTGGGTAACTATGTTGTAAATGTTCGATTATTTTAAACACAGGAAAAAGGAAGTTAACTATTTCGCTTCATTTTTGTTAATTTAGCAAAACTATTTCAATTTACTTTTTGGAATGAATTTACAATAAAAATAATTTCAAACTCTCAACAATCTACTTCAATAAAAAAATCTGCAAGTGGTTCAGCTTGGACGATATTTGGTCTGAGTGTCAATTGAAATAAACATATATTGTTTCAACAAAGATATTTAGTATCGTAACGATCCAAAATATATTGCTTCACCAAAATGTTCCAAGTATCGTAGGGCTTTCAATACCTCTTGAAAATAATGAATCAGAGAACTTACTCAGCTCGAAAAACATTGAGAGAAGTACTGTAAATTTTAAATTCGCATAGATTTATGAATATAGGTTATTTATCTCACCGTCCTTCAATCATGAAAAATAACGAGGACTTATTTGTGCTAGAAAGAAAAGAACTGATCATGTAAAATTTTCTACTACTTTTTCCCCTCAATATTTTATTCAAATTCGTTGAAAATTTGGTGGGAATTACTTATTCCAGTTGGAAAGCTTATGTAATTTGGACAAAACTTATTTTCGAGTTTATAGACTTATAAATGTTTTGCGAGAAGGAAATGCTCACAGTAAGATTAAAACAAGTGTTTTAATCTTACTGTGAGCATTTTTCCTCCCAAACATTTGTCGGTTCATAGACTATAACTTAAATGTCTTAGCTTTTTTTTGAAAAAAATTAAATTTATTTTTTATGGTGAAGTGTATAATTTAAATACTTTATTATTTTTTAAAAATTGAATTAAAAAAGAATAATTCACAATTTGATAAAGTAGAAAAATCAAATACCTTGCAATTTATTTAAAATAAGTTTGAACCATTTGTAATTTGGTTTTAAAAACAAATAGCATGCCAAGAATATGTTTAGCCATCATTGGAAAAGAAAAATCTAGGGTAAGTTGCTTAACACTATCAATCCATATCAAATTTTTTTTTTATCTATTCACATCATGAAATGGTGAATGACCTGAGTTCCCTTAGTCCTTTTACTCGGATATACACTGTAGGGTTTAGGGGTTTATTTCAATTAAACAAAAATTATCGTAAACATAAGGAGGACCCGCAACTGCAAATCTGCGAGGGGTTATATGCAGTCTACCAGAAATCAAAGGCTGCTTGGGCTATGAAATCTCTTGAATTTGGGTTTGTGGACTCTAATATGATTTCAAAAATTGCTATTGTTTCAAATGAACCCTTTTTTTTATCTCTCTTGGCATCCGGGAATAAAAATAATTCGCTTAGAGAAAAGTACTCTTTTGTAGAAAGCTCCAATTTGGTAAACACATTTTTTCCAATTCTTAAGCAGAAAATGTATACTCTGCAACAACGAATCTGCTTATCTTGTTATTGTATATGTAGTTTAACTATAATATAGAGATTTTTAGCAGCTATTAATCCTATTGGTTTTAGATCATCATATAATTTATACTCGATAAGACAAGTTAGTTCATTTTACTATTGTAGATGCAAATTATGAAATTTATATATAATAGAGGCATTTTTGGAGATATTAATTCTATCATATTACAAAGAACCCATTACATCCCTCACAAAATCACTGAATTTTATTCAAATTATCATGTTACATAGCACCCTTTACATTGTCTACAAAATTTCAATTCAATTATGTGAGCTCTAGGTTTTGCTATGATGCATTACATTGTATTTGTATTTGATATACCTTGGCCAGATTGGTTGTGTTCAATGAATTCTTGGAAATGAGAGGCTTCCAAGAATATGTAATTTTTTAGTGAAATTGAAATAGATATTGCAAAGTTTTGAAGGAGCAATTCACAACTCAACTAGCTATGCTTTATAATAGAATCGTGAGACCATGGATGAGATCATCATGGAATTGAAGGAGGGTTTGGTTTTCGAATATCTTTGAGGCTTCTTAGTGGGTGACTTTATTCTTGAGCCTCTTCGAGGTGCTTTATGTTGGAAGTAATGCTTCCATATCATGTGTAGTTGTCATTGTGAATCCCTAGGTGTCAATATAGAAGCATTAGGTCTACTATGTGTGAGTTGTATTAGCTATCTAGACCCACTATTCTAGGATCTATAAGAGTTATGTATTCCTATATATACGTAACCATTGCGATAAATAAAATACATAGTGTATGATTGGTATTGTGCAAAATATTGCTCTTTTCTCATCTGTCAATTTTATATCATGGTATTAGAGTTCATATTTTCTATCATGGTATCAGAGCTCATCTTAGCCTGAATCTCTTATGAGAGGGCTCAGGAAAATGGAAATATCCAAGGGTTGATCCATAATATTAGTGTGTAGATAGTAAGAGTAGATTACCACATTCTATTTCTTGTGTGTTTTGTGTCAGATTTGTGTGTGTTGTGTGGGTTTCTTGCCATCAAACTATGTCACATGGTTTGGGTTCGAGTTCAAGTTCGACAATGATTAGGTTCAGTTTGAGTTCGAAGTTTTTGATGAGGTTCCCCATTAGGTTGATATATATATATATAAAGTTTAAAATGAAATATAGGATAAAATAGTAAGATATCACCATATATAAACATAAAAAAATGTTATCAAGGACATGAAAATATAAACATAAAAAATGTTATCAAGAACATGAAAATTGCAAAGATAGATTACAACCTTGAGTTGTGACACGAGGTTATGAGTTTTGATCTATGGACTGGGTCAATTAATATGAGGTTCAATAAAGTTGGAACCTCAATTTTTTTTAAGGTTGACCAAAATTCGAACCTCAAAGTTAAATTTTGATGAACCTTGTAACATAGCCATAAAATAACACTAGATCGAGACATTTCTTTTTTGCAGAGAATTGGGTGACACCTTCATTCTCAACATTGTGTATCTAGAATTTCCTTTTGTTGTAGTCCTCATCAGTTGACAGCTGATCTCGTGGAAGTTGAGAAGGGTTATCCACTTATGTGATTATCTCGACGCCTTGTCTAATCAAAAGCTGGTGGATCTTGAATTCAGGATTTGAAGTGGGTTTCAAACTCTTGGAAGATCTGAAAATAGAAATGGGTCAGTTTTTTCATGTGTTGTTGGCAGATAATAATCGGAACAAAAATTGAGGGTAAGGAGGCCCCTCGCCAGATATGGAGAGCTCAACGACTTAATTTTTGTTGGAAATTAATTCCAACTGCCACAGAGCAAAAAAAAAGGACAAAATTTATATTTGATTTGATCAAGAAGGACAATGGCAACAGTAAATTTCTCAGTTTTGTTAACCACGCAAATCTGCAATCAATTTTTGGCTTGAATGAGCTTGCAATTCAATTTCTGGTTTATGTGGTCGTAGCCATTCTCTGCAAAAGAAATTTCGTGGTTCAACCCACCCCATCCAACAATTAAAACTCTGTCCTACACACCATAAAACTCCACCAACCAGTTTGACTTACCGCATTTGATTTGATTTGAATTGGGGCCACAACTCCACGTAAACTCTCCAGCAACCACAATTCCATCGGCAACAAGCTTGAGCTGCAAAAGGGAAAATTAACCCACTGGAGAAGGTGACGTCACCTTCCTCCAGACCAATGAACGCAACTCTGTGGGGCAAAGAAAAAGGTTTTTGGAAAGTATTTTGACTCCACGGAATATGGAATGAATGAATTTTTAATTTTTTGTTTTTATTTGCCGAAACATAGTTTTGCTTTGTTTTAAAGGACTTTAGGTTATAAATATTTGTTTTATATAATATATATTGTAAATATATAATATTTAGAATCTATATATATATATATATATATATATATATATATATATATATATATATATATATATAAACATTGTAACAGACAACAATGTATCGCATTAACTGTGTGTGTAATTTCTTGCCCAAAGGCAGAAAAGAAAAAAGGAGAGACAGAGAGCAGTTTTTGTTAGCGTTGTGTTATGTAGCATCCTGAAGCACATCGATTGTGTAATGTAATTTTTTCCAGAAGGCAGAAACAAAGACAAAGAGAGACAGTGAAGTATTTTTTTTGTAACACTGCGTGTGTAGCAGTAAAACTGAAGTATTTTTGTAAACCACAACAACTGTAGTTCTGAAAAGCTTCATTTGTAACAGAAGTTTTTGTTTAAATAGAAGTATTTTGTCTCATATCTCTGTCCACAATTTGTTTTTAATCTCTGTGTTAGCAGAGGAATTTTATTTTCCTCTCAGTTGTTTCAGAATAACTAGAAATTTCAACATGGTATCAGAGCTAGTCCAGGCTCTTTGTATTTGCCAAAGAAGCTGAAGGAAGAAGGAGTTGTTGAAGCTTTTCTCCAGCAGTGTGAAGGCTCAACAAAACAAGGTATTTACCAAAATAGAGTTTTTTTTGTATTTGATTGAATATTATAGTTCGAAGAAGTCTTTTAAAAGGCAGAGTTTGTCTCTTAAGAAGAGAGACAGTTTGTTTAAAAACACAGTCAAGTTTTTAGCATAGTTCAGTAAGCTAGCTATGACAGGAGCCAACACAAGCACGAGTATGGGAAATACTCAGCTCCCACAGTTCAATGTGAAGAACTACGACTATTGGGTAATCATAATGAGAGCCCTATTTTCCTCTGAATATTTATGGGAGCTAGTTGAAGATGGTTTAGAAGAACTAGCATATGAACAAGCATATAATGCCTTAACACAGATAGAGAAGGATTTTCTAAAGAGTAATAGAAAGAAGGACTCAAAATTCCTCTTCTATCTCTATCAGGGAGTGCATGAGATCATATTTCCAAGGATTGTAGCAGCAAAGAGGTCTAGGGATGCATGGGATACCCTCCATACAGCCTATCAAGGTATGGATAATGTTGGAACAGGGTCTCCTACAGCTACGAATTTTGTCCATTTTTGTATATTTTTGTAATATTTAGTCTAACGCAGGGGTTTTGGGGTGGTTCAAAGCCCTTAACGCATTGTAATAGGTCAAGGGTAGACCAAGAGTCCACAAACCATGGTTTGCAGACCATTGGATGCGTAGGCTAAATCAGTATAAATAGACGAACCTTTTTGAGTTTTAGGTAGAAGAAAAGATAGAGATTGATGATAGTTGCAACTTGTTAGATCTGTTTGGGTTGCTAGGGTAAGGACTCCTGCTATCTGTGTGTGCGGAGATCCTCAGTCCTACTGTGTGCAGACCCTGCTAGTTGTGTGCATAGGTTGTGTTGGATTGTGTTGGGTTTTTAAGGCTAATATCTGCGAATCTGGTTGGAGTACGTCTGTGTTATCCGAGTTTATGTATTACTATTGATGTGAGTTGTTGAATCTGTTAGACTTACTGTTGGTTATTCGTTGTTGTTGCGGATCTGTCGTTATTATAATACGAACTATTACTGTGATCTATTTTCATGCGTTTATAATATTACATGTGATAGTGCTGATGCGGAAGTGTTGATTAGATCTATGAATGATAGTAGCTCTGTTAACTATGGACTATACTGATTAGTGAACCTATGAATAGATCTGTTTTACAGCTGCGAGAGTATCATTTTTTCTGGTATATGAATCTATGATCTATGGTTATAGTTTCTGTAATGGTAGCTTGGTGTTACGCACGTGGATGCGAAGGTAATTAGTAGCTAGGACCTCTGCGATATAGTTATGTAACTAGATATGTTAAATAAAAAGCTGGTAAGCTAGGAACACAGCTCTGCTTGACTTACCTACTCTCTATGAGGGTGTGGAAACCTGGTTCCAACACCCTCCCATACTACTTCGGGTGAGACTTTGGCCTGCGCAAGCAGATCACTTTTGAAAGGGCCAGTAGTATAGGGGTTTGTTGGCAAGCCTAAACCTCTGAACCTGGGTCAGGACCCCTCAAGCCAAATAATGGTTCCATTGCTGGGACAGGGAGCATTTTGAGAGGGATATCGAGTAATGCCAAGAGAATATTGGAAACCAGAGATGAAAGAAATTGAGGAGTGGTTCGAAAAAACAAATTTAGGAATTTGTGATAAAAGAGAATCACAACACAAGGTTGACAGTGGAAAAGTGGAGGAATAAGTACATTTTCATAGAGTGAATGAGCTCTGATCAAAGTGAGGGTACAACGGGTAGTGGTAAATACTACATAACTAATCCAGAAGGAGATCGATCTATCTACAGTCCAGTAAGAAATTTTGTTGCGCAGAGTTCTCTGCCTATGCCACAGTCAAACCCTCATAGGGTAAGAACTCACCACCTCCACCACCAGAAGATGATATGGCCTCGCACATGAAGCTACCCACCTTCAAAGGCGTAGGAGATGAAGATATGGATCATTTCTGGTTTGTCACAGGATCGGTATGGACTACAAAGAATGTAGCTAGTGACAGTGAAAAGAGCACAACTATCCCTTGCCTTTGATGGAAGAGCCTTGGACTAGTACATGGGAAACATCGACCAGCATGCAAATGCAACCATTGAGGAGATTAAAAATTACTAGAAACAATAGTTCAAGAAGCCCAAGTCCTACTCTCAAATAGTGAACGATCTGAAGGATATCAAGCAAGGACCATCCAAATATGTATGGGAGGTTGACCAATGGTTAAAGAAGGCAATTAGAGAAGGAGGATTTCTGTACGATGATAGGCTGCACACGGAGTGGTTCATTTCTATTTTTCTGCCCCACCTGCACATGCCAATGGGACATCAAGCCATTGAATCACAGGAAAAGGCCTTGGAAATTGCGATGAAGCTAGAAGATGCGCCAAGAGATGATACACAGTTAGGAGTGCAACAGATATAAGGCGAGCTAGAAGCAATGCATATGGAGATCTAGAATCTGCGGAAGGAGCAAGGAACAGAGGCTAGCCCTAAAATATGGTGCATATGATGCAGGGTGAATGGACACACCAAGGATAATTGTCCTCTGCTAGCAGACTACATACAGGCTGGGGGACCCAGTTCATTGCGACCTAGGGAAGCTGTAGGGCCAAGTGGACCGGTGCTTTAGTGTGACGATTGTCGCATTTCTGGGCTGCACTATACCAACAACTGCCCCCGCCTTGTCGCATATGTCCTAGAAATAAAGCAAAAATGGTGCAGGTTCTATAGATTTTGTAGGCCATGATGAACAGAACTGCCGGATGTATGATCTGATGATCGATTGAGGGAATCTATATAGGGTATAGTCAGATCCGTCTTTGCCAAGATCCCCCTCTGGCCTAGGTGGCTCCCCAGCTAGGGGTAGGGGAGGGGGCCAAGGTGGAAGCGCGGGTAGAGGAAAAGGAAAACTGATTTTCTGTAACTGTGGAGAAATAGGGCACTTTGCAAAGGATTGCGTGAACCCTGCGAGACAATCTTGCAAATACTGTAGACAGTTGGATCATGTTGTTGAATATTGCCCGATTTTGATAGCCAAGATGCAGGAGAAGTAGCAGACAGCTACGTAGAATGTACAAAGGGTCAAGGCAGAACCCCGAGATGAAGGACCAGGTATTAATGTTATAACGCGCAGTGGCATGGCCACCGAAGGGGATGTGGAGAAAGCTGAGACGGAGCCTCTCATCTGTAAAGCAGTTGTTAGACAAGAAGGTTTGGACTTACAGAAAGAAAAGGAAACCTTTGTCACAGCTCGCCAAGATTTTGCTAAGGCTGAGGCACCTACTCCTCATGCCCCTACAAACCCCAAAGCAGATGATGAGGTCAAACCATTCCTGCAGGCATGTATGAAGTTGTTACATAACCAAAGGGCCATAGAAAACCTCCAAGCCTTGATAGACAGCTGCATAGAAAAAACAACCCTAGCTATGAAAGTTAAGGATGTGCACAAACTATATAAGCATAAGAGATGCAGTGGAAGGGAGATGCGGTTAACCGCGCAGATTGGTGACTATGAGATGGATTAGGTTATTCTGGACCTGGGCTCAGTTCAAATGTACTACCTAAGAAAACCTAGCAGCGAATGGGAGAACCTAAGTTAGAATGGTCCACTATCCAGTTGTTCATGGATAATTAGCAGAAGATCATACCTTTGGGAAGATTATCAAAGATCGTGGTAGACATTGCAGGGCTCAAAGTTTGGGCTGATTTTGAGGTCATTTAGATTGTAGAATATGCGGACCCCTATCCTGCACTCCTAGGATTGGACTGGGCCATTGATATGGGTGGTATTATCAATTTGCAGAAAAGAAGCATGGTGTTCGAAAGTGAAGGAACACGGGTGATTGTACCATTAGACCCCGCAGAAGTTGAGAGGTATACAAAACCAGTGCGTGAGGAAGAAAAGGTGGATCACATCTATAAGTTAACTACGAGGGATGAAGACTGGATCAATCCTACAGCCGATGGTGTGCTTTGCTGGGAAAGAGATAGCAAATGCTTCTCTGACGCTGACGAGGAAATGGAAAATTGGCAAAATCGGCTGCATGATGTCTATGCGCTTCGTTGCCTACGAATTACAAGGGAACTTTGCTGCATATCTTCGGAGGTAATAAAACTGCCCTACTTTGATTGTTCCGGTAGTATAAAAGAGTTTTTGCGAACATTTGAAGTTGAGGTTCCCAGAGAACGAAGGATATGGGCCCTTAATCTAGTCATGCGTGCAACACCAGCAAGATGGTAGGACACGCATAAGGGGGCATTCCAGGAGTGGGAGGAATGTCGGGATATGATGGTCCTACGAATTGAGCCTCCGGCCGACATGTGCATCAAGACATCCCTTGGCCCAGGGTATCCACGTGGACATTTGTCTTCCTGGATGGAGAAATGGTGTGATCGTACTACAGAAGAATGGGTTCACTTGTTTATTCATGCCTTGGGACCAATCCCCACCGCATGGTACCTAGATGTGGAGCTACATCAATGCACCCACCAATGGGAAACCTTAAAGGATGATTTTTTGGGGACATTCGGGTTAACAGGAGGATCGAAGGCGCTTGATGAAGCTCTACAGGATATTGATACCTTTGTATTTGGTGAACCCAGCCCCTACGCAGCATACGAAATACCCACATGGGAAACGCAGATGCTAGATATTGTTAATTGTCACAATCTAGCTATAGAAGAATGCGATGAGGATTCACAAAATGTCTCTATCCCAGAGTCAAAGGGGGAGAATGCAATTGTGGGACCTCCATTGTGGACTGTGGATGTGACGAAGCCTCTGAAACTGCGGGAAGTAAACATTGGCACGACAGAGTAGACTAAGTTGGTTAAAATTGGGGACTACTGGTATGATGACACTATAAGAAAAGTTGTTGAATTGCTCACAGAATATTAAGACTTATTCCCAACCAAGTTTTCGGAGCTCAAAGGGGTCACAGGAGACTTAGGGGTTATGCGCATCACGCTAACGAGACGCACGCCCTGTAAAGCAGTGACCTTATCGACTGAACCCCAAGTATAAGCAGAAGGTTAAGGAAGAAATTGATAAAATTCTCGCTCAAGGTATTATCGAGCCGGTCGAGTAGTCAGATTAGGTAAGTTCGATGGTGGTTCAGGAAAAGAAAAAAAAGGGAGAAATGCGAATCTGTGTGGACTTACGCAAGCTAAATGACGCCTGTGTACATGACCCCTTTCTAACACCATTCTCCGATGAGATCCTGGATAGCGTAGGAGGCCAGGAAGTGTACTCATTCACTGACGAGTTCTCAGGATACCATCAGATCAGAATCGCACCAGAAGTTCATAGCAAGACTACATTTGCCATTGAATAGGGATCCTTCTAGTATACCGTAATGTCGTTTGGACTCAATAATGCCCCTGCAATCTTCTAGTAGGTAGTTGTCACAATGTTCAAGGAATTCATCCACAAATTTCTAGAAGTGTATTTCGATGATTGGACTGTCTTCGGCTTAGTAAAGACACATGTTTCGAACCTGTGCATGATGTTGGACGCCTGCCGGAAACACCAGATTTCCCTGAATATCAAGAAATGTATCTTCTGCGTACCCTTTGGAATCTTACTCGGACATATAGTTTTCCGACAAGGGTTTATGGTGGACCCTATGAAAGCGGTTGTTATCATCAATCTGGCAGTGCCTACGACTGAGAAATAGCTATGTTCGATCCTTGGACATACAGGCTACTACATAAAATCATTCAGGGATACACGCTAACCACAACACCTCTAGAAAATATGCTTAAGAAGGATGTTTCATTCTTTTGGGATGACGAGTGCCAGAAGAGCTTCGAGCTACTCAAGGAAAATATGGTCTCTGCACCTTTTCTTATTTTTCCCGATTGGGCATAGGTATTTCATCTTCATGTTGATGCTTCGGGGATTTCCCTGGGAGCAGTCCTTACGCAGCCTGGCGTCAGAGACATTGATCACCCAATCACATTTTCTAGTCGAAAACTCTCGAATGCGGAGCGCAATTATGCCACCACGGAGAGGGAAGGGTAGGCCATAGTCTATGCACTATAGAATTATCGGCACTATATGTTAGGAGGACACTTTAAGATGTTTACAAATCATTTGGCTTTAAAGTACCTGGTGAATAAGCTTGTGTTGGGAGGGGGAATTTGCAGATGGTTGTTGCTGTTTCAAGAATACAATTTTGAAAACATAGTCAAGACAAGGAAGTTGAATGTTGCACTGGATCACTTGTCTCGAATTGAGACGGGCGAGGAACCCACTAAATTGGAGGAAGGATTGCCTGATGCATAGCTATTTGCCATTAAGGTCGTTGATGCGCACTTCACTGATGTCATTCAGTTCCTGACTACCAGCCTGACACCTGCAGAATATTTGGTACCACAAAAGGAGTTGGTTACCCAGGCAGCAGATTTTACCATTATAGCAAGTCATTTATATAAACTCAGAGCTGATTAAGTGCTACATTGATACGTTCTGGAGCATGAAAAGCATGCTATCTTGGAAGAAGCTCACGCAGGCATAGCAGGAGGTCACTACGCAGGCAAGGCAACGGCACAAAATATCTTGCAGGTTGGGTTATGGTGGCCTACCCTGCATAGTGACTCTCACAACTATTGTAAAGCCTGCGATACGTGCCAGCGGACAAGGAGGCCATCACGCAGAGATGAAATGCCTTTACAACCACAAATGGCTCTACAAGCCTTTGACAAATGGTTCATTTATTTTGTGGGACCAATCAGCCCCCCAAGGAAGAAGACAGGTGCGCGCTACATAATTATAGCCATTGATTATGTAGCCAGGTGGGCCGAAGCACAAGCGGTGAAGGATTGTACTGTAGATACCGTTGCACACTTCATATTTGAGCAGATTCTGACCAGATTTGGATGTCCAAAGATCCTATGAGTGATAGAGGTACGTACTTTGTTAATGAAACAATACAAGCTTTGATTGAAGAGTTCTGGATCCATCATGCGAAGAGTACCCCATATCATACACAGGAAAACAGAGTGATTGAAGCTTTTAATAAAATCTTGGAGCAAGCACTGACTAAGGTCTACAACGCCGATCATAGGGATTGGGACGTGCACATCCCATCGGTTCTTTGGGCCTATCAGACGACCTGCAAGAAGCTAACAGGGAAAATCCCATTCAGTATGGTCTATGGCAAGGAGGCCATTATGCCGATGGAGTATATTGTTCCTAGTCTACATATCAGAGCATTTACGAACATGGCAGAACCTGACATCATGGAGGAGCGTTTAGTGCAGCTTATGGCTTTGGAGGAAGATCGTTTTATTGCTAATTTCCATCAACAGGTTCAGAAGGCCCATGATAAGGCATGGCATGATCGACATATTCACCAAAAGACATTCACAGAAGGCAAATTGGTCCTCTTATATGATAGCCAATATGTGAAACACCCAGGGAAGTTCCGACAGCACTGGCTTGGTCCCTCCATAGTTAAGGAAATTACGGATGGCGAAACTGTTAGGCTAGCTACCCTGCATGGCGATATGCTACTAGGCTATGTCAATGCTAGCCGACTCAAACCATATCAGATCAAATGACTATATGGCCAGAGTAGCTGTATAGGGCAGGATATGCCCACTAAAGAAGATGCGTATGACGAGGGTACGTGCAGGAAGCGACCACAAATTTGGAAGCCAGGAGGGGTGCGCAGGTGTCTGTTCAAAGTGCAATAGGTGCGCTGGGAGCGCAGGGGTGCGCTGGGCACACAAGAGGTGCGAAAACTAGCTGTTGGAACAGTAAAATCGGGTAACAAGATAAAATTACCATTGAAAGGAGCAGGCGGCCAGCATTTAATGAAGCAATTTCTGGAGATTTTTTACCATTTATCTGATGGTAAGTTTCAATTAAGATTCACCCGACCGTTAGTGGCTCTCTGCGGTTATAAAAGGGGAAGGATCAGTCGAGAGAGGGTTCCGTATCTTTTGCCTTGTTTGTGCTATGTGGGATTATGCCTTAAGATAGTTTGGGCCTACTATACTTCTTTCATGTCTGAACAACCTATCCCCTCTGATAGTAGCCACCCAGGGTTGGGATTCATTTTCCAAGCCAAAATGACGGCCACTAACCCTGCTGAGCCCTCGCAGACGATTGTCTCAACAGAACCAGAAACCAAGGATTTAGTAGAGGTCGAATCGGCAGCCGAAGCAATCATCTCCATGCCACCTCCAGAAGTGAAGAAAGGTAAAGAGAAAGCACAAGGATCAGGGAAGCCTACAAAATGGGCTAGGGTAAAACCCTACACTTCTCCTCGCCATATGAAGTCACCGCGAGGGGCGGCCCCGGGAGGCTTGCCTAAGCCAGCAAGGCGCCCTCTATCTGATCAGGAACAGGCCTAGGTTGCTCAACCAATCAATTGGTTGCCACCATTTTTCTGGCCTTGCAGGCCCTTGACCCACACACCAAAGAACCTTGATGGCCTGATCACCTACTTGTAGATGTCGCTGACCCCAGGTGAGGTCCCCGTCATTGGCGAACCCTTTGGCAAGCTTTATGAGGTAAAATTCGATGATCATGACTTGGCCAACTATGAGGCCTTTCCCTAGCTGGCACCCGAGTTTTACCTAGAACAGATACTAGAATATGACGGGGTACAGGTCGTCCCTATGTGCTGGGTGTGCAGGTTGGCTAGTTATGGGCTATTGAACCTACTAAGGATGCCACATTTTGGCCACTACAATGTCACAGATCGCTTGGTGCGTCAGCTACTCGCCTTGGTCCATGACGGTAGCTTGTGGATCCAGGACTGCATCCCTATTCATGTTGTGATAATTCACTGAATTACTGGCCTCCCTATGGAAGGGCCTGACCCGATGCTGTGAGTGGGCAAGAAGTATGAGTAGAAGATCGCTGACAGTGTGCGCGAGACTTACCATGTACTACGAAATACTTGGGGATTCATGGTCAGTACCATCAGCGACCCGAGGACGCAGATAGGTACATTTTTTCTAGCATGCAAGCTAATGCATAAGTGCCATGCTGCCACCGTCCTTGCATATGTCATTCAGTTGGCAGGTAGTGTGAAAAAGGAGATTTCTTCAATTGGGCCCAACACCTGTGTAACGAATTTTTGGCAAATATCCGCGAAGCCGAGGATCATGGGTGCTCATTCTGCTATTCTTGGCTACTGCTACTTATTGCATTGGTCGCATGGGAAACACCAGAAGAGGCAGTCCTCCCCGAGCTCACTCCTGACATGTGCGAAGGAGCATGCTACGCCAACTTGTGGGATTCTAAGGACGCACAGCATATCGAGGATAATCAAGTCTTCTGGGTCCATTTTCAGAGCAGCTTGGCAGTGGCCATCAATTATTGACCGCGCTTGTCTCCAGCAATGTATGACAAGTATAAAACCATCACAACATTTTATATCACCATGTACCACATCCAAATCAGAGCACGCAAAGATAAAGCCTGGGTCTCACTCCTGTATATGGTTGTGCACAAGGATATTGATTGCATCGTCACCACATGGTCTCCGCAGTGGAAGATCAGGTTCAAAACCAGTACGGTGGGTACCATAGGGATGAGTGCTACAAAGGCTACCCCGACTACCACAACCAAAGGAACTGGCAGATCAAGCAAAGGCACGGGGAAATAAGGGACCGTAGGATCACAGTGGGATTTGCAGCAGAAAAGGAACACCGGAAATAACGCAGACACACAGAAGGATTTGTGGCCAGATAAAAACACATAGAAGGGTTTGGAAGTGCTGTCACAAAAGAGGTCACAACAAAATTTGGGTACAGAGGGCCAGGAGACTGGAGGTGTTGACTCCCCTAGAGGAACAAAGTGCATAGGTGAAACTGCTAAAGGGCCACGAAAGAAGTAGCACTCTTAGCGAACATAATGCGATGAAACAGTTACACTCATGGAAGGTGACCTTGAATAAATTGTAGATGCAGTCACCTGGGCCACGGAGGATAAATGACTGGCTCTAGGAGAGCAGCAGAAACCCGTAGTCGCCTCGCTTTAGGCCGAGCTCCGAGCCTTGAAAGTGAAAATGGACACACTGCAAACCAGTTTGATCCAGGCCTGCTTAGACTCCACAACTAGCAGCATGACACTTGTTGCAATAGAAAGCCACCTTTGTCCCCTGCCAGGCGCAACCCACATAGTAAGTCCCCCCGACTTGGAAGCACAAGTCCAGGCCTGCGCAAAAGTCCAACTGGATCTAGCTAGGTTGCCACATGATTCACTGCAGGTTCTACATAGCTCTTTGTTTAAATATATTCAACATAAGGGACCATCAGGTCCACCAGTGGCTCAGCACAGCGGAGCAGACCATTTTAGAGCAAACGGTTCAGGTAACCAAAGTACAGGCTACACAGACGGAGTTGGAGAATTTAATTGGCAGACTCTCCATAGAGGTTACAGATGAAATACTAGCCATAGCTACCCCCCAGGCCAAGATTTAAGGGCTGGTCACAGCCTTAAGAGCCTCACGGGCAGAGATCTAGGTCGTCAAAACTGAGATGGAATAGAAAATCGCAGACTTGCAGGCCAAGCTGCAGCCCGATACACCTCCAGAGGTGAGGGCCCAGTGAGATACACTGGTTACAGCTACCACGAATGTGATCATAGGCCAAATTTCTCAGGGCGCCCAATTATTGGACACAGCAATGCAACTCTAGACCAAGTTACAAAGTGATCCTCTCCTACGAGAAATTAATCAAACATTGCACCAGAAGGAAGAGTAGTTCTATCAATTAGAGGCTACCTTGACCACGTAGGTCCCTGCCCAGCGCTTGGCCTGACTGTGCACCAGCCAGTCCCTCAGAGACGACATAGAGGCCCTTCGAAAGTGTAAGCAGATGCTGAGTGATCACCTCAAGCCATGGGCGGACGAGGCCCTCAAGCTATCCCATGTGTTGATGTTGCCGTAAAACAGTTGAACCAAACATTGGAGAGCGTCACAGCCGGTACAAAAGGCCCAACTTCGCAGAAGTTGGTAGAGATAGCTCAGACTGGTGCTGCGCAAAGCAAAGGAGTGCTGCCACCCTTAATCGATGCAATCAAACAGCTTCAGGCAAAGATGGAGGACCCACAACCGCCGTGACTCACGATGAGTCACAAGATTGTGTTAAGGGACTCTTGGAACAGGGTCTCCTACAGCTGTGAATTTTGTCCATTTTTGTATGTTTCTATAATATTTAGTCTAACGCGGGGGTTTTGGGGTGGGTCAAAGCCCCTGATGCATTGTAACGGGTGAAGGGTAGACGAAGAGTCCGCAAACCACGATTTGTGGACCATTGAATGTAGAGGCTAAATCGGTATAAATAGATGAACCTTTTTGAGTCTTAGGTAGAAGAAAAGATAGAGATTGATGATAGTTGCGACTTGTTAGATCTGTTTGGGTTGCTAGGGTAAGGACTCCTGCTGGTTGTGTGCGCAGAGATCCTCAGTCCTGCTGTGTGCAGACCCTGCTGGCTGTGTGCGCAAGCTGTGTTGGATTGTGTTGGGTTTTTTAGGCTAATATATGCGAATCTGGTTGGAGTACCTCTGCGTTATCTGAGTTTATGTATTACTGTTGATGTGAGCTATTGAATCTATTACACTTAATTTTGGTTATTCATTATTGCTACGGATCTGTCGTTATTATAACATGGAGTATTACTGTGATCTATTGTCACGTGTTTATAATATTACCTATGATAGTGCTGATGCGAAAGTGTTGATTAGATCTATGACTGATAGTAGCTCTGTTAACTGTGGACTATACAATTAGTGAGCCTATGAATCGATCTATTTTATAGCTATGAGAGTATCCTTGTTTCTAGTATATGAATCTATGATTTGCAGTTATAGTTGTTGTATTGGTAGCTTGGTGTTACCCACGTGGATGCGCAGGTAATTAGTAGATAGGAGCTCTACGATATAAGTCTGTAACTAGATATGTGAAATACAAAGTTGGTAAGCTAGGAGCGCAGCTCTGCTTGACTTACCTGCTCTCTCTCAGGGTGCAGAAACCTGGTTCACCCTCCCATACTACTTTAGGTGAGACTTTGGCCTGCGCAATAAAGTTACTACCAAAAGGGCCAGTAGTATAGGGGTTTGTTGGAAAGCCTTAACCTCCGAACCTGGGTCAGGACCCCTCGAGCCAAAAGAGAAGGTAAAGATAGCAAAGCTTCAATTAATGAGAAGAGATTTTTAAGTCATTTGCATGAAGGAGTCTGATACAATAGACTAATTCTTCACAGTGTTGATTGGGTTGGTCACCCAAATGAGATCTCATGGAGAGACCATATAATAAAGAAGAATAGTGGAGAAAGTATTGAGGAGCTTACCCTCAAGGTTTTATGTGATTGTAACAACCATTGAAGAGACAAAGGATCTCTCGTTGTTTACTGTTGATGAGCTTCATGCATCATTGATGACACATGAACAAAGATTGAGCAGAACAACAGACTCATCTTTGGATCATGCCTTCAAGACCCAAATTTCATTTAGAAGAGGAAGAGGTCAAGGCAGAGAAAACTACAGAGGAAAAGGTAGAGGCGGAAGCCAAAAGTGAGGAAGAAACAACCCTGTAAATACTAGAGGAAGGGACAGAAACCAAAGCCAGAATAAAAGCCAAGGCAGCAGCCAACAAGGTGGAAAAAATCAAGCACATGGACAAAGGTATGATAAATCCCAACTCCAATGTCATTACTGTAAGAAGTATGGCCATTATGCCAATGAATGTAGGAAGAAACATAGTGACATGGGTAGTAGACCCAGTGCTAATTTCACTAAAGAGAATATTAGCCAAGAGAATTTGTTTCTAGCATGTAATTTGGCTGAAGAGAAAAATGAAGACATATGGTTTCTAGATTCAGGATGTAGCAACCGTATGACTGGAAACATTTCTATTTTTCCATGATTGATGAAAATGTGAAGTCTCAAGTAACATTGGGGACAGACAGTAAAGTCTCTATCATGGGAAAAGGAAAAGTAAATTTTTTTACAAGGAAAGGAGAAAGAAAAACCATATCATATGTTTACTATGTGCCTGGTATGAAGTGTAGCCTTTTGAGCATTGGACAGCTCATTCAGAAAGGCTACATTGTATTCTTTGAGGATGATGTATGTACCATCAGGGACATACCACCAAGAAAGCAGAGGATTTCACAAGTGAATATTAGAAGAAACAAAATGTTTCCTCTCAAGGTGAGAGAAGATTTGAAGAAAGGAGCTGCAATGGCAGTAGTGACACAAGAGACATTCCAAAGAGAAAAAAAAATGAAAACTGGTTATGGCATTTGAGATTTGGACATCTCAACTTTAGAGGTCTAAATTTATTGCATAGGAAAGGAATGGTAAAGGGATTACCATTGATTGAAAAGCCAGACAGCCTATGTGAAGGCTACATCTTGGGAAAACAACACAGAGAAATATTTCCATCAAGAAAGAGCATAAGGGCAAAGGCACCCTTAGAAATAGTCCATTCTGATTTTTGTGGACCAATGAAAACACCATCATTAGCAGGAAACCACTATATGTTGACCTTTATTGATGATTACACAAGAAAAAAATGGGTTTATTTCTTGAAGTTGAAGAGTGAATTGTTTGAGAAATTCTGCCACTTTAAAGCTCTAGTTGAGAACCAAAGTGGGCAACATATTAAGGTCTTAAGAACAGACAGAGGAGGAGAATATATCTCCAAATAATTTATGCGTTTTTGTAGAGAAAACAGGATACACAAAAAATTTACAGCAAGGTATACACCTCAGAAAAATGGAGTTGTTGAAAAGGAAAAATAGAACCATCATGGACATGGTAAGAAGTATGCTGAAGGAAAAACATTTTCCAAATGAATATTGGGCTGAAGCTGTACATTATGCAATATATGTGCTCAATAGATTCCCAACAAAGAGCTTAATTAACAGAGTTCCTGAAGAAGCATGGAGTGACATAAAGCAGGTTGTCACCCATTGAGAGTATTCGGTTTTGTGGCTTATGCACACATTCCGGATCAACTAAGGAAGAAGTTGGATAGTAAGGGAGATAAGTGTGTATTTTTTGGATACAGTGAATAATCCAAAGCATACAAATTGTATAACCGATCGATCAAGAAGTTTATGATAAGCAAAGACGAACAATTTATTGAAGAAGAAGCTTGGGATGGAAGCATTGAGAAAACATTGAATGTAAAAAGTTGTTTGTCTCATGATGAAGATCAGGAAGAAATGGCTGAAAGAAACCCCTCATTAGTAGCACCACCTCTACCAACACAATGATAGCAAGGTAAACCACAAGAATGTATAAGAACACCCTCGAGAAGTGACGACAGTGCTTCTCCAAGCACATCACAAGGAGCAGATCTAAGTGCTTCTACAACCACAATTTCAGCAAGTGAAAGAGGAACCAGATTCAGAATTTTGAATGAAATTTATGAGCAAGAGGTAGCAAATGAAGGTATGAACTCTTTATTTGCATTATACTGTCATGTAGAATATCCTATTCATTTTCAAGAAGTAGTAAAAGATAATAAATGGATAGATGCTATGGATGCAGAAATAAAAGCCATAGAAAAGAATAAGACATGGGAATTAGTTGATCTCCCAAAAGGCAAAGAAGTGATTGTAGTTAAATGGGTTTATAAAACCAAGAGCAATGTTGAAGGTAAGATTGAAAGGCAGAAGGCTAGACTTGTTGTCAAAGGCAACAAGCAGCAACAAGGAAGAGATTATGAGGAAAAAATTTCACCGGTTCCAAGAATGGAAACAGTAAGAGCAGTGTTGTCCATAGCAGCACAACACAAGTGGGAAGTTTACCAAATGGATGTGAAATCAGCATTATTGAATGGAGTATTGATGGAAGAGGTATATGTTGAACAACCTCTGGGATATGAAAAAGAAGGCCAAGAGCACAAGGTATGCAAATTGAAGAAAGCTCTGTATGGGCTTAAACAAGCACCAAGAGCATGGTACAGTAGGATAGATTCCTATCTATTGGAAAATGCATTTGAGAAATGTGAAGGAGAACCCACATTATACATCAAAGAGAAATATGGTAAGATGATCATTGTTGTTTTGTATGTTGATGATGTGATATTCATAGGTAATGATGCTTACCTCATTGAGAATTTTAAAACAGTCATGAAGGATGAATTTGAAATGACTAATATGGGATTGCTGAGATGCTTCTTAGGAATAGAAGTAGAGAAAAATGAAAATAAAATTTTTATTTCTCAAGCTAAATATGTGAAAGAAGTTTTGGAAAGATTTAACATGCAGGATTGCAAGGTAGAAATTACTCCTACAGTGATGAGATTGAAGTTAAGCAAGGAAGATAGCAGCAAGGATGTTGATCCAAGTTTGTATAAGAGCATAGTTGGAAGCCTTATGTATTTGACTGCAATTAGGTCGGATATTATGCATGTTGTGAGTTTAATTTCCAGATTTATGGAAAGGCCAAAGGAGGCACATTGGCAAGCAGCAAAAAGAATTTTTAGGTATGTGAAAGGAACAAAAAGATATGGAATTTTATACACCACTTTAGAATATTTTGAATTGATTGGATATAATTATAGTGATTTGGTTGGAAGTATAGATGACAGGAAAAGCACCTCTGGATATGTTTTTCATATGGGATTAGGAGACATTTCATGGGCTTCTAAGAAACAACCAATTGTGGCTTTCTCAACAGCAGAGGTAGAGTATGTGGCAGCTACAGCAGCAACATGTCAAGCAGTTTGGATGAGAAGAATGTTGAGGAGTTTTTGTCATGAACAGGTAAAAGGCACAACAATTTATTGTGACAATAGCTCAATAATAGCATTATCAAAGAATTCAGTGTTTCATAAAACAACGAAACACATTAATGCCAAGTATCATTACATCAGAAAGTTAGTGAGCAATAGAGAAATTGTTTTACAGCATTGTAGAACAGAAGAACAGTTTGCTGATATATTGACAAACCATTGGGGCAAAAAAATTTTAATTATTTGAGGAAATGTCTGGGTATGCAAGAGAATGCAGCAGTTGAAATTAAGGGGGAGTGTTGGAAATTAATTCCAACTACCACAGAGCAAGAAAAAGGATAGAATTCGATTTGGTCAAGAAGGACAACGACAGCAGTAAATTTCTCAGTTTTGTTAAGCACGCAAACGTGTAATCAATTTCTGGCTTGAATGAGCCTACAATTTAATTTATGGTTTATGTGGCCATAGCCATTCTCTGCAAAAGAAATTTCGTGGTTCAACCCACCCCATCCAGAAATTAAAACTCTATCGTATGCACCATAAAACTACACCAACCAGTTTGAATTACCACATTTGATTTGATTTGAATTGGGGCCACATCATATGTGTGGAGCCCACAACTCCGCGTAAACCTTCCATCAACCACAATTTTGTTGGCAGCAAGCTTGAGCTGTGAAAGGGAAAATTAACCCACCGGAGAAGGTGACGTCACCTTCCTCCAGACCAATGAATGCAGCTTCGTGGGGCAAAGAAAAAGGTTTTTGGAAATTATTTTGACTCCACGGAATATGGAATGAATGAAGTTTTAATGTTTTGTTTTTATTTGCCACGACATAGTTTTGTTTTGTTTCAAAGGACTTTAGGTTATAAATATTTGTTTTATATAATATATATTGTAAATATATAATATTTACAATATATATATATATATATATATATATATATAGAAACATTGTAATAGACAACAATGTATCACATTGACTGTCTCTGTAATTTCTTGCCCAAAGGCAGAAAAGAAAAACAGAGAAACAGAGAGAGGTTTTTCTTAGCGCTGTGTTGTGTAGCAGCCTAAAGCACATGGACTGTGTAATGTAATTTTTTCCAGAAGGAATAAATAGAGACAGAGAGAGATAGTGAAGTATTTTTTCGTAACACTGCATGTGTAGCAGTGAAACTGAAGTATTTTTGTGAACAAAAACAACTGCAGTTCTGAAGACCTTCATTTGTAACATAAGTTTTTGTTTAATGAAATATAAGTGTTTTGTCTCACATCTCTATCCACAAGTTGTTTTCAATATGTGTGTTAGCAGAGGAATTTTATTTTCCTCTTAGTTATTTCAGAATAACCGAAAATTTCAACACTTTTAAAATTGAACAATTAGGTTCGCTGATCTGAATTCAAGATCTAGTGTGGAAGAGCTTCGAAGGTTGACTTTGTTTAAATAATCCAACTACCACTTTTATTACAGCCATAATTTGTAAGTGATGTGAGCTAGCACCTACGGTTAGCCATTCGTTGTTACATGCTTCCAATTATTTTAGAAGTTTATTTTTTGGAACGTCATGTGAAGAAAGTCTTTGTTTTTTTTTCAAACCTTTGATTCATATGGTTTTATTCATTCAATTAAATTTGGACATGAGTTTTTCTTTTGCCTTGGTGGACGTGAATGTTGTCCTTAAACTTCGTGGAATGGTCATAATTAATAACAATAAAAGGGAAAAGCACCATAGTGGGAGCATAGAATATTATGGTGCGATGAGCGTGGATGGAAGACACGACCATGTCAAACCTGACTTATGGCCACTACTTATAACAAAAGAAATGGAATCTATTCTACATTATTTTGATCCACTACAAATATTCCAAGGAAAAGGATTGTTCTACCCATAGAAGGAAAAATTGACTGCATGTAGAGAAAGTTATGAAGTGATGGTGATTTTTTCATAATGGGAGATATAAGTGTCACAACGTGCTATAGGTTTCACTCTAGACAATTGCAAGAGGCCCCCAAAAGCAGCAAACAACCTTTCTTGTGGATTCTCCATATTGATATGGCATATGTCCAAGTTGTAGTTTTACCTGATGGATTTTATGTTTATTGAGTGGTCTCAAAGTTATTGTAATTTTATATTTTTATGTTTCAAAAAATTTATGAAAGATCAATTAGTAAACATAAAAATATATTTCAACTTAATGGTTCTCAATGTTCTTCAATGTTGAAAGAATGCATCATTGAATTGGTTATGTTGAGTCTGTTCTATGATAATGTGTCTTGTCATTATTTGGTATTTCAAGAACATTAGTTACAGGTTTTTTTCATATGTATGTACTAAGTGTATATGTTAAAAAGGTAAGTTGTATGGTGGACTGCTCGATAAGCTCAATACATAGACAACTTACCTATATAACTAGAAGTATGTATTTCAATTCTTACTACTAGGATGGAAACATGTCCATAGAGATACTCGGTATCTAAGTTATTCTTTTGGGTAGTCAAGAAGAATCAATTGTACAAAGTTCGTCAACGATGGTCAGAGGATTTTATGTTTTAAATGAAGGTCAAGTGACAACTCAAAGATGTGGTAGTGAAGAAATATCGGTATTTGGGAGATTCTAGAGTGGATGTGAGTGTTGATGAAGACCGGTCAAACAAATATCATATTGTTGTTTTAATACGTGCTTTCAGTGTTTTCCATGTAAGTATTAAGGGAAGGCATTGGAAGAAATGCTTCCATTTCATGTGCAGTTATCATTGTGAGTCCCTAGGTGTCAATCTGGAAGTAGTTAGCCTCCTATGTGTGAGTTGTATTAGATATCTAGATCCATTATTCTAAGATCAAGAAGAGTTTTTTATTCCTATATATATATATATATATATATATATATATATATATATATATATATATATATATATATATATATATATATATATATATATAACCATTGCGATAAATAAAATATAGAGTGTGTGATTAGTATTATGAAAAATATTTCTCTTTACTCATCTCTCAATTTTCTATCATCTTATAGGAGGGATCTGTCTAAGTCATTCACAAAAATAGGTGTAAGTGAGGATGCCATTAAGCGATACATGTCCTCCATCCTCTCCTTACTCTTATTAAGAGATACATGTCCTCCATTCTCTCCTTACACTTTTTCTCCTTGCACTAATTCTTCTTCTCTTAATTATCAACTTGACTTACCTTTTTCATCAGATTTGTTATATGTCAAGTCCATATTTATGGATGAAGGCATTGAATCACAGTTAACTAAAGCTAAGATAAACCCTTCATAGCAATGATGCTTCAATTATTTTCCTCTCTTCCTTGTGAAGAAAAAAAATTCAGTTTTGAGTTCCTTCATAACCTAAATGCCACATTCTTCCATCCTACTTTCAAACAAAAGTATTTTTGATATTTTTCCTAAATTCCTATAATTTAATGTTTCATAAATTGTACTTATACTTGCAATTTACAAAATATTATAGCTTTTTATTTATTTCTCATTACATGAATAAATAAACACTAAAAATATTCCTTCAAAAAATAACTTCAAATGGATTTATGCATCCTTCACATTTTTCTCTGTAAAAGTAAATAATAGAGCATATCAGTGACCTCAATCAAGGTATACCACACCATCGTACTTTTAAATGCAATAAACAACTTTTACTATTTTTTTATTTTATATAGATGGAGCTCAATCTTGATTTTTATATAATATTTATTTGATTACAAATAAGAGTATTAATATTCAATGATTTCTTTTTTCGAGATGATCTTCCCAAATATTCTATTCCTTTGTTGTACCTTTGCACATTTAGGGGAAATTTCTAGCATTACTTTGATTTATAATCTTATATATCATATTAGCACAATTTTATTTGCACATGAAACTATTTAGTTTTAGAACCTTATTGACACCATTACATTGGCTTATGAGGGTTGATGCAATAATTTATTTTCTTATAACTTAAAATAACACCATGAATTTGATTTATTTAGGCACAATGGTTACGGTTAACAACACTTATGAGAAAAATCCTTATGTATAGAAACAATACTAATATTTGCAAAAACATAGTCCCTACCGCTATGATTAATTAATTGATTAAGAAAATCCATGGTATGTGTTTTAGCGTTATTCGAGAATTCTTCATTTAGAAATCGTTTTGAATATCTATTGTTATTGTCACCTCCGCACCTTCACACTGCATACCATGAAAGGAAACTCCACACCTCCATGCTCTGCATGTGTATTAGAATTATAATGGAGTATTAAGATTTTTTGATACAATGTGCCAAGAGTAGAGGTGAAGATTCATACATTGTGTGGAATATGGAAATTTATATTGAGCTAATTCTGAGCAATATTATATATGAGTTTCTTTGTCCAAAGGGGAATGTGTGCTGAGGTGCAGGTTCGTATATTGTGTGAAGCTCGGAAATTCAAATTGAGAATATACTAAGAAATATTGAGCCTGGAAAATTTCATGCCCATAATGAGGAATTCCTATGCATAATATTCCTTGTATGGATTGATACATTGTGCAGATTCTCAAGATTCATATCAAACAGATACTAAGAAATATTATATATCAGTTTCTTTCACATTTTCACATTTCATACAATGAAAACTTTGTACCTAGAATGAAATTATTTTATGCATAATGAAAGTGCATCCCCACAATACACACAATGATGTTACCTCTTCATCTTTGTTGTCAACATACAAAAGCTATATTTCGAGACATGTGGTTGTACTGAAGTACAATATTATATATCAGTTTCTTGGGTTTATTGAGCTTCTCCCGCATAATGAAAGCTTAATTTTCATATGTGCATTCTTCATAATGAAATATTTCTCTAGATTGGCACAATGAAAGCTTTCTCTATAGATCTGAACTCTAGATAATGAAAACCTCCCTTTCACTGAAGCTTTGTCCACATTTCTATAGTATGTATCCAAAAAGCCCGAATAATTAAACACTAGTAAATAGGAAAATGAACATTCTAAGATTGACTTCTCCTCATTGTGAAAGTTTCTTGTAAATGTTCCATATATATCCTAACTGAACAATAAATAAATAATAGTTGATATTTCTACACAATATTGTTTATAGGAAAATTTTTGAAGATTAGGTAATACTTTCTCCATTTCCATGTCTATTAGAACACAATATGTTGAAGTCCCTTCATTTGCATGTATGATGACAATTTTCCTTGCAAAATGAAAATAAAAAATAGTTGCATCAACAACTCTAGTAGTTTCAATGTGCATCTATGTGAATATTTTTTTATGTATCCAATAATCCCGAATAATTAAACAATAGTAAATAGGAAAACAAATGTTCCAAGATTGACTTTTTCATGTTTTGATGGTTTTTTGTACAAATCAAAATTAGCTTATTTGTTCGCACAATATTGTGGATAGGAAAAATTTTTCATATTAGGTAATAATTTCTCTATTCCCATGCCTCTTACAACATATTATGTTGTAGTCCTATCGTTTACATGTATGATGACAATTTTCTTTGCAAATCGTACAATAAATGGTAGTTTCATCCATAGTTCTTGGAGTTGCAATTGGACTACTATATTTCACACATAAAGTGTTAAAGGGATTTGTATGTTATATGTTGTAATATTCTAATGTTATGTAGAGTGTAGAGATTCAAAAAAAAAAAAAAAAAAACATTATGCACAACCGCATCTCCACACACAAAGCCATGCACAAAAGTATGAACATTGTTGATAAAATTTCCATTTTTTTTTTTTTTGCATATTTATTCTCCTGCATAGAATTTTTTCCTCACGTGCATTCTACCATCCTTATTTTGAACACGATATACACATAACCTAAAAAAAAAAAATTCTATTTATTAAAAAGTTCGAAAAATGTTATATGTTTTAATTGTTTAAAGTTATATGGAGAAAGAAGATGTTACATGTTTTAATTATTCTTTCTTTGTACCCCCACATCTCTGCAGTCAGATCCAATGAACAAAGTTTTGAAAATTGGACATCATACAAACTGCGGAGGTGTGAAAGAAGTTTTTGTTTTACTCCTTTTGTAGTTATGCACAACAAAGCAATTTTGACATAGCTCATTTGCATCTCGATATCAAATAAAACTACCAAATTCTTTGTGGATTACATACAACAAGGAGATTTCATTATTGTATGCGAAGTGCAAAGAAAAATGCATGGCTACAATCCATTCTCCCGCATAACACCTCTTCCTCACATGCATTAAAAAGACACAAATGCGCACAAAATTGGAAATCAATGAATACCAAGATTGGATCTTTCTACTTTGATACAGTTTTTAATGATCAAAGGCTTCGAACATAGTAATTTTGATAGCTAATCGGTCACCCTTGTTTAAACCAAAATATGCAAAGAAATTTCACCAAAGCTCTTTGTTGTAAACTTCAAATGATGTTATATTTTCTAATCGTTTAAAGTAATGTAGAGTGCAAAGATACAAAAAAATATTTCATTATGATTTTTTCGTACCTACGCACAATCACACCTCCACACCCAGAGTCATTTGCAAAGGTAAGAACATTGTGGATATAAATGTCTATGTTGTTTGTTTTGCATAACCATTCTCCCACACAACATTTCTTCCTCACATGCATTTCTCCACATGTGAAGTATGAAGATGTTATATGTGTTAATTGTACTTCCTCTATATTTTTATCCCACACATATGTAAGGAAGCCATAAAATATTCATCTAATAAGAAAAGTTTGTTTACAATTGTTCTTCGTAGATTGGAGTGTTCAATTTCCCATAATAGTAGTTAGTCTCGTGGGGAACCAACTAACAATGTGAAGTCGGTCAGAATACATGGGTCTTGGGAATATAGGATATGACAAACATCTCTCTTTGGAAGTGTGGCATACCCATCAAACTCCTTTCCTCCGACTAGATCCAAAAATTTCATGAAATATTAAATGCCCTAAACTTAAAGAGAAACTATGTGCACAATGAAATATTTATCCAAATTTTCACATTTGGCACAATGAAAGCTAAACCCTCACCAAGTAAACATAAAATAGTCACGAAGAAAACACTTAGCAATATTGTATATCAAACAACTGGATATCGAGAATGATAAATTAATATATCAATTTCACTTTGATATATGGAAGAATATTTTATTATATGGAGTGAAAATGTGCAAACGTGCATAACTGCGTAAGATGCACAATGAAAGCTTACTCTACACCTCAGAATTTTGAGGAAATATAGTTTGTATTTCTTATGAAAAATATTTTATAGAATCCTAACCAAATTTATAAGACAAATATATGTAAATAACAACAAGGAATATAAAATATAGATGTTTTTCAATAGATATCTAAGGATTCATTTATGCACTTGCTTTGCAGGTGGCATTTTAACCCTGAAGATGTCACAAGAGCATGTATTAGTCTACTATGAAGTATATTATAGTTGTTCCACTGCCACTGTTACTATATCAATTAATTGATTTGTCGTTAATTCCATAACATCATTTAGTACGTTTATCAATTATGGAATTATTTTCTTGGAGAATACATTCCTAATGATTTTAAAAGTTGAAAAGTGATTAAGATATTAATTCGTGGACAATATTTACAAGGAGCCAGATAGGCCTAGGATTGAATGTCTCAATGTAACTATAATATATGTGAGAAAAACCTTGTACTTTTTTTAAATAAAAAACCTAATTTCGACTATATGAATTTCAACCTTGATCAAAGTACAAATTAAAGAGAAAATAGAAATGTTGATGCGTGTTATTTCAAATTAGTATCATGTACATCAAAGGAAGCTTTGATTGTGTGGAGTGCAGGAGTGAAGAAAAATAATAATGAAATATTCCTCCATAATAATGTAATATACATAATTAAATTAATTCAATACTAAATACATAACACCTTTCTAGCTTTAGGAGATTAAAACACATAACATATTTATCGTGTTAGCATTGCATTATTTAGAGATGTATGTTTAAGATCCAAAATTGTTGTCAAGTGTTCATTTTTGTTTTAATCAATAATACAACATTAAATATAATATAAATGATCAAAGCATATGTTTGAAAAATTAAACAAATCATTATCAAAAAATTGGTTGGTACCAACTCATAATTGAAAAACAATAATCAACCTTTGTGCTTGAGAAGCATTGAAGAGTAACCAATATAGTTATAGTAACAAAAATTGAATGTAGATTCAAATGCCAATAGTGATAGCTATAATTCAAATATGCACAAGATCATATTCAAAACATTATATTAGGATTCTTAACAAAATTGGTAAACAAAGTCAGAACTGTAATAACAAGAATTAAAAATATTGATACAAATGTGTAAAAGTAAATGAATTTGTCCTAATGGGGACTCAGATTGGGCTCTCATGAACTATAATATGGAAAAGGAATATACAAATAAAAACAAGAATTTGCATACAATAATTAGCTTAGGTCATGATAACAAAACCAAAAAAGTTAAACAATTTAATATTATTAAACATAAAAATGAATGTTGAAGGATTTGATAACACTCACAGTATGTAAAGGTGTACATCGTGATTGTCTATCTCTTATGTGTCTATTGGGTTGATTATTTATTCAATAAATTTGTCCACTATAGTTTTAATGAAATCTTTGATAGGAGAAATTGTAATCTCCATTTTGACATTTTCATTGAATATATATTTTTTTTCGATTTTTCTACCCTCTTCTTACAATTGTGCAGTTAAGATAGATTTTTGTTCATTAATACTAAAAAAATTAATTATCCATTTTCTAATTTGTGTTTTTATAAAATAAATTATTTCATCAAACTCCATTTCCTTTTACTGTTATAGCTTGTCCAATTTATTTTTTAGCACGTCTCTTGAAATTAATTCAAAATTATGTATGATGAACACATCTTTTAGGTCATGAACAATGTTTACTACCTTTAGAAAGGAATAACCTCTTTTAATGTTTATTATATCACATTCAGAAATGATGTACTCTAGTTTCCTGATTCTCTATGACCATTCAACTTCCACTTTCTTCATTCGATTAGAATTTTGGAGTCCTTTTTTTTATATCTCTATAACAAAGAGTAATTCAATATTTTAACTAAAAGTAAGTAAACAATTGTAAACAAATTTCCTATCTAACTTAAGATTACTCTTAAATAAATTTTCAAATGTCTTGATTTCCATGCATGATCAATAGTTTCCAATATTTTTCATATGTTATTGATGATAAATGATTTCACTTCATAAAGGAGATTGATGAATTTATTAGATCTATGCGGTGTAGCAAGAGTAGAAATTGGAAATGGTGGGTCCTGTATTGCTAGTGGATTGATTTAAAAAAGAATTAGATTTAGAGTGTCTTCTAGGTCTTTTATTCTTTTTTTCCATCTCAGGTTATCTGCTTCATTTTTTCCAATAGACTGTGCAAGTGCCTCACCATTAAATTGATGCAATACCACAAGCTTCTTTGCTCCAATTCCAGAAACATCAATATCCATTTTTTCTTGATCAATAACCCTTTTATTACAAACATTTACTTTTTCAATTCTTAAAATTTTACTTCCTTTGTCATAGTTTTCATTTTGCAATGTGACAGGTTGCTCGTTGAAAATAATGAATTCTTTAGTCATTTGCTCCATTATTTTCTAATTCTCTGCTAAACAAGAACTAACTCAATTAGGTGGTACAATGTTGTGATCTTCCATTCGTGTATCTTATTCAATGTTTTCTCTTTTTGCAAGACATTTGGATTTGGTTGTTTGAACTTTATGCATTCTATCTAGAGTGAACCTCCGAGGAGGATCTTCATAATATTTACCACTCGATAGCTTACCATGAACCAATTTTACAGTATCATTAGCCATTCTCTTTCTTTGAATGTGTTATGGTAGACAAATTTCTTTTTCAAACAAGAGTGATATCCTTAGATTCAAAGACAAATATAGAAACAAATGTACGAGTAACTGGTACCTTTCCTTAGTGTATAACTGAAATATGATGTATGAAATGTGAAATAATATCTTACCTTTCTACGAAATGCTTGTGGATGTCATTTAATTATTTCAAAATCCTTTCCTTCCTTCTTCAAGAGAATATTTGCATTAAAAGAATCAAACAAGGAGTAAAGGCATAACATAAATAAAGAGTGAAACAAAAATTGAATGGAAATCAAAACATAGCATATATCACATTATTAATCCAATATCCAATTAAAAATTATTTAAGGAGATTTGCAAAGAGGATCATAACACGTGAAATTAGGAAAGAAACAACTGCTTGTATTAATCTTGAATAAGAATAAGAAATACAACCTCAACCTTGATGATTTAAGCCTCCTCCCAATAGTCTTTGATCCCCCCTTTAGGTGACAAGCTTCTAGCCCTAATTCGACAACATAATTTTACATTCCAAAGTCCTCCTTTACCCTCTAGTTTATGTTGAATTTATATTCCAAGAGGAGAAGATTTGAAATTCTCTTATCAAAGGATGAGATCCATAAATAGATGAATTAGGTTCCACAAAGAGAGGTAGTTTGATTCATGAACCAAGGTATGAGGCCCAAGTATGTAGGGGCTCGAGGCCTTTTGGTTGAGTAATATTCCCCTAACAAATATTCTAGGGTACAATTTTTATGTTTACCCTCATTAAGAGATTTGCAAAGTTTTTAGTGGAAGATAGAGCACATGATTACGCATTCCACAATGGTCAAAAATGTGGTTGTGCAAGAAATGACTATAAAAATTGCGCAAGTGCATGGAAATAGGTTTTTAAGAAATGTACTCTAGGATTCTTATTGTCTTTGGGATTGTTTTACTTCAAACATTGTAGGGATATTCTTGGAACACTTAATCGGATAGAGGGAGATCCATATTGGAGTTCATTTTCCTAATGGTGACAAAATGATGTGTAATATATTTCCTCCTAAAGTGAAAAGTCAGAAAAGTTGTTTGAGGACTGAAGTGCTTTATCATACCAAATTTTGGATTAGAGACTAATTGGTTGGAGAACTGAAACAAAAAATAAGGGTTACAATAAAATATCTTCATATAATCATCACTGAGGTAGGCATTCCCAAAACACAGAGAAAAAGTATCTCAAAAAAAAGTATGGAAACGTATGAAGATCCATGTTAATAGTAGACCCAGTATGGACACAGCCATCAAATATGGATCTATATTTACAATCATGAATATTTAAAACTCCATGCAACCTGGATCGTTGAAATTAGATCCATGGTCTTGGTCTTCATCTCTATCGATCCATAGTATGAATCTAACCATGCAAGTGAATGCCTTGAACTCAAACATGGTATAAACCACCTCATTATTGGTCAATGATGTGAACCATTAACAAGTTTGATAAAAAACGCCAATATGACAATGGTTCTTAAGGTACTCCAGTACAATATATGAAGTGTGATTTATTGTCTTGATTTCGAACACTGATAGAATCATTCGATTGAAGGTTAATGATGATAACCTCTCATCTAAGGAAAGAAAATTTTGATTAAAGAACATAGAATCCAAGGTACTAAAGGAGTTTTATATATCAATATCCTAGATAACAAGATGAATTCAATATGAAGTGATCTATCACAGGAGAGCCTATGACATGAAACTCATGTCAAGTTTTGAAGAAAAAATTCAGAGTAATTCAATACTGACTTATGGATGACCGAAGTGATTAAAGGATATGAATTGTAAGGTAATTTTTGCTTAGGTTAAATTTCTCTTGAAAATATTGACAACGCAACATTTTGAATTGGCAGCATTTGACTCAAAAATAAGACCAAAAACCAGTTTGAAGACTTTCAATAAGGTATGATCAACTTAGAAGCAAATGGATTATTTTAAATTAGCCTTTACCAAGACTAACAACCATGTCATAATAAAAAATCATTGACGGTCATTAATCATAATAATACAACTAGCACCCACTTGCACTCAAGTACATATCATCTATCTCAGCACATAATATGTTAGTACAACCATCTTAAGACAAAATCATTCCTTCATACAATATTATAGACACGTGCTCATATCATGCAATTAATCAAACATTCAAAAAAATTGTAAACATAACAATTAAGATAAACTAAAAAAACGACATAATCAAACTCATACCTCAATGTATCTCAAGGGAGGCTATCACACTTTCACAAGTCAATACATACTAGTGCAACACAATATCACAATTATATTGACTCATACCTGAATATCATAAACATAGTCATTTACATAGACCAATCTAGATTAACATGATATATATATCATCAAGACCTTAGATGCAATGATCATAATCATCATGCATATCACTACAATGCATATAGCAATTATGAATATCTGAGGCATGTGCATATGACCACATTGAACAACTAATATTTATCATACATGTAACCACAACAACAATAGGATGACAGGAATATATGTAGCAATAATCCATATAAAAATCATTAACCACCATACCTGGATTCCCAACATAAAACCTATGTGATGATCTGCTCTTACCCCAAGGTCCAATGTTGCAACCTCACAGTGATAATCTACTTCTCCTTCTCTATCTTAGACAACATATCATCATCATAGCATACCAACAACATCATGATGACACAAACTACATAATGAACAACACAATGCATGCTTGACTTACCATGCATGCATAACCATAACCATAAAAATGCATGCAGAACAACATATAGACACTGACAGGCATAACAAATTCATATAAAAATAACATGCATTCAGGACAAACACATCCCAACATCAACATAATCAACTTCTATCTGGAAAAAAAAATTGTAAAAATGACCATCACCATGCATACATAACAAGCACATATACAACCTACATGCATGCATGGAAACCGCATTCTGCCCATCCAGTCCAACGGTTGAATCTTGCCCTGATACCACAAAGAGAATGGAAACCAGACACCACACAAAGAGAAGAAAACCTACTCTGCTACCACCCTGTAATGCCATCCTCCCACATTTACCCAAGCTAACCGGTCCATCGAGGTAAAAATGTGACAAAGAGCTACTATGATATGATTCAACTCCCCAAGTATAGTTATGGAAGTGGAACCGATAAGACAAGATCAATATGACCTTCCTCGGATGCTACAGAACATTTAAAAGCCAAATAACCCTTCTAGGTGTCTAACCCCTGAGACAACTTGTTTTTTAACTAAACTAGAGCCCCAGTCGCACTGATGAAAAGCCCTCCATGCAACTGAAACCATCCAGTCGCATGCACAAACCTACGTCCATGTGATTGTAGATGTTTCTAGGAAGTTCTGTGCCAGGGACCCCAGATTCTAAGAAAAATTTTTAGGGCCAAGACTCAGGCCTTTGCCTAGGACTTGATGAAACTCTTAGAAAGCATAAATAACAATATGAAAAGGCCTCTAATGCGAAAATTGAACAAGTAACTAATATGAAAAGGCCTAGCCATGGTAGAAATTCCATCAAACACATCATGACCATGTAATCTACAGTTCATATAAACACATATGAACATACATACTTCATACTTATCTAAGATTTACTAAGAAGGGCCAATTTCTCCTCATAATATTTGCAAGATCATATATTAGGTCATGCATTCATTAACATTTAATTTACTAATCAAAATAGGATGAGATTCATAACTCAAGTATTTCATAAACCATGTTTATAACCAACATATAACCAACATAATAACAATGATATAACAACCATTAATATCACATAATAACAAGTAAATTTACCCATAAAATAAAATAATAAAATAGCCCTATTGAAATATGAAAAATGAAACCAGGTCTGGACTTCCACGTACAACCTCACCATATATTTGGCTTAACCAAATATTTCTTTCCACCAATTTCCCTCATGCCATATTCCAAGCATGAATGTGGGATCTCATGGAATAAACCAAAAAAAACAAAACAAAGGCTTCCAGAGGCCAAACTGCCTCAACCCTCAACCAGTGATATCACGGTCGTACATCACTAACCATCACCAGATCAGTATCTACAAAATTTGTCCAGGTCTCCAGAGCATTTGTTCCAACCCGCGCTTCCAGGACTAGTAACTCAACCCAGAAATGTTGTCGGGATTCGAGAGTGTTTTTCAAACTAGGGCTTCGAGGACTAGTAACTCAACCCACCAAGGGCTTCCACAAATTTTTTTCAACCAAGGCTTCTAGGACTAATAACTCAACCCAAGTTGTTACAATGATTCTAGAGAATTTTTCCATCCAAGGCTTCCAGGAACTAGTAAATCAACCCGCAACCATAAGGAACATGATCATCAATCAGAAAAGCAAGGTAAACCCAAAACAACATGGATATCCAAGAAATGGAAGTGGCTAAGCAAAAACACTATCAATCGAGGCAATCCTCCATGCCAATGACAAATCATAACCAAGAAACCATATGCATGTGTCATGCATGCCAAAACTAGCGAGGAAATCATACATGCAACTTAGTACCTATAAGAAAAACCCATTGTAGCTACTCATCCCACTGTCCTCTTGCACTTTCATGCTTTTCCTTTTCCTTCTTTCTCCAAATCCCAAGGATTCCACACTCCAATAGTTCTCCAAGAAAACTAAAGTGTCGAAGAGTTTGAGAGAGAGAGAGAGAATAGAATAGAGAGCTCCAAAAATGAACTCAAAAAATATAACACTTTAGAAAGGTTGTGAACTAATCGTCAGAAGCATTTTTATCAATGAGGCCTCTATTTTATGTTGAAAAGTCAACAAAAAATGGGTGTCTAATTTAATTTTCCCTTAATTAAATTGGATAATAAATTGTAATCTTATCTCATAATCACTTGTAACAGTTAAATGAATGTGATAGAATCAATTAGCTCATGAAATTCGAGTTGAGGGTGGTTGGTGAGGCATGTAGAGCGATTCTATTTGTTTTAGATTCCAAGTTGTAGTTAGTGTATTAGTTTAATGCATGAGAAATCAGTTAACTCAATTAAGTGAGTTAAATTCAGTCTAACTAGTTGTAACCGATTGTTGTACTAGTGGGAGGTCAAGTGAATTAAATCAGATTTAATTCACATGCAGTGATCTTTCAAGTGATTGATGATTTACTATTAATAGCCACATGCATGTTATTTTTGATGAAGAACCAGTTGAGACATAGGTTAAAGGGATGTTATCTATCAGTTGTATTATTAGTAAATTTTCGATGCGCAATTAGAAAACTATAGGATTTCCCATGATGTATTGTGTAGTTTTGGAAGATTGAATTTCCTAATTAATAGGGATCAATTGTTCTTAGAATTCTGCAAGCAAGGCATCGGCTGAGCAGAGGTAGGAATTGACTAAGTGTTGGTCGATTTTGTCCCGATTAGTGTGAGATAGTTGGTAGAGTGCAACAAACTCTTGTGGGAAGAGTGCATTGTGATTGTTTCATGATTCCTTGGTTTTATACAATACAGATAGAGGGGTTTTGAGTAGATTTATTTCCCCATAAAATTTCATGTGTTGTGGATTTGATTCTTTCTCTTACTTGGTGTGATTGTACAATCGTGTTTAATTTCCACAAATTAATTGTAGAAGGATTCAGTATCTTGCTCTAGAATATTGCATGATCAGATTGAATCCATTGGTATACATATTGTTTGCATAATTTCTACATGGTATCAGAGCACGAGAAATCACTATAGTGGAGAAGAAATTGAGTTTGTGCTGAACAACATTTGAATTTGAAAAAAATATTCTTTGGTGCGACAGGCAGATCAAAATGGCATTAAATGTATTAAGATTGGAATATGAACTCAAGGGAAGTTCTAATTACATTGCATGGAAAGACATAATGGAGGTAGTTCTGGAGGACAACGGGTTGAAAGAATTTATCTACACTGATATTCCAAGGCCCGCAACAGCAAAAATCGCTCTTCTTGTTGCTTGGAAAAACAAGGTTGCGAAGGCGAGGATGATATTATTATAGGAAGTTCGATATCACATTGTATCGAGTCTCCATGGAAAGATGGCTCCATATGCAATGTGGAAGGCCTTGACAGATCTGTTTCAGAATAGCAGTGACCACAGAAAATTGGCACTGGAGGACAAGCTCAGGAAAATCAAAGAGTTGGCATAGTTATCATTTTTATGTCAATGGGAGAAGCTACCATATTGGGAGATACTTTTGTTGGATTTGGTACAAGACGAATTCAGGCTGAATACTAGGGATGGATCCTCATCCAAGATAGATGATGAGGAAAATTTCACCTTGGCTAGTAACGAAAATAAGGGGAAGGGAAATAAATCCTATTCTAAATCTGAGACTGGTAAAGAAGGCAAGAAGCGTGACATGTCTAGAGTGAAATGTTTTCACTGTCATGAGCATGGAAATTATGCCACTAATTGTCCATAGAAGAAGAAAAACAACAAGAAGGCTTCAAGATCTGCAGCAGGTGATTCTTTGGCTTCACAGTTCGAGTTGAACTTCTCACTCATCTTATGCATGGTGTCTAGTGAGATGGGATCAGTGTTGTAATTGGATAGTGGTGGATATTTCCACATGATGGGATACAAAGAAATATTTAGTAGATTGGAGGAGAAGGATCTTCAAATGCACATCGATATGGCTGATGGAGGGAGGTATAGTGCTACCAAGATTGGTATAGTTACTTTCTAGAGACAGTTAGGTAAAACTTTCTTATTAAAATATGTCATGCATGTACCAGGCTTGAAAAGAAATTTAGTTTCAGTTGCTGTGTTGGAGGATAGAGGATATGATGTGGTTTTCAATGAAGGGAAAGCATTCCTTCGTCACAAAGCCACATGACAGATTAAGAAGATCTGCGTTCATGTGAAGAACCTCTACAAACTTGATGTAGATGGTTTCGCAGCATTGATGAGTTAAAAAGACAGAGTGGTGAGTCGGGATGATGGTTAGTTATGGCATAGGAGATTGGGCCATATACACCACAGTGCTTTGAAGGTCATGTAACATATTTCTACAGGGCTTCCAAAGGGTACTCTTTCACAGATAGACATATGCAAGGGATGTACCATGGGGAAGTATGCAAAGGCGACTTTTCATGAGAAGGATGTGGAAAATGTTATTTCTAGGTGAGATGTTATTTCTTGGATGCAGCGAATGTTGTTTCTAGGTGAGATGTGTCATCCTCTTCTTCAATCCTCATTTCATATGCCGTAAGCACTCCATCCAATTCATCTTTGCTGAGATTGGATAGATTCGAACTATATTCCAAGACATATACCTTTGGGTTGAATCTTGCCAGCAAGGTTCTAAGGATATTTCAGACAACAATTTTTGTGTCGATAGGTTCTCCTAAACCTTCCGATGCATTTTTTATTTCAACAACACGTTGTAATTATGCATCAATATTTTCATTTCCCTTCATTTTGAGTTGCTCAAGTTTTCCCCTATGAATTTGAAGCTTTGTTCTTTCATGTTTGAGTCACCTGCATATATATTCTCAAGCTTGCCCCATACTTCTTTAGTAGTTTGTCAACTCAGTACCTTAAGATAGACATATTCAATAATCCCATTGATAATAAGATATTTAGCCTTTGCATAATATACCATTTTTTTCTTACCATGTTCATCGTGGGTCGTTGTAAAGCCTTTTTCAACGATTTCCCATACTTTGTATCCTTGCACTAGAAAATTAACCTGCATTCTTCCACTCCAAAGTGCGTAGATATTTCCATTGAACAGCGGAAATTTATTCTCAGTATAATCCATGATATCCTTCCAGTTGTTAGACTACTATTGAAGGAACCAAGCTCCGATACCAATTGTTGGAAATACTAAGAGGGGGGGGGGTGCGGGTGAATCAATATTTCTTATCAATTAGCACTTTTAAATAGTTTCAAAGCATTAGTTAATATTCATTTATTCTTGATGTTTATCTAGTAGCAACACTAAACAATAGAACACAATAGGCACATGAATTTTAGGTGGAAAACCCCATCCAGATCAAATCCACTTAACGATTTTCTAATAAATTCTTTAATCTCCAACCCCAACTGAAATGAAAGGTATAACTTCCTAGCATTATAGAAAATAATTCTTCTCCAGGTCCCACCGGAAGGATGCCCCAATGCCCTGGTTTCTTCAGTAGTCAATTGAATGGATGCCCCGACATCCTAGACTGACCTACCACCCTGAAGTGTTCACCTCCAACCTGTAGGTGACTTCATGCACCAAACTAGCACCTCCCTGCCACCCTATAATGATCATAAATAAGACAAGAGTGTGGAATCCTGTACTAGGGACAATTATCCACGATATAATATGATTCAGAATTATTTTCTTGAACTATACCAATCACCCAACCATAACATTATCCAAAAATGACACTTATACCTCCCAACAATGCCTCTCCAACTCTAGGAAGATTAACTCTTTTATAATAATGACTCTTTTACAATTTTACAATGATGATTTTCACAATACTGACTTTTGACACAACCTGATACTTGACTTGACATTGCTTCTTTGAACACTAGCAGTTGTTGAGGTATTTTTGTGCTTGCTTCAAGTAATGGTACTTTGGCATTGCATTGTCCGTCTAGTATGTGTTTGAGTTGTCCTATTGTGTCCTCCTTCCTGCACATGAATTAATGAAAAATCCCCCAAAAAATATACAAACAAAATACTTACAATGTCCTACAAACCATATGTCAAAGAAATATTCAAAATTCAAATGTAACTATGTTTGACATTTATGAACAAAACCCAATAAAAAATACATACAAAATACTTACACTATCCTACAAAAACACATGTGAGAGATGATATTCACACAAAAATTCAAACACTAATCATACATATCTTGTTGTAGCATACTTACCCTTGACTTTTGATGTGTTTTCCATACTGCAGTGATCCTTGAATGCATATTTTTTCTTTCCTTCTAGAAGCTCGATATTGAATCTATTGTATCTATGTATTTTTAGATCTCCAAGGTCTGAAATTACGTCCTGCGGTAGCATTCTGAGTCCTCTTTCTAACCGCATAGGTTTGATGAACATTGGATTTTTCAATAAATAGTTATGCCCAATCTCCTACGATGACCTGATTATAGACTATTTCAGTACAACAAACTTGTACGAAGTGTCAGGTGTCACTGTTTCAACCTTTGGTCTTGAAAACGTTACCCAATAAACTACAGTCCATCCTCTTTCTGTCACTTTTTACAAAATTTGAATCCAATGCTCATAGAGAAAGTTATGATGATTTTACCAAGGTCACCTATTTGACATGAAATTCAGGAGCCTGTAAAAACCATAGCTTCCTCAGATCATATCATCAAAAATATAGCGAACCAATATCTAAAATTTAGTCACGCACTCCATCAGGATTTCAACTCAAATGGTTTTTATTTCAGCATCTAAAGCTTCGTAGAAAAGAGGAAATGCCACGATGGCATGTTTTAAGTAGCGCAATCCTTGCATCAGGAGGATATGAGGGTCACAATTTGTATAAATTCTTAGTTTAAGAGGGTATTCAACAACTGAACATTGGAGGGATTTTAGGAGTTTAAAAAATTATTAATTATTGAATATTAAACGACCACAACCAATGATTAGTGTCATGCTACAACCCCATGGGGTTTTAGCCAACTAACCGAGGTTACTAACTTCAAACACGAATATCTATCAAACCGTGAAGATTTACATGGCGTGCCATATATCAACGGAAACATATCGACAAGTAGAAACCATCCAACATATCCTAGAATTGGAATAGAGTAATTTTTCAAGTCAAAATTCCCATGCAAGATCAGGTTAGCCCTTAGTGTTGCTTGGGTTGACATCAATGAAACCCACTGATCAACATGTCGTCGGGCTTCCAAAGCGTTTTTCCAACTAAATCTTCCAGGACTAGTAGCTCAACCCTCCAAGGGCTTCCAGATCATTTCTCCAACGAAGGCTTCGAGGACTAGAAACTCAACCCAAGTTATTACAAGGCATATAGAGCATTTTTCCAGCCAAGGCTTCAAGGAAATAATAACTCAACCCACAACAAAAGGAACATGAGCTCAAACTAGAAAAAAATAAAAAACATAAATCCCACAACACCGTGGTTATCTAAGAAATTTTAAGGCTAGGAAAGACCACTGTCAATCTAGGAAATCATCCATGCCAATGAAATATCATAACCAAGAAACCAGATGCATATGCCATGCATTCCAAAACTAGCAAGGAAATCATACATGCAACTTGGTACATGCAAGAAAAACCCACTGTAGTTTATGATCCTAATGTGCTCTAACATTGTCCTACTCTTTCTTTGCCTTCTTTCTCCAAATCCAAAGTATGCCACACTCCTCTTGTAACACCCTCCTCCCCAATCTACCCAAGTAACCGGTCAACTTGGGTAAATATGCGACAAGAGGTTAGTATAATGAGATTCAAACCCCTAGGTGACCTTAGCAAACACAACATATAGACCTTGTATAGCAACAATAACACCCCCAGGAGTTAACCCAACTATTCAGGCGTCTTAACCCTGGGTCACACTGACGTTTTGACCTCTTTGAGCTCTATACATGAGCACACATGCACAAGCAAGTGTCCATGAGGCTTTGGACGTAGGCATAACACAACATGCCAGCATCCAGGGACTAAATTTCCCAGTGTTGTACCAACGTCCCTAGGATTTGAGCCACCTTTTCATGCCCAGAACCTAGGTCATTGCCCAGAACTTCATGAAAATTTCAGAGATGATAAATAAAAACATAACAATGATATATAAGCAATCACATCAACAAGAACTCATCTAGACCAGCATAGCCATGATAGGATTTTTTTTCAAACATGTCACAAACATTGAAACTATAGGTGTAAACAAAAATATGAGCATAGGGGTCTCATACTTATATGAGAATTGCTAAGAATCATTTCAACCCTACATCATTAGCTGAAATATTATATATTTTACCATATATACATTTTTCATTCATTTATAAGTAAAAACATGGGTGGAGCCATATATCATCACTGTCAACATATATGCTTATAACCAACATAATAACAACATAAATACCATGGATACAACAACAATAGAATCCACATATAAACCAGTACATTTATACATCAAATACCAAAGGAATTAGATTCTCATTAATGAATGTGAAAACTAACCAGATATGGGACTTCCACGTTCCACCCGACCATAGATTGGTTGAGCCAAATCTCTCTTCAGCTAATCACCCCCGTGCCATATTCCAAGCATGAATGCGGGATCTCATCAAAAACATCAACCAAAACCAATCCAGGGCTTCCAAAGGCCAAACCGCCTCAACCCTCAACCAATCATTCCACCTCACGATTGGACATCACAACCATCACGGATTGGTCTCTACCCAAGTTATTCCAGGGCTCCAGAGTGTTTGTTCCAACGAGGGCTCTGAGGACTAGTAACTCAACCCCAATTGTTACAAGGCTTCTAGAGCATTTTTCAATCCAGGTCTTCCAAGACTAGTAACTCAACCCACCTAGGGCTTCTAGATCATTTTTCCCACCAAGGCTTCTAGGACTAGTAACTCAACCCACAGTTTTGCACCAGGGTTCCATATTGTTTTTCAAACCAAGGCTTACAGAAACTAATAACTCAACCCACATCTAAAGGAAAATGAGAACCAACCAGAAAACAAGAAATGAAAATTAACCCACAACACCATGGCTATCCAGGAAATGGAAAGGCTAGGAAAATCCATTTTCAATCCAAGCAATCCTCCATGCCAATGACAAATCGTGACCAAGAAACCAGATGCATACACCATCCATGCCAAAACTAGTGAGGAAAACATACATGCAACTCAGTACCTGCAATCAAAACTCATTATACATGTTGATCTTGATGTCCTATTGTACTTTCCTTTTCTTCCTTTACCTTCTTTATCCAAATCACCAAGTATGCCACAATCTCTAAGAGTCCTCCAGGAAAACTCTAACTATCCAAGAGTCTGAGAGAGAGAATAATGAGAAGCTCCAAAAACGCATTGAAAAAGGGTAACAACTGATCCTAATAAGACGGTTTATAGATGCTGCCTCTATTTTCTTCATTTTCCATTATTTTCCTTCATTTTCCTCCTCACATGAAACCTATGACCTTTCACCTCCCTTTTCTCCTAATTTCCATTTATTTTCATAAATAAATTTTCCAAAAATATTTTTTGCCTCTTTAATTCCTTCTCCATTTCCTTTTCCAATTTTCATAGCCATAATCAACCACATGAACATCTGCACTACGGTGTACATTCAGCTTGGAATACATGTCCCATCAACTGTGGTTATTATTTTAGCTTTATTACATGAAATTTTCACTAGGGCTATTATAGAACCCTCCCCCTTGGGGGACATATTCCTTGGTGTTCAATCACACATATTCCTCAGTAACACCGCTGAAAATAAAAGATACTTCCCATGGAGATTTATAACATAGCTCAATGCAATATTTATAATGATCATGTTTCTGAAAGAAAGCCAACATGACATCGTAACAACATGAAAACTATAATGACATGGAACCCATACTGCTTATTGGATCTTTATAACATAGATCATGGAGATATTTACATCAATATACATATGTACATATACCTAAACATCACATCAAAACAAATATCAAAACCTCACCAAAAAATATGCCAAACATATACCAACATCACACCAAAATTTCTTTACCTCAACTAGAAAACAAGGAAGGATACATCACTCGCATATGATCCTCCATCTCCCATGCAGCTTCATCGGGCCCAAAGTGATTCCATTGCACTTTATGTTGCTTGATTTCTCGATTCTTGAGCATGAGCATATTTTTCTACACAATTCACCATGGTTCCAGTTGGAATTATCCTTCTAGCTCCATCTGCAATACAGACTAGTCAATCACATGATCAGCATATTTAACATATTTATTAAGAAATGATATATAAAAAACATCATCGAATTTCACTGTGGAAGGTAATGCAAGTCGATAGGCCACTGGTCCGATCCTGTCAATGATCCTGAAGGGTCCACAAAATCGTGGTGCCAACTTGGCACATGATATAATCTGCAAGGAACTCTTCTTGGGCTTGATTTGCAATTACACCTGATCCCCAACCTGAAACTCCTTTAACAACATATTCTTGTCTACGTAACACTTCTGTATATCCTGTGTTGCTTTCAAGTTCTTCTTGATCACCTACGTTTCTTGTTCCATTTCTACCATAATGTCTAGTCTGATCAGTACCTTGTTAACCGGATCACTCCAACTGATAGGAGTGTTGCAACTCTTCCCATACATAGCCTCAAACATACACATATTCAATGATTCTTGGCACCCATTGTTGCAGGCGAATTCTACCAGTGGAAGATACTCTTGCCACTTTCACTACTGATGCATCACATACATCCTCAACATATCCTCCAATATCCTATTGACCCTCTCATTCTGCTCATCTTTCTGCAGATGATAAGATGTACTAAAGGCCAACTTTATGTCCAAATCTACAAACAACGCCTTCCAAAATTTGGAAGCAAACTTTGCATCTATATATGACATGATCTTCTTTGGAACACCATGCAATCTAACTATCTCTCTGATGAAAAGTTGTGCTACATCACTAGCTGAGTATGTAGTCTTCACCAGTATGAAATGTGAAACCTTTGTTAACATTTCCACAACAACCATGACGGAATCATGTTTTCTAGTTGTCTTGGGAAAACCTATGATGAATTCCATGGAAATGACCTCCCATTTCCACTATGGAATTGCAATTGACTATAGCATTCCACCTGGGTGCTTACACTCTGACTTAACATGCTAAAAATCTAAACACTTAGCCACAAACTCTGTCATGTATCTCTTCGAGTTTGGTCGATAATAAAAATTCTTCACTGTCGTCAATGTATTTTGATATCTTGGGTGACCTGAATATGGTTTCACATGAAACTCTCTCAAGATAACCTTCTTTATTTCACTGTTATCTGGCCCATATATCCTATATCTAAACCTAACCAAGCCATCTTCTTTGAGACAATAATCCATATCATGTACAACGGCACCTGTACTTGTACCAGTACTAGTACTTGTACCTATAATTGTATCAAACTGTAACCTCTACACAATATCCATATACCTGTGATCCTTTTGACCTACCTACAATATCCTATCTAATAAATCTGTCCCATAGGATCTCACAATTGTTATATGATTCACATGTATCTGTCTACTAATAGAAACTACAACCGTGTTCTCTTTCCCTTTGATGTATCCGATATCGAAGTCAAACTCACTGACCGTGGCCAACCATCTCGCTTGCCTATCATTCAAATTTGGCTGATAAAATAAGTACCTCAATCCCCTATGATCACTCATCAATAAAAAATTTCTTCCCATAAGATAGTTCCTCCAAATATTCAATGCATGTATGATATCCATCAACTCAGTATCATGTGTCAGGTAGTTCTGCTCATGCTATTTCAGTTTCCATGACTCATATAATACCAAATGTCCATCCTACATAAGGACTCCACCAAGTCCTCTCTTACAAGAATTTTTACCCACTACAAAATCCTTGTCTGGATCTGAAATCTTTAACAATGGAGCATGTGTCAACAACTACTTAAGTTGCTCAAAATTGGCCTCACACTCCTCTGTCCAATAAAACTTCTTACCTTTCCTCTACAATGATGTAATAGGATAAGAGATATGTGAGAATTTCCTGATGAACCTCCTGTAACAACTTTCCAATCCCATGAATGATCTCACCTCGTATACATTCTTAGGAGCTACCCACTCCATGATGGCCCTTATCTTTTCTGGATCTACTGCAATGCCCTCCTTGGAGACAACATGTCCCAAGTAATGTACCTCAGTCTCGAAGAAACTACATTTGATGAGCTTAACATACAAATGATGCTCTCTAAACAACCTCAACGTTTCTCCCAAATTCTCTACACACTCTTCCTCATTTTAATAATATACCAATATGTCACCAATGAACACAATAAAAAACTTGTCCAAATAAGGATGCACCACATTGTTAATCAAAAACATAAATTTTGTTGGGGCATTAGTCAAACAAAATGGAACAAAAAAAAACTAATAATTCCCATACCTGGTCTTGAATGCAGTCTTGTAGATATCCTGCTCTTTGATGCATACCTGATGGTATCCTGATCTCAAGTCAATATTAAAGAACATTGCTGCTCCCTTTAGCTGATCAAATAAATCATCAATCCTCGGCAATGGGTACTTTTTCTTTATGGTCACTTTGTTCAAATTCCTCTAGTCAATGCACAATATGAGAGTACCATCCTTCTTCTTCACAAAAATTTCCAGTGCACCCCATGGTGATACACTCAACCTAATGTACCATTTTTCAAGTATCTCTTTCAATTGAAAATTTAACTCTACCAACTCATGGATGGCCATTATGTAAGGTGTTTTTGATGTTGGAGATTCCCCTGGTACCAACTTAATAGAAATTTTTACCTCCCTATGAGGTGGAAACTCTGAAATATCTGTGAGAAACACATACTAAAATTGTTGTAGGATTGGGTACCTTCTCAAAACATCTGCATCCTCAAATTCCTTACCTTTGTCACTAGAAATATGCACTTAAAACAACACACACCCTTTCCTATGACTGTGATTGGCCTGCATAGTTGTAACCATCCTAACTAATTTTGTTTTCTTCTTGTCCTGTAGGACTCTTGGATCCCAATTGTCATCCAAGCACTCATTAGCCTTATCATAACAATCTACCTTGGTCCCGTGAATATATATCCACTCCATACCCCATAGCATATTGTATGATCTAATGGTAATATGTTTAAGTGCATTGTTGTATACATTTCATTTAACTCAAATGCACAAGCTCTTACCCTGTGATTAACTCTTTTCTTGGTACCTGTATCTAACTACACTAAAAAATACTCTTCATGTACTTCTCTATTAAAACAACGCTTATCCACCGGGTCAAGACTAACATAGCTATAACTAAATCTAGGGTCAACCAAAATTGAAATAACTTGATCACAAATATTATCGTCCATCTCAATGATAGACTCTTTATGGTATGCCTTCCTATTTTCCAACATTGCATAGATCCTCGAAATACTATGTCCAATATTTACCAATGTTTGTTCCTCCTTCACATTGTATATTTGTGGCCTACCACCCTAATGTTGTGTACAATATCTCCTATGATGATATTTTCCACAACTCCAAGAATCTATAGGCTTCCATCCTTCATCATTATTTTTCTCCTCATATAGAAATCCATGTCCTCTACCATATACATTGATATTCTTAGGTGGGGAAACATTCTCCTTGTTACCTGTATCCTAAGGCCTTGCTCACTTCTTGTCTCATTTTCCTTTATTATTATCATTACCTTTCCAATCTAGCTTTGCCTCAGATGTGAGATTCTATTTCTCATAGAAATGCTTGAGTTTCCAAATGGCCTCCTCTAACAACCTAGGATCATCAAACTCAATCCTATCTTTGAATTTTATCAGCATCCAACTAATAAATATATGAATATTTGCCTTCTCCTCCTTGAGGTAAGGCACATATGTTAGTAACTCCAAGAACCAGCAAGTATACTCATCACCTATCATGGTACCCATCTTCAGCTCATAAAACTCCTTTTCCCTGTCATCGTAGTATCTTTATAATAGATACTTCTTCTGGAATAGCCTCTCTTACTGACTCCAAGTCAACTCCTCCTTAGAAATATCTCTAACTTTCTTCCCACCAAATATCTGCTCTACTTCTGAGGCTGAATGTAGCTATTTTGGCTTTCATATTTTCTGAGTAATTATGCAACCTGAAAAACTTCTTCATACCAAGAAACCATCCCTATTCATCTTGTGGTTTCTTCATTTCTCCATCAAATTTAGGTGGGTTTTCCTTCTTAAACTCATCTATAAAATAACCCCTATCACTCCTCCTGTGGGGATGATAATGATGACGATCATGATGCATGTTATAACTAGAACTAGACTGATACCTATCTCTATCACCTCTCCTATCTGAGATGTCCAAAAATATTCCATCTTGAACTGTGTCATCCCTATTTGACCTGTTACCTCCAGGAGACCTGCTTCCATATGCTCCATTTGTCTCATCCTCCTGTCCATAGCTGATCCAAAGTGGCCCTTGTTTATGCAAGTCTGAAAAAATTTCAAGGATGGTTGCATTAAACTCTGCTTGACTTTCTTGTTCTGGTATGAGCCTGTCATTATATTCCTTTCAACTCCTTATTTCTTACTTTAAACTTCTCAATGTGTCTATCAATTCATATGAGTGCCCAACACCATGTTTCTCATGTGACTCATAGGGAGAAACTATGTAGTCTACCATCTTGCTATTAATATTTGATTTCTTCCTGCAATGTGAAATATGTCAGCTAAACCAAATCATAACAAACCAATGTACCTTAGTGTAATTTTGGGAGGATACATCCTACAAGATCAACCAATCAGCGTAATACATGTATATACATAATAATAACAACATATAAACTCATAAACATAATTCTAGTTGGATTCCAGTCATCAATGCATGACCAAACCAAATATACTCCATGACCTAATGCATAACCATACTAATACACACAATGACCTAATGCATGACAACCTCAACCATATCAATCCAAACTTGACCACATGTACACACCTAACATGTATAACCAAGCATGAACGACCAATGCATGTTCAACATATAGCATCACATAAGCAAGCATACACGGACACTATACAAGCATGGCCCATATGTAACCTAGCATAAACAAGTAATTCATTTAAAACATGTAGAAACACGTAAGTAAGCATGCACGGACAATACATAAGCGTGAACAACACATATCCAATCATACACTCATGAAAACATGTTGACAACCAAACCATCAACACTTCCATGGTGACACCACTACCACCATGGAAAACACAACATGGATGCAACAAGCACATACACCCTAGGCATGATAAACACTTATGAAAGCAACAGAAAATCATGACCAACACACCACCCATCGAGTCCAAGAGTTTAACCATGCTCTGATGCCACTTTGTAATACTCTCCTCCCACATCTACCCAAGTAACCCATCAACTGGGGTAAATATGTGATGAGAGGCTACTATAATGAGATTAAACCTCCTAGGTGACCTTAAAGAACTGGAAACGATTGAAACACAACATACAAACCTTGTACAACAACAATAACACCCCTAGGATTTAACTCAACCATTCAGGCCTCTTATCCCTGGGTCACACTGAATTTTTGACCTTTTTGAGATTTGTACGCAAGAACAAGCTTACAAGCTAGCGTCTAGGAGGTTTTGGACACATGAATAGCACAACATGCCAATGTATAGGTGTTAGTCATCAATATTTTTTTTGATATCAAAATATGACTAAGTTATGATCCTAGATTTCTAAAAACAAAATTTGAGAAATATTGTGAGTTTTAGAAATCTCACTTCCTTCATTATCCTAAGTCAAATATTTTCACTATCTTTTCCCCTCTTTTCCCTCTTAAAGAATTTTACCCTACTGCCACAAAAATAACTTCATCATTGGGCCTGTTTGCCTCATTCCACTACCTTGCCCTCACTCCCATTCATGGCCTTTTTCCTTTGAAAAACCCATTTTCCCCTTTCCTCAAAGCCCTCATAACACCCCTTCATTCATCATTTTTTCCTTTGACATATTAAACAATGTAAAAGGTTCCCTTTTACATTGTTTAAACCTAAGTTCTAACCTATCGGGTCCTTTTAATTCTATTAAAAACCCTGTTTTATATCTAAAACCCAACCCTTTGATATAAAAAGTCTTAGGCCCCTCTCTTCTAAGCCCCATCCCCCTTTGCCCGCATAAGGCCTCGACCTCCGCTGTCCCTTAGCCCCTTCCTCATTTAAGTTATATCTCCACCCCTTTGATGTTATTAAACCTTATAGTCAAGGCCCTTAACCTTTGAAAATTAAAATATGGGCCCCACATCCCACTTTACCCTGCGCCCATGATCGATCCATCCCCACCATTGATTGGAGATCCGTTCCCCATCCGATGGTTATTGAATCCTCCTCCCGTACAATCAAACCCATGAATCTTTCAAACCCCGCACTATGTGACAAAGGATCGCTACATCACATCCAACCTCGACCCTACCACTCCACTTTCTCACTATTCCCAAAGCCTGTGACTACCGTCGATCTCATTCCCTGAGAGCCGACGGCCCAAGATGCATATCGCAAATAAAGTTGCGATGGGTTTAAAGTTTTGAGACCCGCGCAAAATAGGTGGTTTTATCCCTGCCACATGGTAATCGCCTAATGGTATCGCATCTTTTTCGCCCAAAACCACAAACCATCTTCTATCCACGCAATAAACCACTTATGGTTTTTTAAAACCACCTCCCTCCGCGCCAAAATTCAAAATCCTCTCGCCTATGTTCGAATCTCTCCCAGTTTCGCCTTTGAAACCTTGCCCTACACCATTCACTCCTCTGCAAACCCCTTCTGAGAGTCCAAAACCACTGAAAAGAAAAAAACCCTCCCCGCAGTTTTTTAAAGACTAAATAGTTTATGTTTTATGCAAGTTTTAAAAGGGCAGAAAAGTGCACCATGCCCGCCCACAGTCCAAAAAGGATTGGATTAAAAGTGGGTGACAATCCAGTGGTTTTTTTCAAAGAGAAAAGGACCAGAGGCCCTGTATCAAGATCGATCATTGATGAAGCATGATCATCAGTGGATCGAATGAAACCTCCAGCTACAAAGACAATCTCCCCTGCACGGAGAAAACACAAACAATCAGAGAAGAAGACAAAGGAAGAAAGTAGAAAGATTAGAGTACTAATCCTAATCAAAGGATAAAAACAGAGGATTAACCCAAAAATCATAAAGACAAAGTTTAAGGCTTAATTACAAAGATTAAAGATAAAACAAAAGGCAAAGTTACCCAAAACAGATTCGAATGACTTAGCTTGTGGCAGTTAGTCCTTTCAAAAGATATTTGTGCCACCTAGTGCTTTGTTTCCTTCAATAAAGCATTAAGCAGTTATTAGGCTGAGTCAGAGATATTTATATCTGCCAGAAAGTTATTGTAAAAGTTATGAATAGGCCTTAAAGTCAATCATTTCACCTATTTTTCCTTAGGAGTTAAAATAGAAGTTATTATTTAGATAAATATCTGCAGATGTTCCTGCCTTGAGCCTTGCATGTATTCAAGGTTAGGAATTCATTAACTCTATAATAAATAACACTTAAACCCTATATTAGCTTCACCTCCTCATTTGCAGCATAAATACTGCATATGAACTCATTATCTTGTTGGAATTTGATGACTCTTTGAAGTAATACATAGTCTCTTGGAAGTTGAAAAGTAATTGATGTCTTGGAACTTGTGGATGCCCTGATTTGTTTGTTGATGGATGAGGCTAGATCACTGGATCCCTGAGCTTGGTTGTTGGTGAAGTGCTTCTAATTTTTTATTGTTATTTCCTGTTTCATTATGTTTCCATATTTCTATGTTGCAGTAGAATAAAATATTTATACTAAGAAATGTCTTCTAAAAGCACCTTAGATCTGTTTATTCTTCACTGCCTTAATGTTTTCTTCTGCTAGGCCATTTTAGAGAATTCTTAATTTCTCTCTAGACCCCCTAAGCTTGTTTATTTCATAAATATTTGAATACAGTTGGTATCAAGCATGATTTATGGTTATCCATGCTTACTTGCTTCCACTAAACCACTGTTTTTTTGAAGTCTCTCTCTAAAGTACCATTCTTTAAAGTCTGCCAAAGAGGTTTTGTTTCGATCATAGCCTTTGTACTTGCTTAACTAATTATTTTAGAGATATTCATAACTATAATCAAGGATGTTTAGGAGTTCCCTATTTTCTTATTACAGTTATATGTGTGTCTTAAGTGTTTTCTATCCTTGAAGATGAAATCACTAGAAGTTAAATGAGTTTCTCGCCTTCTATATTTCATTGGAAAATTTTGTCTTGAATTATCATCTACTTTAGTTGAATCAAAGAATTTATGTTTTTCCCTATCTATTGATTGCCTCTTCATGTTTATGATATTTAAGTCCCTTTGTTGAGAGGTACATATGATAAAGGATTCTTGATTTCCATTTACCCTACTTTTCATTCTTACAATTAATGTCCATCTCATTACCCCTGAAAACTTGAAGATCTACTGAACAAGTTAGATTTTCCCTATGATGCTCCCCGATCCATTGATGAACTTATCATGACTTCCATTAGACTCCATTTCCCAGTTAATTAGAGATTTCCTCATTCTACCTATGCTTCTTGATCATTATACCCAACCAAAAAAAATCAAACAAACCTTGTACTTAATAACTAGCCTAAAACCAACCCTGTAAAGCTAACAATTTCATATCCTTTGTAAACAAATAGAGATATCCCTCTCTGAGTCTAGGAAGGCTAGGATATAGGACTCTAAAAACTTGTTTCATGTTACCCTGTTATTTGGTTTACCAATCTGCCAAATCATGGGACACAAACATTCTAGCGATCATGGTGGGACCTTTTGAGTACATGACAACATGAGTACTTCTTAGAACTCTAGAAACCATTATCAAATCATAGAAACCTCAGCTGATAGCCATAGAGTAGACTTTGTTTGTTTCACCATATTAGCTAAATGATGATTCAATTGTAAAACACTCTTACAAACCTTACGATCACATAAGAACTCAGAAAACCCCAAAGAACATCCCTAGATTGGTTTTTTTCCAATTATTGGTGGTGGACCATACACATTTACCTTTAAAAAAACTAAAAAATTCCACCTGGTGACTCCACTAGCCTCCAGTAGGCCTATTACTTCACTATTTCTCTTTATACTCTCCTAGGATTGTGTCAAATCAGCCTTAAGAAGTTTAGAAGCCTAGTCCCATATTTTAGAAGTTTACTAAACACTGTGAGAGGCCATCCTTCTGAAAATAGTCCTAAAAATTTCAGCCTCTCCAAAATTTTGAGTTCGCAATCTGGCTTCACATAGGATCAATACTAGATCTCATCTAGACCCTAACCCTCCTATTATAGTTGATGATCCAAAGAAGATTTTGTGGCAAGCTTCTAGAGCTAGAAATTTAACTACTGATAGGACTATCCAAAGAACAAGATTTGTCCCTGAAAACCTTGTAGTCTTGAAAGATCCTTAGTTTTACTTGTGCCATTCAAAGAACCTATTTAGAACCAAGTCACATAGTGATATTGATCAAACTAACTTTGAGCCCACATATTTGCAGCAGAGTTTTAGCAGAGAAGCATCTCCTTCCACTCCTCCTGATTTTCAGCTTCTCCATCACTTTAGCTCCTTCCATAACAAATTTTCCCATAATCAGTTTGATGGTCCAAATACTTCCACCACATCCATCCATACTTCTGCTATTCAAAACACTCCATTTCATCCCACCTTCCCTTCCACAAATCCACCTCTTGTAAATCTTCCATTCACTCCTATCATTTGTCAACATGGTATGCTCCCTTAGTGTTAACACAACCTTTGGTTCCTTTACCAAATGATTATCAATCCAAAATTCCCCATTTCATTGGAACTAAATCTACTACTGCCCAACAGCATGTAGATAAAATGGATGATGCCTTTGATTACATGGAAATAGAATAAGATACCATTAAGATGAGAATATTTGCCCAAAGTTTAGGAGGAGAAGCCAAAAAATGGTTTAAAAGCTTAACTCCTAATAGCATAAATTATCTCCCTTCTTTATACCAAACATTCATAAAAAAATGGGAAATTAAAAAGAACCCTCTCCAAATCCTTTCAGAATATAGCAACCTCAAAAGAAATATTGGAGAAAGTGTCCAAGATTATTGCACTATATTCAATATTGTTTACAATGCACTTCCCCCAAACATGAAGCCTCCACTAGGCTTAGCCTTAGCAAAATTTCCAGAGGGCTTTGACCCAAACATGGCCTATCAGCTAAAAGAAAGAGACCCCTTGACTTTAGAAAATATGCAAAGGGGAGATATAAGTGTGGAAGAAAATCTAATTGAGAAAAGAGCTATGTTGAAATCAGAAAAAAGAGTTACATACAAGGATGAAACTATCATCTGATGCCAAAACTGATAACTTAGTAAGGGTAATGGAAAGAATGCTGGAAAAGATAAACTTAACTGACAGAGTACCTCCTAGGGTGAACCAAGTAAATCCCCAAAACATAAATAGAAATCCAAATTTCAGAAGAGATCCTATTCAAAATAGATAAAGAGATAATGACCAACAAATTAGGCCTCCTTTCCAAGAAAACTATGTAAATGAAGAAGAAGAAAGGGAGACAGAAAGTTTGGAAGAAAATCATGTAAACTTAATAGGATCTGACAGTGAGGGTGATGTTTTTCTCACTGAAGAAGAACAAGGATTCTTCTCCTCAGAACAAACTGAAAACAATCATGAGGATTCTAAGGATTATCAAATGGGGTTTGAAAATGCTATAATGGAGGTCCACAAACAATATGACCTTAGGAGTAAAAATAACCAAGGAGCCTCCAACAATAATAACACAGAAACTACTGTTAGGAAAACCTCAGAAAATCCTCCTAAAAAGACTGCAAAGAGTTCCAACACTGTGGCTAAGAAAACTAATCTGAATAAAGACAGAATCAACCAACAAAGTGTTAACCCAAGCTGCCCTAGTACTTCTACTAGTGGCCCTGAGAAATCTATTCAAAATAACAGTCCTAATAAAACTCAGCAAATCATAATTGCTGAAAATACTATGTTTGACAAATCAGATGTAAATATGTCAAAAACACTAGTCCCTTTCAGCCTTGAGGGAGAAATTTCCAAGATCAAAATCAGCATACCCTTAGTTGAACTAGTAACCCAGGATGTATATAAAAACCAAGTTTTGAAAGATTTAAATATAGGGAATGATACTAACACTTTAAACTTGACAGATAATAAACCAGAATTGTTGTTTGGCCCTGAAGTAGAAGGGAAATACAAAGAAGGAGCTATTCCTCCATTCTATGTCAGCTTAAATATACATGATAAAATCTTACACAATGCCATGCTAGACTCTGATGCCTCTCACAACCTCATGCCAAAAGTAGTCATGGAGAGATTAGGCCTAGAAATTACTAAACCCTAAAAAGACCGGTATTCCTTTGATTCAAGCATAGTCAAGTGTTTAGGTCTACTAAAGGATTTATGTGTCAATTTGGCACAAATTCCTACTAAGGGTCTATTCATGGACATAGTAGTTGTTGGCATTCCCCGAAAGTATGGCATGCTTCTATCCAGATCATGGGGAGCCAAAATTTAGGGGAGCCTTCAAATGGACATGTCTTATGCTACCATTCTCCTTTAATGATTTTTCTATACCAGCTCCTAGCTCAAGCCATAAAGAATATTGTTTTGATGAAAAGAAAAACCCTGAAACAGAGCTATCCTCTGCTGCTGATATAAACCAATTTGAACATCTTTATAAGGCAAAATTACTTGACAAGCTAGACCTTGGGGTTTTACAATGAAAAAATGATTCAATACCAAGGGGCCTTACACCATTAGAGGAGCTTTTTGACTTCAATGATGTAGCTAGAAAACCAAATATGGAGCCTACAGAAACTAATGTAGAAGAACATAACATAGGGAGCATAGATGAACCCAAAATGATCAAGTTATCTAGCACTCTTCATACACATATCAAACAAGAATATATTGAACTTTTTAAAGAGTTTGGAGATGTGTTTGCATGGGGATACAAAGATTTGAAATCATATGATACCAGCATTATTCAATACAAGATTCTCCTTGAGGAAAATCAGAAACATTTAAAACAAAAAATAAGAAGGATAAACCATGTTTTATTACCTTTAGTTGAGAAAGAGATAAAAAATATGTATGATGTCGGGATCATAGTTCCCATTAGATAGTCACAATGAGTTTCCAACCTTGTATTTATTAGGAAGAAGACCGGGGAAATTAGGCTTTGCATTGACTTTAGAAACCTGAACAAAGCCTCCCTGAAGATAATTATCCCTTGCCTAAGATGGATCACATACTCCAAAAAGTGGTTGGATCCAAGAGAATATCACTCTTGGATTTTTTTTCAGGCTAAAACCAAGAGCTAGTACTCCCAAATGATCAACACAAAACTTCTTTCACCACACCTTGGGGTACATTCATGTATGTTAAAATTCCTTTTGGTTTGATGAATGCAGGGGCCACCTTCCAAAGGGCCATGGACATAGCTTTTTCAGAAGACATAGGTTATTTTATAATCAGTTACCTTGATGACATCACTATTTTCTCCCATTAGGGGAATTTTGAGGTCTAAAATGGGCCTCCTAAGGAAAATGTACAATCAAAATTCACTTTATGAGAACCAATCATATTTTAGGGGATGACATCATCCCTAATGGTTGAGGTGGCATTGCTTGAGTTAAAGGTACTTACTTGCACTTTCTCAATGGTAGATAAAAAATCATGGTTAACCATGGTAGTGCTATAATAAATGTAATTTCACACTTTTTGAATAAAAATATATTATTTTCATTTCATATTTCTTGAAAGAAACAATGCATATCCATATACATTTATTATATTATATTATATTATTTTTATATAGTATATTGATTACATGTTATTATAAAATTTAAATAACATAAATTTTAATTAATAGCATATAATATAAATAATAATTTATAAATTTTTATTTATATTTTATTTTAAGTTATTAAGTACAAAGGAAAAATGCATTAGTTGTTTAATAATAATGATTTTTTCTTAAAAAGATCATTCTTATTTGTAGTCACATCAATACAATTTTTTTTATTAATTTTATTTTGGTACACCTTTTGAATTGATTTTAACTTAGTTACATGGATTGTGGTGCAAAAAGTGAATTGAAAATTTATAAATATTATTTTATTGGTTTAGCTATTATTTTATTATTTCCTTAGGAGGCCCATTTTAGACCTCAAAATTCCCCGAATGAAAACTGACTAAGAACACTTAGTCCACTTAAGAAAAGTTTTTGAGAAATGTAGGAAATATGGTTTGTTCTTGAATCCCAAGAAAACACTCTTTGGTCTCTAGGAAGGAAAGCTCCTAGGCCACATAATCTTTGAAGAAGGAATCAAAGTGGATCCCAAAAGGATTGAAAGCATATTGAAAATGAGCAATCCTAGAAACCTCAAAGGGTTGCAATCTTTCATTGGGAAGATCAACTTTCTAAAAAGGTTCATCCCTAACCTTGCTGAATTTTTAAGGAATATCACAAACATGCTAAAAAAGGAAACATGAGTTAAATGGACCTTAGAATCCAAACAATCATTTGAACTAGTAAAACAAGCTCTCACTCAAACACCAGTTCTCATTAGTCCCGATTTCACCAAGGATTTCTACATTTTTTCATTTTCATCTAAACACACCATTGCTGCAATATTGTTGCAAAAGAATAATTTGGGCCAAGAACAACCAATATCCTTCTTTAGTAAAGCCTTAAGAGATGCTCCGCTCAAATATAACATCATGGAGAAACAAGCCTTAGCCTTGACAAAAGCATTGAAAGATTTTTGAGTCTACATTTTACACTCTCATATCATTGCTTTTGTTCCACATACAGTTGTAAATGACATCCTAAATCAAGACCTTGATGGTAAAAGGGAAAAATGGATTTATATTATTTTAGAGTATGATTTAGAAATCAAGCCTACTAAGCTGATTAAAGGACAAGGATTAGCAAAACTCAGGGCAGAATCAAATTTTGAAGCATTAGATATGAGTATGGTTGATGTTTTAGAAGAACAGGAAGAATTCACTGATCCATACATTGAAGAAGTATTTCTAAATTCATCTTGGTATGTTGATATCATATATGTGCTTCTTTATCTTAATACTCCTCCTTCTTTATCAAAGACTAAAGCTAGATTCTTGAAACAGAAAGCTTTAAATTACTGCATTTTAGATGGAGTGCTATATTGGAAAAATGTTGTTGGCATTTTGATTAAATGTTTTCTTGAGAATGATGCAGAAAAAATCATGCATGAGCTGCATGAGGGAGAGTGTGGAGGACACCTTTACTAGAAAACAACAACAAACAAGATTCTTAGAGCTAGATATTCTTGGCCCACCCTTTTCCTTGATACTCAAAATATAGTCATGACTTGCCATAAGTGCCAAATTTTTTATGGCAAGAGAAAACTCCTACCTTTACCTTTGCATCCCATCAGTGTTGAGGCTCTCTTTCAGCAATGGGGTTTAGAATTTATTGGAGAAATTCACCCAGCCTCATCTACTCAACATAAGTGGATCCTTACTGCCACATACTATTTTATCAAGTGGATAGAGGCTATCCCTTCTAGAAATGCTACTGACTAAATCATTATCAAGTTCCTTGATACCAACATATTATCTAGATTTGGTTGTCCTAGAAATATCATTACAAGTAATGTTGTTGCCTTCAAATCCAAAAGAATGGTTGACTTCTGCTATAAATATCATATCATATTGGGGCACTCCATAGCTTACTACCCTTAGGGAAATGGAATTGTTGAATCTTCCAATAAAATCTTGATCAACATTATCAAAAGGATGCTAGAACAAAATCAGAAATCATGGCATTGTAATCTAGTTCATGCTTTATGGGTCGATAGACTAACCACCAAGAAATCAATCAATATTTCTCCCTATCAATTGGTGTATGGCATGGATGTAGTCTTCCTAACATCCTTGGGAGTTCCAATCATGAAACTCCTCCAAGAAGTACAATCAGAAGAAAATGACATGCAAAGAAGGCTGAATCAAACCATTCATTTACACAGTCAAGAGAGGAGGTTTATAAAAGAACACAAGCAGTGCAGGAAAGCATCAAGAAGATTTTTGACAAAAGGACTAAAGCTAATAATTTCCAAGTTGGAGACACAGTCCTGAAATGGGATTCTAGAAGGGAAGATAGAGGTAAACATGGAAAATTTTAGAATTTGTGGAAAGGGTCTTATATCATTCACTCCATCAGAGGTCCAAATGCTTTCTTTTTACAAGGGCTAAATGGAGAAGAATTATTTGGAAGTCCTATCAATGGCAGGATGCTCAAACACTATTCCTGTCAAGAGTCCTAGTTTCAAAGTTTTCATTCATTGTACATAAACATTGCATGAGAAAGTCACAGAAAATTACAAAAAAAAATGAAAGAAAAGTAAAAAGAGGGCAGATTCAAAAAAAGTACATCCCCATACCCAAAAAATAGTACTACTGAAAGTGTGCAAGCCTAAATGCCACTATTGATTCAAAAAGAATATATTGTTCATTCATATAGCCTAATCATGGTTGAATATGCTTTAAATTTATGTTAATAAGTTAGTAGAAGCAATGATTGTCAAAGTTATTCAAACTTGACTTATCAAGAAAGATAGATTAGGGAATAAAAGAAAGATACTAGTTCCACATGCTCAAAATAGAACCAAAGAGAAAAATGAGGATGCATTTTCAAATGTTAAATTACAACCCTTGTCTTTCTATTTTACTTTTATGCAAAATAATTATTGTGTGCAGCTTGTTCCAAAGCCACAACCATGGTAAGTCAGACTGCCTAATCCTGATTTGAACCATGCTTTAAATTTTGTGTCAATATTTTAGAGAATCAAGACTGCCAAATAGTTTAATCTTGGCAATCAAATAGTCTAGGTAGAGAATAAAAGAGTTCACTAGTTTAATCTGAACTCTTGGAAGAAATAAGGGTAGAAGTAGATAGTTTATTTCTATTTTCAAAAATACAAATGTCAAGAGTATACCAGTTCAAATGCACTCAAAGAAGAAAAAATGTTAGGACAAGTACGTTGGGTAGGTAGAAATGTTGTTGAAAGAATCATATGTTGCAGATAATTAAAATTATCACTTCAAAAGAAATATCAGCAAATGAAAAGAAGGAAAAATCTGCCCAATGGAAAAGACATTGGTCTACAAAAACTCAGAGATTTAATAAACTGAAAGTTCTAGACACTTCCAAAAGGGAGCTACCCTCCCCAAGTGGAGCCACTGTTAGTCATCAGTAATTTTTTATGATATCAAAAGATGACTAAGTTATGATCCTAGATTTCTAAAAACAAAATTTGAGAAATATTGTGACTTTTAGAAATCTCACTGCCTTCATTATCCTAAATCAAATATTTTCACTATCTTTCCCCCCTTTTTCCCTCTTAAAGAAGTTTACCCTACTACTACAAAAAGAACTTCATCATTGGGCATGTTTTCCTCATTCCATTGCCTTGCCCTCACTCCCTTTCATGGCCTTTTTCCTCTGAAAAACCCAGTTTCCCCTTTCCACAAAGTCCTCATAACACCCCTTCATTCATCATTTTTTACTTTGAAATATTAAACAATGTAAAAAGTGCCCTTTTACATTGTTTAAACCTGAGTTCTAACCTATCGGGTCCTTTTAATTCTATTAAAAACCATGTTTTATATCTAAAACCCAATCCTTTGATATAAAAATCCTTAGGCCCCTCTCTTCTAAGCCCCATCCCCCTTTGCCTGCATAAGACCTTGGCCTCCGCTATCCCTTAGCCCCTTCCTCATTTAAATTATATCTCTACCCCTTTCATGTTATGAAACCTTATAATCAAGGCCCTTAACCTTTGAAAATTAAAATACGGGCCCTGCATCACACTTTACCCTGCGCCCATGATCGATCCGTCCCCACCATTGATCGGAGATCCGTTCCCCATCCGACGGTTTTTTCATTCCCCTCCCATACAATCAAACCCTTGAATCTTTCAAACCCTGCTCTACATGACAAAGGATCGCCATGTCACATTGTACCTAGACCCTACCACTCCACCTACTCATTATTCCCAAAGCCTGCGACTACCGTCGATCTCATTCCCCGAGAACCGACGGCCCAAGATGCATATTGCAAATAAGGTTGTGATGGGCTTAAAGTTTTGAGACTCACGCGAAATAGGTGGTTTTACTCCTGCCATGCCATAATCGCCTAATGGTATCGCATCCATTTCACCCAAAACCACAAACCATCTTCTATCCACGCGATAAACCACTTATGGTTTTGCAAAACCACCTCCCTTTGTGCCAAAATTCAAAATCCTCCCGCCTATTTTCGAATATCTCCTGGTTCTACCTTCAGAACCTTTCCCCTACACCATTCCTTCCTCTGGAAACCCCTTCCAACAGTCCCAAACCCCTGAAAAGAAACAAAACCTCCTCGAAAGTTTTTAAAGACTAAATAGTTTGTGTTTTGTGCAGGTTTTAAATGGCGGAAAAGTGCACCATGCCCTCCCACAGTCCAAAAAGGATTGGATTAAATTCTAGGTGACGATTGTTATAGGTAAATTTGGGCACCATTCCCAATGACCTGGTTAACTAGGCATCATCTCCAGGACCAATGATCAAGGGTCTATCATTCCCTATCATTTCAGTTGCTACATGCCCTAAGACAAGAAACAAGACAAATCAAGCAAGAATTTCATCAAGCAAAGGTTTCCATGGTTTGAAGCTTATTATATAGCATATGAGATCTCACCAACGCAGGCTCTAAGGGGCCTAAGTGCATTGCATATGCAGGTAGCCCCATGCAAGGCTGCTCTGCAAAGCACTTCCCGACATTCACAGGTGTGTTGGTCACATTGGGAGCGAAATTCTCATTGTTTCGGAATCTCCAATTGGCCAATGCCTTCTAGAAGAGTTCACATGTGTCAAGCTTCGGATCCAAGAGTCCATTTGACATCTACATGAATGGAAACATGTCTTGCCTATTTTTGGAAAGTTATTGATTGCAAAACAATCTACAGTTCATCTATAAATTGAACACAGATCTAAGTGTTTGAGAAGGAAGAATTTGAGTAGAGAAATGCTGGAGGATTTTCAATTGAGAGCTATATTGTGAAGCTGCTGCTGGAGAGATTTATACTGTGATGAGGCTTGGGAAAAATGCTGGAAGATCACTTCAAATCAGTCACTAGGTTGTAACCTCTCCTTCTATCATCAATAAAGAGTACTTCTTATTTTTCCCTACATGCATTTGTATTAGCTTTGATTTTCCATATTGCAAGATCTTGGTTGATGTATGTGGTTTATGCTTTACTGATTTAGCTAACTAGCTTGAATAGATATCTATATTATTGCATATTCTGATGTTTCACTGTTCTTTCTTGCAAGAAGCATTCAGCTCATAAACCGCGTGAATTTGAAGATGCAACAAAAGAGATAGAAGGATCCATTTGGAAGCAACTGAACAAGTAAGCCTCCAATCCTTTCTATATATCTGTTATGAGTTAGGAGAAATATTCGTATGTTCTTTCACCTATTGTTCTAGACTAGCACCTGTCTAGGGAAGCGTAATTTATCTGTAGATTACAATTCTGGCCCAAAAACGATCCAGTGGTTTTGTTCAAAGATAAAAGGACCAGAGGCCCTGTATCAATATCGATCATCGATGAAGCATGATCATTGGTGGATCAAATGAAACCTCCATCCACAAAGACAACCTCCCCTGCACAAAGAAAACACAAATAGTCAGAGAAGAAGACAAAGGAAGAAAGCAGAAAGATTAGAGGACTATTCCTAATCAAAGGATAAAAATAGAGGATTAGTCCAAAAAGCATAAAGACAGATTTTAAGGCTTAATGACAAAGATTATAGATAAAACAAAAGGCAGAGTTACCCAAAACATATTCGAATGACTCAGCTTGTGGCAGTTACTCCTTTCAAAAGATATTTGTGCCACCTAGTGCTTTGTTTGTTGGAAATACTGAGAGGGGGGGTGAATCAATATTCCTTTCAATTAGAGCATTAGTTAATCTTCAATTATTATCAGTGTTTGTGAAATGATAGCAGCAAACGAGAGGAACACAAATGCACACAGTTTTTAAGGTGGAAACCCACTCCAGGACAAAATCCACCTAATGCTTTTCTAATAATTATTTAATATTCAACTCCAATTGAAAATAAAGCTCCAACTTCCTAGAATCTAGAAAAGCATTCTTCTCCAGCTCCCACTAGATGGAAGCTCCAATGCCTAAGATTCTTCAGTAGTCAACTAAATGGATGCCCCAACACTCAATGAGCTACAACTCACCCTAGCACTACCCTACCACCCTATAGAAGAATAAAAGAAGAATGGAATCTCGTACGAGGGAAAATGGTCCACTTTACAATGATATAGAATGATGTAGAAGAAGAAGATATATTAGACCATAACCCCAACCTTGACACAACCACCTAATGATGATCCTAGACCTCCCAACACTGCCTCTTCAACCCTTGGCAGATAGATACTAGTACAATTTGTACAATAATGTACTTACAATGACTAAGTACAATGATACCTTTACAATGATTGTATGCAATGATGCCCACTTGAAGACTTCATATGATGAACTTCTTGCTGCTATTATGCACCTTGGTTGTTTCTATTGTCACGCTACCCTCTGCTGCACCTTGCTTTACCTTGCTGCTGTAGAGAGTCTGGTCCTTTGCAACCCTTGACAACACATGATCTAGCTTTTTCTTGCCTTCTAGGAGCTTGATATTGAATCTGGTGTATCTCTATTATTTCAGATCCTCAATATCTAATTTTTGGTCCTATAGTATTTCTATAATTCTTCTTTCCAGTGCCATAGGTCTAACCCAATTTGGATTCTTCAAGAAAGAGTTATGCCCAAACTCTCACAATGCCCTAATTATGGATTGTTTCAGTAGAGCGCACTTGTATAGCATGCCACGTGTCACTGTTTCTTCATTTGGCTCTAAAATTGATAGAGAAAAAATTGCATGCTATGCACTATCTTTAAATTTTTACGGAATTCCAATCTGATACTCAGAGAGAGCATTATGATGATTTTACCAAGGTCACTTCTTTGAGATGAATTTCAGGAGCCTGCAAAAACCCTGACTTCCACAGATCATATCTCCAAAAATATTGCGCACCTTGATCTGAAATTTTTACTACAGCTTCTTCAAGTCTTCAGATTCTCCTCATAAAAATTTCAGCTTATTAACCTTCGTATAAAATAAGTTAGAGCGAAAATTCCACGATGACCTGTTTCAGATGGGCGAATCTCTTGCATAAGGAGGAAATGAAGATCAAAATTTATATGAATGCTTAAGTTGAGAGGGGCTTCAACAAGTGAACGTGGGAGGGATTTTAGGAGCATAAAAAATATTAATTATGAATTTTCAATGACCCATGCCCCAACCCCATGGGGTTTTAGCCCACTAATTTGGGTTACAAACTTCAAACATGAATATCTCTCAAACCGTGAAGAATTACATGGCGTGCCATATATCAATGGAAACATCTCAACAAGTAGAAACCATAAAAATCATTATTGACCCATAATATATTAATTTGGTAGGTAAAAATTCCCATGCAATATTGGGTTAGCCCCTGGTGCTGCTTGGGTTGACATCAATGACAACCGCTGATCAACAATCTCCCCCTTTGGCATTGATGGCAACACAAGTACTCCCCCTGCGATCATGACACCTCTTCCTACAACATTCTTACTCCCCCTGTGATCATGACACCTCTTCCTACGACATTATCTCCCCCTTTGACATCAATGGAAAAGGGTAACTCCCCATGAAAAACAACCATCCTGTGGACCTGTACACACTTCCACTCCCACTAACACACAACCGTCCTGTAGACCTGTACTCTAATGAGAACTTGGGAGAATCCCAAGCTTTTGAAGAAGATATTCAAATGCTTCATGAGGTAAAGGTTTAGTGAAGATATCAGCAATTTTTTCTTTTGTACAAACATACTCAAGTTTGATATTCTTTTCATCGACTTGTTCTCTAACAAAATGATATTTGATCAGAATGTGTTTTGTTTTTGAATGCATGACAGGATTCTTGGAGATGTTGATGGCACTAGTGTTGTCACAGAATATGGGAATAGGCTCACTGAATTGTACTTGAATATCTTGCAAAGTTTGTTTCATCCAAAGGACTTGAGTACAACATGATGCTGCTGCAATGTATTCTACTTCCGCTGTAGATAACGAGATTGAAGTTTTCTTTTTGCTCAACCATGATACGAGACAACCACCTAGATAGAATGCTGCTCCACTAGTACTCTTACGATCATCAACGCTTCCTGACCAATATGCATCTGTAAAGGCTTGAATAATGAGATTGTTACCCTTGGGATACCACAAGCCATATTATTTTGTGCCCTTTAGATATCGAAGAATTCTTTTGACAGCAATAATATGTGATTCTTTTGGTGCTGCTTGGAATCTTGCTACTTGTCCAACTGCTTGCATAACATCTGGTCGGGAGGCTATTACATATAGAAGACTACCAATCGTAGATCTATACAACCTTTGATCCACATCCTTAGATGAGTCATCTATGCTCAATTTGCAACTTGTTACCATCGGAGTAGGACGGGTTTGCAATCTTCCATTTTGAATTTCTTGAGCATTTCCTTGATGTACTTGGCTTGACATATAAATATTCCTTTCTCTTGCTGAGATATTTGAAGCCCTAAGAAGTATGTCAGCTCACCAAGTAAAGACATCTCAAACTCAATTTTCATCTTTGTAGAAAATTCCTTACTTAGTCGATCATCATTGCTAACAAATATTATATCATCCACATATACCTCAACGATTGTTAAATTATCTTTATCTATTTGTACATAAATATTTCTATCAAAAGTACCTTTCTTGAACCCTTGTTGACGTAGATATCCATCAAGACGAGCATACCATGCTCTAGGAGCCTGCTTGAGACCATATAGAGCCTTCTTTAACCTGCAGACATAGTCTTATTTTTGTGATAGTAGAAAACCTTCAGGTTGTTCGATGTAAACTTCTTCTTCTAATTCTCCATTCAAAAATGCTGACTTAACATCCATTTGGTAGACTTTGATTTTTCTTGAACATGCATAGGTGAGAAACATTCGAATGGCTTCCATTCTGGCAACTGGTGCAAATGTTTCATCGAAATCAATTCCTTCCACTTGTGCATAGCCTTTGCAAACCAATCTTACTTTGTTTCTGGTAACCTGCCCATCTTCATTCAATTTGTTCCTGAACACCCATTTAGTCCCAATGACATTTTTATCTTTTGGTCGTGGAACTAATTCCCAGGTGTTATTCTTCTCAATTTGATCCAATTCTTCATTCATAGCTGCTACCCAATGTTCATTCTGGTTGGCTTCCTCAAAACTACTAGGCTCAAAGGTTGCTAGAAAAGCAACGTGAGCTTGTTGTGATGAATGAAGCTGTCGACCTTCATTTATGTCACCAATGATTTGATTTTATGGATGGTTCTTTTGAATCCACTCTTTTGTTCTCCTTGGAGGAGCTTCTTGTTGTTGTTCTGGTATATCTTGATGATCATTGTTTACTTCTTCCTCTTTGATAGTTGCTTCTTGTTCTACAATTTTATCTGTGTCTTTTTCAGCCTCTGTCTCAAGTTTCAAAGATTCTAGATCCTCATCATTACTCGCTAGAGCACCATCTTCATCAAATGTAACATTTATGCTCTCCACTATCTGTATTTGTCTTAGATTATAGCATTTATAGGCCTTTCTTTTGCGTGAGTAACCAACAAAGATATCTTCATCAACACGTGATTCAAACTTACCCAAATTTTGATCTTCTCTTCTGATATAACATTTGCTTCCGAAGATTCTGAAATATTTTACATTGACTGGTTTTCCTTTCCATAATTCATATGGAGTCTTGTTGCAATTATTTCTGAGAAGACTTCAGTTGATAATGAAGATTGTCGTATCAATTGCTTGAACCCGGAATTTTTCATCCAATTTTGAGTCCTTCAACATTTTTCTACCCATTTCCTATACGGTCCTAATCTTTCTTTCAGCAACTCCATTTTGCTGAGGTGTTTGTGCTGTTGAAAATTTCCTTTTTATTCCATTTTCACCACAGTATTGCTGAAAAAATTTGGAAGTGAATTCTCCACCATTATCTGATCTTAAACACTTTATTTTCAAATCAGTTTCATTTTCAACCAACTCCTTGTAGATCTTAAAGCACTCAAATGCTTCAAATTTTTTCTTTAGGAAACTGACGGCTGTCATCCTGGTATAGTCATCTATCATTAACATGAAATATAATTCTCCATCTAAGCCTTTTTTTCTCAAAGGACCACATAGATCAGTATGTATCAATTCCAATGGATGTGATGAAAAGTGTTCTTTTGTTTTAAATTGGACTTTTGTCTACTTACCATGCCGACATGCCTCATATAGTGTGTTGGAAGGTTTTGATATTTTTGGAATTTCTCGTACTGCTTCCTTTTTGCTTATCCTGATAAGATTGTCAAAGTTTATGTGACCCGTTCGTTTGTGCCATAACCAACTTTCATCTTCTTTAGCTAGTAGACATGCTTTAGTTGCTTCATCCAGAACATATATGTCATTTGGAGCTCGACTTACTGTAGCCACAATTTTACCATACCTGCCTTTCTTGATTTCACATTTTATGGAGTTGAATAGCATTGCGTGTCCTTGATCACACATTTTTCCAACACTGAGCAGATTGTGATTCATGTTTTCGACCAATAGAACATTCTTGGCTATAACATTTTTTCTTCCGAGAGTGATAGTACCTGATCCTATAACATTTGAAGATCCATCATTTCCAAACGATATGGTTCCATCCTTCTTCTCTTTCAGAGATACAAATTTCTTTCTATCTCCAGTCATATGTGTTGAGCAACCACTGTCAACATACCACACATCTTTATTTTTTTGAGCCTTGAGAGCGAGAGCACAATTATCAATCTTCTTCTTCTTCCACGTTCATTCATTCTATGGCTTCAAATATTCTTCTGGAGGATTTTCAAGTCTGCAGTCTCTAGCTATGTGTCCAAAGTTCTGACATTTGTAACATTCTATATTATTTCTTAAATGTTCAAATCTACTGATGTTTCATTGAGCCCTGGGAGGTTCATATTTGAAGAATCTCTTGGAATTGTATTGGTTCCTAGGGTACGTGCAACATTCTACAGCTTTATGACCAAATTTTCCACATGAATAACAATAGCCATAAAAATATGTTGGTACCTGGATGAAAATCTCCATTGAGGAATCGTCTTCCAAGGATGTGCTTGCGAATCTTGTCCAATGAAGTCTTCATGTATGTTAGATCTCATAGGTTCATTGTATTTTGTTGTAGAAGGTCCTGCTTCTTCTTCTTTGTAACCAAGGCCAATTCTGTCGTTGTAAGATCATTGATTGTTGATGAGTTCTTCCAATGCCCTTGAGTTGTTGGCATACTTTTGGACATTTTTTCCCTTCTTCACTTACTTATGCAGCGAGACTACTTCGGCTTCTAATGCTTCCCTTTCTTGGTTGCTTTCTTCCAACTTCTTTTGAAGTGACTCTTCAATACATTTGTGTTCTTCAACCTCAATTTTGAGACCTTGAACTTGTTCTTCAAGAGTATTCGAATGGATCTTCTCAGCATTGAGCTCTTTTATAAGCTTGATTGCCTCCTCATAAAATTATTCTATGGTCAACCCTTCTTCTTCATTGTTTGATACTTCTTGTTTATTGTGCTTGGCCATAAACAATACTTTCTCATTGGCTTCTTCTTTGCTGTCACTTTCTTCATCGGATGATGAGCTATCTTCTTTAGAAAGAAAGTTCCTTTTGGATCCTTTCTTTTTGCCTTGCTTGTTGAATTTCTTAAAGCCTTTCTTTCCTTTTGAGTTGCCATCACTTTTGTAAAGACATTTTGCAACGAAATGCCCGACCTCACCACAACCGAAACATATCAATGGAAGTTTACCTTCGAATTTTCCCTTACCAGGTTTTAGCTTTCTCGTAAAGTAAGCATATTCTTCATCTGAAAGACCTTCTCCATCATCTCTCTTTTCTTCACACTTGCAGGTGCATGTCATTTCAATTTCAGGTTGTTTGTCCTTATTGGTTTGATTAGATGCAATGAACGCAGTTTCTAGATTTGAAGTACCCTTTTCTTCATCAAGTCCCATTTCATATGCTATGAGAACTCCATGTAATTCTTCCTTGCTGAGTTTGTCCATATTTGCACTGTATTCTAAGACTGATACCTTTGGGTTGAATTTCCCTGGTAAATTTCTAAGAATCTTCCGTATAATAGTCTTCTCATCAACTGGCTCTCCCAATCCTTCCAGAGTGTTGGTTATTTCATCAACGTATTGGAAGTATGCATAAATGTTGCAATCTTCTTTCATTCTGAGTTGCTCAAATTTTGCTCTATAGATTTGAAGCTTTGCTCCTTTGACATTTGAGTCACCTGCATATATATTCTCAAGCTTGTCCCATACATTTTTTGCGGTTTGACAACCCAACATGTTATGATAAGCAGATTCAATAAGTCCACTGACAATAATATTCTTTGCTTTTGCATCATTTACCAAATTATTCCTACCTTGTTCATTTGTGGTTGATGTAAATCCATTTTGAACAGTGTCCCATACTTCGTAACCTTGCGCCAAGAGATAGACCTCCATTCTTCCTTTCCAAAGTGCATAATTATTTTCATTGAATAGAGGTACACCATTCTTGCAAGGCCCATGACCTCCTTCCGCTGTTAAACTTTAACCGGCTATTGAAGGAACCAAGCTCTCATACCAATTGTTGGAAATACCGAGAGGGGGGTGAATCAATATTTTCAATTAGAGAATTAGTTAATATTCAATTATTATCAGTGTTTGCACAATGATAGCAGCAAACAAGAGGAACACAAATGCACACAATTTTTAAGGTGGAAACCCACTCTGGGACAAAAACCACCTAATTCTTTTCTAATAATTCTTTAATATTCAACTCCAATTGAAAATAAAGCTCCAACTTCCTAGAATCTAGAAAAGCATTCTTCTCCAGATCCCACCGGATGGATGCTCCAACACCTCGAGATTTCAGTAGTCAACTAAATGGATGCCCCAACAACCAATGAGCTACAACTCACCCTAGCACCACCCTACCACCCTATAGAAGAATAAAAGAAGAATGGACTCCCGTACCATGGAAAATGGTCCACTTTACAATGATATAGAATGATGTAGAAGAAGAATATATACTAGACCATAACCCAAACTTTGACACAACCACCTAATGATGATCATAGACCTCCCAACACTGCCTCTTCAACCCTTGGCAGATAGACAATAGTACAATTTTTACAATAATGTATTTACAATGACTAAGTACAATGATACCTTTATAATAATTGTATCTTAAAGGTCGCCTTCTACCTCTGAAGACTTCATATGATGAACTTCTTGCTGCTATTATGCACCTTGGTTGCTACTCTTTTCATGCTACCCTCTGCTGCACCTTGCTTTGCTTTGTTTGTGTAGAAAGTCTAGTCCTTTGCAACCCTTGACAACACATGATCTAGCTTTTTCTTGCCTTCTAGGAGCTCAATATTGAATATTGTATATCTATGTTATTTCAAATCCTCAATATATGATTTTTGGTCCTATAGTAGTCCTCTAAGTCTTCTTTCCAATGCCATAGTTCTGACCCAATTCGGATTCTTCAAGAAAGAGTTATGCCCAAACTCTCACAATGCCGTAATTATGGATTGTTTCAGCAGAGCGCACTTGTACGACATTCCACGTGCCATTGTTTCTTCATTTGGCTCTACATTTGATAGAGTGAAAGTTACATATTGTGTGCTATCTTCCAATTTTTACGAAATTCCAATCCGATACTCAGAGAGATATTTATGATGATTTTACCAAGGTCACTTCTTTGAGATGAATTTCAGGAGCCTGCAAAAACCCTTACTTCCACAGATCATATCTCCAAAAATATTGTGCAACTTGATCTGAAATTTTTACTGCAGCTTCCTCAGGATTTCAGCTTCACCTCATAAAACTTTCAGCTTCTTAACCTTCGTAGAAAATAAGTTAGAGATAAAATTCCACGATGACCTGTTTCCGATGGCCGAATCCCTTGCATAAGGAGGAAATGAAGATCACAATTTATATGAATGCTTAAGTTGAGAGGGGATTCAACAAGTGAACGTGGGAGGGATTTTAGGAGCATAAAAAAATATTAATTATGAATTTTCAATGAACCATGCCCCAACCCCATGGGTTTTTAGCCCACTAACTGGGGTTACAAACTTCAAACATGAATATATCTCAAACCGTGAATAATTTCATGGCGTGACATATATCAATGGAAACATCTCAACAAGTAGAAACCATAAAAAGCATTATTGACCCAGAATATATTAATTTGATAGGTCAAAATTCCCATGCAATATTGGGTTAGCCCCTGGTGCTACTTGGGTTGACATCAATGACAACCGCAGATCAACATTGTTTCCTTCAATAAAGCATTAAGCATTTATTAGGTTGAGTCGGAAATATTTATATCTGCCAGAAATTTATTGTAAAATTTATGAATAGGCCTTAAAGTCAATCATTTCACCTATTTCTCCTTAGTAGTTAAGATAGAAGTTATTATTCAGAGAAATATCTGTAGATGTTCCTGCCTTGAGCCTCACATGGTCTTCAAGGTTAGGAATTCATTAACTCTGTAATAAATAACACTTAATCCCTAGCTTAGCTTCACCTCCTCATTTGCAGCATAAATACTGCATCTAAGCTCATTATCTTGTTGGCATTTGATGACTCTTTGAAGTAATACATAGTCTCTTGGAAGTTGAAAATAAATTTATGTCTTGGAACTTGTGGATGCCTTGATTTGTTTGTTCATGGAGGAGGCTAGATCATTGGATCCCTGAGCTTGGTTATTGGTGAAGTGCTTCTAATCTATTATTGTTATTTCCTATTTCATTATGTTTATGTATTTCTATGTTGTAGTAGAATAAAAGATTTAGATTAAGAAATTTCTTCTAAAAGCACCTTAGTTATGTTTATTCTTCACTGCCTTAATGTTTTCTTCTGCTAGGACATTTTATAGAATTCTTAATTGCTCTCTAGACCCCCTAAGCTTGTTTATCTCATAAATAGTTGAATACAGTTGGTATCAAGCATGATATATTGTTATCCCTGCTTACTTGTTGCCACTAAAACACTATTTTTTTGAAGTCTCTTTCTGAAGTACCATTCTTTAAAGTCTGCCAAAGAGGTTTTATTTCGATCATACCCTTTGTACTTGCTTAACTAATTGTTTTAGAGATCTTCATAGCTATAATCAAGGATTTTTAGGAGTTCTCTCTTCTCCGATTATAGTTATATGTGTGTCTTATGTGTTTTCTATACTTGAAGATGAAATCACTAGAAGTTAAATGAGTTTCTCACCTTCTATATTTCATCGGAAAAGTTTGTCTTGAATTATCATCTGCTTTAGTTGAATCAAAGAATTTATGGTTTGCCCTGTCTATTGATTGCCTCTTCAAGTTTATGATATTTAAGTCCCTTTGTTGAGAAGTACATATGATAAATGATTCTTGATTTCCCTTTACCCTACTTTTCATTCTTACAATTAATGTCCATCTCATTACCCCTGAAAACTTGAAAATCCACTCACCAAGTTAGATTTTCCCTATGATGCTCCCTGACCCATTGATAAACTTATCATGACTTCCATTAGACTCCATTGCCCAATTACTTAGAGTTTTCCTCATTATACCTATGCTTCTTGATCATTATACCCAATTGTGGTGGTGGATTTGAAGCACGGGTGTATGAAATCGCACCAGTTTAAGGGGTGTGGTCTACCCCTATAAACTATTAGTCACAGGGAGAAAGTGGTGGAGCTCAAAATCATATAATCTAGAGGAAAAAATATGCAAATGTGTGCTCAAAGTAAACTAAAAACTAAAACACAAATATACAGAAGCTATTGAAGAGAGTCAAAATGATAATAATGCAAACGATGGCTCAAAGGCCTCTTCTTACTAAATGTTTGAAATGGAGAAGAAATTTTACCCACTTTCCAAAGGGCCCCTAGGTAATTGTTTTAGGTCCCAATGCAAGGATGTTGGTTTCCAAGCTCTGCCTCTCATGTAGTATCCGTCTCTCTCCGCTGTGATGGACTAGGATTGTTGGGTGGCCAACAATCAAGTCCCCTCTATCTCCTGCTCCGGGTCACACACTGCTGGTATTTCTTGGGAAATTCTGACCAGCATGAAAATGTGATATCCATTTCTTCATATCTTGGTGGCTTTATATAGGGGATTTAAAATCCTCCTTCCCTCCCTTGGTACATGATGGATGGTGACCCAAGGGAGAGGTATGATTCCATTGTGTGCTCCAAATATTCCTTTGTGTGCTCACATAGTGTCTAAGGAGGCGCTAGTGGCTGTCCTTAGGCGGCTTTATATAAGGAGTAACTGTCCTTTACTTTGTGTGGTCCCGAAAAGTGACCTTTTTCCATTTCCAGGAATGCGCGCTTATCAGGCAAAAAGGCATGCAGAAGGCACTCTTCTCCAAGGATTAAGCAAAGAATTTAGCATTTAAGACTAGTTCAAGTCTGATTTTCTCAAAACCTTAAAGATTTTAAATACTTCTTGATTCCATAATGTGTTCTTGCCCTGTAAATCCTTAGGCTTGATATTAATTAATGTCATCTTCTGTTGTACGATTTTCCAGTGTTAACAGTTGCCCCCTAATGTGTGAGGTCTAGGAAGGACTGTATAGATGAAATACATTACAGTTTCTTTTATGTATCGTGCGTAGAGAGAGAGAGAGAGGCATGCGTGAATCTTGGAATTGACAACACCTTGCACCGTTTCCGCAGTGACCATGGCCTAAGGGACCCCTGCAATCAAAAAAAATATACAACATATATACAAAATTTCAACGAGGCGGGCATGTCCCATACTTGTGATGCTATAGCTAGTGAAACAAAATTGACAGATACATGTGTTGTCTACGTCACTACCATGGTAGTGATGTTGGCGGTTGTTGACGTTGACTGCTAATGCCCTCAGGGGCATTTTTTCTTTGACGATAGGTGGAATTTGGTACCCATATGCGTAAACTTGGTATGGCATCTAGCTGCTCAATGTACGCATATGTACTGGATGGGACCTTCCCATGTAAGAATTGTTGACAAAGACGCTTATGGAGGCATGGGTCTTCGATAGATATTAATCAAAGTGCAATGGTGTTAAGGTACGATACCATATTGACATGAAAGATTTTTTCATAGTTGAATGTCAGGAGGATATATGACATCTGTGGAAAATGATGTCTCCCACAGTGCCATCCAAGGATACCCCCTTGCATGGGGAGGGATGATCCAAGCTACCGCTTCCTTTTTGGAAAAGAGGTGTCGAGGTCGATAAAAGGGAAGCCTTAACCGAACCATGGGTCACTGACCTGAGGGGTCGGGGACCTAGATGTGATGGGTTTAACATAGGCATGTTGGTGAGAGGTGATTGAAATGGATGATGGGAATTCAGTGGCCCGAGGTCGGAGTATGCTTTAGCAGCTTGCCTGCAGCCATAGTTATTTCAAAAGGGAAAATCCTTGGAATCGGTAGGACTTCTAGGGTGGGTGTGAACCAGCTATGAATGTCGTGATGATGCATGCATGGGGGTGAAATACTCCGACCAAAAGGAATGAGGGACTGCTTCCATGGGGGAAAAGATGAAATATGAGGGCGAAGTGGCAAAGTGCATTGTTTGCAATCTTTGTACACTTACCAAAAGAATAAAATAATGAGGTTTGGTTTGTACAAAACACAGAGACGAGTCCCCCAAAAAATGAAAGGGTTCACTCACTGAAGGTGTGAGAACGGTGTTTTGCTAGGGGTGGGGGTCCCATTGGTTGGTCTCATGTGTGAGGTTGATGAAGCGGATGAAGAAGTGTCGCATATGGGATAACTTTGATGGAGGTATGGTGGGCCAAATGCGATGTGCGGAGGTGCGCTTTCACTCTGCTTGTAGAACTTGGTCATCTAGGAAGGGGGGTTTGAATTTGAATGGTAAACTTGACCTTATGCATGATGAATGGATGGGCATGAGGTGCTTGCTGGACTGAAATGGTATGGCCATGGCATCACTTGTGCTGTGATATATGGTCTACTTTGGGTGACGAGCGCCATGGAGGGGAGGCTCTATCGACCAATGCAGACGTTTATCATGTCCAGGGTGAGGTGATGATAAACGCGGTCGGGTATGGGGACCCTATGGTTTATTTCTTATGGAGAAATGATGTCAAGATATGCAAAGCTTTATGGGACTCTATCATGCTGGGGGTATAACGATACCTACTCCAGAACCTTCAATGAATGGGGTTGTAAGTAGTTTGTGGGTTCTTCCTGCAAAAAAAACTACCTCAAGTGAAAACATATTCTTTTCATCGAACATTATTGAAAGGCATGAGCTTTAAAAAAGGAATATGGGAGGGTGCATACCTACCAGCGCTGAAAATTTAATTTTCAGGAGTGCAAATGTGTGGCATCACCTTTATTTTCTTGGCTCCTAGTTTTTATTTTAGTTGGGGTTTCCCCCAGACTGAAATAATGGGGGGCGTTTCCGGTTACTGCCCCCTATCCAGGGTCTCCCTGAATCCAGATTACTGCTGCCTAGGTGACCTTAGGTCAAAGACCCGACCAAACCGTCTGCAGCAATCAATGTGTTTTATAACTCAAGAGGATGAGGCAACTAGGTTCCCCTGTTCCTGGTTGGTGTATGGTGGTTTGGGGGGAGGAGGGACAAATGGTTGTCTTTCTGGTGACTATTTCTCCTCCTGCAGGTATGGAATAACATGAGGTTCATCGTTGACAGACTGAATGGAGGGATCCTCTTGATAGGATCGCTCGACCGCATGTAAGGAATCCCTATATCATGGTATCTCTAGACAATGGTGGGTATAGTGCCCATAGGTGCCACAAAGAGAGCATGCATGATTGGTATGCAATGGTTTGCCTTTACCTTTGGTGGTAGGTTCCTTTTTACGGGAACGCGATGTCGAGATGTCTTCTTCGGAGCTGAGGAGTGGTTTTAACTTGTCTAACTCCAGACATATGTGGGTAGGGTGGCCTATAACATCGCATATGGCGCAAACTGGTGATTCCCTTTGAATGGCAGGGGTCACCATCTTCTTTCCTCTGTTTTCGGTTTTCTTGGTCGTGATAACTAGTTTTGCAATAGGAACTTCCTTTGTGGGGGCGGTCTTGACTGTTTCTTGGGTAGGTTGGGGCTCCTCGAGACTGAGGGGCTTTAACTCTATGGCAATAATGTTGGTGGCTCCTGTTTCAGAAAGGGGAATGAGGTACCACACTGGGAATGCCAACGATATGTTGGGTAACACCAGTGTTGCCAAAACCTGCTGGGAGACGAAGCCAGCTGGGGGGTAGAGGAAAGGGGTTTGGGAGGCGGCGTAGGCTAGAGAGGCTGTCGTGGCCGATACCTCAGTGTCGTTACTGCTTGAGTCGGTGTCCTGACTAACCTCAGTGCTTTATGTGGACATCATGCACACCGGGGCCCCTGTGGCATCGGGAGATGCCTCAGGGATAATCGAAGTGTCTCCTAGGAATGACCCTAGGACGGATGATAGTTTGAATTGGCCAGGGCCATATTCTTGGTACTGTGAAAGACCATATGTGGTTGTATCTACATAGGGTATAATTACATCCGTGTTGGTCAGGGGACGCTTCTCGCTATGTGTCAGTTGCTCTACAGTAATGATGTGATCCTTGTGGGGGAACATCATAATGCGGAAGACAAAGGGGGCTATGGCAGACATGGTGTACATATAACTATGCCTGAGGAGTATGTTGTAATCCAAGTGAGCATCCAATACTTCAATGTCTATGTGGATCGTTTTATTCGCTAAACAGACCAGGACATTTTAGTAGAGGCCGACGGGGTTCGAGGGACGACCATCATAGGCTCGAAGTGTTATGACCGAGGGTTTTAAATCAGGAGAACCCAACTTTTGCAAAAACAATTTCGACATGATGCATGTCGATGCACCCTCATCAATGGCACATCAGTGAATAGTAATATTCTGGACCGATACTGGTATCTGGAAGGAAACCATGGAAGGAAGCCTAAGGGTGCATTTTTCTAAGTCAAAATCCATCATGCGCGTATCGGCAGGGTTGATAGCGCCTAATGCAGAAAGTAGGGCTTTCCGTTTCTTTGGGCACGGCTACAGTGTAACTTCCATCGTGGAAATAACAGTGGATGATTGAGCTAAATCGTCCACAATACTATAATTATGAGCTGCTTTGGAGTAGTAACCTGCTCACCTATTAGGTCCCTTTACCACCTTTAGCAATGGTTCTATAGGCGTCTTTGAAATGGTCAAAGGTGCAGTTGGTGCACTAGTACTAGCCCCTAGCGTAGTGGAGTCTAATGGGGTGTCGTAACTACGATTCTGTGTTTGGAAAAACATTTCTTCCCTAGTCATGTAAATTTTATGGTTGTTTTTCCCCGAATCATCTAGGTTTTGTTGTTGAGAGCTGACCGTCCCTTGGTGGGGGAAAGGTTCTTGCATAACAGCGGGTTGCTGGGAAGAACCTCCTTGTCCTCGGTTACTCTAAATATTTTTTAACAAGGGGAGGTAGGGACAGTGGTGAGTATAGTTCCTGTACTCACCACATATTGAACAAGAATGGTTTTTTCGTAGACGTGGCATTTTCCCTTGTCATTGGGCATTGCTTGGCTCCTGGTTTTGATTCCTACTGGAGTTGCCTCCGACCTGGGATCACGGTGGGCGCTGTTGGTTGCTACCCCCCTGTCCAAGGTTCCCTTTTTTCTTGTTTTTTTATTTTTTCTTAACCATGTTATGAGGGTAGTTCTCTTGGTTATACTGGTGTGGTTGATTTTTGAATGGATGCACAAATTTCACCTATGCATTGGTTTACGTAGGTGTGTTGTGTGCTTGGGATTGAGCATAACACTTTCCCTTTTTTTGCATCTGGTCATTGGGGGGATCTCTTCCGTCATTGTTTCTTTCTGCGTACTGGGTCCCCTCAGCTAGAAGATAGGGTCCTCCTTGGTGATACGCTTGCGCCCTACTAGTCAAATATTGTTGAGGCATATGATGACTTTGAAATTTGGGTTGAGACATGTTCTGGGTAGAATTATGTTCGTAACTAGGATTGTGACTACTACTGCCTAGGTAACCTTGGGTCACTGACCCAATTAATCTGTCTGCAGAATTCGACGCGCTTGGTAATTCTTGATAAGTTTCCAGGCACTGGGTGTTAGGTAGGATATTTTAAATGTATCCTGACTGCATATAAATCAGTTCAAGCTTATGGGCTTTACTGATTGCGTCCTCTTTGGATGTGGAGTATTGCTGCGCCACATCCTTTGAAATATCCCCCCTCAAAGTTTTCAAGAATAAATCTAAGAGGACCCAATCGTCGAGTTTAGCTTTACATAAACTACAATGCCACCTCCATTCATGAAGATGGTCAGAAATATGTACAATGGGTGTTTGTCTAAAATGAGTCAGTAACTCCATTCCTGAATCATGGTGAATGGGTAACTGAAAATAAGTGAGGAACGCAATAGCGAGGGTGCTAAAGGTTCCATGTGAAGCAGGAGGTTTCTCGATGTACCACTTCGCAGCTACTCCTATAAGAGTGCATTGAAATAGCCTTAATCGAATAGTGTCTTCGATGATACTATTCAAAGAGCACCACAGGTGAAAGGTCATTACATGATTACCTGGGTCTTCCGCTTGCTTGCCTTCGAACTTTGGTATATCCGAAGGGAGCTTCATGGGCATGGGAGGCCATGAAGGATCATGTACAATGGCGTCATTTGTGAGCTTTGTTAAATCAAGGAGATTCAACGTAGCTAAGAAGGGTGACTGGGAGGCTGACGCCATGGCAACGTTTGAAGACATGAAGTTCTGGTTAGAATGAGGGTTAGTCTGTGACATACCCTGATGTGTGTTCAGTTGGCTTCCCGAATGGGATGCGCTCCTCTGCCCCCTAGGGGTCGAGGGGGGAATGGTGTGTAGTGTGTTGTTGGGAGACCAACTAGGGTTCCCAACTATGTTTGCCCCAATGAAGGATGAACCAATGACGGTGGCAGTGTTCCGTATTTGATGCCTAAATGGAGAAAGACCTAAAACCCCTCCCTGTAATGGGGGGAGGTCCAAAAGACGCCTGGATTGACGATGTTCTGTTGGGACCATTCAGGTGTCGACTAGGTTAGGTTTTGGAAAAATTTGAGAGGATAGAGTCTATGATCACGAAAAATTTATGGCCACATACATAAAACAAAGTGAAAATGAAATGAATTTTCCCTTTAACTTAATTTATGTGATCAATCAAGAAAAAATATGGTTTTTTGTTTGTTTGCGCGTGATACTAAAAATCCTAGAAGACCTATGCATCCTCACACACTCAAAAGTAACTGGGCCTTGAGAATATTTCTTGCGAGTGTTGGCACAATGTCTCATAAGAGCTAGCGACGCCCCCAGTCAGCCGCAGAGAATCCACCAAGGTAAGGGTAGAGGGTCTTGCGCTTGCCTGCACCATCACCTATAGGGCAAAGGATGTCGTAGTTTTTGGCCACTAAGAACCACCGTCGCACGTGAGCTTTCGAGTCTTGGGCTTCTTGGCAGTCAGCTAATAGTACCAAGTATCAGCCGAGTCAGGTAGCCCCAACTGATACCACACGCACTGCGCCTAATCCTAACCCCCTCTATCATGCTCGGGTTTTCTTTTCCGTGGGTTGATAGGTGGATTTTAAGCTCCCTAACTACACAAATTCTATGTTTCAATATGAATTATGATCAAGGTGGCTTATTAGATGCCTACCCCCTTGATCCTAACTTAAACTATAAATTCTTTTGTGGCCCCTGTGGGGAGAATTTAGTGAGTTTTGTTAAGTTAGTTTTAGGTGTCTTCCTTTGCTTAGTGGGTGAGTGTGTGTGAGAATATGGTGAAATCTCATAGTTGGAACATATGGATATCGGTGATCCTTTACAAAAGTACCCTAGTTAAACTATGTGATGTTGTTCCTAGCTCAAATGGAAAACATTTGCGGATAAAGGGATGCTTTCAAATTTTCCTAGTTAATCTATGTGACTAACTAAAGGGAGATGGCGAATTGTAAATATAGATTGTTCATATTCTTACCTAGGATCACCAAATGGTGCAAAGGTAGCAGAGATTACTTTCTCTAATCGACAAATAGATCCTAGTCCCGCAATCCCTAATGCACAAATTGAACTAAACTAAACAATTTCTACACTAGAAAATAAAACTAGCTTACTTGGACTAGTTAATCTAAGTGTGCATACCAGAATATGAAAAACATAAATCGTTTGGAAAGAAATGGTTAATTCACCCCCTACTTAAACTGTGTGAATATTTTTTGCAAAAAACCAACTTAAATGAAAACTAACTCTAAGCCTACAGAAGGAAGCTCAAAGTAAGTTCTCAGAAGTTGTGGGGTATCAACACAAGTGCTGGTAGATTCATTAGGGGCTGCCCAAAACACTTACAAGCAGAAAAATGCAGAATACAAAGAAAAAAATCTCATTCTGTGATTTTTGCGGAAAAGGCTCTGACAGGTGCGCTTTCCTGCGCACAGGTCAATCCTGAATGTGCGCACTGTGCGTCTGTGAGAAAAAACTGCCCGCAAAAATCCTGCAATTAAAAAGATTAGGAGTTGCCTTCTTTAGTCTGTCACTCCAAGTGAATCTAGGGACTGTAATATGGATCAGAGGACTATCAGCTCCACTCTCCAGCATAGACAAAGGTCTCTTTCAAGAGATGGCACAACCATGTAAACTTGTAAACCGTTAGTGGAGTCGCCAATCTTGTGGTGGTGGATTTGATGCACGGGTGTACGAAATTGCACCAGTTTAAGGGGTGTGGTCTACCCCTATAAATTATTGGTCACAGGCAGAAAGTGGTGGAGCTCAAAAGCATATAATCTAGAGGAAATAATTTGCGAATGTATGTTAAAAGTAAACTAAAAACTAAAACGCAAATATACAGAAGCTATTGAAGAGAGTCAAAACGATAATAATGCAAATGATGGCTCAAAGGCATCTTCTTATTAAATGTTTGAAATGGAGAAGAAATTTTACCCACTTGCCAAAGGGCCCCTAGGCAATGACTCTAGGTACCAATGCAATGATGTTAGTTTCCAAGCTCTACCTCTAATGTGGTCTCCCTCTCTCTCCGCTGTGATGGACTAGGATTGTTGGGTGGCTAACAATCAAGTCCCCTCTATCTCTAGCTCCAGGTCACACACTGCTAGTATTTCTTGGGAAATTCTAGCCAGCATAATAATGTGATCACCATTTCTTGATCTCTTGGTGGCTTTATATAGGGGATTTAAAATCCTCCTTCCCTCCCTTGGTACATGATGGATGGTGACCCAAGGGAGAGGTATGATTCCATTGTGTGCTGAAAATATTCGTTTATGTGCTCACATAGTGTCTAAGGAGGTGCTGGTGGTTGTCCTTAAGCGGCTTCATATAAGGAGTAATTTTCCTTTGCTTTTTGTGGTCCCGGAAAGTAACCTTTTTCCATTTCCAGGAATGTGCGCTTGTCAAGCAAAAATGTGCGCAGAAGGCGCTCTTCTCGAAGGATTAAGCGCACAATTTATCATTTAAGACTAGTTCAAATCTGATTTTCTCAAAACCTTAGAGAATTTAAATACTTCTTGATTCCATAATGTGTTCCTGCCCTATAAATCCTTAGGCTTGACATTAATTAATGTCATCTTCTGTTGTACGATTTTCCAGTATTAACACCAACCAAAATAAATCAAACAAACCTTTTACTTAATAACTAGCCTAAAATCAACCCTATAAAGCTAACAATTTCATATCCTTTGCAAAAAAATAAAGAGATCCCTCTCTGAGTCCAGGAAGGCTAGGTCCTAGGACTCTAAAGACTGGTTTCATGTTACCCTGTCATTTGGTTTGCCAATCTGCCAAATTACGGGACACCAACAATAGGGACTAAATTCCCCAGTATTGCGCCAACGTCCCCGGGATTTGAGCCACATTTTCTTGCCCAGAACCCAGGTCACTACCCAGAACATCATGAAAATTTCAGAGATGATAAATAACAATAGGACAATGATACAAAATAAATCACATCAACAAGAACTCATCTAGACCTCTCCTAGCCATGATAGGCATTTTTTCAAACATGTCACAAACATTGAAACTACAGGTGTAAACAACATATATGAGTATAGGGGTCTCATAATTATATGAGAATCGCTAAGCAACATTGCTCCCCTACATCATTAAATTCAATATCATATGTTTGACCATAGATACATTTTGCATTCATTTATAGGTAAAACATGGGTAGAGCCATATATCATCATTGTCAGCATGCATGCTTATAACCAACATAATAACAACATAAATACCATGGATACAAGAGAAACAAAATACGCATATAAACCAATATGTTTATACATCAAATACCAAGGGAACGATATTCTCATTAATAAATGTGAAAACCAACCAGGTATGGGACTTCCACGTTCCACCTGATCATAGATTGGATGAGCCAAATCTCTCTTCATCCAATCAGCCTTGTGCCATATTCCAAGCATGAATGTGGGATCTCATCAAACACATCAATCAAAACCAATCCATGCCTTCCAGAGGAAAAAATGTCTCAGCCCTCAACCAATTATATCACCTCATGGTCAGACATCACAACCAGAACAGATTAGTATCTACCCAAGTTGTTCCAGGGCTCCAGAGTTCTTTTTTCAACTAGGGCTTCCAATAATAGTAACTCAACCCCAACTGTTACAAGGCTTCCAGAGAATTTTTCCAACCATGGCTTCCAGGACTAGTAACTCAACCCACCTAGGGATTCTAGAGTGTTTGTCCAACCAAGGGTTATAGGACTAGTAGCTCAACCCATAGTTGTTCGTCGGGCTTCCAGAGCATTTGTCCAACCAAGGCTTACAGTAACTAATAGCTCAACCCACAACTAAAGGAACATGAGAAACAACCAGAAAACAAGCAATGAAAATGAATCCACAACACCATGGTTATCCAGGAAAGGAAAGGCTAGGAAAATCCACTATCAATCTGTTGAAGCCTCAGATTTCAGTTGCAACAACATGGGGGAAAACCACCTAGTCTGGACCTTACAGCAAGCCCTTTTCTATTTGGTGTAGTGGCTCTGACTAGGGATAAAGGGACCAGTTTCCTAATAAGGATAATGAGGATGTGTTTATTTATATTATGCAAACGGAAAAAATGATTTAATCTATCATATGCAGTGACTACATATCTATTCTACTATGTACTCGGGAGTATTCATTGTTTAATTTGATCTAGAAGGATATATTTCAACAATTTGTAATTAATATTATTCAATAGTTGAAAGAGATGAAAATTATGTAAAAATTATTATTTTGAAAAATTATTTTAATCAAAACAATTGTGAAATATATATCACATTCATAAGTTTTATCATATATGAGATAAGCAAGAATAGATAAATATTAGTACAAAAGTGCATTTAACATTTACTTATGATAGCAACTTTCATATATAATACAGATGAAAGATGATTGTCAATTAAAGAATTAGAATTCAACATAACGTGTAGAAATACCATATATGTGTTGTTCTACTCATAAAATCGATAGTAGTGTCTTCTCCTCTTCAAGTCAAAGAGATTCAATGAGTACAAAAATGCAACTTCAGTTAAACAACTTCAATATCAAGAGAAATCAAATTATTTTCCATTAATTCATCAAGGCATTCACAAACATACAAAAGTCCATTCCTTTGCAAATGTTTTTGACAAATTTATGGACCCTTCTCTAAATGCATGAGAAGGGTTTAAATACTAAACCGAATAGTTCCAAAATAGATTATTACATAAAAATTTGAGGAGGTTTCAAGCAACCTTCCTCATAGTAAGTAAACAAAACTACAATCTAGAAATAAAAATAAAAATATTACTTAAGATGGGTGATTTTCTTTAGTCATTTGATCTCTGAGGTGGAAAATATCTACCATCGGCTTCAAGTGAGTTGCTTATGTGATCCCGGATCTGACATGACCTTTAAACACGACATTTCAAAGTGCTGGAAGTGATTTCTTAGTGGAACCAATTAAGGATTGTAGATTCATGCACTGATGATTTGGTTTGATTAGAAAGTTCTAGTAATTTTCTTGATCTAACTTAGTTATCTTCTTGATAGCTTTTGCATGTGTCTCAGTCGTTTCCTTCCACTATGTTTCCAATAGTTTGAGCTCTAGAATCATTTCAGTTGTATATTCCTTGATAATTTCAACATTTAGAAGTTTTTTATTAACAAACTTGATGATCTCATTTTTTAGATTTGATGCCTTTGATGTTGCCTTCTCTTCCTTTCTCAACTGTATTTCCTAGTCTTTAAATAAAATGTCTTTGTGAAACATATCAATTTTCAGGAGATCAACTTTCTTTACTATATTAGATTCTTGCCACTCGATGAATTCAGAAATTTTATTTTGGAATTTTTCACAATCGAGTCTTCTGTTTGCCACTTGTTAAATCAAAATTTTACACAATACGAAATGGCAGCTAAGATTTGCTGACAAAAAGTCTCTTGATGCTACTTCAATTTTGCATTACATTCAAGTGCCTCTTTTATAAACTGTCCTGTTTCATGTTGCCTTTTAATCTTATCCATCATTGCCTCTATCTATGTATCCTTCTCAGAAATTTGTACTTGGTACTGCAACTTCAGTCTTTCAAAGCCTTTCTTGAACTGTGACATTTTCTTCTCAATTTGCTTACTAGTTATAAGCATTTCTTGTTCCATTTGTCTTTCCAGTTCTTGAAATTTATCTTCCTTTTGCTTGAGCAGACGTTGTACTTCTACTACTTTATCAATTGTGGAAATTGCATATGCACCTGCAAATTATGATAGTTTGGTAAGATGTCCTGTAGGATTGGAAAAAGTGTCTTTCGAGACAACATCTACTGATTCATTATTGAGATTTGTGACTGTTTCATCAACTCTTCTTCTCTTTCTTCTGTTTACTACAACTTTTTGATTTGGGTTGTAAAAAAAATCTAATGGAGGGATTTCCTCAATTTCTAAAATGATTTCTTTAGTTGTGTAGGCCAGGATGTTCTCCTGTTCCTGAAACTCTGGTATCTACTAAAGTGCCACTACAGTTTCTACTATATTCCTAGTTTTCTTAGGAGTTTTAAAACTTGTTGATCTTTCTGGATTAGGATTTTTTGGTGTCTGCAGTGCTTTAGTAAACTTCGTCTCTTCTGTGCTTAAAATCTGTACTTGAGGTTTCACTGTTTGTTTAGGTGTAGTTTGAACATGCTGAACTTCTTTTGCAGCTGCTTTTAATAGTTCAGCTTCACCAGTTTCTTCCTCAGTTTGCATATCAATTCATTTAAATACATTTGTTGAGCCACCTTTTTGTCAAATTTTTACAATATTTATCACGTAATTATATACTTGTACCTAGTGTTTTAATCATTTTTATCTTATTAAGCTAATAGTTAGAGGCATTCAAAGGAAATAGTTATGAATTCTTCTTGCTAATTAATTTGAAGATTATTTTGTGTAAAGTTCATTAATAATATGCCATCTTTGTGGTAGGTGAATAATTCATGTACTAGCACGAGTAGTGTAGGAATTCTTCCTGAAATGCATTTAAGTACATGTTCATCTCATGCACAGAAGCAACAACTCGAATTCAATATCAAAGATTAAAGAACTACATTTTGCACCTTTTGTCGAGTCTCAAGATGAGATGCAAGATGAATTCAAGGAATGGGATGATGTTCCATATAGCTATGGTTTTTTCCATTTTTCCATGGGATCCATGTACTTGGATATGCTATTTATTGGTTGGAGCTTGCACCAAATGATGCAAAGGTGGAGCATAGATGTTGACTGGATTAGTACATGCGTGAAGATTGTATGGCTTGCTACAGGGCTATTCATTTCGACATTGATTGCTCCAATTGTGTGGAAGAAAATAACTAACAATGTATTGACATCGAACTCAACATCAACAACCCATGTCTGATCATTTGATATTCAATTCATTGGCCACGACTTAGGATGCATTTTGAAAGTCTATATATAATTATTCAATATTTGTTATTTCCTTATACCATATGAGGCCTTGTTAAGGTTGTCATATAATAGAGAGCATCTATCCTCGGATTTCAAAGATATTCACATTTGTACATACTCTGGTTTTCAAGAATCGGCAAAGCCCATGCATGAATTTAGTAACTTTGAACGCTACAGTCACAAAAAAATGCCAATATGAAATTAATAATGACCCTATTGGGACATTCATTAGTACCTTAGGATTTGCATTTGGTGGCAACATATACCCAGAGGAGACTGCACTAGTTTTGAAGGCTTTAGGCTTTGATAAGAATACTCGAATTTGTATTCTAGTTGGTCAAAGCTATGGTGGTGAATTGACAGCCTTGCGTGCATTGTATCCAAACATTGTTTGCAAGGATATGCTCTTGAATCCAAAAAATTTGAAGCCTTTTCAGAATCATTTATCACAAATGGCTACATTTGATTATTTGGTGTCAATTGCAAGTGATTTCTTTATTCGTAGGTATGATGGGAACCTGGAAAAACTTCTTCAAGGGCACTGCGGATTTCTAGGATTCTGCTTGTGGCTTATTTTCTTTGGGAAGGAAAAAAGAAAAACCAAATATGCTCCCTCAATGAACCTAAATATGACCCAAGGGATGATGAATGCTCTTGTAGAAAGGTTCCAAACCTTGAGATTTGAAGGAGCACATTCGAGCTCTCGGCAAGGATCACATCCACATTCCTTTTCGAAGAATTTTATCGTGAAACCTATTGTTATGACTATATTTCACTATAAAAAATGGACATGCTTTGCATATGGTTGAACAAGAAATGGTAAAACATCAGATATTTTCCCATATATTGGTAAACTATAGTTAGTACGGTGCATTTATTGTTTGGGATGAACTAGGGTCGCTCGTGTAAATTCCCACATCGCGTGTAACGTTTTTTTGTATCATTGAATCCACATGGCTTCCATTTAAGAAAATTCAAGGTGGAATTACTCTCTTTTGGGATGCTCGACAGCCTTGAATACGAATCCATAAGAGATTTTGTTCTCACAAATAGAGGATTATAAAACACCAAATTCCAATTGTAACTAATGTTAGAAATACAGTGCATCCTTTGCCTCTCAAGCCAGCAATAAACAGTAATCATCTCATCATGCATTGATCTGAGCATAGCTAACAATATTATACTAGCTCTAATTTTTATATTATCCTCCAAATCATATTTCCTAGTTTCAAGAAAAAATTGTTTTAACAAATTGTGCTAAAATTGTAAGCATAGATCCGAGCAAGAAGGGGCAGCATTGCTGCTATAAAACCGAGGGTTGTGCACTGAGAAAGGGGCCGAATATTCTAAGATTGAGATCCCACAATGAATTTGGGAGCAGAAGACAAAATATTGTAATGGAGAGCTAGCTGGTAAAATTAGGATTGTTTCTATCTGTGACTTATGTCAATTGAATCCCAAACTCTGTTTTAAAAATATATACATGATCGCCTTCACGTTGTGAGTGTGTGAGAACATGTGTTGTTGCCATGGTTAATTCCAAACTCTTTCTTTGATTATTTAAATATTTCTTTCATTGAAATAAGTCAGCTTACTCTAGGCGTGGGAGGGCCCACCACCTTTGGAGATAAGCTTCATTAAACAGTCAGGTAGCTAGATTACATAACTTAAGGATTGCTCTCCTATGTTAAAGGTCTCTGATTCATTTTATCACCTAGTTCACATTTTAACATAGATCCATGCTTTGTTTCTCTATTTGGAATCATATTTATTCATATTTATAATTGGAGAATCCACAATATAGGAATATAATGATTTCTGAATTTTATCGGAATTAGAATAGATTTTAATGCTTTGAATTTGAGTATGTTAATACTGCCAATTTATAATATTGATTCAAGGCTTGCATTACTTAGTTTCTTTTCAACTTTTTCAGGATTTAATGCTCATTTTATTTTTTTATGCATCCCGAGAGTTTGTTTAGTAATTAGATCTCTTTTTAATTAGAATATTTCTTGTTTTCATAGTGTAATCAATTTCTTTATAAGAGTAAGTATGAGTGTGAATTCGATTGTGAAAGGAGAGATATCAAGTCTAATGCAGAGTGATTTAGCTTTCATTATGAGTTACATGATTTCAAAGAGTGAGCTTGCTTTTGAATAATTCATTTCATCTAGATTAAATTATTTTAATTGAAGGTTTCTCACAAATTATTTACAATGAGATTTTTAATAGGATCTTTTAGATGTTATTTCACATGAAGTGAAGCGGTTTTCTTCCAGCAATAGTTAGAACTTTCCTTTGTTTGTTTGAATCATGAATTTGCTATCAAGAGTAGTTCTAGTTAGTTTAAGGTGTGAAGTGATCATTAGAATAATGTGTTTCCTTTTGTTTATCTCAAGTTTTAGTTTCAAGTGTTAGTTTCAAGTTAATGGGAGGAGAAAATAGATTAGGGGTTGCAAAATATCATAGAATATTTAAAAAGTAGAATTATGAGGTTATCCAGCTACAATGCGAGAATGTTATATGATTGAGGATTTCTTTGTATTTCCTTATAGTTTCATTGCAGTGTGAAGTTTGAAGTGAATGTTAGATACAATTTAAAGTACAACTTCTTCTTAAGTACTGAACAAATTAACTAAATAGGAATCTTAAATTACTTTTAGAAATTGAATTTGATTATTCATTTTTCCTCATCAACCAGTGATATTGATTTCTATTTCGGAAGATTGAATTTAACTACCAAGATTGCAGGAAGTGTGAATATGATGGCTTGATAAAATTAGTTAAGTAGGTCCTCTTTCCAAGATTGTTTATTTGCTAGAAGATATGTGTTTCATTCCAGTACCTAGTTTATCGTTATTAAGGGAACTTATATATACTCTAATCATTAAGCTGAACCAACACACACTAAAACTCATGTTTACGACTCCCAGATTGAAAATTAAATATTAAGAGATTTAATCTGACAATTAAACTCTCAACAACATCTTTAATTATCTTCTAAGGGCTTTCATTTTTGCTTTCAGATTCATTATCAAAATGATCTGAACTTTGAGACTAGTGTTGTGAACGCTCTGAATCTCTAATTTATTTTCCTTGTAACTCATATTTTGAAATCTCTATTTCTTCATCCTCTAAACTTATGCTGGGAGTTGGCCTTCTGACATCTTCAATAAGTAATAAGTCCAATGGGATTGTTTCTAACCTCTTGTTTCTGTATTCATGGAAATATTTAAGGTCTATTACATTAAGCTTATTGGATGCCATTTTTAACACATCAGCAAACTTCTCTACTCCTTCAAATAAATCATCAAGAATATCCTTTTCATTCATGAAAGGTTTAAGTTTACTATTAGTGGTAAAATTTTGGACCACATCATTAGGATCATATGGCCTCCTTGGCATTAAAGCTAGATTCAATGAAGTAATGTTTGGAATTTATTTCACTGCATGACATATGTCAAAAAGGGTGAAGGTACCACACTGTAATGGAATGTAGGCCAATTGGCTTTCTTAGAATCTCTGATCTGCTTGGTTATACCATTTTCAATAGTTTTATAAGAAATTTCTCTAGCTAGGAGCTTATCAGGAACATAGTAGGGCATAACATGAGGGGGAGAAAGACTCCCAAAAATTCTGACATAAGTAAAATTTTCCTCACCAAACCATCTACCCACATGTATAATATCTGTACTGGATTCTTTAGAAATTCTCAGAGCTCTCTCATTAAAAATTCTCTGATGGACGGGAAACATAACTCCATGACAAATTTTGTAGAAATTCAAATGGAATTCAGACTCCCACAGGGATTTATGATAAATATGAATGGGGTTAGGGTCTTGGCTAGTCCACTTCCAACCCATAGTAGGAAATTTTTAGCAGAAACATATAGCATCCATGATATATGCGCTCCTGTAAAAAGGAGGGATTGTCCTAGTCAAATAGACTCTATTTTTTCTGTAATCCATAATGGTTTTGGCCAAATTATCAGATAAATTTTTTTCCCAATTCATGATAGAAGAATTGAAGATTGCGTCAATTAAAGGAACCCATTCAATAGAAAATCTAGTGGTATCAGGTCTAGAAAATAATCTACATATCATTCTTGCAGCATAACAATAAGGTGATGGAAATTGCGCTATTGGGTACATATCGAGTTTGTCCCACTTTAGCTTGCCTTGATACTCATTCCATCCTTTCACCACCTTCATTAGTTCTTGATTCTTTTTTGTAAATCTTTCCAAGAAAGCTTTATCATAAGTTTTATGTGGCATAGGCAGATGATACATTCTTCGTAAATCCTCAGCGGTGAATGAACCCATGTTCTCTAGCTTGGAATTTTTTAATTTCATGTCTGCAATGTTGAGGTTTTCGATGACCCAGTTTACCATATCATTGTATGGTAAGATAGTTGGCCTTTCCACTATCCTATGGAGAAATGAACATGCAACTTCGAAGTACTAAGAAGGTTCTGATGAAACAACCTCATCTGCCATTGCTATTTTCTTTAGTTCTCTTGGTTGTTCTCCTTCAAACACATTATACATGGCTTTCCATGAAGAACTTCCACAGTCCTTATTGAATGTTGTGTCTGAAAATAATGGAGGCATGTGTCTGAGTTCAGAAGTGGATACTTGGGAAACTGATTTTCCTCTCTTTGGCATTCCTGTTGATATCACTTCCTTAGGTAGTTTCTTGAATTCAAGCAAGACAAGTAAACTTAGATTTGAGATGAGGAGAAAAAGGACAAAGAATAGAGTTAGATATAAATAGAAAACCTGGCGCTTTAATTTAAAACACGCTTAAGGATGATAGCAATCTTTTCGAATCCTGTACCCATTAAATGCCATTAATACCCTTTAATTGTTTATCAAATCATTTACATATCTTACCCAATACGTCGAATTGAGTGATTTAAGTCATTAGATTTTATTAATGGATCAATTTATTAATGATCAGTTCAAGCACTTTAGTAATAAATGATATGGCACAAATCGCAATTTTTACCAATGATCAATATTATATGTCTTCACCCTAGGTGTATGCGAAATGCACTCTGCACAAATCGCACATCGAACTTTATCACGACAAATATAAATTTCATTTGTTTTGCTGCTACAGAATGAGATATGTGCTAAAACTCAAAGTATGGCACTCTATCGGATTTTACGAAAATGTTTCATTGTTCATCTATTGTCTTATTGGGTTCGACTCATCGCAAATTCCTTTTAAAATGATATAAGATTGTCTTTTAAGGAGGCGCGACGCTATTTATAACTTTAAGGGTTTTCTAAACTTTTCAACGAGAATAAAAAATAATTCAAAATATTGAAGTGCTTATTGCAATGCACAATTCTTATATGTGTTTTAATGTTTTTCAACTTGTGAACTTTGTGATTTGCGCTAAGCGTAATGAAATCAAAGAGAAAGGGGTTCATGCCATTATTCTTTAATTTTAGAACTTACCGCTAAGTGAAGTAATGCTTCTTAGACTCTATTTTTTTTTTTAAAGGGTCCCCATTTATTATTAAAATAAATGTGGGGTGTTGTATAGTACAACAATTGACGATTCACTTGGGAGAACCAGTTATCTCTGATCAGTTTTTTGAAATTTCTATAACTTTTCAAAATAAAAATAGTTGCATGAGTGAATTTCAATACAAATAATATTTCACTAAGTAATAAAATCTCACTTGATTATAATCCATAAGGTTTCCTATTTAAAATGAAAATATGAGAATCTATATCTGTCTTTACTAAGTTCAAAAAGATAAAGCAAGGGGCTCATTCAGATTAGCTTTATATATATATATACTCATTTATCACAGGTAGAGCCTCTGATACCAGTAGGAATTTAAAGCCTGGTTAGGGATACCTTTTACCCATCAATGATTCATTATCCCATCCAGCTAATATTGCAATCTTCCAAAATAAGTTTAAAATTATATACTTTATCTCTATGGAAACTTGTTTTCTTTTTTGTAAATAATTTTGATGTATTTTTTATCACTTAAAAGCCATTGCCTTGGTTTGGTAACCAAATATTGACAATGCCATTCACTTGTTGTAACTAAAATGATCAAGTTGGCTATTGATGAGACCCCTTGCCTTTTGATATAATCTTAAGTCATTTCCCTGTTTTGGTAGGTAGTATTGGTAATGTCAGTTTAACTATTTTCCTATGAACATGGTAAACAAGATCATGATGAGACTTATTATTTTCTATGCTTTAGTATATTTTTTGAATTACATTCTAAAAAATAGAAAATTCATCGAGATGGGGTGAATCATTGGCCCTTTTGAGGGTTCTAGATGATAATTTTAGAGTTTAAGATTGCTTATCTATAAAGAGTCTTTACTATGTTAAATATTATTTTCTTGACTAATAGTAGAGTAACCATACTTTATAAAAGTGAGAGTTTATCAAAGAATAAATAACTTCAATGGAATTAAATTTTTCAATGAAATCAAATCTATTTGAGATTCTATTTTTTCAATTCTTTCCTTAACAATACTTATTTATAGAAGCAATAATTAAAAAATATTCTCTGAGATCTTTATTTGAAAAGCCAAAAGTAAGTACCATTTAACTTTTATTTTCCTAAGAAAATAAAAGACAATAGTATAAAGGGAATAAAAGGGGTTACCTCATATGAAAAATATTTCTTTAAAATTTTCCCATTAACAGGCAAAGAATCTCTTTTGCCTAATAGGTCTTGCAACAAAAATATCGATGGGCCTATTTCCTCTATGATTTGAAATTGTCCAAGCCACAGTCTTTTGAATTTGGTATGTTTACCTTTTTCCTCATGTGACTTATCCCATTTTAGTACCAGATCAATAATTTGAAATGTTTTTCGAGTGACAGAAGTTGTATCAAATGAAGCTTTAACCAAATTTTGATGATGTGCATGAGTAACTTTAGCCTTTTCTCCTTCCTCTTCAAGTTTGAGGATTTGGAATTGTCTTACTTGCAAAGAAGAAGAGGGTAATTCATCAATAAATTGGACCAAGGTAAGAGAAGGAATAATTACATTAGTAGGAAGGAAAGCTTCTTTCCCATAAACAAGGTTAAATGGAGAAGTACCAATGGAGGCCTTCTGAGTTATTCAATCTGCCAAAAGAGCGAATGTTAATGATTTGTGCCAATTTCTTTGGATCTAGTCCACATTTCATTTAATGATCGTAATAAGGTTTTTATTAGTTGATTCTGCTAAACCATTTACTTGAGGATAATAGTTAGCAGAATATTTGAGTTTAAAACCTCTTTTAATGGAAAATTCTATCATAGCAGTTCTGAGAAACAAAATGCATTGTTAAACATCAAAGTTGTAGATAAACCAAATCTGGTTATGATAAAATGATCAATGAATTCAATAATATTCTCACAGTTGGCTACTTTTAGTGGAATTGCTTCTGCCCATTTGGTAAAATAATCGGTAGCTATGAGGATGTATTTATGTTGTTCAGAAGAGTTAGGAACAATCTCACCAATTATATCTAATCCCCATTACTCGAATGGTTTTTTGATATTAACTGGTTGTAATGGAAAAGTTGGTTTCCTTTGTCTTTAAGATGCACTTTGGCAGAGTTTTCATTTCCTCGCATAATCATGATAATTTTTTAATAATGTTGGCCAATAGTAACCTGTGTGCAGGATTTTATGTGTTTTCATATTTCCTCCAAAATGTGCTCCAGCTGGTCCATCATGGAGTTCCTGCAAGACTTGAGTCTGCTACAGTTTTCTCTAAGCTACATGGGGGCATATCCATTTTTCAAATAAAATTTAAGATCAACATATTAAGACTGACCATTGTTGAGGCTTACCTCAGACACTTGTACATCATTACCTAATTCTGCTTCTGATGATAAATGGGATTCTCCTGTTAGCACTCTGCAAAATCCTTGACCTCTAATAATTTTAGAAGGTCTAATTTCTACATCATATTCTTGCAAAGAAGTTACCCAGTTATCCATTTTGTCTCCTATCTCTCTTTGCATTAATAATTGAATTACTACAGAGAATGGAAATACTATCTTGGTATGAGTTTTGAGAATAAATGGCCTAAAATGATTTATATATTTGAAGACAAAAAATTCTTGTTTCTCAACAGATGAATAGATTCATTCTGCACCTTGCAAATTGGAACTATAAAATGATATTGCTACTTCAATTTGTTGGTTATTGAGTTGTGTCAAAACAGCAGCATATGATGTATCTGATGAGAATGTATATAAAGTGAAAGGATTAAGAAAAATAGGAGTAGTCAAGAATGGAGCATTGATAATAGATTGTTTGATTAATTAAATTCTTCTCTTTCATTATGTCCCCATTTGAAGACTGATTTTTTCTTAATAATTGTGTGTAAAGGTAAGCTTATCTACGAGAAGTCAGGGACAAGTCTTTTTACAAAATTTATCTGTCCTGGGAATGACTGCATGGTTTTATTATTATGAGGAAAAGGGATTCTTTTAATTTCTTCGATTCTTTTAGGATCAATATAAATACCCTTTTTGGACACAATGAATCCTAAAATTTTTCCTTCATTTAAAGTGAAATAGGACTTCTTCAAGCTAAATGAGATTCCATACTTTTTCCATCACTCAAAGACTTGTTTTAGGTCATTTTCAGGATTGGTTCTTTGTGTAGAAAATAATGTGATGTCATCTAGATAAATCACCACTGATTTTTTAATGAGTCCTATAAAATTTGTGTCCATGGCTCTTTGGAACGTGGCACCTGTATTGATTAACCCAAATGGAATTTTCTGATAGGCATAAGTTCCCCACTTAGTCCTGAACGTGGCCTTTAATCTGTCATCTAGGTGTACCAGGATTTGGTTATATCCTAAAAACCCATCTAGAAAAGACATAAGTTTAGAACCAGTTACAGTTTGCAGTATAGGTTCCATGGTTGGTAATGGAAAATTGTATTTATGAGTTGCTTTATTTAGATTTCTAAAATCAATACAAATCATAATGTCACCATTTTTCTTCGTGACAAGAACCATATTTGATACCCACTTTGAATGTCTAACTGGAAAGATGATTTTATCTTTGAGGAGCTTATTCTACACTGTTTTAATTTGAATTTCAAGATTACGATCAATTTTTCTCAAGTTTTGTTGTATTGGTTTCTCATATGAAATCATAGGGATAGTATGTTGGATGAAAAAGTGTCATATGTCTTGAGATCAGTATAATCCCAGGAAAAAACACTTTTGTAGGTCTTTAATAACTTGACAAACGATATTTTTTCTTCAGAAGACAGACCCAGACCTAAGTTGACATTTTGTGGTTTATCATCGGTTCAAAGATTTACTAGCTCAAATCTTAAAGTTGAACTTTGAGTTTTGGAATTAGTAACCTTATTGAACCTTTCTTTTAAATCATAAAGGTCTTCGCGTTTGACAACTAACTTTGGTATTGGATTTTCATCATGTTCTTCCTTTATCTAAATGTCATGTTCATGCTCATAGAGGATTTGATCATCATAAGATCCTTCAGATGTGAGGAAATCTATGATATTAGATTCATGATTAAAGACTCTCTAATTAGTAATATTATTAGGAACAAATGGTCTAAAAATCAACTCAATAGAAAATATATCAGGACTAAATTCTTGAGATGGAATTAATTTCGATGCTGCATTGGCCAATAAATCTACACTAGCATTTTGTATTCTGCATACAGAGGAGATGTTAAAGGCTAAGAAATGAGAATTCAAATCCTGGACTAATGACTGATAACTTTTAAGATGTCCAGAATGAAAATGGATCGCATTTCTTACTTCTTTGATAATGGTTTCTGAATCTCCAAATACTTGCAGATATTTAATGCCAATGTCGATTTCTTTATACAAACCTTGAATTAGTGATTCATATTCAGATGTATTGTTTGTGCATTCAAATTCTAGTCTGCAGGTTAGCATGGTTTTTTCTCCTTCAGGGCTTATCAAAATACATCCAGCTCCTGCACCATATTATGATTTAGAATTGTCAAAATAAATAATTAGCTACCAGTTTATTTACAAAATATTTACATCTAGAAGTGTCTGTTTGGGAAAAAATTTCAATTTGAGAGATAATCGCGTTATCGAAGAAGGGTGATGGTTGAGCATTAAATTTTCCAAGGAATGATTCTACCGAATAATTTCCAATAATATTATTATTTATTTCTATTAGCTCGTTGATTCCTTCAAGATCAATAACTGTATGTTTCATGAATTTCTCACAGTCTAATCAAATTTGGTTTGGCTTTCCATTGTAGAGAAGCCACATGTGTGACCAGTCTATTGTGAAATATCCATGAATTTTCTCATACCAGTCCCTGATCAATACTAAAACATAAAATTCAAGAATATTAGCTACCAAGGTATCAATTATCTAGGAAACCTTAGGGTTTAATCATAATCTAATGGAAAAAGAATTTATTTCTCCTACAACCTCTATTTTTTTCATATCGAGTTGTACTATATGAATAGGAGAATTTTGAGGAGTTATGTTCAATTTAACACATACTGATTTTGGCATGATATTATAAGAAGCCCCTGAATCAATTAAGAAATTGTGGACATTCTTATTAAATATTTCATAAGTCAAGAGGAATGGAGGAGTATGGGAAATAGATCGGTCACCTATCATAATGAGATCTGTGGCATCTATTTCATTTGAAGGATAAGGGGGTTTACCCATATGATTAGCATCTTGAACTACTACTAGAGCATGTAAGGAGGATGCAAGAACTACATTAAAATCTCTAAGTAAAATATTTTGCTACTGTTTAAATTTAGTAAGTTCATAGATTGAGATATTAGCCCTAGTATTTTTCATATCTTCCACTATATTATATTCAATGGTGTCAGAGAATACCATTGTCTTTTATGTAGATGGAATATTTGAAGGAGGAGGGTTAGTTTGTGAAGCTTTAGATGTAGACTTCTTACTTACTGTTTTTTCTTTAGGAGGAGTTAAATTATTCTGTTTTTGAGTAGGATGCATTGCATCAGTGGTATTCTTGCTTCTTGTACTAACGGGTAAAGCTTTGTGTTATTCATTATTTGGTAGGATGAAATCCCACATGCCCTTTGGTTCAACTTCTTCATCGACTTCAGTTTCTTCTTCCTTTGTTTTCTCCTCTTTTGTGTCTTGATTAGACTCAACATTAGATATAGTGTTGGGTAGTTGAGAAGTAGGAGACTGATTTTTCTTGAAGGGCCTGAAATTCTTCTTAGTACTATAAATTTTAGCAAATTTCTCTTAAATGTGTGCCATTTCATTTGTCATGGTTTTTAGTACTTTCTGGAGTCCTTCTACTTCAAAAGGATATTTTGGTGGATTTTTCTTTGAATCGTCTTTAAAAGAAACTTTCTTGGATTTCCTGTCTTCTTGAGAACTCTTCTTTTCAAGGGCTATAATTTGTTTCTCTACAAAAAAATCTTCCTTCATGTTTTCTGCTAATGTAGCTAAATTTTCCCTATCAACAAAAATGGCTATGTTAGAGGGAAGAGAAGAAAAATACCACTCAATTTGGACCTCAGCACTAGGAACTGATGTAGTAGGGATTTCATTGAGTAACTTATTAAATCTAGAATTGAAGCCTTTTATTTTCTCTCATGTTTTAGCCTTGAGATTTGATAAGTCGTTGATGAGCGATGTAGTGGTTCGATCATATCCAGATTCCAAACTTAGCTAAGAATTATTCTTCCAACATATTCCATCTAATTATAGAGCGAGCAGGTAATGAAAAATACTAGGATCCTGCAGATCCTATGAGAGTATATGGAAATAATCTGACTACATAGTCTTCTTTAGTTACCTCTTTCAAATTGATGGCTAACATATAATTATGGGATTTTCTTTAGCTCGAAGACCATCATTTGGATTGATATTAGGTAACCATCTTTCACGGTATTTAGGAAGAGGGTGAAGAGGATCAGACATTTGTACAACACCTAGATTATTCCATGGTTGTACATTTGATGGAGGTTGTTGGCCTTCCATTAGATCTTGGGTGGAGATGATGAGTTGAAGAAGAGGCAGGCTGAGTGTTTGAACTAGTTGAAGGTGAAGTAGTTTGGGTACTGGAACTATTTAAATTAACACTGATATTTGTAATAGAAGTTGTTGAAATGAAAGGAAGTAATGGAGATGAATGAGGTAGATTATTGGATAAGGCCTTGCTTTTGGATTACTCTAATAGTATTATTTATTTTCCTTTGAGAAGTATCAATAGGAAATTAAAAAGGAGGTATACATGTCTTCTGAGTTTCCAATCAAGTTAATATTCATCCTGGTTGTAAAGAAGATGAAACACTAATTTTAGATGTTTGAGAAGTTCTAGGATTTTTAGCAAAAATAGATACTCTCTCTAACTTTTTGATCAAAGACTGAAATTCTGGGGAGTTATGGTGATAATCTAAAGATAATATTGGTTGAGTTTCATTAGGAGATTTAGGAGAAGGATTTTCAACTCCAGATCTTAATGATTTAGATCTAGATAATGATATGGAAGTTGGTGAAAATATAGAGGGAGAGTGACTTTTAGATCAGTTTTTCGATTGATTAGATATCTTTTCCATTCACGGACATTCAGGCCCTCCTTCTGGAGCCAAAATTTTGAAGCCTCTGATTTTCGTTGCAAAAACATGGGGGGAAACCACCAGGTCTAGAACTTAGAGGAAGTCATTTTCCATTTGGTGTAGTGGCTCTGACTGGGGATAAAGGGACCAGTTTCCCAATAAGAATAATGAGGGTGTGTTTGTTTATAACATGCAAATGGAAAAAAATGATTTAATATATTATATGCAGTGACTAAATATCTACTCTACGATATACCTAGGAGTATTCATTATTTAATGTGATCTAGAAGGATATCTTTAGAAATTGGTAATGAAGATTATTCAATAGTTGAAAGAGATGAAAATTACGTAAGAATGATTATTTTAACAAAGTAGTTTAATCAAAAAAATTGTGAAATATATATCACATTCATAATTTTGATCATATATGAGATAAGTAGCCATAGATTAATATCAGTACAAAATTTCATTTAACATTTACTTATGATAACAACTTTCATATATAATACAGAAGAAATATGATTGTTAATTCAAGAAATAAAATTCAACATAACGTGTAGAAAACCATATATGTGTTGTTCTACTCATCAAATCGATAGCAGTGTATGCCCCTCTTCAAGTCAAAGAGATTCATTGAGTACAAAAGTGCAACTTCAGTTAAACAACTTCAATATCAAAAGAAATCAGACTATGTTCCATTAATTCATCAAGGAATTCACAAACATACAAAGGTGCAGTCCTTTGCAAAGGTTTTGACAAATTTTTGGACCCTTCTCTAAATGCATGAGAAGGGTTTAAATACTAAACCGAATAGGTCCAAAATATATAATTACATAAAAATTTCAGGAGGTTTCAAACAAAATTCCTCGTAATAAGTAAACTAAACTAAAATCTAGAAATAAAAATAACAATATTACTTAAGATGGTTGATTTTCTTTAGTAATTCGATCTCTAAGGTCGAAAATATCTACCATCGGCTTCAACTAAGCTGGTTGTGTGGTCCTGGATCTGACCTCGCCTTTAAACACGACATTTGAAAGTGTTGGCATCGATTTCTTAGTGGAATCAGTTAAGGATTGCAGATTCATGCACTACTGATGAGGTTTGATCAAAAAGTTCCAGTAATTTTCTTGATCTAACTTAGTTATCTTCTTGATAGCTTATACATGTGTCTCTATGCTTTCCTTCCATTGTGATTCCAATAGTTTGAGCTTTGGGATCATTTCAGATATATATTCCTTGATAAGTTTAGAATTTAGATTTTTTCTATTAATCGACTCGATGATATCATTTTTTAGATTTGCTTCCTCTGATGTTTCCTTCTCTTCCTTTCTAAATGTATTTCCCAGTCTTTAAATAAATTGTCTTTGTGAAACTTATCAATTTTTGGGAGATCATATTTCTTTCCTATATCATATTTTTGCCATAGGATGAATTCACATATTTTCTTTTGAATTTTTTCACATTCCAGTCTTTTGTTTAGCACTTGTTGAATCAAAATTTTATTGGTTTCACAATATGAATTGGTAGTTGAGATTTGTTGACAAAAAGTCTCATGTTGTTGCTTCAATTTTTCATTCCATTCAAGTTCCACTTTTATAAACTATCATGTTTGAGGCTGCCTTTTAAGCTTATCCATCATTTCATCTATTTGTGTATCATTCTCAGAAATATGTACTTGGTACTGCTACTTCAGTCTTTCAAAGTATTTCTGGAACAGTGACATTTTCATCTCAATTTTCTTACTGGTATTAAGCTTTTCTAATACCACTTGTCTTTCCAATTCTTGAATTTTATCTTCCTTTTGTTTGACTTCTACTGCTTTATCAACTATGGCAGTTCCATATGCACCTGCAAACAATGATATTTTGGTAAGATGTTCTATAGGATTGGAAAAAGTGTCTTTCGAGACAACATCTGTTGATTCATTATTGAGATTTGTGATTGTTTCATCAACTCTTCTTCTATTTCTTCTCTTTACTATAGCTTTTTTATTTGGGTTGTAGAAAATGTCTAATGGAGATATTTCCTCAATTTATAAAATGATTTATTCAGTTGGGTAGGTCGAGATGATCTCCTCTTCCTAAAAATTTGGTATCTGCTGAAGTGCCACTACAATTTCTACTATATTCTGAGTTTACAAACTTGTTGATCCTTCTGGATTAGGATTTGGTGGTGTCTGCAGTTCTTTAGTAAACTTTGTCCATTCTGTGCTTAAATTTTGTACTTGAGATTTCACTGTTTGTTCAGGTGTAGTTTGAACATGATGAGCTTCTTTTGAAGATTATTTTAATTGTTCAGATTCACCATTTTCTTCCTCAGTTTTCATATCAATCCCATTAATTACATCTTCAATTATATTCTCAAGGCTTTCATTTTTTATTTCAGATTCATTATCAAAATGATCTAAACTCTCAGACTGGTGTTGTGAATGATCTGAGTCTTGAATTGATTTTTCTTGTGACTCATCTTGTGACATCTCTTTTGCTTCATGGTCTAAACTTATGTTGGGAGTTGGACTTCTAACATATTCAATAAATAACAAGTCCAATGGGATTGTTTCTAACCTCTTATTTCTGTATTCATGAAAAGCTTGAAGGTATGCTACACTAAGCTTATTGAATGCCATTTTTAACACATTTGCAAATTTCTCTACTCCTTCAAATAAATCATCAAACATATCCTTTTCATTCATGAAAGGTTTAAGTTTATGATTAGTATTAAGATTTTGGATCACATCATTAGGATCATACGGTATCCTTGGCATTAAAGCTAGATTCAATTAATTAATGTTTGGAATTTCTTTCACTGCATGACCTATGTAAAAAATGGCGAAGGTACCACACTGTAACGGGAATGTAGACCAGATGAATTTCTTAGAATATCTGAGCTACTTGGTTATACCATTTACAAGAGTTTAATATGAAATTTCTCTAGCTTAGAGCTTATGAGGAACATAGTAGGGCAGAACATGAGGGGGAGAAAGACTCCAAAAAACTCTTGACGTAAGTAAAATTTTCCTCACCAAACCATTTGCACATAGTAGAATATATGTACTGTCCTCTTTAGAAATTCTAGGAGCTCTCTCATTAAAAATGGTCTGATGGATGGGCAACATAGCTCCATGAAATTTTTGTAGAAATGTAGATGGAATTTAGACTCCCATAGGGCTTTATTTTAAATATAAAGGGGGTTAGGGTCTTGGTTAGTCCACTTCCAACCCATAGTAGGAAAGTTTGAGCAGAAACATATAGCATCCATGATATATGTGCTCGTGTAACAAGGAGGGATTGTCCTAGTTGAATGGACTCTATTTGTTCTGTAATCCATAATAGTTTTGGCCAAATCATCAGATAAAATGTTTTCCCAATTCATGATAGAAAAATTGAAGATCGTGTCCATTAAAGGAACCCATTCAATAGAAAATCTAGTGGTATCAGTTCTAGAAAATAATCTACATATCATTCATGTTTCATAACAATAAGGTGATGGAAATTGCACTATTGGGTACATACCAAGTTTGTCCCGCTTTAGCTTTCCTTGATCCTCATTCCATCCTTTCAGCACCTTCATTAGGTCTTGATTTTTTTTTGTAAAGATTTCCAAGAAAGCTTTATCATAAGTTTTCTCTGGAATACGTAGTTGATACATTGTTCATAAATCCTCGGTGGTGAATGAACCCATGTTCTCTAGCTTGGAATTTTTGAATATCCTGTCTGCAATGTTGAGTTTGTCAATGACCCATATCAGTGCATGGTAAGATATTTGACCTTGCCATTATCCTATGGAGAAACGAATAGGAATATTCGAAGTAAGAAGGTTTTGATGAAACAACCTCATCCATCGTTGTTGTTTTCTTTAGTTCCCTTGGTTGTTCTCCTTCAAATGGATTTTACATGGATTCCCATGAAGAAATTTCACTGTCGTTATTGCATGTTGTGTCTGAAAATAATGGAGGCATGTTTGTGAGTTCAGAAGAGGATACCTTGGAAACTAATTTTCCTTTCTTTGTCATTTCCTGTTGATATCACTTCCTTAGGTAGTTTTTTGAATTCAAGCAATATAAGTAAATTCAAGTTTGAGATGAGGAGAAAAGGGACAGAGAATAGAGTTAAATAGACATAAATAAAAAATCTAGCGCTTTAATTTAAAACATGCTCAAGGATGATATAAAACTTTTTGAATCCTGTACCCATTGAATGTCGTTCATACCCTTTAATCATTTATCAAATCATTTACATATCTTACCCAATACATCGAAACAAATGATTTAAGTAGTTAGATTTTATTAATGGATCGATTAATTAATGATCATTTCAAGTGCTTTAGTAATAAATGATATGGTGCAAATCACAATTTTTACCAATAATCAATATGATATGTCTTCACCGCAGGTGTATGCGAAATGTGATCTGCGCAAATCGCACATCGCGGTTTATCAAGATCGATATAACTTTCATTTGGTTTGGTACTATGGAATGAGATATGCGCTAAAACTCAAAGCATTGTGCTATATCAAATTTTACAAAAATGTTTCATTGTTCGTTTATTGTCTTATCGGGTTCGACTCATCGCAAATTCCTTTTAAAATGATATAAGTTTGTCTTTTAAGGAGGTGCGATGTGATTTATAACTTTAAGGGTTTCCTAAACTTTTCAACAGGAATTACAAATAATTCAAAAGGATTGAAGCGCTTATCACAATGCGCAATTCTTATATGTTTTTTAACTTTTTTCAACTTGTGAACTTTGCGATTTGTGCTAAGCACAATGAAATCAAAGCGAAATGGCTTCATGCCTTTATTATTTAAGTTTAGAACTTACCGCTAAGTGAAATAATGCTTCTTAAACTCCATTTATTTTTTAAAGGGTCCCCATTTATTATTAAAATAATGGAGGGTGTTGTATAGTACAACACAATCCAGGAAATCCTCCATGAAAATGATAGATCATGACTTAGAAACCACATGCATACACCATCATGCCAAAACTAGTGAGTAAAACATACATGTAAATCAGTACCTACAATGAAAACCCGTTGTAACTGTTGATCTCGATATCCTCTTTCACTTTCCTGCTCTTCCTTTGCCTTCTTTATCCATATCACCAAGTATGCCACACTCTCCAAGAGTGCTCCAAGAAAATTCAAAGTATCCAAGAGTATGAGAGAGAGAGAATAATGAGAGAGTTCCAAGAATTCACTGTAAAAATATACCAACTGATCCTCAGAAGCCTTTTTGTAGATGAGGCCTATATTTTCTTCATTTTACATTAATTTCCTTCATTTTCCTCCTCACATGCAACATGTGACATTTCACTCCCTTTTTTCCTAATTTCCTTTTATTTTCATAAATAAATGTGCAAAAATTACTTTCTATCTCTTTAATTCCTTAACCATTTCCTTTTTCGATTTCCATAGCCATAATCAACCATGTGAACACCCACACTAGGGTTTTTTTCCGAACATTCAACTTGGAATGTGTTTCCCATCAACCATGATTATTATTTTAACTTTATTACATTAAATTTTCACCAGGGCTTTTACACCTCCATGAGTGTTCCAAGAAAATTCTAAGTGTCGAAGAGTATGAGAGAGATAATAGAATGAGAGCTCCAAAAGATGAACTAAAAAAAGGCTAAATTGACAAAAGCTTAACTATCAAAAGCCATGAATTGATCCTCAAAAGCCTTTCTATTATGAGACCTATATTGTAATACTCCCAATTTTTCCACAAGATAATTGGAATATTAGAGTTCTTAATTTCCATAATTAATTAAGTAAACAAGAGGGTGGAGGGACCCAGAAAACCCATAGATAAATAAAATCAACTTTTTATGTGTGAATGTGGATATTTCATATCTAGATCTACATAATGGAGTAGTGGAGTAGCTACTTAATGTGAAAGGAGTGGAGATCATGTCTCATTAATGGGATATATCATGAAGGTTGAAACAATCAACTAAGATCATGGAAGGAATCAAATGTAAGATCATAGAGCATTCATGATGAGATGATGGACGAAGTGGTGCATTAATGCACACATGATGGAGAGGGTGATCACTACATTCATACATGATGGAGATCATGGAGAGACAACGTAGTCAACATGGAGACCTATGTCCACATGTACATCACAGTTATGAGGTGAGCCAAGGCATGGGAAGGTTCACAAACTATATAATGAAGATGAAGGCAACATTAGAGGCAGGTTTCAGATTATTATTGATGTGTGATATGTTTAGATATGGATTTTTCATTTGACATTCCAAGCATGCTTGAGTTGTTTAGCTAAGTCTGCAGTGTTGTTTAGCACAGGGTGTTTCCGAGCGGAAATCCCACCCTTACCCATGGGGGACTTGTGTGCCTACTTTGGGAAGTTTTTATATTGAGCTACATTCATCATCATGCATTGGTACCATATTGTTCCTACTTTTTCCAGAACATCCATATTCATAAATTGCACATTTCTGAAGATCAGTTTGAGAGGAGGAGGTTGTCTTTTAGTATTTCAGTTGAGGAACCAGTGAAGGATTTATCCTATCACCGTGTGCTTCAAGATCAGCCTTCCAGTTCTTCAGATATATATCAAGCATCAGGCCATCTATTATTCATCTCCCAGCAACAACATTTCCATCACGAATTGTGCAGTCCATTCCTATAGGTCCAAGGGAGAAGGGAAGTTGCTAGCGTTTCAGCTAGTAATCCAGTGGAGGACCATTCGTTCACATTGTATGTGTTATTTCCATACTTATTGATATGATTTTCATATCTTAGCAGCAGGATGGAGAGCCTCCATCCTTTACATCGCAGATTTGGTAGAATTTGTGTAGCAGCAACTGCAATATTTAGAGGAGGATTGAGGAGCTTGATCCTGAGCTTCTAGCTTGAGGATCTACTGAAGGGATCAACACTTCAAGCTTAGATATGATCTTGTGACATGTTGCATCCATCTATTTGTTAAATCCAACTTCAAATATGTATACCCAGTAGTTGTATAGTGTAACCCCAAGAAGGTGATTTTCTGGGTTATCTTGGGTTGCCATCATAGTGCCCAGATCTAGAATCTTGGCATCATCAGAGCTCCAGATTTCCATAGATCTACATTTCCATTTTTAGCCAACAGTTATATTTACATCATCAGCTGAAGGGACAGCATAGTATTGCTTCCTGCAACTCTCCAGTTACGTTGTGCCTGCTTTGGCATGTTTTCAAGGTCATTCTAGCCTATGTATTTTTCTTGAGTGCATCTATTTGAGCACTCTTGTATTGTTTATCCATCTCCAATGATAATAAAAGGCTTACCTATTTTGTATATTCTATGATTGTTAAATATTTACATGTACATTTTCTATGTTACAAATATTGTGTCTGTGTATCAATGCTTTATTCCATTTTGGGATATTACAGGGGTATCAGAGCATGATCTTTGGCTCATATTTTTGACATTATTGACAACATATGAAAAGCAGATAGTAGAGATCTACTATGGAGGGATTAATTTTTGCCTCATCTTTCTTTAGAGCTATGAAGGATCTCTCCAAAGAGATCAATGAAACAAGAAGATAAAGGCAAAGAGAAACCTTAAGAAGGTTCTAGGATGAAGAAGGTCCAAATACTTCTTTTCAGTAGAAAATAAGACCAGAGAAGCAAAGCGCTTCACATTATTCCACTAGATCCACTTTCTTTGATGAGAAAGAGGACTGGTCTAAATATGTAGAAGACTTGGGGCATGAGACCCTAAGTAAATATTTGTCTCAGTACAAGTCACAACCAACATCATTGAAGGAGAATATCTCTCTCCAACAGTTTTTGCAATTCAAAGAAGAGAGGAGATCCAGAAGCAGCAATAGAAGAAAAAGGCATAGATTCTTCTTGCCAACATTTGATGGATCTTCCACAAGCACATCGAGGGCTTGGAGGGAAGAATTATTTACATTCTTTCTTAAATATCCTATGTTAGAAAGAGAGGTTGTGGAGTTTGCGACATTGCACCTAGATGGTGAAGCAAGAGATTGGTGGTTCAATCACTTATCCCATATGAAAGTGTTTGCTTACACAGATTTTATTCAAAGACTGAAGAAGAGATATGGTAGAAAGAAACCAGAGACATCTCACATAGTGACATCTCCCATCATCAAGGATATAGTGCATGAAGATTCAAGGGAATATGTTATCATTATCACTCAAGAGGCGGATCCTCTAACACCACCGCTGCAGATGTTCTTACATCAAGAGGAGGATAACTTGCATCCTTTCAAGATGGTCTTGAGTTCTTGACATTTGGAGCCCCATGCATGATCGATGAGATGCATGATGAGGAGGAGACAGATTCTAGTGCTGGTACACTTGTATAAGTACAACCATCAATCTTACCAGTAGTAGGAGAGATCTTTGCACCAGAAGAGGAAACTCTTGTGATCTTGCAAGATGTTTTTGAGTATCAGATGATCCAAGGAATGCTTCCACTTTCATCTCATATTGTTTCAGTACCACTTATTGAAACTTATGGGGACATGCCATCAGGGCCATTGCATGACCAAGGATTAGAACAACATGATGATTTGGAGCAGCATCATATCAATGCGCAGAGGACCCTTGATATAATCAAGGAAGGAAGGAAGAACCGTCCTAGTTTTTCATTGATGGACTACATTCAAACCTCTGAGTTTAAGTGTAGAGTTTCAGAAGATGGGATGAGTATGATCCTATGTAAAATGGTTGGCTATGAGTTCATCATTGTGCCTTGCTTTGAGATAGCACATGTTTTACCTTGTAGATCTACAACATTGTTAATGAGAAGTAGTGAGAAGAAGAGGACACATTCCTTATGGGAGAAATCAAATGCAAGCTTCATTCATGAAGCAATGGAGAAAAGGATGATAGATGGTACAAATCTTGAGATGGGAAAACTTTTCCCCTTTCAAGATGACTCTTTCTCAATGAGCATCTCACAGCTCAAAGAGAAACTTCTACCTACAACAGATCCAAAACCTTATTGGTTTTTGAGGGCCATTGATGAGAAGAAGATCTCATGGAGAGGTCTCATTAGAGGTGCACTTCAACATATCATGGAGTGCAAAGTTCTTCAACAGTTTGAGGAGGTTGGTCTCCTAATGGGAGGATACCAAGTTTTTGCAGAACGAGATCCATCATCCACATTGGGATGAATGGTTGATGATGTGGAGCAAGGGGTTGCCAAACCACTTGCAGATCTATGAGATAGGCCAGAAAAAAGCATGGCTGTGTTGGTTGCTCTTGGGTGAGTATGGTTACCACCCAATGGATCATATTTTTCTCATTCATGCCTTGCACTTCACTGGAAAAATGCAGAAGAAAATGACATGGTTACTTTGGTTGTTGATGAGAGAGTTTGGACATCTCAAGATATATCTTATTTCCATGTATTTACTTCTATTTTGGATATGTCTCATGTCTTTACATGTATTTTTGTTTGGGATATATCTCATGTTCATGTATTCACTTGGGTTTGGGAGAAAGTATAACTCTCACATGATGTGGCATAAGGGAGCTTGTTTGTATTATGTTGATGGGACATTTCACATTTCCATTGCTATATTTTTTCTCCATTACTTGCATCATGATGAGTATGGAATGAATTCTTCCCATACATTGGATGGCATTGTTGGAGGATGGCAACAGGAGGCCTTACAACATTGGCTTCTGTTGGGGGATTATGGTCATTGTACATGGTATGATGATGATGTGATGGGGTAGAAAGATGCCTTATTAAGGTGGCTTCTCTTGAGAGAATATGTCCACTACCTTTGGTACAATGATGATTTGGCATGGCGACAAGAAGCATTGTTGTGGTGTCTTCTTTTGAGAGAGTATGGCTCTCTTGTTTGTTTTCATGATGATCTAGCATGGTAGTAGAATGGTTTGTTGCATTGGTTTTTATTAGGAGAATATGTTTTTACATTGTTCATGTTCATCCATATGCCTCTACTTCTTATTTTTCACTATGTTGATGTGATGTTTGGATCCTACATGGCCAACAAGGCTAATGATGTGAGCATTGATAAATGCAATCTACTCTATGTATCATGGGTTGGAGAGATAGTTCATGAGTTGGACTTCTACTTTGGGAATGAACCACTTCATTTTATATATCTCATGTGTAGAGGAGATCTTTGGTCATCATATGGTTGCCACTTGGAGACTCATTTATGAGGATGGGTATGTAACTTTTTAGTTGGAAGCCATTCTAGGCATTTTAGAGAGGCAGCTTTGGAGCTAGACATGCATGGCACATTGTGACATATGGGAAGACCTTCCATATGAGGATGCCATTTGGAGGGCAGATGTTATCTGTAGCATCCACTTTTGCAGTTGCTTGAGGACAAGCAACATTTTTCCAGGGAGGACTGTAATATTCCCAATTTTTCCACAAGATAATTGGAATATTAGAGTTCTTAATTTCCATAATTAATTAAGTAAATAATAGGGTGGAGGGACCCACAAACCCCATAGATAAATAAAATCCACTTTTGATGTGTGAATGCGGATATTTCATATCTAGATCTACATAATGGAGTAGTGGGGCAACTACTTAATATAAAAGGAGTGGAGATAATGTTTCATTTATGAGATAGATCATGGAGGTTGAAGCAGTCAACTAAGATCATGGAAGGAATCAAATGTAATATTATAGAGCATTCATGATGAGATGATGAAGGAAGTGGTGCATTAATGCACACATGATGGAGCGGGTGATCATTACATTCATACATGATGGAGATCATGGAGAGACAACACAAACAACATGGAGACCTATGTCCACATGTACAACGTAGTTATAAGGTGGGCCAAGGCATTGGAAGGTTCACAAACTATATAATGAAGATGAAGGAAACATTAGAGGCATGTTTTAGATTATTATTTATGTGTGATCTGTTTAGATATGGATTTGTCATTTGACATTCCAAGCATGCTTGAGTTTTTTAACTAAGTCTGTGTGCTATTTAGCACAGGGTGTTTCCGAGCAGAAATCCCACCCTTACCCACGAGGGACTAGTGTGCCTACTCTGGGAAGGTTTTCTATTGATCTAAATTCATCATCAAGCACTGGTGCCATATTGTTCCTACTTTCTACAAAACATCCATATTCAGAAATGTCACATTTATGAAGATTAGTTTGAGAGGATGAGGTTGTCCTTCAGTATTTCAGCTGAGGAGCCGGTGAAGGATTTATCCTATCACCTTGGGCTTCAAGATCAGCCTTCCAGTGCTTTAGATCTATATCAGGCATCAGGCCATCTATTAGTCATCACCCAGCAGCATCATTTCCATCAGGAATTACGCAATCCATTCTTGTAGATCCAAGGGAGAAGGAAAGTTGCTAGCATTTCAGCTAGTAATCTAGTGGAGGACCATTCCTTCACACTATATGCATTATTTCCATCGTTATTGAGCTAAATTTCATATCTTATCATCAGGAAAGAGAGCCTCCATCCTTTACAGTGCAATTTTGGTAGCATTTGTGTAGCAACAACTACAATCTTCAGAGGAGGATTGAGGAGCTAGATCCTGAGCTTCTAGCTTGAGGATCTAGTGAAGGGATCAACCCTTCAAACTTAGATCTAATCTTGTGACATGTTGCAGCCATCTATTTTTCAGATCCAGCTTCAGATCTACATACCCAGCAATTGTATAGTGAAACCCCAAGAGGGTGATTTTCTTAGATTGACATATCTAAGAAATCCTTTCTGGGTTATCTTGGGTTTCCATCATATTGCCCAGATCTAGAATCTTGGCATCATCAGAGCTCCAAATTTTTGTAGATCTGCATTTCCCTTTTTATCCAAAAGCCATATTTACATCATCAGCTGAAGGGACAGCGCAATATTCCTTTCTACAACTCTCCAATTACATAGTGCCTACTTTGGCATGTTTTCAGAGTCATTCCAACCTATGTTTTTGGCTTGAGTGCATCTATTTGAGCATTTTTGTACCATTTATCCATCTCCAATGATAATAAAAGGCTCACCTATTCTGAATATTCTATGATTGTTGAATCTTTACATGTACATTTTCTGTGTTACAAATATTGTGTTTGTGTATCAATGCATTATTCCATTTTGGGATATTTTTTACATTTTCTTAAATTTTCCATTATTTTCCTTCATTTTCCTTCTCACATGTAACATATGACCTTTCAACTTCCTTTTCTCCTATTTTCCATCATTTTCATAAATAAAATTCCAATAAATTCCACTTTTCCTTTCTGAAGTCTTTGTCATTTCCTTTTCCAATTTCCATAGCCATTAATTAATCAGAAGTGATCCATATCACTATGTTTTTTCCCAACATTCATCTTGGAATACGTGTCCCATGAACATGGTTATTATTTTTCCTTTATTCACTTTATTACATGGATTTTTGACAAGGGTTGTTACATAACTCTCCCCTTTGAAGGAACATCGTCCTCAGTGTTCAGTAACACCTACAACCAACAATACTGTTGAAATAAAAACATATTGGCGATGAAGTTTTGTAACTTAGCTCTTTGCAGTATTTACAATGATCAACCTGCTAAGAAGTAAACCAACATGACAACATAATAACATGAAAACCATAATGACATGAAACCCATACCACTTATTAGAGCTTTATAACATATCTCATGGTGGTATTTATATTCATATACATATGTACATATACCAAATGCCATACCAAAAACATTTGCTCAACCAGTAGATAGAGAAGGATACATATCTTGCATATGATCTGCCATCTCCCATGTAGCTTCATTTGGCCCAAAGTGCTTCCATTTCACTTTAACCTGCTCGATTTCTTGGTTCTATAGCATGAGCATATTTCACTTCAATATACACTGAGGTTATAGCTAGAATTCTCCTTTTGGCTCCACCAGAAATACAGAATAATCAATCACATGATCAACATATTTAACATACTTCTTAAGTAATGACACATGGAAACCATCATGTAATTTCATTATCATAGGAAATGCAAGTTGATAGGCTACTTTTCCAATCCATTCAAGAATCTTGAAAGGTCCACAATACAAAGGTGTCAGCTTGGCACATGATCCAATACTCAAGGAGCTCTTCTTGGGCTTGATGCGCAGGTATACATGTTCCAAAACCTGAAACTACTTAAACAAACTATTATAATTTTCATAAATTTCCTGTTTGTCTTGTGCTACCTTCATATTCTTCATAATTACATGCATTTCATGTTCCATATCTACCAACATATATGTTCCTATCAACACCTTGTTAACTGGATCACTCCAACTAATGGGAGTATTACAACTCCTCCCATACAATGCCTCAAGCTGAATCATGCTAAGTGATTCATGATACCCATTGTTGTAAGAAAACTCAACCAATGTAAGGTACTCCTCCCATCACTTTTGTTGATGCATCACATACATCCTCAAAATTTCCTCTAATATCTGGTTGACCTTCTCTATCTGTCCATTTTTATACGGATGATAAGTTGTGTTGAAGGCCAACTCTGTAACCAGACCTACAAATAACTCTTTCCAGAGCCTAGAAGTGAACTTTGCATCCCTATCTAGCAAATTTTCCTTCAGTACACCATGCAACCTCATTACATATCTTATGAATAATTGTGCCACATCATAGCTGAATATGTAGACCTCACCAGAATGAAGTGTGCTACCTTTGTCAACATGTCCCCTACAACCATAATAGAATCATGTTGTCTATATGTCCTTGCCAAAACTATGATGAAATCCATATAAATAACCTCCCATTTCCACTCTGGAATCAGAATAGGTTGTAGTAATCCACCTGGATGCTTCCACTCTACTTTTCCCTGTTGACAATCCAAGCATCTAACAACAAACTTCGCCACATCCTTCTTCAAATTCGGCCAATAATAAAATGTATTCACTGTTGTCAATGTCTTTTGATATCTTGGGTGACCTAAATATGGCTTAGCATGAAATTCCCTCAATATTAGATTTTTCATCTCACTTTTGTCTGGAACATATATCCTATCCATAAACCTGACTAATCCATATGATATGAGATGATAGTCCACATCCTGATCACTTGCACATTGATGTAAATTGTGCATAAGCTCCCTATACCTATCATCCTATTGACCTTCCTGTAAGGTCTAATCTTCTATATTTGTCCCATAATAACTCATAGTTTATATATGATTTACTTGTATACTCCTTCTATGAGCATCTACAACCATGTGTAGAAATTATACAATAAGCATGTATATCTTGGATTCACCCAATTTAACAAAGTACTAAAGTTAAATACTGAATCGATTTTACAAATATCTTCAAAATTAAAAGCACAATCATTAATCACATGAAGTAAAGAAGAATCAAATCACACACAACACAGATAATTTCCCAGGGAAAGCTTGCTGCTCAAAACCCCACTATCTTCTATTATATATTTAACATGGATCATGAAATAATTACATACAAAACTCTTCTCACAAGAGCCTTCCAATACTCAGCTAATTGTCTCACACTGTCATACATAAAACTGACCAAAACTTAGCCAATTTCCTACCTCCAGACAACTTGTCTTTCTTGCGCAATCCCTAATGGATGAGATCCCTAAAAGATATGAGTTATGGCCTTCCTTGACTGTGAAAGTATCATGGGAACTCCAATGGTTTTTTGGTTGCATGTGTGCAACCCAATAATCCTACAACTGATAGTCAACTTCCCTTTCACCTAGATCTCAACTGGGTAGCCACTAGATCTGACATGCATGCAACTAATAATAGTAAATTCTCAGTTTCATGTGAGATCACTGATTTTGAATTAATTAATATTTAATTCACTTGATCTCTCACTAGTGTATCTTCAGTTACATCTAGAAAAACTGAGTTTAACTCACTTAGTTGAGTTAAATTGATTACAACCTGCATTAACTAATGCACCACTACACTTCGAACTCTGTTACAACTAGAATTACTCTGCATACCTCACCAACTACCTCTAACTTGAAATCCACTAGCTAAATTATTTTACCACTCTCAGTTAAGTGTTACAAGTTATTTTTAGATTTAGATTACATGTTATTGCCCATTCTAATTAAGGGATAGCTAATCTACATCCTGATATTTCGTGGGAATGTACTGAAGCAACATTATTCCTATTTGTACACAATCTCTAAGATGATGGTACCGGATATCTTTATGCTTTGATCTATCATGAAACACAGTATTAATCGAGAGTTTAATGCAACTCTAAGTATCACAATGAGTCACATTCAGATCCATCTAAGAACCAAACAAACCAACCAAGATCTTTCTCATCTAGATAGCCTCACATGCAACTTGACTTTCTGCCATGTATTCCGCTTCCACTAAACTGAGTGCCACAGATTGTTGCTTCCTGTTATACCAAAAAACTGATGTTGATCCAATGCTAAAGATCCATCCTGATGTGCTCTTTTTGTCTGATGGACTTCCAGCCCAATCTGCATCCATGAAGCCTTGAAGCTTCACTCCCTCTTTTCATTTATACCATAGACCATACTCTGATCTGCCCCTCAGGTATCTCAGGACATGCTTCCCCGCCTTCCAAAATAGCTTGGTAGGCTTAACGATAGCTTGACTCGATTGGTTAACTACGTCACAAATGTTCGTTCTCGTGTTCACCAAATACCATTAGGGGAATTTTGAGGTCTAAAATGGGCCTCCTAAGAAAAATGTACAGCCAAAATAAACTTTATATGAACCAATAGGATTCATTATGATGATGTCAACCATGGGGCATCATGATTCACCATTTTTTAAGTAAAAGGGTAAAAAGATTAAAAAATAATAAAATAATAAAACTACTTGTTCAACTCATATTTTCAACCTATCTCCCAAATATTTTACTCAAATTTCGAGCGGGAGTACTCGTTGGATGAAAAATTTAATTTCTCATCCAAGGAGTACCCATGTTGCATAATTTTTATGGGCCCTGCTACACGAAAAATGAGAAATACATGAAAAACGTGATTGTAATCACGTTTTTCATGTATTTCTCATTTTTCGTGTAGCAGGGTCCATCGAAAGTATGCAACATGGGTAATCCTTGGATGAGGAATTAAATTTTGCATCCAAAAAGTACTCCCACTCGAAATTCAAGTAAAAACTTTGGGAGATAAGTTGAAAAGTAGTTTTTTGTTTTTTCCCTCTTAAATTTCACGATGTAATCAAATATTATTTTATTACTTCCACTATTATTTTATAATTTCCTTAGGAGGCCCATTTTAGACCTCAAAATTCCCCTGATGATTAGCAAACCCACTAACTATCTGTAGATAGTAGAATCCACTACCTCTCCAGAAGTAGCATCCTCTTTTTTCTAATTTCCTGGAAGAGGAGTATTTTTTAGTAAAACAATTTTCATTAGATTACTAACATAAATTATAAATTTGTTATCCATAGGAATTTTGAGACATATGTGCATAATATATGTTAGGAATTAGTTTATCAAAAACTAAAAAAATCTAATCTAATCACACCATTCCTAATTTCTATTCCATGGATTGAAAGCATAAATCTATGATTAAGAATTTAAATGAAAATGCTAATCTAAATGGAAAGAAAATTTAAAGGAATTGAAAAGAAACTAATGCATGACCAACTAGTCAATCATCCAATTTTGGAAGAATGACAAGGTCATCTTCTTGACATGATTTACAAGCAACTGATTATACTTTAGTTTAACGATTTAATCTATGAAATCATTAAAAAAGCATGTAAAGGAAAACTCAACTGCTGTATATTTTAAATACTCAATCATCCAATTTTGGAAGCATTACAAAGGCACCTTCTTGACATGATTTACAACCATTTAATTATACATTTAGTTTAAGGATTTAATCTAAGAAATCATTTAAAAATCATGTAAAGGAAAACTCAACTACTGTATATTTTAAATACTCAATCATCCAATTTTGGAAGCATGACAAAGTCACCTTCTTGACATGATTTAAAAATATTTAATTATACATATGGTTTAAGGATTTAATCTAAGAAAGCATTAAAAAACATGTAAAAGAAAACTCAACTATTGCATATTTTAAATACTCAATCATCCAATTTTGGAAGCATGACAAAGTCACCTTCTTGACATGATTTATAAGGATTTAATTATACATTTAATTGAGAATTTAATCTAAGAAATAAAATAAATATTAATCTATGAAAACAAATAAATCTCACACATTGTGGATGGCTAATCCAAAAGTATGAGAGATGGTAATTCGAGATACTCCATATATAAGAAAAACCAAGTCAAAGTGAAAAAACACTCATGAGTAAGGTGCCACAATTTAATTATTTATTCAAAGCTTGAGCATAACTCCAACTTTACACATGACTTTGAAAGGATAAGGCTCTCCTATTTATACAAATTCTTGAGCAACCTCCTCATTAATGAGGATCCTTTTTTCTCTCCTTTAATCCATAATATTCTCAACCTATTTGCTAATCATAGGCCACATATCTCTCCTTTAAATATCCTCCATATCATGAATATAAATTCGAATTTGATCTTTAGGAGCCACATGAGAGGGACTTGGAAGCTTCCAATGAACCTACACATGTCACAAAACTCTTTCCACTTTTAAGGTATAAGCATATGCATATTATTTCCTAACTTTTGATCACAAATTCACATAAAAATACTAGAAATTAATAATGTCTGGAAAACACAAGGGTAACCCAAATAATGATGAAAGTGAGATGAATGTAGTGACATGGTCGTGTAATGGAGGTGAAATGGAGGTGATATAATGGATATGATGGTGAAAGTGGATGAGTTTTTAAGGACATTTCTGAGACCCAACATACCCACCAAATGAAGTTGTTGCATGTCCTCATGCAACCTATTATATTGATTCATTTGATCTTCGAATTGTCTTTCCTTTGAATGGGCTTTGGATGTATCAATTCTCCTTTTAGCTTTGCATTATCATATTATTTGATAACTTCATTATTTTCGAAAATTTTATTTGAAAAACATTGGATTGCAATATTCGTATTTATGGTTGGTTCTTGTGTGACAACCAAAATTGAATTTTTTATGGTTGGTTTTTTTGTGATAACCAAAATGAATGAGTATTGGTTCTTGTGTTACAATACTTTTTTTATTCTTCGCTGCATCCAAATATCATGAAAACACTGAGAATATATTTTTTCAATTAGCCATAAGCTCATCAATTTGATGATTTGTATAACATATCTTTTTGAATCTTAATACAATAGTAGTTGTATGCTGGTTATATTAAAGTGATGTGGAATAAGATGTAAATATATGGAGTAATATCCCTTCCCCCCAACTGAATCTTAATACAATAGTAGTTGTATGTTGGTTATATTAAAGTGATGTGGAATAAGATGTAAATATATGGAGTGATATCCCTTCCCCCCAATTTTATGAAGTGAGAAAAGGAATATTGTGAAGTGGTTTTCCAAAAATTATAACTTTAGCATTTTAAGGAATTGCATGATAAAAAGTTAGAAAATAACACACATTTACTTACCTATGAAATGGATAAGCTATGCATATGTAGCTGCTGCAAAAATCTTATCTGATACTTTTTCCATTGGCCATGCAAATGGTGGATGACGTTGTGAAAGTGAATCTTTATTGCTACTACAGAATTTGTTGAATCTTCTACATCTGCTACAAATGCTGAATAATGATGGATCTGATAGTATTCATGTCGTTATCACACATTGGCACAATTCTTATCTATGTGAATGAATTTGTCGATGTCAAACATAGTAATAAATTTTTGAATTAGTGGCCATTAACGTATGCCCCTAATCAACACGAGACCTCTCACCATTGATGAAAATGAGAGTCAATATGCCTAAGCACATCTTTCTAGGTACGAATAAATTTGCTGATGTCGAGTCACCTAGAAAATCTGTCAAACAAGGGACATTAATGTATTCCCATTGTTTGTTGGCAAGAGAACTTGTCATTAAGGTATGCAAGCCTCAAGGTACTTTTTGAAAAGATTTTTAAAACACAAAAAGGACTATAGATATACAATTTGCTTTAAAACATGATTTATTTGGGAAAGGAAAATGAACATGAAAAGGAAAAAGATAATAGAGTTAATCAACATGTAAGTGAGCTAATCTATTTTATTCATGAGTTAGGGGTAGATGGAAGTGAATGAATGCAAATGGATGGTGAATGTGAATGAGAATGAATGTGAATGGAAAATATGACGAAAAATGAGATGAATGTTTTCTTTTTTGAAGTACATAGATGTAATGGAGATGACAACATATTAAATTCTTGCAAGTGTTGGATCTGATATGCATTAGCATGTGCTTATGCATTGATATTTTGTTGTTGATCATCTTCTTGTAAAATAAATGTGGTCTCTGAGAGACACACTGTTCTCTTGTAGTCATTTGTCCTTCCTCTTGGAACCTGCAAAAAAACTAGTACTCCTTTTGCAATGGAATGTAAGATTATCAAGAGAGAGGGGTGATAAATCTCTCTGGTTATGACATTTACACAAAAAACAGAGAATTGGTAATAATAAAACAAGTTCACAAAAAAAAACCAAAGGAATTTATACATGTGTCGAAACTAGTGCCTGAAGTTACCTATTGTGTCTTTTCAACAATTTATTCATTCTTTATTGTTTCAAACTCTGATGATAGCTTTCTCATTTTGTAGATATCGTGATTTTCAATAAACCATCAGAACAATTTTTTTCTCTATTTACTTCAATCATGAATTTCAAATTTATTTTTTTTAGTTCTTCATGCTTTGTGTCAAAATTTTTAGGTGAATTAACAAATTCCAATCTCCACAAGATTTGAACTCGTGACCTCTATTATGCAATTTTGAATGACTTACTAATGGATCACAAGAAATATTTATGAATTTAATGGAATTTTGTTCATTTAATTATTAAAAAAAAACAAAACTTGACAAGTGGTCAAATTAAATCCAAGATTTTTAGGAAAATGAGATTTCAAAATATTTGCCAATCATTTTTCATATATTTTGAACTCATCATTTTTGCCCTCTAAATCCAAGAATTTTAGGAAAATGAGATTCCAAAATATTTTCCAAACCATTTCTCATATCTTTTGAATTTATCCATTTGCCTAAATAATGGATCTCATAACCAAATTTTATACTATAAAAGTTCTGAAATTGTTCATGATTTATTTATTATTTTTGTTGCAGGTTGCAAGCATGGAGAGAATTCAGAATTTTTGCAATATTTTTTTTTTATTTTTTATTTTTTATTTTTTTTATGTATAATTTTTTTTCTTTTTATTGTGCAACACACATGGCATGGAGATGATACCTTGAAAACTTGTATGAGACTTCATGGCTGGACCATGGCGAATATACCTCCTGTAGCTAAAAAAATCGAATTTCCTCCTTCCATCATGGCTGCAACTGTCTGTGCATTGAAAATATGTTTTTATCACGCAGTCTAAAAATTAAGGCTCAAAAGAACCACAAATTTCTCCCAAACGGTTACGAAATTGAGGAAACCAAATTCAAGTTATTTAATTCGCCCCGTTCTGAGAAAAACCCATGCTTCATTTTTTTTTTAGATTCACCCTCATTTGATTAGAAAACATGTTTCAATTGACACTTTTATGTTATTACGCATTTCCAATTTAATACTCTGTGAGTTTGTTTTATTTTATGTAATTCTTTTTCTGATCCTCGAGATCACACAAAGTGCAGGAGAAGAGCATACTTCATATTTTTATTAATCAATATATATATATATATATATATATATATATATATATATATATATATATATATATATATATATATTTGAAAATATTTTTGCTTGTCTCTAAATGCACCACAAAATTGCAAATTTATCCTAAAAATTAAAAAAAAAAACTTATTTTTATTTGTTAATCCGATTCTACTAAAGAAATGGAACATTCACTTAAGTATAAGAGAATTTCCAATGCATCCATTTACGCAACAATATCTTGAGTAAACTGATATCTAAGCTTGAAAAATAAATCCTCGTAAATTCTTGAATATGATCATGAAAATTTGTTGTTGCAATTGGATTTTTATTGTGTTTTTATTTTTTTATTTTTTGTGAATAGGGGTTTTTTATTTGTGGATGTTTTTTTTTATTTCTAAATGAAAATGAAAATGCCTAAAAATAAAATAAAATAAAAATGAAATTGCAAAAAAAACTTAATTTGAGAATTTGCATGATGTGAAAAAAAATGGAATTGAAAAACGAAATGGAATTCTAATTTAAAAAAATGAAGTAAAAAAAATAAAAAATTCTAAGGTTGATCCCAATGTATGTCTCCCTAGCAACGACGCCAAAATATTGAGTAAAATAATTTGCATTAGATTACTAACATAAATTATCAATCCGGTATCTGTAGGACTTGTGAGACATATATGCACAATATATGCTACGGATCAATTTATCAAAAAACTAAAAAAAATAATCTAATCACACCATTCCTAATTTCTATTCCATGGATTGAAAACATAAAGCCTATGATTAAGAATTGAAATGACAATGCTAATCTAAAAGGAAAGAAAATTTAAAGAGATTGAAAAGCAACTAATGCATGACCAACTAGTCAATCATCCAATTTTGGAAGAATGACAAAGTCATCTTCTTGACATGATTTACAAGAAATTGATTATAATTTAGTTTAAAGATTTAATATAAGAAAGCATTTAAAAATAATGTAAAGGAAAAATCAACTACTGCATATTTTAAATACTCAATCACCCAATTTTGGAAGCATGACAAAGTCACCTTCTTGACATGATTTATAAGCATTTAATTATAGATTTAGTTTAAGGATTTAATCTAAGAAAGCATTTAAAAATCATGTAAATGAAAACTCAACTATTGTATATTTTAAATAATCAATCATCCAATTTTGGAAGCATGACAAATTCACCTTCTTGACATGATTTACAAGCATTTAATTATACATTTATTTTAAGGATTTAATCTAAGAAAGCATTAAAAAGGCATGTAAAGGAAAACTCAACTACTGTATATTTTAAATACTCAATCATCCAATTTTGGAAGCATGACAAAGTCACCTTCTTGACATGATTTACAAGGATTTAAGAATACATTTAATTGAGACTTTAATCTAAGAAAGAAAATAGATCTTAATCTATGAAATAAAATAAATATTAATCTATGAAAGAAAATAAATCTCACACATTGTCGATGGTCGAGAGATGGTAAGTCTAGATGTTCAATATGTAAGAAAAACCAAGTCAAAGTGAAAGAACACTCAAGAGTGAGGTGCCAAAATCTAATTCTTTATTCAAAGCTTGAGCATAACTCCAACTTTACACATGCCTTTGAAAGGAGAAGGCTCTCCTATTTATACAAATTCCTAAGCAACCTCCTCATTAATGAGGATCCTTTTTTCTCTCCTTTAATCCATAATATTCTCAACCAATTTACTAATCGTAGGCCGCGTATCCCTCCTTCAAATCTCCTTCATATCATGAAGATAAATTCGAATTTGATCTTTGGAATCTACATAAGAGGGGCTTGGAAGCTTCCAATGAACCTACACATGTCACAAAACCTTTTCCACTTTTAAGGTATAAGCATGTGCATATTATTTCCTAACTTTTGATCACAAAATCACATAAAAATACTAGAAATTAATAATGTTTGGAAAACACAAGGGTAACCCAAATAATGATGAAAGTGAGATGAATGTAGTGACATGGTAGTGAAATGGAGGTTATATAATGGATATGATGGTGAAAGTGGATGTATTTTTAAGGAAATTTTTGAGACCCAACTAGTATCCATGGGTTTGCAACTCTCCATGTTAAACTTACTCAGTATCTCCTTTGCATACTTTCTTTGAGACACAAAAAGCTCACCATCCTGCTGCCATATTCCCAATCCAAGGAAATAATGAAGGAGTCTCATGTCCTTCATTTCGAACTCCTTTGCAAGATCCTCCTTGCATGAGTGTATCAACTGCTCATCGCCAGTCAAAATTAAAGCATCAACATAAAGAACGATGATCAATATCTTACCCTCAACCACAATCTGGTACAGGTTTCCATTTTCTTCACTTTTGGTGAAGTTGAGTCCAGTGAAATAGCTGTCTATCCGAGTTTACCAAGCACAAGGTGCCTACTTCAACCCATACAGTGCTCTTTTGAGTCGGCACACATGCGACTCATTGTTGGTGATTTTGAAACCTTCAGGCTACTCTATGTACACCTATTACTCAATGATCCCATTGAGAAACACATTTTTCATATCCATCTAATGAATGTGCCAACCCATCTGCGCTGAGAGTGCAAGGATGGAACTAATAGAAGAGTACTTTGTAACAGGTGGAAAAGTCTCATCATAATCTATCCCCTCGATCTGTGAGAATCCCAGGGCCACAAATATGGCCTTGTATTTCTCCACACCCCCATCAACAGCTTGCTTTACCTTTTAGATCCATCTCGATCCAACCAATGATTTGTCGACCATTCTTGGGACTATCTCCCATGCACTGTTCTTAACAATGGATTCATACTCGTCCACCATTGCATCAACCCAAGTTGGTTGCTGCACTACTTCCTGAAAGGAAGATGGTTCAGTCACAATAAATTTTCTCATAAGATCCATGTATCCAGTAAATCGGTCAGGAGATTGTCTCTGTCTGGGTTGTGAAGAAGGGGCTCCTACATTCTTTGCAGCATCAAGTCTCAATCTATCAGCTTCTGTGGTGCACCTTCTGCCATTTCTGATGGATGGCTCTGCATGACTATTTTCCTCCACTCCATGATCCTCCACATGTGGCTAATCCACATCTTGAGGTTCATCCTTGAAACCAACAGTTCCTCCTCTACATGCAAGTCCATATCCCTCTCAAGGGACAACTGCATGGCTTTATCCTCATCAAATTTTATATCGTGTTGCTCAATAACCATTCTTTTGTTTGGAAAATACACATGATAATTATGGGGTGTTTCAGTGTACCCCACAAAAATCCCGATCTCAGCTGGAAATTCTAGCTTCTTCTTGGCTTCCTTGGTCACATGCACATAAACAGATGAGCCAAAAATATTAAAGTGGGAAACTTCAGGTTTCTTACCAATGAAAGCCTCTTCAGGTGTACCCATGCCAAGTATCTTATGAAGACAACGGTTTTGCACATGTACCACTGTGTTATATGCTTCTTCCCACAGATGCATCGGTATGCCTTGATCATGCAACATCGCTCGTGCTGCACCCACAATAGTTCTATTCTTTCTCTCTGTGACCCCATTCTACTATGGGTTATGAGGTGCTATGAGTTCTCTTCGAATTCCTTCTTTTCTACGGAAGTTCTTGAATTCGTTAGAGATGTATTCTCCAACATTATCACTCCTAAGAGCCTTCACTTTATTCCCGAACTATTTCTCCACCAATGCCTTAAACTCAAGAAACTTAGAGAATGTTTGATATTTCTTCTGCATGAAGAAGATCCAGCACTTAGGAGAAAATTCATCAAAAATATTACATAGTACTTATTTTTTCTTGTTGAAGCAACATAGAATGGTCTACACACGTCTGTGTGAACTCTCTCAAGGATCCCCGAAGCTCGGATCTCCTTCTCATAAAAGGTGGCCTTTACATAATTCCCCATGGTCCACCCCTTGCATGTATCTAACTGAGCAAGTGTTCCCATTGGAAGTCCAGTATAAATCTGTTGCATGACTTTCAAGGTTCATGGTGAATATGGTCCAATCTCTTGTGTCATAATTCGCCCTCATCCCGGCTCACCACTTTTTCCACCTAGCCCATCATTTCCGCGCAGCCATCTACCTCTAGCTTGTAGATATTCTTAACTCGAATCTCTATCCTCTTGGCTTGTCCTATTGTTTTATGTCACAGGAAAGATTTTCCTTCAATAAAAACAACATCATAGCCTCTATCCTCAAACATTGCGACTGAGACCAAATTTTTCTTCAAACCCGGTACATGCATTACATCTTTTAATTGAAATGGTTTACCTGAATGTATCTGAAAGGTAATATTACCAATCCTGGTAGCACTGTACCGTCCATCATTCCCCATTTCAATAGGCATCTGGAGATCTTTCTCCTCCAAGTCCCTGAAAATTTTCTTATCTCCCATCATGAGAAAGGAAGCGTCACTATCTAAATACCACACAGATCCCAATGCACTTGACACCATGCATGCGATCAATGAGAATTCAAGCTCAAATTGCAAGGCAAGGGCCTCACCAGTTGCAGATCGAGCAACCTTCTTGTTCTTCTTCTTCTTTTATGGACAGTTAGTAGCAAAATTTCCATGTTCCTGACAGTGAAAACACTTCACCTTGGACATGTCCTACTTCTTGCCATTATTGCACTTGAATTTGGAATGGAATTTCTTCCCTTTCCCCTTCTTTGCCTTAGCAGCCAAAGCACAATCTTCTTCATCCTCATGCTTAGATGAATATCCATCTCTCGTGTTTGTCTGAACTCCTCCTGCACCAAATCCGACCACATTCGTTCCCAATTAGGAAAAATTTCTTGTCTATTGACAGAGACTTCATAACTGTGCCAACTCTTAGGAAATCCTAGGATAGCAAAACTCGCCAACTCATTATCAGCAACTATTATTCCAACGCTCCCCAACTCATCCCGACATTGGACAAACTTTGTTGGATATTTTGGAATGGTTTCACCCTTTTCCATCTTGATCTTCCTGAGTTTATCTTTGAGCGCTGATTTCCTATGGTCGTTGTTGCTCTGGAATAGATCTGTCAAAGCCTTCCACATTTCATATGGTATGGCTTTCCCATGGAGGCTCGAGACAATGTGGTCTCGTACTCCCTCCAACAGGATCCTCCTCACCTTTTCCACTTTATTTTTCCATGCATCAATATTTGTAGCATCTATCACAACGGTTTTAGGAACATCATTGTCAATTAATTCCTTCAAGCCATTGTCTTCGAGTACTAAATCCATCCTGTCCTTCCAAGAAATATATTTTGAGCTTCCCTAAAGTCTTTCTGCAAATTCAAATTCTATATAGTCACAAATTCTATTTTGAGCTTCCAGAAAGACTTGTTTTATTGATGATCAAACCAGTTACATATTCCAGCACAGTCGGTCTTTACAGCTCAAAGCTTCTCTATCCAACTTAGCACTCCTCAACTTCGCTCAGCAACACTCTAAATCACTAATGGTAACAGCCTTCTACAACCAACCAAGAACCTGTTCTAATGAAGTCCTCATACTAAATGTATAGGAAAATGAGGAGGTGAAATGAAAGCTAGGGTTTAATATATTTCATTTATGACTGAGTTAATGATTTTTTACCTTTGAGACCATGCAAGGCCCAAGGAAAAAATATCTGAAATGAGATACTCTTTATAATGAACGTGGTTTAATTTCTGAGCTACTTAGTTGCAATATTTGACTTTTAGGCTTTTTAATAACCTTTGAAATAACTATTGAGCTGCCCTTTTGGAAATATCTCTGATTGCAGTAACTATTGTATGTTTTGAGGAAAATATGTGTTTGTAGGTGGCATCTTTAGCATTTGATGAAGTAATTGCTTCATGGATTTAACATTCGAAGCATGCTTTGGGCTGATTTGTCCTGATCTATTTCTTTAAACTCTGTTTTGAGGCTTGATTTTTCTTTGGCCTTTATAATCACCTTTGTTGTATTTTTCACTTTATTGATAGTTTTACTCTCTTAATCATCTGTCTTTGACTGTGTGCAGGTCCCTTCTTTGCTGCACTGGAGGGTTTCATGAATTTAACCAATGGCCATGAAGCATCGATCAAAACCTTTAAAACTTGAACCCTAGATTTGCCCTTTTTGCTTTATTTATCCTCATTGATCGTCATCCAAGATTATGTCACTGATATTGGCTATGGGAGGGCCTTTTGGGTCGAGCCACCATTAAAACTGCAGTAAAAAAATAAAAACATTAATTTAAATCATGTGTTTTTGTCTAAACTGCATTTCAAAGACTTGGTGAGGCATTTGGAGTGATGGCAGAGGGAAGAAATGTGCAGAGTATGGTTCTATGAATGAAACTAGGAAGAATAGTGGACCATTTTAAATATTGGCGCGAAATGGAGATAGGCAGTTTTGTATGAAAACCAGGTGGTATCGCATGAAGGTTAGGCAGTAAGTGGTATTTGAATAAACGGATGTGATTCCACTCAGAGGATGATGCGTGGAGGGTCAAAAACCGCTTTTATCACGCAAAAAAGGCTCGTTAAACCTTGGCAGAGGAATGAATGCGATATTGTATGTGGGCTGTTAGATCTGGGGAAGCCATATCAACGGTGTGGGTTCATCCCGACCAGGGGAGTTGATTGGCGGAGATAATGGTGGAAGACATGTGGCAGAAAAAGATTGGACGGATGGTGGAGTAGTGGGTGGTGGGACCAGTGATGGCGTAAGCAGTCTTGTCGGGTAGTGGAAAGGTTGGGAGTGGGATGGAACGGTGGGGTCAGATTGATAGTCGTCGGATCGAGAATGATTGATGGTGTAGATTTTTCCAAGGAAAAGGTGGACGGGGGTATGGTCCTGTGAAGAGTAAATCAGACTGGGGTTTAAGATGAGAAGGGCCTTAGGCTTTAGTGGACAGTTTAGGGCCCTTTGGGTTATATGAAGGAAAGGAGCAGAGGGTTTAAGGCCTGATTTTTCGGAAGGAGCTTTTAGGCCTAAAAACAAGGGTTTTTAGCCTTTTTTGAAGGTTTCTGTAAGTTTAGAAAAGGGTTTTTAAAACCAATCAAAGGGGTTTTCATGGTTTAAAATGGGTTTTTAAGGGAATGGAGGGTATAAGAAGGGAAAATGGGCTTTTCAGAGGGGAGATGATTGTTTAGAATAGGAGTAAAAATGGGTGAATGAGGGGAAGGGTTATGAAGGAGAAAATGGTGGAAATAGCCTAAAATCAGTTCCTTTTTGAATCAGCAGGTTGACTTGGAATAGATTTGAATGAATATTTTAGTGAATGGATAGCTTAAAGATAATGAACTCAGCGAGATTTCAAAAACTCACAAGATTTTCATAAAAGCCTGTTTTTAGAAATCTAAGGAACTATTTAGCCATCATTGGAGATAACAAATTTTATAGATGGCTAACAGTGGCTCCACTTAGGGAAGGCAGCTCCTTGGATGTGTCAAGAACCTCAGAGAATAAATCTCTGGAAAGTAGACCAGTGCCTTGTTTTGTTGAAAATGCAACAATATGATGGAGCTTAGTGAAATGAAGTCGCCTTCACTAAGTGGGCCCGCAGGCTAATTTTGGCGCAAAGTCTATTTTTAGACTATGTCTATTTTTAGACATATGGAGCATGGTCTAGGAGTTGCAGTATGCTATTCTTGGATGATTGGTCGAGTTGGTAAAAATAGATGGACCTCTATTTTTAGACATACAGGTCGAAGAATATTTTTAGACTGGCTGTCTAAAAATAGGTCAGTCAAATATTATTAGCCCTTAATAATATTTGGACTATAAACTTCAGTTTATTCTCTTACAACACTTCAGTTGGAGCTACGGATGTGGCCCATGCATCTGATAGAAGAAATTACGCTATTCCTAGGGGTTTCATGAGCTCATGCATGGTTGACTTCAGTTAGAACTCAAGTGGCGGAGTTTGGTGGAGTTGATGAGACAGTTGGTGGAGTTGTGTTCGGTTTAACTTAGTTGAACTAGTTGTGTTTAGTTTAACTAGATAATACACTAGTGATGAGTGGAGTGAATTAAATATTATTTAATTCACTAATTATTAACTCATTATTCAACTCAAGAACACATCAGTTTACTACAGTGCATGGACAATTCAGTGAAGACCAGTGGAAGAGGTAGATGAAAGGGTGAGTTTGCTATTAGTTGCGACATCAGTTGTGCATGATATTTGCACAAGCATTGGAGGAGATTGCCCATGAGGATTGTACAGTTGAATCCAAGGAGATTCGAACTTGGATCTCTCATTGAACCAACTTGGATTGCGCAGTAGAGGCAGGCAATTAGTGGATGAGTTTTGAACCTGTGACTTGTTCAAAACTGAGCTAGTTTGTGTGTAACTTTTGGAGATAGTACTGAGCACTTGTGAGGAGTGTTGTACTGATATTGTTACATGTTCTCTTCTATTATAATATAGAAAATAGCTGGGGTTTTTAGCTATAATCTTTCCCCATTACATATTATGTTTATGTGCGCATGCGACTATTTCTATTTCCGCAAATTGTTGATCAATTGTAGAAGAGGTTATGTGTTATGCATGAATTCGAATTAATGTGTGACCAGGATAATCTCAGTGGATAAATCTTCATTATTCAGCAAATTTCTACATGGTATCAGAGCTAATTGATCATCGGGATCTATTACAGTGATTACAATTTTATTTCGGTACACAGAGTCTGTAACGGGCCAGGTAGCCTCTGGATCCATCCTTTCTTTAAAAGGTGATATATCCAGTAAATGCCCTTATAGTCAATCTCTGTGCTAGAAATAATTTGTTCTCACAGATCCAGAAGCAGTTGAGTTTTTGAGCTTGGAATTCGAATTTTGCAGTAGCTTGTTTTCTTGGTGCCGGAGTTGAAATGTCTTTCAACGGTTTGCAACTCGAATATGCCCTTGAAGGCAGTTCGAATTATGTTGCATGGAAAGATCGGATGGAGGAAGTATTAGAAGATAATGGGCTGAAGGAGTTCGTATATATGGATGTCCAAAAGCCTACTGATCCTGCTGAAGTTGAGGCTTGGCAAAAGAAGATGGCGAAATGTCGAAGGATTCTGTTGGAGGGCGTGAAGGATCACATTGTATCCAGCCTGCATGGAAAAGCTTCTCCATATTTAATGTGGAAAGCGTTGACAGATCTATTCTAGAGTAAGAGCAACCAAAGGAAGTTGGCTCTCAAGGATAAACTCAGAAAAATTAAGATGGAGAAAGGCGACAGTATCGCCAAATACCTCACGAAGTTCACTCAATGCAGAGATGAGCTGGGAAGTGTGGGGGTGACTGTCGATGAAGAGGACTTGGTGGACCTAGATCTCCTTGGTCTTCCGAAGAGTTGGCATTCCTATCAGGATTCTGTCAATGGTCGGGAGAAGTTGCCGGGATGGGAGCGATTTTGGGCGGATCTCATGCAAGAGGAGATAAGGCGGACTACCAGGGACGGATCTTCATCAAAGGCATCTGATGAATAAAATTGCGCTTTTGGCTGCCAAAGAAAAGAAGGGGAAGAGCAAGAAAGTTTCTCAGTCTGGTGCGAAAGGCAAGAAGCAAGACATGTCCAAGGTGAATTGTTTTCACTGTCACCAGCACAGACACTATGCCACAAATTGTCCGCAAAAGAAGAAAAATAAGAACGCTGCTGGATTTGCAGCGGGAGAGGCATTGGCCTCCCAGTTCAAACTAGATTTTTCACTGATCGCATGCTTGGTCTCAAGTGTGATGGGATCAGTATGGTTCTTGGACAGTGGTGCGTCATTTCACATGACAGGAGATCGGGATTTGTTTTCAGATCTGGAGGAAAAAGATCTTGGAGTGCACATCGAGATGGGCGATGATGGTAGATACAGTGCGACCGGTATCGGTACCATTTCCTTTGAGAGGGAGTCTGGTAAACCCTTCGTATTGAAGGAAGTATTGCATGTTCCGGGATTGATGAAGAATCTGATCTCTGTGGCGATGTTGGAAGACAAGGGGTATGATGTGGTCTTCAGCGAAGGAAAGGCTTTCCTGCGCAGTAAGACAACTGGAGAGACCCGGAAGATAGGGGTTTGAGTCAAGAACCTTTATCAGTTGCAAGTAGATGGCTGTGCAGCAATGGCATGCAAGGCGGGAGAAGTGGTGAGCCGGGATGATGAGGGCGAACTGTGGCACAGGAGATTGGGCCACCTTCACCATGGAGCTTTGAAGATTCTGCAGCAGATTTCTACTGGGCTTTCTAAGGGCACTCTTGCGCAGTCAGATCAGTGCAAGGGGTGTACTTTAGGGAAGTATGTGAAAGCCACCTTTCACGAGAAGGATAGTCGCGCCATGACGATCCTTGAGAGAGTTCACACAGACGTGTGTGGTCCTTTCTCAGTAGCTTCGACGGCAAAGCACAAGTACTATGTGATCTTTGTTGATGATTTCTCTCAGAAGTGCTGGATCTTCTTCATGCAGAAGAAGAGCGAGACATATTCAAAGTTCTATGAATTCAAGGCGCTGGTTGAGAAGGAATCGGGGAAGCATGTGAAGGCTCTTAGGAGCGACAATGGTGGTGAATTCATCTCTACTGAATTCAAGGAATTTTGCAGCGCAGAAGGGATTTGGAGAGAGCTCATCGCACCCCATAACCCACAGCAGAACGGGGTGGCTGAGCGGAAGAACAGAACGATCGTGGGTGCTGCACGGGCGATGTTGCATGATCAGGGCCTACCCCTTCACTTGTGGGCTGAGGCATGCAATACAGCAGTGTATGTGCGGAACCGTTGTCCTCACAAGGTTCTTGGCATGAGTACACCAGAGGAGGCTTATTCTGGCAAGAGGCCTGATATTTCCCATTTGCGGATTTTTGGTTCTCTTGTCTACATGCATGTGACGAAGGATGCGAGAAGGAAGCTGGATCCAACTGCTGAGGTTGGAATATTTGTGGGGTACACTGATACACCTCACAACTATCGGGTGTATTTTTTAGACAGTCGAAAGACTGTTGTGCGACGGGATATAAAATTTCAGGAGGAGAAAGCCATGCGGTGTTCGCTTGAGAGGGAGCTACACTTGCATGCAGATGAGGAGCTGTTAGTTCCTAAGGAGGAGCTTCCGGATGTGGATCAGCCACAAGAGGAGGTTCAGGAGGTGGAAGAAACCACCCAGGTAGCGCCAACCATCAGAGGGCGCATGCGCACTACAGAAGCTGAGCGACTGGCTCGGGATGCAGAGAAGGTTGTAGGACCACCTACAGCACAGCGCAGACAGAGATAGTCACCGGATCGGTACACTGGATACATGGCTCTTGTGAGTCAATGTGTTGTGACGGAGCCATCCTCTTTTGAGGAAGCTGTGGAGGAACCCGCATGGGTTGATGCCATGATCGAAGAATATGATTCGATCGTCAGGAACAGTGCATGGGAGATTGTCCGAAGACCGGTGGGGAAATCAGTGGTGGGTTCGCGATGGATCTACAAAGTGAAGCAGGCGGCTGACGGGAGTGTGGAGAAGTACAAGGCGAGATTTGTCGCCCGTGGCTTCTCACAAATCGAGGGGATCGATTATGAGGAGACCTTTGCACCTATCGCAAGGTACTCTTCCATACGGACGATCCTAGCTCTCTCAGCGCAGATGGGATGGCACATCCATCAGATGGATGTGAAGACTGCGTTCCTCAACGGAGTCATTGAGGAGGAGGTGTACATAGAGCAGCCTGAAGGTTTTGAGATCTTCAGCAGTGAGTCGCATGTTTGCCGACTCAGGAGAGCACTGTATGGGCTGAAGCAAGGACCTCGTGCTTGGTACACACGGATAGACAGTTATTTCACCGGACTTGGATTCTCCAAGAGTGAGGCGGATCCTAACCTGTACCAGATTCTAGTGGAGGGGAAGTTGCTGATCATTGTACTGTATGTAGATGATCTGATTTTGATGGGTGATGAGCTGTTGATACTTTCATGCAAGGAGGATCTTGCTAGAGACTTTGAGATGAAGGACTTGGGCCTCCTTCATTATTTCCTGGGATTGGAGATTTGGCAGTGCAGTGGAGGACTGTTTGTTTCTCAGGGCAAGTATGCCCGGGAGATACTAGAGAGGTTCAACATGCATGGCTGCAAGCCTGTTGACACTCCTCTTCCTGGTGGTTGGAGGAAGGAGGATGCTACTTCAGTGGAGGTAGTGGATGCAACTGTCTATCGACAGTTGGTGGGGTCGCTTATGTATCTGGTCAATACATGACCCGATATATGCTATGCTTTTAACCAGCTTTCGCAAGCTACGGTTAAGCCTACCAAGCTCTTCTGGAAGGCAGGCAAGCATGTATTGCGTTATCTTAGTGGCACATCGGGATATGGTCTATGGTACAGATAGGAGGTTGGAGTGAAGCTTAGCGGCTTCACTGATGCAGATTGGGCAGGGAGCCCAATGGACTGAAAGAGCACATCTGGAGGAGTTTTCAGTATCGGGTCGACAGCAGTTTCTTGGTACAACAGGAAGCAGCGATCCATGGCACTCAGTTCAGTAGAGGCTGAGTACATGGCAGCAAGCTTGGCTGCATGTGAGGCTATTTGGATGAGGAAGATCCTTGTCAGATTGTTCGGGTCGCATTTGGAGCCTACTGTGATTTATTGTGATAACCAGAGTTGCATTAAACTCTTGGCTAATCCAGTATTTCATGATAGATCCAAACACATCGACATCAGGTACCATCATATCAGAGATTGTGTGCAGCGGAGAATCATGTTACTTTCATATGTTCCCACGGAGGATCAGGATGCTGACATCTTGACGAAAGCGCTCACCAGGAGCAAATTCAAATTCCACAGAGGCAGGATAGGGGTTGCAGATGATCCATATCTTGTTGAGAGGGAGTGTTGAAAATGAAACAATATGATGGAGCTTAGTGAAATGAAGTCGCCTTCACTAAGTGGGCCCGCAGGCTATTTTTGGCGCAAAGTCTATTTTTAGACTATGTCTATTTTTAGACATATGGAGCATGGTCTAGGAGTTGCAGTATGCTATTCTTGGATGATTGGTCGAGTTGGTAAAAATAGATGGACCTCTATTTTTAGACATACAGGTCGAAGTCTATTTTTAGACTGCCTGTCTAAAAATAGGTCAGTCAAATATTATTAGCCCTTAATAATATTTAGACTCTAAACTTCAGTTTATTCTCTTACAGCACTTCAATTGGAGCTACGGATGTGGCCCATGCATCTGACAGAAGGAATTACGCTATTCCTTGGGGTTTGGTGAGCTCATGCATGGTTGAATTCAGTTAGGACTTCAGTGGCAGAGTTTGGTGGAGTTGATGAGACAGTTGGTGGAGTTGTGTTCGGTTTAACTTAGTTGAACTAGTTGTGTTTAGTTTAACTAGCTAATACACTAGTGATGAGTTGAGTGAATTAAATATTATTTAATTCACTAATTATTAACTCACTATTCAACTCAAGAACACATCAGTTCACTACAATGCATGGACAGCTCAGTGAAGACCAGTGGAAGATGTAGATGAAAGGGTGAGTTTGCTATTAGTTGCGACATGAGTTGTGCATGAGATTTTCACAAGAATTGGAGGAGATTGCCCATGAGGATTGCGCAGTTGAAGCCAAGGAGATTCGAACTTGGATCTCTCATTGAACCAGCTTGGATTGCGCAGTAGAGGCAGGCAATTAGTGGATGAGTTTTGAACCTGTGACTTGTTCAAAACTGAGCTAGTTTGTGTGTAACTTTTGGAGACAGTACTGAGTACTTGTGAGGAGTATTGTACTGAGATTGTTACATTTTCTCTTCTATTATAATATACAAAATAGATGGGGGTTTTCAGCTATAAGCTTTCCCCATTACATATTGTGTTTATGTGCGCATGCGACTGTTTCTATTTCCGCAAATTGTTGATCAATTGTAGAAGAGGTTATGTGTTATGCATGAATTCGAATTAATGTGTGACCAGGATAATCTCAGTGGATAAATCTTCATTATTCAGTAAATTTCTACATGTTTTACCATTTTGACAATCCTCCTTTGACTTGATGATTTTGCTTCTTTGTAGAGATGATCTGCAGTATCATATCAAGACTAATTTTTTACCCAGACTTCTACCTACACAACCTGCTTTCCTAACATTTTTTCTTCTGTGGGTGCATTTAGACTTGCAATCCCTTGTAACATCATTTTTTTCTTTTGTTTCAATAGGAAACTATCTACTTCTAATCTTATATCATCCATGAGTTCAGATTAAACTGTTGAACTCATCATTTCTCTACCTATTCTAGCTATCTGTCAAGATTAAACTATTTGACAAATTTTCATTCTCTAGTCTAAAACAAGAAATTGAAACATAATCAAATTAGGATTAGACAGTCTAATTTCTTGTTTTCTTCCAGCAACTTCTTGATAATTTCCACCAAAATCTTGTTTGAGGATTCTGCCAACCCATTACCTTGAGGGTAATAAGCTGTGGAATGACCCAATGTAATCTGATATTTGTGGTAAAATTCCACCATGTTTTTGGACCCAAAGGCAGCAACATTGTTAGTGATGATCTTCCTAGGGCAACCAAATCTTGACAAGATATGGTTTTCAAAGAATTTAATGATGACTGAGTCTGTGGCATTCCTAGAAGGGATGGCCTCTATCCATTTGGGGAAGTAATCTGTTGCTGTGAGGATCCATTTATGTTGGGAAGATGAAGCAAGATGGATTTCCCCAATGAAGTCTACACCCCACTATTGAAAAGGAGCTTCAACAATGATAGGATGCAGAGGTAAAGGTAGCAATTTTCTTTTGCCTTCAAATATTTGACATTTATGGCAGGCAATTACCATTTTATGGATATCTTGAAAGAGGGTGGGCTAGTAGTAACTAGCTTTAAGGATTTTGTTAACAACAGTTTTCCAATAGAGGTGGCCTCCACATTCTCCTTCATGAAACCCATGCTTGATCTTATCTGCATCATTCTCGGGCAAACATTTAAGCAATAATCCACTAGCATTTTTCCAATATAAACATTTATCTAAAATGCAGTAATTAACAGCTTTTAACTTTAGAAACCTTGCCTTTGTTTTAGAAAAACTAGGAGGAACATTAAGAATAAGAAGCACATACAAAATATCAGCATACCAAGATGAATTCAGAAAATAATCTTCAATGGGTGGAGTTGCCAACTCCTCTTGTTCATTTAATGCATTAAACATGTTTATATCAAGAGCTTGAAAGTTGGATTTAGCCATAATTTTTGCTAGTCCTTGACCTTTGATGAGCTTAGTGGGTTTAATTTCTAAATCATATTCTAATATTACAGCAATCCACTTTCCTATTTTTCCATCAGGATCTTGTGTCAAAATGTCTTTTACCACTAAATGAGGCACAAATGCAATGATGTGTGAGTGTAAAATGTAAACTCTAAAATCTTTTAAGCCTTTGACTAAGGCAAAATCCTCTTTTTCCATTATTTTGCATTTCATAGGTGCATCTCTTAATGCCTTGCTAAAAAATGAAATGGGCTGCTCTTGTCCCTTTATGTTTTTCTGGAGTAGGACAGCAGCAACTGTATGTTCTGATGCAAAGGAGAAAATGAAAAAGTCTTTAGTAAAATTAGGACTAATAAGAACCAGTGTTTGGGTAAGTGCTTTCTTAACTAGTTCAAAGGATTTCTTTGCTTCTAAGGTCCATTTAACTCATGTTTCTCTTTTGAGCATGTTTGTAATATTTCTAAGGAGTTCAGCTAGGTTGGGTATGAACCTTCTCAAGAAATTGATCTTCCCAATGAAAGATTGAAGTTCCTTGATATTTCTAGGATGATTGATTAGCAGTATACCTTTGATCCTTCCTGGGTCTATCTTTATTCCCTCTTCTGATATGATATAACCAAGAAGTTTACCTTCTTGGAGACCAAAAAATGTTTTCTTTGGGTTTAAGGACAGACCATATTTTTTGCATTTCTCAAAGACTTTTCTTAGGTGTATTAGGTGCTCTTCATCTGGTTTTGAAAAGACTGTGATGTCATCTAAGTAAATCACAATGAAGTAACCTATTTCTTCTGAAAAAGCAATATCCATGGCTCTCTGGATGTGGCACCAACATTCATTAAACCCAAAGGCATTTTCACATACATAAAAGTGCCCCAAGGTGTGGTGAAGATTGTTTTAAGTTGATCATCAGGGTGTACCAATACTTAGTTGTATCCTGAGAATCCATCTAGCAAAGAAATTCTTTTTGAACCTACTACCCTTTGTAAAATATGATCCATTTTGGCCAAGGGATAGTTGTCCTTTAATGAGGCCTTGTTTAAGTTTCTGAAGTCTATACAAAGCCTTATTTCTCCTTTTTTCTTCCTTACAGATACAAGATTGGATACCCATTTTGAGTATCTCACAGGGACTATAATTCCAGCATCATACAATTTTTTTATTTCTTTCTCAACAAGAGGTAATTGAATAGGGTTTATTCTGCGTAGCTTTGTTTAAAAGGTTTATGGTTTTCTTTGAGGGGTATATTATGTTGAACTATTTATGTATCATATGATTTTAAATCTTCATAACTCTAAGAAAACACATTAGAAAATTCTCTAAACAGCTCAAGATATTTCAGTTTTATGTGAGCTGGCAGTGTTTTGGATAATTTGATCATTTTAGAACTTTCTTTACTGCCTGTGTTACATTCTTCAAAATCAAATTCAGTGGACTCTATTTTTGGCTTTTTGGCAACATCATTAAAGTCAAACAATTCTTCTAGAGGCACTAGTCCTTTTGGTAAGTTTTCAGTGTTAGACTGCAGCACTTCTAGACCTTCTTTTTCTAAATCAATGCATATTTCTGCTTTATGTTTAAATCCTTTGGTTAATAGATTTATATTGGAAGTTTTAGGAGGTTCTTCTTTGCAACATTGTTCCTCAATAGGACAATCTTCTTCATACTCTGAGTCTAAATTTGGCACTTCAATCTCATTTCTGGACTGCAGGAATTCTTCTATTTTTTTAGCTCCTTCAAAAACCTGCCAGTATCTTTTATTATCTGAGACTGCTGGTATATATTTGACTTGGATTGAATATTGTTTTCTTTCATAAGGTTTTAGACATGTACTAGCAGCAAAGGCTAAACCATTGGCAAGAATATTTTGGTTTCTAGGGACAAAGGTGAGTTTAAACTCTGCAAAGGTTTTTATGAGATCCATGGCATCATCTCTATAGGCTCTTAGTCTTGGATTTTTATAGTGTATTCTCCATTTACTTGCCTAATTATCAGTTCTGAATCTCCATGAACAGTTATCCTCTTGGCTCCTAATATTTTTAGTAAATGTAGTCCTAAGAGGAGTGCTTCATACTCTGTTATGTTATTAGTGCATTGGAAATTTAGTCTGTATGAATGGCCTTCAGCATGGTTATTCTCTGTATTATGCACCCATATGCCTGCTCCTGCACCAGTCTTGCTACAAGACCCATCAAAACTCATACTCCAAAGGGGTTCATGGTCATATTTGTCATTAAAGTCATTTATGTCCTCTTTGGTCTGTTTTTCATAGCTTCCACTTTGTTTTTCTTTAGGATCTGCAATATGTTTAGTTTTGTCTTGTTCCTCATGGTTTTCATTTAATTGAGGATTTTCTATTTGTTTCTCATGGAAAGCACTATGTTGGTGATTGATTTGCTGCCTAGGATCTTCCTTATGTTTGTTGTAATTTTCTGAATTAGCAAATTGTTTATGTAATTCCTCGTTCTTTTCCTCTTCTTCTATGGCTTCCACCATGTTGGTTGATCTTCCATCTTCTAACCCTTGCTCATTATGAATTTCATCATTGTAAAGAATGAATGAGTCAAGGTCTGTATGAATTGAATAAAGAGGGGAGTTATCTAGTATTTCTTAACTACTCACCATGTATTTCATGTGTGTTTCCTTATATAGTCTTCTAGGTTGACTGAAGACAGGGATGGTGGCATAAGTCATATCCATTTGCATAGTGCCTTGAAGATTAACACCCCAAGATCTTGAAAGGAGCATGTCATACTTGGGAGGTATATCAGCCACTACTATGTCCATCACCAAGCTTTTGGCTGGTATTTGTGCTAAGTTGACACAAAGATCTTTAATTAGGCCTAGGCATTTGAATCTGTTGGAGTCAAATGAGTATAAATCTTTATAGGGCCTAGTTACCTCAAGGCCTAATATTTCCATTATTACTTTGGGCATGAGGTTGTGTGATGCTCATGAATCAAGAATGGAATTGTGCAAAATATTATCATAGATATTTAGACTGACATAAAATGGAGGCACACCTCCTTCTTGAAATTTCCCTTCCACTTCTAGTCCAAACAGAAGCTCAGGTTTGTCATCATTTAAGTTAACAGAATCATTGTTGTCTCTTATGTTCAAAGCTCTTAACAGTTGGGATTTATATACATCTTGTGTGACTAATTCAGTGAGAGGAATGGAGATTCTATTTTGGAAATTTCACTCTCTATCCTAAAAGGAGTCTGATTTTTGGGAATGTTTAATTCAGCCTTTTTAGTCATTGTTTTCTCAGCAAAATCAGCTTGTTGGTTTTTATTATGAACAGTAGTTAAAACAGTTTTATCAGGAGCATTAGCTGATGTGCTAGTGCTGCTAGGGTTACCACTATGTTTGCTAGAATTTTGGGTGTTTTTTCCTTTATTTTTATCAGAATTTTCAGCCATTGTTTTATGGTTTTCTATTGGGTTTTTGGAAGTGTTTACAGGGCTATTTTTAGCAAAGATTTCAGAGGTCTTTTTCTTGGGAACTTCTTGGTTATTTTTACTCCTAAATTCATATTGTTGATGTACTTCTATTATAGCATTTTCAAAGCCTTGTTGGTAGTCTGCAGACTCTAGGCTCTCTTCTTCATAAGGTGTATATATGACTTGTTCTTTCCTAGTGAGGAAAACAGTATCCTCATCATTTGTTCCCAAAATGTTCATGTGATTTTCTTCTGCTTCCTCTACTATCCCCTCCTCCTCATTAGCATAATTTTCTTGAAAGGGAGGTCTAACCTGCTGATCAAGACCTCTTTGTCTTATTTGAGGGGGGTTTCTCCTAAAATTCTGATTTTGATTTTGGGCTTGGTTTCTGTTTTGAGGAGCTATTTGATTTTCTCTAGGATAAGATCTCTCATTTACATTCATCCTTTCCATCATCCTTTCCATAGTTTTGACTAAGTTATCAAGTTTTGGGTCAGATGTGGAAGGTACAACTTCATCCCTATAGGTCACCCTTTTTTCACTTTTCATTCTAGTTCTTTTGGCAAGTAGATTCACCTCAACACTTACTTCCCCTTTCTGCATATCTTCTAATGTGAGGGGTTCTCTCTCCCTTAATTGATAACACATTTCTGGGTCAAATCCTTCAGGAAACTTTATTAAGGCTAAGCCTTGTGGTGGTTTCATTTGTGGGGGGAATGCATTATAGACACTATTGAATGTAGTGCAATAATCTTGGACACTCTCTCCAACATTTCTTTTAAGATCATTGTATTCTGATAGGATTTTAAGGGGGTTTCTCTTGAATTCCCATTTGTTTAAAAATAATTGATGGAAAGAAGGGAGGTCATTGATACTATTAGGGGTTAAGCCTTTGAACAATTTTCTTGCTTCTCCCCCCTAAATTTGAGCAAACATTCTAAGTTTCACAATTGCATCATCTATTTCTTGTCTGTCAAAGTAGTCATTCATTCTGTCCACATGTTGTTGAGTAGTAGTAGAACTAATAGCATCATATAAAGGAATTTTGGACTGATAATCTTGTGGTAGAATGGCTAAAGGTAAAGGAAGGACTAATGAAGCATACCATGTTGCCATGATGTGGAGTTGTGGAAACAATGGGGGGTTTACAAGTGGAGGGTTTGTGATAGGAGGTGGATGATGAACTAAAGTGGTTTTAACAGTGAATGTGTGGGTCGATGTGACAGAAGTATTTGGACCAGCTAATTACTGTTGAGTAGATTAAGGGTGAGAGAAGCCAAAATTGTGAATGAAATGGATATCAGGAGGAGTGGATGGGGAAGCTTCTCTACTGCTAGTGTGTTGTGAATTTTCAGGCTCAAATTCTATCTGATCTGTACCACTTAATGACTTGGTTCTAGATGAGTTTCTTATATAGGATAAGTCAACTTGGGTATTTTGCGGAGCTGTAAGGTTTTCAGGGACAAAGTTTTCTTTGTGGATTGATCTGATAATAGTTGGATTTCTGGGTGTAGGAGGCTTCCTAAGGATGCTTTCAGGATTATCAAATATTTCAGGAGGGTTTGGGTCAGGATAGGCTCTAGTATGGATTCTTTTGGAAGCTGGGATTTAGACCCAAAGGAAAGAAAATTTAGCCAGGTATGACAATATTTATAGGCAAACTAATCTTGTAAGAAAATTTAATCCACAAAGTTTTCTTAACTGGGTTTCTGTGATGTTCTAATGATAAAATAAGGTAACCTAGTGGAGTCTCTTGGAAAAAACAATGGGGTTAGAAGGCCTACTAAAAACCAGTGGAGTCACCAGGTGGAAGATTTCTACTTGTTTTCTAAGACTGGTTGTTGTCCACCATCAACAATCAGGAACCACTCTTGGCAAATACTTGATTCATTTTAAGAAAAAGGTTTTCTGAGTTGTGAAGTTATCTATTACTCAGTATATTCCCCAGTATGGTCGCCACTATGTTGGCTCCCTGTGATTTACAAGAATGTCAAGAATAAACATTGCAGGGGCCACATCAGAACCACTTTGGAATCTTAGGACCTAGCCTTCCTGGATTCAGAGAGGGATCTCTCTATATAAGTGTTTTTGAAAGATATATCTTTATGCTTTGTTTAAGATATTAGGCTAGTTATGAAGCTCTGAGAACTTTTTTTTGGTTTTGGTTGATTGAAAAGGTACTTGAAGGATTAGAGGTTGGAGAAGATTGAGGGAATGTTTCAGCTGGAAGGATAGACTATAAGACAGCATTAATCCATTGGGCTATGGAGTCATAAAAGGATTTAATTGTTCAACAACTATCCAAGGGTTTTCATAGGGAAAGTCATCTAGATTAAATGGATCTTTAGATTAAATTGTGATATGAAACATTAAGGTGTTGTGAAGGCAGTAAAGCTATAGTCAGTCAAGAATATTCTAGCTCTACTTAAACAAGAAAAGCCTTTCAAAGTAACTGTTTGAAGTAAGCCAAAGGACAGGGAAAACCATAGACTTCTTTGGAAAAACTTTTATTAAAGCTGACTTTTAAGACAACAATCCAGTAATCCTAAGACTACTTTCAGATAAAGAAAACATACAAGATAAAAATGAGAGCAGCCTAAGATCAAACAGAAATAATCTAATCTGCTTTTGACAAACTCTCTAGGGATCTTTACAAACAACCTTTAAAGACAGACCAGAGGATAGGGAAAACCATAGACTTCCCTAGTTTAGACTCTACTCAGCATACTTTGAAAAAGATCATTTAAAAACAATATCTCAATTTTTACTCAGAAAGACATGGGCTAACCAACATTCCCTTGTTATACTCTATTGAATCATTCTTAAAACAACAAGCTAGAATAAAACTGAAGGGCAATGAAGAATCCTTCATTCAGATCTTGCAGAAGAAAACATAAAGATAAATATTTACAGAGAGAAATAGGGTACCTTTGACAGTAAATCCTAATCTAAATTTTCTATTCTTTATCATAGAAAATGGACAGAATGAAAACATAAGGGGAAAACAGAAACAGAGAGGAAAAACATCACCATTAACATAGACCAAGATCCTGGGAATCAACTTGTTTTATTGATGATCAAACCAGTTACATATTCCAGCACAGTGGGTCTTTACAGCTCAAAGCTTCTCTATCCAGCTTAGCACTCCTCAACTTCGCTCAGCAACACTCTAAATCACTAATAGTAACAGCCTTCTACAACCAACCAAGAACCTGTTCTAATGAAGTCCTCATACTATATTTATAGGCAAATGAGGAGGTGAAATGAAAGCTAGGGTTAATATATTTCATTTATGACTGAGTTAATGATTTTTGACCTTTGAGACCATGCAAGGCCCAAGGAAAAAATATCTGAAATGAGTTACTCTTTATAATGAATGCTGTTTAATTTCTGAGCTATACTCTTTATAATGAATGCTGTTTAATTTCTGAGCTACTTAGTTGCAATATTTGACTTTTAGGCTTTTTAATAACCTTTGAAATAACTATTGAGCTTCCCTTTTGGAAATATCTTTGATTGCAATAACTATTGTATGTTTTGAGGAAAATATGTGTTTGTAGGTGGCATCTTTAGCCTTGGATGAAGTAAATTCTTCATGGATTTAACATTCGAAGCATGCTTTGGGCTGATTTTTCTTGATCTGTTTCTTTAAACTCTGTTTTGAGGCTTGATTTTTCTTTGGCCTTTATAATCACCTTTGTTGTCTTTTTCACTTTATTGACAGTTTTAATCTTTTAATCATCTGCCTTTGACTGTGTGCAGGTGCCTTCTTTGTTGCACTGGAGGGTTTCATGAATTTAACCAATGGCCATGAAGCATCGATCAAAATCTTTAAAACTTGAACCCTGGATTTCCCCTTTTTCCTTTATTTAGACTAATGGATCATCATCTGAGACTGTGCCACTGATATTGGCTGTAGGGGGGCCTTTTGAGTCGAGCCACCATTAAACCTACAACAAAAAAATAAAAACATTAATTTAAATCCTGCGTTTTTGGCTAAACTATGTTTCAAAGGCTTGGTGAGGCGTTTGGAGTGATTGCAGAGGGAAGAAAAGTGCAGAGGAGGGTTCTATGAATGAAACCAGGAAGAACAGTGGACCAGTTTAAATATTGGCGCGAAATGGAGATAGGCGGTTTTGTACGAAAACCAAGTGGTATCGCATGAAGGTTAGGCGGTAAGTGGTCCTTGAATAAACGGACACAATTCCACTCAGAGGATGACGTGTGGCAGGTCAAAACCTGATTTTATCACGTGGAAAAGGCTCATTAAACCGTGGTAGAGGAATGAATGTGATATTTTATGTGGGCCGTTAGATCTGGGGATGCCAGTTCAAAAGTGCGGGTTCATCTCGACCGGGGGAGTTGATCGGCAGAGATAATGGTGGAAGATAGGTGGCAGGAAAGGATTGGATGAATGGTGGAGTAGTGGGCGGTGGGACCGGTGATGGCGTAAGTAGTCTTGTTGGGTAGCAGAAAGGTTGAGAGTTGGATGGAACGGTGGGGTCAGATTGATAGCCATCGGATTGAGAATGATCGACGGTGGAGATCTGTCCAAGGAAAAGGTGGATGGGGGTATGGTCCTGTGAAGAGTAAATGGGACTGGGATTTAAGATGAGAAGGGCCTTAGGCTTTAGCAGATGGTTTAGGGCCCTTTGGGTTATATGAAGGAAAGGAGCAGAGGGCTTAAGTAAAAAATGGCTTAAATTTTGATTTTTCGGAAGGAGCTTTTAGGCCTAAAAACAAGGGTTTTTAGCCTTTTTTGAAGGTTTCCGTAAGTTTAGAAAAGGGTTTTTAAAACCAATCAAAGGGGTTTTCATGGTTTAAAAAGGGATTTTAAGGGAATGGAGGGTATAAGAAAGGAAAATGGGCTTTTTAGAGGGGAAATAACTATTTAGAATAGGAGTAAACATGGGTGAATGAGGGGAAGGGTTATGAAGGGGGAAATGGTGGAAATAGCCTGAAATCAGTTCCTTTTTGAATCAGTAGGTTGACTTGGAATAGATTTGAATGAATATTTTAGTGAATGGATAGCTTAAAGATAATGAACTTAGTGAGATTTCAAAAACTCACAAGATTTTCATAAAAGCTTGTTTTTTAGAAATCTATGGAAATATTTAGCCATCATTGGATATAAAAAAATTTGTAGATAGCTAACACGAATTACTATCACAGATGCTGACTTGGTGAGCCTACCTCTTCTAGGACTTCCAAAGAGTTGGCATAGTTATCAGGACTCTGTCAATGGGAGGGAGAAGCTACCAGATTGGGAACAACTTTGGTCGAATTTGGTGCAAGATGAATTCAGGCGGAATACCAGGAATGGATCTTCATACACGAATGATGATGAACAAAATTGTGCTTTGGCTGGTAAGGCGAAGAAGGGGAAAGGAAATAAATCCTATTCCAAATCAGAGACTGACAAATATGGAAAGAAGCGTGACATGTCCATAGTGAATTTTTTTCATTGTCAAGAGCATGGACATTATGCCACTAATTGTACATAAAAGAAGAAGAACAAGAAGGCTTTAGAATCTGCAACTGGTGAGGCTTTGGCATCGCAATTTTTGCTTGACTTCTCACTCATTACATGCATGGTGTCAAGTGCAATGGGATTGGTGTGGTACTTGGATAGTGGTGCATATTTCCACATGACGGGAGACAAAGAACTTTTCAGTAGCTTGGAGGAGAAGGACATCCAAATGCATATCAAAATGGGTGATGATGGGTGGTACAGTGCTACCGGTATTGGCACAGTTTCCTTCCAGAGACATTCAGGTAAACCCTTCTTATTAAAAGATGCAATTCATGTACCATGCTTGAAGAAAAATTTAGTTTCAGTCGCAATGTTGGAGGATAGAGGCTATGATGTAGTTTTCAATGAAGGGAAAGATTTACTTTGACAAAAATCCATGGGACAAGCCAAGAAGATTGGGATTTGTGTGAAGAATATCTATAAACTTGATGTAGATGGCAGCAAAGCATTGATGGGTAAGGCAGACAAAGTGGTGAGCCAGGATGAGGGTGTGTTATGGCACAGTAGATTGGGCCATCTACACCATGGAACCTTGAAGGTCATGCAACAGATTTCTACGGGTCTTCCCAAGGGTACCCTTGTGCAGTTAGACACATGCAAGGGATGTACTATGGGGAAGTATGCAAAGACCACTTTTCATGAGAAGGAGAACCGAGCTTTGGAAATCCTTGAGAGAGTTCACTCAGATGTGTGTGGACAATTCTCTACTGCTTCGAAAGAAAATCATAGGTACTATGTGATCTTTGTTGATGATTTTTCTAGAAAGTGTTGGATCTACTTCATGTAGAAGAAATATTAGACGTTCTCAAAATGTCTTGAGTTCAAAGCACTGGTGGAGAAAGATACGAGGAAGCATGTGAAGGATCTTAGAAGCGATAATGGTGGTGAGTACATATCCAATGAATTCAAGAACTTCTGCAAGAAATAAGGAATTTAGAGAGAGTTGATTACACCTCATAACCCACAACAGAATGGGATTGCAGAAAGAAAGAATAGAACAATTGTGGGTGCAACACGAACGATGTTGGATGATCAGGGCCTACCGTTGCATCTGTGGGCAGAGGCATGCAACACCACGGTATTTGTGCAAAACTGTAGTCCTCATCAAATACTTGGCATGAGTACCCCAGAGGAGGCTTTTTCTGGTAAGAAACCTAATGTTTCATATTTTAAAATTTTTGGCTTATCTGTATATGTGCATGTGACCAAAGATGCCAGAAAGAAGCTCGAACCAACAGCTGAGATTGGGATATTTTTGGGGTACACTGATACTCCCCACAACTATCGAGTGTATTTTCTAAACATCATGATGTTTGTTGTGAGACGAGATATAAAATTTGATGAGGAGAAATCCATGTGATTGTCCCTTGAGAGGGAGCTAGATTTGCATGCAGATGAGGAACTCTTCGTTCCAAAGGATGAACCTCAAGATGTGGAGCAACCACATGCAGAGGATCATGGAGTGGCAGAAAACACTCATGTAGATCCATCTGCCAGAAATGGTAGAAGGCACACCAAAAAAGCTGATAGATTGAGACTTCATGTAGTAAAGCATGTAGGAGCACCTACATCACTGTGCAGATAGAGACAGTCTCCAGACATGTTTATTGGATACTTGGATCTTATGAGCAAATGTATTGTGACAAAACCATCCTCCTTTGAGGAAGCAGTGAAACAACCAATTTGGGTTGACGATATGGTTGAGGAGTATGACTCCATCATCAAGAAAAGTGCATGGGAAATTGTCCCAAGACTAGTTGGAAAATCAGTGGTTAGATCTAGATGGATCTATATGGTGAAGCAAGCGGCAGATGGGAGTGTGGAGAAGTACAAGGCTAGATTTGTAGCACAGCGATTATCACAAGTTGAAGGGATTGACTATGAGGAGACTCTAGCACTGGTTGCGAGATACTCATCGATTAGATCTATCCTTGCACTCTTAGCGCATATGGGGTGGCAGATACATCATATGGATGTGAAGATTGTGTTTCTCAATGGAGTTATTAAGGAAGAAGTGTACATAGAGCAACCAAAAGGTTATGAGATCTTTGACAGTGAGTCACATGTGTGCCGACTCAAGAGAGCATTGTATGGGCTGAAGCAAGCACATCATGCTTGGTACACTTGGATTGACATCTATTTCACCGGGTTGGGCTTCACCAAAAGTGAAGCAGATGTGAACCTGTACCTTATTGTGTTTGATGGTAAGCTCTTGATTATCATCCTTTATGTTGATGATCTAATTTTGACGGGTGATGAGCAACTGATAACTTATTGCAAGGAGGATCTTGCAAGGGAGTTAGAAATGAAGGACATGAGACTCCTTCACTATTTCCTTGGTTTGGAAATATGGCAGCAGGATGGTGAGCTATTTTTTCTCAAGGCAAGTATGCCAAAGAGATTTTGAGTAAGTTTCACATAGAGAGCTGTAAAACCATGGAGACTCCTCTTCCAAGAAATTGGAGGAAAGAGGATGCTACTTCAGGAGAAGTAGTGGACACTATTGTTTACAGGTAGCTAGTGGGTTCACCGATGTACTTGGTGAACACCAGACCAGACATTTGCTACGCAGTTGACCAACTGAGTCAAGCTATGGTTAAGCTGACCAAGCTCTTTTGGCAGGCGGGGAAGCATGTCTTAAAATATATCAGGGGCACTACAGTGTATGGATTATGGTACAGACGGATAGAGGGAGTGATGCTTCAAGGCTTCACGGATGCAGATTGGGCAAGCGGTCCATCAAATAGAAAAAGAACATTAAGAGGGATATTCAACATAGGATAGACATCAGTTTCTTGGTACAACTAGAAGCAGTGATCTGTGGCACTCAGTTCAGCCGAGGAAAAGTACATGGCAGCAAGTCAGGCTGCATGTGAGGCCATCTAGATGAGAAATATTCTAGTTGGTTTGTTTCGTTCTCAGATGGATCCGAAGGTGATACATTGTGATAACCAGAGTTGCATTAAACACTCGGTTAATCCGATATTCCATGATAGGTCCAAGAACATAGACATCTGGCACCACCATCTTAGAGATTCTATTAAGAGGCACATTATGTTACTTTAGTGCATTCCCACGGAAGATCACGATGCAGATATTCTGACGAAGGCGCTCTCCAAGAGAAAATTCAAATACCATAGAGGAAGGATCAGGGTCGTAGATAATCCCTTTCTTGTTGAGAGAGAGTGTGGAAATTCAATAAGAAATTGCAGCGCACACACTAAGGTGGGACCACGAGTCTTAGCGATACATTAGTGTGAAAGTCGATTTATTTAATAAATTAGAGTACTGTCTAATTTAATTTTCCCTTAATTAAATTGGACAATAAAATGTAATATTATCTCATAATCACTTTTAATAGTTAACTGAGTGTGATAAACCCAGTTAGTTCATGAATTTCGAGTTGAGGGTGGTTGGTGAGGCATGCAAAGCGATTCTATTAGTTGTGGATTTCGAGTTGCAGTTAGTTCATTAGTTTAATGCATGAGTAATCAATTAACACGGCTAGGTGAGTTAAAGTCAGTTGAACTAGAGGCTGATTAGAGGCATGAAATTGGCTAAGTGTTGGTTGATTTTGTCCAGGTCAGTGTGAGACAATAGTGAGAGTGCAGGAGACTCTTGTGAGAAGAGTGCATTGTAATTTTTTCATGATTCCATGGTGAATATACAATATAATATAGAGGAGTTTTGAGGGGCAAGCTTTCCCCAGGAAAATATCTGTGTTGTGGTTTGATTTGCGTCTTTCTTTACTTGTTGTGATTGGTGATCGTGTTTATTTTCTGCATTTGATTTGTAGAAGGATTCAGTATCTAGCATTATTACATTGCTTGATTAGATTGAATCTATTGATATATAAATATATTTGCATAATTTCTACAAATTTCTTCCCTAAGTATATGATGGATAAGTTTATGGATTTCATTTTCTATCGAATTACGCATATGGCCAAATAGGACAATGTCCAAACATAGGTTTTTTTGATGTTTGTCCTTTTATTTTTCAGTTGTCTCTTATGTCCCTTCAAAGATATATATTTGGTTGTGGTATGATCTCCTTTGCAATAGATTGGTATGACTTGATGATTGTTGATGTAATTTCCTCTTTTTAGTTAATATTATATACCTTACAAAAGAAAACTTAATCCGTAGTTTAATAAACTTTAACTTAAATCTGTTTAAAATATGAATTTATCAAACATATACAAATATTTAAAGATATAAACCTTTCGTCAAATTTTATACTCAAAAACAGATTTTGAAACATATTTTACAACTCAATATGAGGAAGGAATGTAATTCTTTCTGTGCTTAACTAATATATATATTAACCTTGGATCTATTAATTATTCAAGTTAATAAGATCTCTCGAGGTTAATGCTTCTTTTCAAATTTTACACAAATGTTAAATCTCTTTCAAAATTTGATGAATCCAAAATTCTTAATAAATCCAAAATTAAAAAAAGTTTAAGATTAATCGAATTAATCTAAATACTTAATAAATCAAAAATTAAGATAAATCTAAGCAACTTTACTTTAAACTTGAAATAATTTAATATATGTCACTTCATATTAAACACTATAAAAATTACACATCAATTTTCAAAATTACCTAAAAAATAATTCATATTTATATTCCAAAATAGAAAAAAGCATAATGCATAATACTAAATTGGTCATGGAGCATACCCTTAAGCTGTTTTCCCTAGCTAAGTTCTAGCTGTTTTCCTAGAACTAAGGAAATAAGGGTAAGAGCTCATCTTCTTAGAACTAAGGAAATAAGGGTAAGAGCTCATATTTCTAGAATTAAGGAAATAGGTTAAATACCCATAATCCTAAGGCATCGCTTAAAAGTGAAAACCTGCCCCTTACACAACACTAACTTTCCTTGAATTGGTGAATAACAACTCGTGATAATTTGACAACTAAATTATGACACATTCTACCCATGATAATTTTTCTCATAATTAAAAATAAATAAATAAAAATAAAAATAAAATACTGGATAACTCTGAATAAACCCTAAAAACATTAATTCACTTGAGCTAACCGGGATGCCAAGCAGGAAAGGCAACCCGTTGCAGTGAAAAACTGCACAATCCATAATGCTAAAGATGATCTGATGTGTCTATCCCTGCGCTGAAAATATTGAAGTTGTTTTGGGTTGGGTGAGAGTAGAGCATCAGTTTTTTACATGCGAGGCAGCCCGTTTTTTACTTGCGGTGCTGTACTTGTGCAGTGGAGCATCCGTTTTACAGCATGGCCCAAGACCTGTATACTTATAAGAATAGGAATATATTATGGGATTTGAGAATTTGAGAATAACTTGAAATTTGAGAATATTTTAAAATTTAAAAAATAATTGAAATATTCTAAAAAATAAGAATGGCTCTTCATCATTCAGTTTTCTTCTTCTTGGACAGTGCATGGAATTTCTTATTTGATATTCCTTAAAAGATTATTATATATTCATCATTCCGTTTTCTTTTTCGTTGACATTTGGCAAAAGACCACGCATCATGCCAATCGAAATGCCACGTACGATAGGCGATGTGGTAGAGAAGATTAGGACCGAGGTTGAAAAAGAGTCGTGCCATCAATTTAATTCAATTTAGAAAAATATCGTCCATCCGTTGAATAAACTTTTGGTTTTATTGAGAAAGGTAGTTTTTAAAGTTTTGGTTTTCTGGACAAAGGTAGATTTTAGCCGTAGTTTATGAGGGTGTTTTTGGTATATTTCTGTGACTAATTTGTCAGGGATCACACTGATATACTGTGATATACTGTTTGATTGGAATGAAAATTTTTAAGTGAAATTTTGATTTTTGTTATTTAAACTGGTCTTTAAAATACATATATAGATTCAGTATCTTGAAAAAAAAATTGGACACTTTTATTGTGTAAATTTTACCCATCAAACTTGTGATTTCAATAAATTTCGTGTCAGATTTTAAACAATTTAAATTAAAAAAAAAAATTCGAAAAATCCTATTATAAAGCACTAGATTGATTTTTTTTTGGGTACGTTTAGTTGGAATTGTGAATCAGGATTTATTTTATCATTTTTAGTATCACAGAACGATAAATTTATCCCGGTAAGATGATCCATAGATTTGGAAGTAGCTAGATTCATGCTCACGCAGAAGCAAAAGGACAATGGCGATACCCATGCCCTCTCTCCCTCTCCTTCTCCTTCTCCTTCTCCTTCCCCCTCCCCTTCCAAAAAAGCATACAAGAAGGAGATGACAGCCACTTTATTGAAGAATGCTGGTGCTGCTGACAACAATTGCAGAAGTCTTTCTTTCAATGGAAAATTATCGGCTGTTTCCCATGCTTCAGAAGAAAATGTTCTGTCTAATCTCCCTATTTCTAGAAGAGCACGCAGATATATTCCTCAGGTAAGGCTTGGATTTCATAAAATTTCACTAGCCATTCCATAATCAGATCCTGCAATCCATTGATGTTTACTCGTTATTGAATCAAAGCTCTTGATGGTATTTGTCATTGCAACATTATCCTATCTTGAGGAATGTTTTACACATTTTTTTTCTTTTCTTTTTCATTTGCAACGTTGAATTCGCTACCACACCCACTCCAATTTCTAAAGAAAAGTTAAGTTATTAACAGAATGGTGTTAGAAATCATTTTAGTACATATAAGTATTCTTTCAAAGGGATTTTTGGAGGTGCAGAAGATCGACTGCAACGAGCAGAGTGAGCAGCAGCTGCTGTGGAATATTATTCTTTCAAAGGGATAAAGCTTGGGTATAGTGATGCGAAGTCTCTGAAGCTGGTGCCTCCCGTGAGTGGTGGCTTTCCAAAATATTTTGAGGTCAACACAAATGTGTGCAGCAGAGGGTGTGACAGTTGGTGGAAGTTCATCGAAGACGGTAACAGCTCCAGCAGGCAGCACCAACGTCCAAGCTTTGGACTCACCTACAGCTTCTGGGTCCTCAATCTCCGTCCTGCCATTTGACGATAAAACGCAAATGACGAAAAACTACCAAGGAGATAATATGTGCAAGTTCATCGAAGTGAAAATCTAGGTTGAACTATTTTGTATGGTGGTGATGTTCAAATTCCATGAAGGTAGTTTGCCAACGCCAAATTCGAGTTTATCAGTGTACACTCAGGCGGCCGGCCGCGGGCGCGTCCATAACTGTGTTTTGAATCATATTGTTGATGGATTTAATGCCGATTCAGTATTTTAATGCTGTGTAGTACAATAAGCCAAGGGAAGCGGAAATCTGCAAAGTGCTCCATGACGCTACGATTTTCGCCCATCGCGCCAAATCAAAGGATTGGCGCGAGAACGAAGACCATATCCGCGCCATTTTCGTGCCTTACATCGATTTCAAATAGTCGCGGCTCTTACAGTGTAATGGCCGCGCCATTCTGAGTAAAAGTTACTTATAGAATTTTGTTCCACAAGGTAACCCGTGATGCAGGTCTTGTTGGGGATGCGCTGAGTTTGCAAGGAGACGAATGAAATGCATGGGTTGAACTGCATGCCAAGCAAAGGTGCTATCACCTGCGTCAAGAAATCCGGCAAAAGAGAGTGTTGGCTCTGAGCGGATTTTCAAACAGCAGCAGAATTCCCTCCATGATTTGCTTCTGCCTATCTCTGTGTGGACATCGACCATTCGGCTTTTCCGGCGGTTATTCCTTCCAATAATCTACCGGTTTTTTCAAATTCATCTTCCCGAACGTTCTTCCACATTCCTACGGAGCTTTTGATTTGGACAGGCATATCTTTTTTGCGGGAGTGGAAGATCAAGCCGTAATGGTGCACCTCTGGAGGTGATTCGCCCTCTCCCTTTCCCCTGTACTTGGGCGGCTCATAGCCGTTTACGTTATGGGACAGGAGTGGTAAATTGGTTATTTCTGGCACGCCATAGGAGTGGCTGCTACCCTGTCAACTTCAATTTGATATCTTGCCTCCGCCTTGATGTGGTGTTCGTTTTCCTACGTGGACGGGGGATTATAGATGGTTGTTAGTATATTGGAGATACAAGAGATTACGTGGACTGGTCTGGTGGATAGTCTAGATGGCAGAACTCTCCCAATATATAAATGAATGTGACTTGGCGCTGCTCGACTCGTCCTTCCTGCATGCCATCAAGGTGGCAGAGGAAGGCCATACTTCGGGCGCGATTGATAAGGACCGGCCAAAACCACCCTTCGACCGAACTGACCGGGACACTATCATAGGTAACTTACACCCCTCTTTGCAGGCTACCGGTCTGTCTTCTCCAAAAAAAAAGGCTGCTCAGAAGTTTAAATCCTTCAAAACTAACCCGGAAGTTCGCCTCCTCAGCTTTGGGTCTGATGTTTTGTGGGAGGAAGTTGAGGGATTATCAAAGAGAGCAGTTGTTGGGCGTTGGAAGTTCGATGGACAACAGAGCAGCAAATTGATGGAGTGGCTAATACAGGAGTGGGAGAAGCTGTTAGGATACGTTCCCCGGGTTAGCAAGTTAGAAGCAGGTTGGCACTGTTTTCATTTACAGAAGGACGAGGATGTTATTGATGTCCTGCGTCGAACCTGGGTCAAAGGGCGGTGCTTTTTGGCTTTGCACCGATGGGATGCAGCCTTTCATCCACGCACAAATGCACCTGTAAATCATATTATGTGGATGAAATTATATGGTCTACCTCTCCACTTTTGGAACTACAAAGTACTGTGTGCCATCGGTGATAGCATTGGTGTATGCAGATTCGTCGACCCACGATGCAGTGAGGCTTACGACAAAAGAATCGCATGGGTTTTGGTGGAGGCATCATTTTCAGGGGGTTTACCGGCCCACGTTGATCTGCATTGGGATGGCAGAACTCACAGACAGACCATCGATTTTTGGAAAATGCCATTCCGCTGCCACATTTGTCATGAGACTGGACATTTGCGAAAACAGTGTGTTCGCGGGAGGGATAAAGGAAATTATGGGCAGAACTTGATGACGCGGCCTAAGGATGGAACGACCCTTTGTAAGCCCTCTGCCAGTGTGGCGACTCTTCCGGGTAAGTCTACCTCTCAATCCGTGGCAACCTCCTTTGAAATGGATGTTGAGAATAGAACTTGTTCTGGCCTTTTTTCTAGGGATTCACAATATGGTATGCTGCCTCCCAAGACACCTGTGGCGGATCTAGATTTTTTGAGTAATGGTCAGTATAACGAGGAGGAGGCTTTAGGACTGGGAGAGGATAGCACTAAGAGTGGGACAGGGGGGTCCTTGGAACTCTGTGATAAAGATTCGGGCTCAACTAAAATGGATGACTCTATGCTCGCCATGCTTCCCCCAAAACTTTGTCACAGGGACCTGGGCAATGTGCCCCAAACCCTTTCACCTCATAAAAATACTCGCCTTTCATTGCATATTCCGTCAATCTCGACATTGGGGACTGCTTTGAATCCTATGGGCGCTAGACATCTGCTTGAAGTGAACCCTACTCTCTCCTCCAAGGTGGGATCTCCAGACCTTAATGTTAACCCTTGTGAACCTTTGTCCCCACACAATTCTGTCGGATCTGATATTGAATGTTTATTACTAAATCAAGAGGTCGCCCTGGAACCTCTCATTGTGAAAACGGGGTCACATTCCCCCTCCTTTATTATCAGCCCCTCCTCAAGATCTAATGTTACTGTTAGGAGAGGCAGAGATAAATCTAAGAGGAAGAAAAAATTGGCACTTGTGTCAGATCTAAAGGATATTCCGTCGGAAAGCTCTTTTCGGGACATCCCTGTATCTTTAGCTATAGAAAGGGTCCTTGGAGCGTTGACCCAGACTTCTGAGGTTCCCCCATGAAGATCATTGCTTTAAATGTCAGGGGGCTGGGGGACTTTGGGAAATTTTTATTACTGAAGGATTACATTTTTATTTCTAAGCCTTACTTACTTCTTTTTCAAGAAACCATGAATTCTGCAGAATGCACCTATGATTACTTCCGGAAAATGTTACCAGAATGGCACATTGCTGCTAAAAGTGCAAATGGACTATCCGGGGGACTCGTAGCAATGTGGGATCCAAGGTGGTTCTCTCTAAAAGCCTTCGGTTTTTTTGGTGGAATGTTGCTTACAGGTTTTGGTAGGGGATATGGTCAGAGAATTCATGTGGTAAACTTATATGCTCCATACCGCGACAAGCTCTCTTTCTGGGTAAAAATGGAACGGTGTGGACTATTGGAACTGCGCAATGTCATCATTGCAGGTGATTTCAATGCGGCTCTGAATGCAGATGATAGCTGGGGTGTGAAGAAGAGAATTGACCCTGCTGCCAACGCCATTAGAGACATTTTTGTTCAGGCTGATTTGATTGATATTAAAATGGAGAAAAACTCTCCTACATGGCTAAATGGCAGAAGCGGGATTGAGTTTATTGGAAAGAGGCTCGATAGATTTATGATAAGTTTTGATTTGAAAGCTGTTATGGGGGGGGTTTTGGCCTCTGTAGATGATCTGACTCTGTCAGACCACAGGCCGATTTCTCTTACCTGGGAATTTGAGAGGAAACATAAGGGGTATCCCTTCAAATTTAATAGATCTTGGCTTGAAGACGAGAGTTTTAACACCCTTATTAAAAACCAGCTTAATTTATATCAGAGGCAAGCTGGTGTATCTGCGATGGATCATTTAACAGATTCCATGAAAGAAATTAAGAAGGCTGTTCGACTGTGGGAAAAAAGGAAAATCCGGGAAACAAATGACAGAATTCGGAATATACAGGTGGAGAAAGCTCAGATACTCTTTGACATTGAAGAAGGTAGACAAGCTGGAGATTATTGGGAAAGGCTGAAAGTATTAGAGGAAGAATTAAAAACATATCTTTTCAGGAAGGAGATGACTTGGCGTTTGAAAAGCCGAGCCATATGGTTGGATGCCGGAGACCAAAATACCAAGTTTTTTCATAAATATGCATCCGGGAGGAGACGGGCAAATACCATTTGGTGCATTGAAGATGGCGATAAAATTGTTCACACTACTGAAGAAATTAAGAGGGCAGCGGTGAAATATTTTGGCGCTCTATATAATAGAAGGGAGGTGCAGGTCTCGGATGCACAGATGGAAATGATACAGCAGTACCCAGTAATGTTCGATCAGCAGGATTTGAGGTGCTTCAAGAAAAAGGTCACGCCGGAAGAGGTAACTGCAGTGCTAAAATCATTTGGTACTGACAAAAGTCCGGGTCCGGACGGTTGGACGCCGGATTTTTTCATACACTTTTTGGAAGATTTCATAGCGCTACTCACTGAAATGGTGGAGGAAGCTCGGATAAGTGGCAAGATAAAAGGTGCCATTAATTCCACTTTTCTGGCCTTAATACCCAAGAAAAAAGGACCTATCTCCTTCAACGATTACAGACCTATATCTTTATGCAATACTTTATATAAAATCATCTCCAAGGTTATAGCTGAAAGAATGAAGGGTGTCCTGTCCAAATTTATTACGCCTGAACAATCAGGTTTCCTGAAACAACGAAGTATTCATGATGATGTGGCGACCACACAAGAGATCATACACTCCATTCAATCCGAGAAGAAGGATGCTGCGGTATTAAAGATCGATCTTAATAAGGCTTTCGATCGAATGGATTGGGTATATATGAGACTTGTTCTTTACAGGATTGGTTTAGACAGAGAGGCTGTGGAATGGGTGATGGGCTGCTCCACCAATTTATCCATGGCGGTAATCATCAATGGTACAGCCTCAGATTTCTTCTTTCCTAGTAGGGGGCTCCGCCAGGGGTGCGCTTTATCACCGCTTTTGTTTATTCTAATGATGGATGCTATGAGCCTGAAATTGAGAAAGGTAGTTATTGATGGCTCTTTCTGTGGGATTAATGTTGGCACTAATATGAACGCCTCCCATAGCCTATTTGTAGACGACATTTTAATCTTTGGAATGTTACGGAGAAATTGCTGGCAGATACTTCAAAACATCTTTCTGGTTTTCTGTGAGGCTACAGGTATGTTGATCAGCGAAGGCAAGTCTTGCTTATATTGTGCAGGTGGAGAGGAAGGGGTAATAAACAATATAATTTCCTTTTTTAAATGTGGAAGAGCTGATCTTTCCGGAGGACTGGTATACTTGGGATTTAGGTTGAAACCATTGAAATACACAGTCGAAGATTGGAGATGGATTATTGGAAAGTACAAAAAGAAATTCAGCATGTGGTCAGCAAAATGGCTATCAAAGGGGGGCAGATTGATATTAACACAAGCAGTTTTTCAACAACAAACTGTTTTCTGGGCACATCTATATGTGATCCCAAAACAGATTTTAAATGACATTAGAAAGATTATGGCTCAGTTTATTTGGGGAGGAAGAGGAGATAAGAGATGCATGCACTTAGCTAGATGGGATACAATTGCAATTCCGAAAGATAAAGGTGGATGGGGCATAAAGGATTTGGAGATCTTTGGTAAATCCTTGCTCATCAAATCATTGTGGAGGGGCCTAAATTACAAGGGAAAATGGCAAGATATCATTAGAGGGAAATATTTGGGACAGGAGTCTATGGAATCAATAGCCACTAAGGGATGGAAGGCACAAAAGAAGCAATCAAATATTTGGAAGGGCTTCAGTTCAATCTGGCCCACTGTACAAGGAAACTTAAATTGGTTCTTTGGGGATGGCTCAAAAATCCTAATTGGCAGCACCAACATGTTGGGATTTGGAATTTTTCATGACATTGATGGAGCATTAATCCTGGCACTAAACCAAGGTGGCTTTTTTTACTTAAAACAGATTATTGCTAACTGGGAGAATGGGGCCCCGATTTGGAAGTCTTTCAAGGACACAGGTATGAATCATAGATGGGAACAATCTTGGACAAAGCTTTCTATTTCTCTCAGACATTTGGGACTGTGTAAAATCCCTGGGGGTGATAGGCTTATTTGGAGAGATAAAACAATTGAGAGTGGCCCGAAGGTAAAAGATATTTATCAGACCCTCATAGAATCGAAGCTTCTTTTGGGTGCAGACAGCTGGTTTAAGATCATATGGAAGGTCAAGGTCGAAATAAAAAAGATTATTTTTCTATGGCTCGTTTGGAGAGATAAAAACAATACTTGGAATAACTTGCAAAAAAGGGGTTGGCAAGGTCCGAGTTATTGTTTGTTATGCGGTACAGATGGCGAAGATAACCAACACCTTTTCTATCTGTGCCCCTTTGCTAAGAAAGTCTTGGAAATGCTGTGTTATAAATGGAATTCCTAATCCCGGAGTACTCAAACACTGTGGATTGTATTAGATGGTGGTTCAGTAGGGGAAAAACTTTTAGAGCCATACCCATACTTTTCCATTGGAATATTTGGATAAACAGAAACAGAATGATTTTTGAAGGGAGACCTTGCTGGCCGGATAAAACCTATAACCAAATCTTAATTTGCTGGGAGAGGCAAAGGACTTCTGAGAAGCAGCCTGTGGATTTTTCCAGGAGGAACATACCTCATGATTTACATTTCCCGGCAGGATATTTTGATGGGGCTGCACAAAATAATAATTGCGGTTGTGGTGTTTGGCTAATGCTTTCTCCAAATTGCCAATACAAATTCTTCTGGAATGGTGGTATAGGTACTAACACGAGAGCAGAATGCATGGCTCTTTGGGGACTTCTATGGGTGGCGTCACTTCTATGTGTGGAAAACCTATGGATCTTTGGAGATTCTAAAATATTAATCGATCATATGAACAACAAATCTAATCTAAACCCTGGACTGATAACTCACTGGATTGAACGTATTCATATACTGAGGGAAAAGTTCACTTTTATCTCCTTTTGTCATGTGTACAGGGATAAAAACAAGGAAGCAGACCGGCTTTCAAAGAAGGGACTGGAGAGTATTTTTGGATACATGAATTATGAGTACATCATTTCGCAGGGAACAATAGCTGAAGGAGTGATCAATCTTGCATAACTTCTCAACCACATGCTGAAAAAAGAGACTTAGTTTACACAGCTGGAGCTTTTAAGTTGTTATTGTGTGAAGCTGATTCTGTGTGGAGCCTTCCAGCTGTCCATGGAAAAAAGATATCAGTGATTACTGTCCCGCTTTATTTGCTATGTAGCTACTTTCTGTTTGTGGTAATTCTTCATTGGAAGTCTCCATGTTTTTTCAATTTTGTTTACTGAACAAGTATGAGGTTAGCCCTCACAAATTGTAGCCCTAAATTGATGTTGAACATCTGAAGATTGAAAACCGTTTTGCTCTGGTACATTATATAAACCAGTTGTATTTTTTCATGCTGAAAAACCACTAGATTTATTTATTATAGTTTTTAGAAAAGTTTTCGTTATCTTTTCTTGCTAATTGGTTTAAGATTGATGATAGATTTGTTGAAATCCGACGGCCAAGATAAGTAGGGGCCACCCACAACTTTCACTCGTCCAAAAGCTACAACGACTGTGTGGTCGGTGGAACTCTTTGGCCTTCTCGATATGATCCAGAAACAATTAGATGTTTTCCGATAATGTTATAGAAAGATATAATTATAAATGAATTAATTTAATTAAAAAGATAGAAATATAATTTATTTTAAAATTATTGATATAGTTAGATTAATGTTTTAAATTATTAAGAAGAAGAACTCGTTTGATTAAATTATCAACCAGAAGAACTCTCCATATTTGATGAAATAATAGATCAAAAAATATCAACACGGTATTATAATTTATTTGTTATATAATTATAATCTATAAAAATAAAAAATAAAAAGATAAAGTTAAAAAATAAATTAAGTTAATTAATAAAAACAAAAATACAAATTGAGTGTTTGACAGGTTCTGTGTTTGATCGGGAGAAAAGTGACCTGCACAGCTGGATGACCCAGCGTAAGAGGGAAGAGTACTTGATCAAATAGTGATGAATCTGATGTCCAAGGAACAAATGATGACAATTGTCTAAGAGATGGAGAAAGTCGAATGCCTAACAGGAAAGGAAGCTCTACAGGATGATGAAATAATATACTATAAGAAGAAGGGTCATTTAGCTACACATTAGTACCATAATTTATAAAGGATTTGAGAAATCTTTACTTTTCAAATAGTGGTGTAAAAGGGGTGATAATGTGGAGATACGCAAGTGGTGCTATATTTTCTGGTGCAAAAGTGGAGTTAGTAAAAAATGTTAAATTTGATGTTAAATACATATGTGGCATTCCATGGTGTATGGTGCAAACCACCAAAAACCAATCTAACGTGGATCAAAATATTGTGATGCAAAGCACCAAAACCAATTTTACAAAAATTAAAAATTTATCATAAAAATATCAAAATTATTATAATAATAATAAATTGTATATGGTGCAAAGCACCATAAAATAAAAAATGGTGCAAAAAAATACATTTTTTATTATTATTATAATAAAATTGTATATGGTGCAAAGCACCATAAAATATGAAATGGTGCAAAAAAAATAACCTCCTTTATTTAGAAAGGTTATATATTGCATGTGGTGAGTATCCCAGGAAGAGTTTGATTTTATTACCAAAGAGAACATTTTGACCATTTTCTTATGCTTAAATCCAATTACCATAAATATATTTAATTAATATCAAATGTATTAACACAATTGAAATATCTCATAGTTACATCCAAAAATTTTAAATCGTTGTGTACAATAAGACTATGGTAGCGTTTTTTGTGCTTGGCTACATTATGGCAAGTATCAACTACAAGTAATGGAAGAGTCTCTCCATTGAAACATTCACGTGATTCCAGGTTGATGGGCATAATAAATTTTCATACATAATATCACCACTGATAATTTTGGTCAACATGATATTGATCATGTAGATGAATCATTTAAATCTTTGAAAATTAAAATAAATAAATAAATAAAAGTACTAAGCAGTGTCATTTCAATTCCAAGCCTAACAGAATTTTGTTTGAGTGAAAACTTCAAGATGGCATGATATTTCAAAAACTTTTGTTATTCTAATCTATTACATTTCTTTCTAATTATGAAAAAATATATTAAATGGATATCTTTCACATTAAATGAATAATTACAAAGTAGTAACAATATCTACATATGTTAAAATTTTAAGTATATTATACAACAATCAAAACGATGAGCATATAAAAAGAGATAATTTAATTAAAAAAAATAAAAGTTATACATATGTTCCAACATTGATTATCAAAAAATCACTTTTCATTTATTAGTATAATGAAATGTCTTAAGTCTTGAAATTTGTTTATTATGAGATATGAAAAAGACGAAACTAATAATTCGTTGGAATCATCTCTATCGCTCATCCTTAGAAGAAATTTTGTCGTCTCCTGCATGGAAAAATCATAAAAAGAAAATTATAAACATAAGTTTGTGAATAAAAATACATAAATGAAATAAAGGGAGAAAAACACAAACAATAACTTCAATTGAATTGAAATAAACCATAAAAAGTGTGTGCTTTTAATGGTATTTCATAACTAACGTATCCTATTGATTTAAAAAATAACTGAAGTGAACTAACCAAACATATGGTAAGGTTGAAGCATGATTCAAAGTTCAACTTCATCTTCTCTTTCATCATGTTGATCAGTTACCTAAAACACATATAAGATAAGATCAACACAACTATAAATTGTATTAATTGAAACTTTCATTTGCATATAATTCTTTTATATTATAAAAATTTATCTAGAACAAAAAATTATAGGTCAAAAAATACATCATAATCTGTAATAGGATTAAATCCATCTTTAATATTTTGATGAATGAGAGAAGATACACCATAGCATGAAGCAAAATCTTTGTCATCTTCAGACATTTTAGTATTGAACACCTGCAACTATATTTTAAATAGCAATGAAATAGTTAGAAATTTGATTATATAAAAAATAAATTTCCCTTGAGAAGCATAGTAGTGTATTAAGCTTACAATTTTTGCCTCTACAGATAACATGCCACCTTTCCCCAAACGATGGCGTGTGGACAATGTAGAGGCTCGTATAGTATGTGCATATTTGTCTTTTCCAACCAAAGTTCCATTTTTCCTTTTTTTCTTAATAGCAATCTCATCCAATAACCTCTTCCACTCTCCTTCTCCTATGAAGTGCGGCTTGACTACATTTTTGTTTCTTACCAATTATCCTCTCAAAGAATTCCTGGTATTTTTAATATATTTAGCAACACTATGAAAATTTTGTTTTAGAGGTACAATTGCCGATACTTTATGCATAAGAGATAATAACTCATCCTTCTTAGATTTATCTATGAAATACATGTAGAAAGTAAATAATCCATATAAAAAATCTTAAGGTTTCTAGTATCATAGTAATGAAATTTAGGGAATGTAACACTGAGTACAATATATAATTTTTTTTAATATGAGACATGAAACATTAAGTATATAGTTTAAACTACATAAATTAAGTATGCAATTTATGAAAAAACATAGTATATGTGTTTTACCTTGATGACAAAAATCTTTAGTAATTGTAGGACCAAATAATCTCAATGCTTCACGGTGAAGTATGTCTCTCCATGTTCTCCCACCTTCATAATTTAACACTTGCACTTTTTCATTTAATGTGATTGTGAATGGCATACCATTAGTTGCCTCTCCTTTAACATATTCATTTGGATGTTTTAAGAGAGGTTGAAAAGATGCACCAATAGATGGTATAGTTTGTTTATCTGATGGAGAAGATTGATTTTGTTGTCCATTGGAGTTAGTGTCTTCTTCGAGAACATTGATATTACTCCTAAAAATTTCGATATAATATATTATTAATAATCATATGTTATGTAATTACAACCCTAAAGTTTATAAGTAAAATATAAATGACTATTTACCTTAGTAGATCATCAACTGTTGTTTCTGCATATGTTGCATTCTCTGTGTCAGAGATCGTTGTTTTGTATGCTACATGAATTGCATCTCTTATGAATGAATCAACATCATCCTTCATCAACAACTCTCTATATGATTGCAATCTATCAATTTCAAATCCAGTTTCAAGTGTAGGCTCCACATTATGGCAAGTATCACTTACTACTGGGACATATACATCATCTGTAAAATCTAAATGGGAAGATGGAATTGTAGATAAATTACTTCCTTTGGAAGGTATCTCATTAATACCTATGACTCCAGAAGGTGTGTCCCTCATAAATTCATTTAAACTCTTTGTCCGAATAGACTTTCCTCTTTTTCTTGTTCGCATATTGAATCAATAGACCTAATTCAATATTACACATTTCCCAAGTTAGAACGAGTTTTATATACTTCATTGCATTAATCCAATAATGAAACAAGTGATATATATATATATATATATATATATATATATAATAAAAACATCAACCTTTGATTATATGAAGTGAAATAATGAGTATATTATAAAATGAAAAGTATGCAAATGAATTAAAATACATACAAGAAACAAAAAAAAATAGTAACTCATAATCAAATGAAACATTTTGAAAATATTTTAATCATAAAATATCATTTTGGAGGGTAAAAAAATCTTAACAAATCCTCTAATATCTAACTTTCCCTAGTAAAAAATAAGTTTTCAATTCTATAAGATAGAAATTCATTAATTGTTAAGTTTTCTAAAAAAAATAATAAGAAAAAAAATCTAAATGTACATAATGATAATATATATAACATTGTTATCATGTTATAATTCTCTGATATGTTTAACATTGAAATATTATTAACAAATCCTCTAAAATCTAACTTTACCTTGTAAAAAATAAGTTTTCAATTCTATAAGATAGAAATTCATTAATTATTAAGTTTTCTAAAAAAATAATGAGAAAAAAGAAATCTAAATGTACATAATGATAATATATATAACATTGTTATCATGTTATAGTTCTCTGATATGTTTAACATCGAAATATTATTAATTTTTAGATTATGATAGGTTTGATTCTTCTAAAAAAATCCATATGATACATTTAAATGAAAATACAACTCTAATATAGAGCTACTAGACATTTACATTTTCTTGAGTAGAACTATTCATAGAATTTGTCATTAATCATCAAAATCATTTGAATAGCCATTGTACATTTCAAGCATGTCTTCTTGCCCATTAAATTCATCATCTGAGCTACCATTAGATGACATTTCTGCTGAGATAGGTTGTTCTTCATGTGAAGGTTGGAAGACTCTTATTGATCTAGGGTTATACTCAATGACAAATGACTTTGATCGTTCTGTAGGATGACAACATAAAAATATTTTCTCACATTGGTTAGGAAAAACATATGGTTCATCTGTTTGCTCAAACCTGGTATGATTGATGATGCGAAAACCATTCTCATGGATATATGTTGGTGGATGATTTCCAACTACAATATTTCTAAACCACTTAGCTTCAAATAATACCACCTTGAAAGATCTGAAGTTAAGCTCTAAGATATCTTCAATTAATCCATAGTATCTCAAGGTGTCGATTTTTATGTTTCCATCACGAACATGTGACTGAAAATCTACTGTAAAATATGCAGCAATTCCACAGTCAAATGTTTGTCGATTTTCATCTAGCTTCTGAACACGGTAATGACGACCCTTGCACCACAACCCCTTATAATGAGTCACCTTATTCTCTTCTAGTCCATTTATAATGTCCAATACATGTGTTGAAACTCTTTCATCATTATTTCTACATGCCCTTGCTACTCTATCCCTCAAATATTTTAAACTCATAGCTGGAGGCCAATACTTTTCAATTTTTTTCATTATTGTTGAATGTGAAGATGAATTATGACCACCTCGAGATACATATGACAAACAACGCCTTTTTTGGGCATCATGATGCCTTTGAATTTTCCTCCCTCCATATTTTTGTGTGTTCACTGTTTCTTGCAACATATAATAATAAAGCCTCCATTTCAACAACATCTGCAATCATAAACATAAAACACATTATATCATCATAGTCACAAATCAAAATCATGAACCATATGTAGATATAAGTTTAATCACCTTTAATTTCCCTAGTTTTTGCTTGTCCTGTGAATACATGTCCTTCAACTTTTTCACTTTCTTTTGAGTCCCATAGTCGCATCCCTTCAATATGTAATTCTTTGCACAATTCAGTGAGATAAACTGTGGATTTGAACAACATGTACCCTTGAAGTATGGAGCCTTCAGGACGAGCCTTTTTCTTTACAAAATTTTTCAAAACCTTTAAATAACGCTCAATAGGAAACATTGTCATTGTTTGAACTGGTCCACACAACTCTATTTCATGTAAGAGGTGCACAATGTAGTGTCCCTGTGCATTGAAGAAACTTGATGGGAAGTATTTTTGCATGCCACACATCAAAATGGGGAGTTCTTTATTCCACATATTTAAGTCTTTGTTGTGTATCTATGTTGAAGTGACCCACCTAGAATAGAATTAATTAAGTTAAGGCCACGATTTGTGTAAAGAAAAAAATATATTATAGATGAACAATTTTCTAGTATATCACATTGTACTTGAAGAGACCTTTTTCCTTATACAGGCCATGCATCATACCTAAAAAATCTACTTAGCTTGTAGATTGTCCTCCTAATGTTGTCATTGAGATTATTTGGAAGGGTGGTAGGTAATAGATACTACAATTAGAATGTTAAAATTAATTAATTACTCATGCTATATAATTATTTTTTAAATAAAATAATTTTAAAATCACATAATAGATAATATAGTTAATGTCAATCAATGTGCACATACCCTAAGGAAATTGGGTCTTCATTCCTACAAGTTCATTTCCTTTTGAGAATGCATTCTTAAAATTTACTCCAAAGCTTGTTGGGAATCTTGTTGATTTTATGGATTTAATCATCTACTCTTTCCCCTCCTTTGTGAGAGACCATGGATCAGCTATAAAGTTACCATCATCATTTGGCCAAAGATGAGGCATTCTTCCTACTTCTTTGAGGTCCATCCTCACTTGTAGCTTATTTATTTTCCTCCCATGTATTGAACTCTTCTCAAATAGCATATTATATAAAAAAACAGATACATTCTTCCCTATGTGCATTGTATCAAACAAGTGAACAATAGGTAGGTCTTCATAATATGGCAACTCTGAAAATATTGTCTTTCGAGTAATTCCTGATGGAAGGGATCCTACCAAAAAGAAAAATTATAATAAATTTAACAAATAAATGTTTTATGAATGTAATCGTATATCATTTAAAAGGCGAGAATGAAAATTACCATTTTTGCTTCTATATGCATGCATCCATCTCCCGGGATTCATCTTTGAAGGTTCTCTAAGAAGGCACTGCTTCCCACCAAAATCATCCTTATCTTGTACGCGATATGGATGATCAGGCTTTAGAAACATTCTATATTCATCATATACAGTCTTTCCCAAATGAATCAATCTTCTTGATAAGGTGCAAGGCCCACATGTTGGGCATCCATAAGATCCCTTAGTCTGAAGGCATTTCATTTTTATATGCAATATCAAGTAATAATTTAGGATTTTAATATGAAATAAATGAAATCAATAAATACAATATGAGGTTATTAACACCAACTATAACTCACCACAACACATTGATAGCCCTGGAGCATCATGAATTATGAAAAGAATCATTGCATGAAATTGAAAGATCCTTGAAGAAATAGGATGAGACACATCCTTCATATTCATTCCTTGCCAAAGCATTAATAACTTGTTTATTGAAGGCTCCAATTATGTGTCCATATGTTTCGGTTGATTTGGACCTGTAAAGACATCGACTTCAATTTGTCATTTGCACCGTGAAATTTGTTACTATTACCATGTAGACTCAATATTAGGAATTTTTATAAAGTATAACTTGGTATGATAAGTGTCAACATATCATGTTCCTTTCTGTTTGATAACCATGGGGGTAGGTTGTTGTTGATAGAAATTACTAGACATGTAGACCATTGTGTTGATTGATTTCCATAAGGATTAACACCATATAATGCTAATGATATTCTTGAATTTCGTGGCTCATCTTTGAAAATTGGCCACTTCTCCTCGATATTATGCCACGCCACTCCATCAGCCGACATCGTCATAACACCATCTATGCTCCTTCCCCTCACATGATAATCCATGAGCTATGACATTTCCTTACATCCAAATAAACTCTCAAATTATGGGGCTAAAGGTATGTGACATAGTACCTTTCTTCCTACCTTTTTTGATGATGTACTTATATGGTACCTTTTCTCACCACATTCTGGAAATTCATCTAAGGATTCCTTACCATCTCCATAATATAGGATGAAATCATTGGGACATGCATTTTACGTCTTGGAAGCATCCATACCTAAATCTTTTGTCAATGACATGATCTCATTTTTTGATTTAGGAAATTTGTTATTAATTGGAAGGAGTAGACCTGATAACAACCTGTGACAGTACCATCAACAATGATAAGATATAGCTTAGAGTGGAATTATATTTTTGGAATCATCTATTAAAAAAAAATTGAATTTTCCATTTTGTATAAAAACACTTACTGTAGAAGATCAGTGAAACTATTGTTTATCCATCCATGGACAAATTTTAAGTTAAGAAAGGGTAACATAGCTTGCAATATGGAGCATTGTGCACCAGGGTATAGTGGTGTCCTTTCCATATGTATAATATCATTATCATGAGGTTGTCCATTAGCGTGTATATTAATTGAATCTAAATTTCCCTTGCATTGGATTCAATAGTTATTTGTTCTTCTACATGTGCATGGTCGTCGTTAGAACCATCCATGTAATTGTTATGTATACTGTCATTATTGGGGCTATGATTAACATTATCTTCACCAATGATATTGTGTAAACCATTACCAGTTCCAATTGTTAAATCATTATTCTGAATTCTTGTGGACATTTCCATATTCATTTATTTGCCATTCTCCAAAAAACCTTGTATGGGACCATTTAATGATATATGGTCCCTCTCAACATGTCATTTTTGGTGTCTTCTACCATAGCATTGATTGCATGAGTAGTAGACATCCATTTGGCACCATTCATATGTGCCATATTCAGGGTTGTTCATGTTTTACACTGAAACCTAAAAAAATTCAACAAAGAAGCTTACTCATATTAGTCTCATAATATGTAAATATGTGCTCTAAAAGGTTTTCAATTATTTTTAGAATCTATGCTTCTGTGATCCATATAAAATTGTAAAATCTCTTTCGGTAATAATCACATATAATGGAACGTTGTCGACGTGTTTCGAACCAACCAGTGTAATAAATAACTAAAACTAAAATTTCTTAGAGAAAAATAGACTGCATAGAATCTCAAAATATTTCCTCTCTCCTAAGATACATTTAACAGTTAAAAGCAATCCATCAAGAGTTATGAGATAATCCATCAATCTAAAAGCAATGATTTAAATTCATCAATACACATTAATTCAATTCAAATATGATACACCCATGATTTCTATTCAGCATATTTAAAACCAATAGGATAAATCCATTATTGCTTCTTCTCCTCTGATGATTAAACAACAATGCCTCCTGAACCTATCTCAATTGCTCTTAATGATTCCGTGAAATCATGATGGTTTTTTTGGTATATAAATAGGCTAAAATACCACCTGTGGCAGCGCCCTCTTCAAGCAAGGATGAACATAAGATAAATGTCAGAAGAGCATTCAAAGAGAGTGCCCAAACCTGATCTATAACAACAATCAAAGTTGCACCCTAGATCATCATCTACACCACTGAAATAGCCCATGAAAAGAGTTGCAAAGGCATCCAATAAAGTGCACCAGTTGTGAATAACGTTTTGTAGATAAAAGCATGATGATGTTAAGGTAGGTACCCAAACGTTCAAAATCCTTCCAATGAACACAACAATGAGTTCATAGTTCACGAGTACTTGTAGCTTGACAAATTAATGCCCACCTCAGATAACAGTCATAGGCACAAAGAACTGAACAGGAAAACCTGGTCCGAGTGCAAGGCCCAATGGAAGCTTGCAACTCCCAATATAGCTGCTACTATCTTGCAGTACATGTTTACTATTGTGGCAGAATTGATGGCAGGCCACTTGGGGCAATTCGAGTTGGACACATTGGCTGCTAGTCTTGATGGCCGAGGCAGGGGTCTTGACCATTGTAAAATGGCTGATGATGTCATCTGGGGGCTAAATAGGGATGAGGGGGTATGGTTGTTGATACTAGGGAAGTGTGGGAGAAAAGAAGCCCCACGTTTTTTCCATCCAAGGTTGCCCCACTTTCTTACCATCTAAGGTTGAAGGACAAAAATTCTGGAGAGAACCCTGACTGTTTGGCTGAATCTGGGGAGCTAAACTAAGTTTAGTGCCCTGAGGAACTGTCAAAGAAGAACTAGCTTAGGTAGGTAAATCATTTTTGTCATGAAGTTTGAACAATGCTTGTAACATGACCTCTTCTTCTCCTAGAGCAGTTCCAGAGGTGGAGTTCTTGGTCTGTCACAATTGAACTCTTGAGTCAAACCAACTCAATATCAAATCAGCAAATTTGGAGTTTCCTCTCATGCACATTGTGCATTTGGTGAGATTCCAAACATTTTGCAATTATCCTATGATGGGAAACCATGAAATCTTATAATGTTGCCCAATATACCAAAATGTTAAACTCTAAATTGCCAAAAATGTTGTGAGAGTTGTGGACTGTTCTATCCAAAAACAATAAGGGTTGAGGATAGTGTCTCCGAAAGTTTCTTCAAGGGCTATGAATTTAATCATCTGTTGGATTTTTTCTTAGGGATTGGTTTAACAGTATGTCCTTATGGATTCCCTGAGCTATTCGAAAGATAGAGTATACCCCTATGGCTATCTCTTCTGAACTTCCACTTTGTAATATCTGCAACTTTTTTGAAAGTGTATTCAAAACAATAGGCTAAAAACTTAAAAGGTATGTTGAACACAAGAAATGGTTTAATGCCCATGATATCCAAATTGGTGTATTGGACATTTGCAACTTCATTGTGTATCAATGCCATTACATTTATCTTGTTTTTGGTAAAATACAAGTCACTGTGGCAGTTTTTTGGCTTTGTGAAATCATGGTGGTTTTTTTGGTCTAGAAACAGGCTAGAATAGCACCTGTGGCAATGCCCTCCTCAAGCAAGGATGAACATAAGATAAATTTCAGAAGATCATTCAAAGAGAGTGCCCAAATCTGATCTATAACAACAATCAAATTTTCACCCTAGATCATCATCTACACCACTGAAATAGCCCATGAAAAGAGTTGCAAAGGCATCCAATAAAGTGCACTAGCTACGACTAACGTTTTGTACATAAAAGCATGATGATGTTAAGGTAGGTACCCAAATGTTCAGAATAATTCCAATGAACACAACAATGAGTTTAGATTTCACAAGTACATGTAGCTTGACAGCTTAATGCCCACCTCAGATAGCATTCACAGGCATAAAGAATTGAGCAGGACAACCTGGTCCAAGTGCAAGGCCCAATAGCTACTACTATCTTGCAGTACATGTTTACTGTTGTGGCAGAATTGATGGCAGGCCACTTGGGGTAGTTCGAGTTGGATGCATTGGCTGCTAGTCTTGATGGCCGAGGAAGGGGTGTTGACCATTGTAAAATGGTTGATGATGTCATATGGGGCTAACTAGGGTTGGGGGGGGCCTGCTATTGATACTGGGGAAGTGTAGGAGCAAAGCAACCCCACATTTTTTCCATCCAAGGTTGCCTCATTTTCTTACCATCCAAGGTTGAAGGACAGAAATTCTGGAGAGAACCCTGACTATTTGACTAAATCTGGGGAGCTAAACTGAGTTTAGTACCCCGAGGAACTGTCAAAGCAGAACTAGCTTAGGTAGGTAAATCATTTCTGTCATGAAGTTTGAACAACGCTTGTAACATGACCTCTTCTTCTCCTAAAGCAGTTCCAGAGGTGGAGTTCTTGGTATGTCACAATTGAACTCTTGAGTCAAACCAACTCAATATCAAATCAACAAATTCGGAGTTTCCTCTCATGCACATTGTGCATTTGCTGAGATTCCAAACATTTTTGCAATTATCCTATGATGGGAAACCATTAAATCTTATAATGTTTCCCAATATACCAAAATGTTAAACTCTAAATTGCCAAAAATGTTGTGAGAGTTGTGGACTGTTCTATCCAAAAAAAATGAGAGTTGAGGATAGTGCCTCCGAAAGTTTCTTCGAGGGCTGTGAATTTAATCATCTGTTGGAGTTTTTCTTAGGGATTGGTTTAACAGTATGTCCTTATGGATTCCCTGAGCTATTAGAAATACAGAGTATACCCCTATGGCTATCTCTTCTGAACTTCCACTTTGTAATATCTGTAACTTTTCTGAAAGTGTATAAACAATAGGCTAAAAACTTAAAAGGGATGTTGAACACAAGAAATGGTTTAATTCCCATGATATCCAACTTGGTGTATTGGACATTTGAAAATTCATTGTGTATCAATTCCATTACATTTATCTTTTTTTGGTAAAATATAAGTCGTTGTGGCAGTTTTTTGGCTTTGTAGCCTTCCATGAGAAAAATTTATGTTGTTCCCATGCATACAATCTTATCCATCTCATGTGTCTTTCCCAAATGGAAATGAACCTACCCTGAAATTTCGTACATGGTTATTAAAAAATCTGAGTTGGAGTGATGAAGCTATAGTCTAATGAGCCAGTTGACCTTCCGAGTCTTGGTTCAAAACTATATTGAATCTTGGCATTTACTGATTAAGTCCCACAGAATTAGTAGAGACAACAAATAAGATTGCATGGTAAAATAGCTCATCTCAAAGTAATTAGTTGTTATGGATAAAGGTCATTCTTTTAAAGAGTAGCATTAGGGGAATTTTGAGGTCTAAAATGGGCCTCCTAATGAAATTATAAAATAATAGTGGAAAAAATCAAATACGATTTGATGACATCATCAAATTTTAGAGGGAAAAATGGAAAAACTACTTTTTCAACTCATATTTTCAACTTATCTCCCAAATTTTTTACTCAAATTTCAAGCGGGAGTACTCGTTGGATGTGAAATATAATTCCCCATCCAAGGCATACCCATGTTGCATACTTTTGATGGGTCCTACTACACGAAAAATAAGAAATACATAAAAAAACCTGATTACAATCACGTTTTTTTATGTATTTCTCATTTTTCGTGTAGTAGATTTCATCGAAAGTATGCAACATGGGTACTCCTTGGATGAGGAATTAAATTTCGCATCCAACGAGTACTCCCGCTCGAAATTTGAGTAAAAATTTTGGGAGATAAGTTGAAAATACGAGTTGAAAAGTAGTTTTATTATTTTATTATTTTTTAATATTTTTACCCTTTTATTTAAAAAATGGTGAATCATCCCCCATGGTTGACATCATCATCTTGAATCCTATTGGTTGTTATAAAGTTTATTTTTGTTGTACATTTTTCTTAGGAGGCCCATTTTAGACCTCAAAATTCCCCTAATGAAGCAAAATGATAGAGAAATCATCAAGCCATTCAAACAAAAATGAAAATGTGGTTACAATGGTAGACCACTTTAAAAAAAAACATGAAATTTTCACTATCGTAGTAAAGTCATCAACCGTCTCATCATAGAAATGAAGCAAGCATTTTATAGTACAGCTGGGCTACTATTTTAAGAACAAATAATTCACAATATTCTATTGTTGAAATCCATTACCTAGTTTGTTTTTGCAAGGATAAGGATAAAATATTTGCTAATGAGAAAAACATGACTTTAGAGACAGTCTAGACTCTAAACTCTGCTCAATAAAATAGCAAACTTCCCCAATAAATGCAGAAATTGATAGATAAAAAAATTTCTTGCATTAATAACAAATCAATACCTATAAAAAATGTTATTTGTGTTTATAATGGTGGCAGGGTTATCAGAACAAGAAGAGAGCTGGCGAAACCAACCAAGCAGACCAGTTCTGGGGTTTTCTAGGTAGAATTACCAAGAGAAGGAATGCAATCACAAGGAATGTATCCAAGTTTCCATCAAGCAAGGGACTGTTAGAATTCCAGTTTGGGAATATGTCAAAGTTGGGCTCAATAAATCATAGTGGCTTCAAATCAAATCTGCAAACCATTATTTCAGAATCCTCCTTCAACATCTAATGGAATCAGCCATCAAAGAGGAGAGCAGATTCAAGACTGTTTATGTGAAGTTCGAGGAACTACATCTATAAAAGGAATTGAAATTATCATAGAATTTGAGACAGTGAAAAAAGATGAATTATCTTCCAAGCTTGATAAGGCCTATACTTCTAAACTTTAATCATCAGATCTTATTGTAGAAAGATCTATGTCAATCCCCTTATAGAAGTGCATCCAACAGTTGGAGGAAAATATTTTGTACTTCAAGTTTAGGGATTATTTTGGGGCAAGTTTCCATAAAATGGCCTAAACCATTGCAAATCTTGCACTTGAAAGGGATGTTTTAATAGTCCATCTTTTGAGTCCATTGGAATCCCTCGAGACAGAAATGATTTTTTCCAACAAATTTTTATTTGACCTTAGTCCAAAACAATCTAGCACACGTGAATAAACCTCCCCTGTTTCTGCTATATGAGCCTAGATATCTACACAGAGGGTTGTTGATTTCTCCCTCAACATCTTCCTTCCAGAAGTGAAGGGGAGATTCACAAGCCTGATCCTAATGGTATCGGTGGTAATAGTAAAGGTGGATCTAATCACAGGGCTGTCTAAAACTACAATGAATATGTATGCACTTTGTAAACTTAAAAGTTAGTGCCCATTTAACTTGAGTCCGCAACAGAAATAAAACATTGTTAATAATTTTTTCCTTATTGCATTGTTGGTGGGTAAATTTTTTAGTGGCATTTAAGATGAGAAATCCATTCGGTGAAACAAGTCTAGAAGAATGAATGCCATGCACAATATACCAAAGGGTATGCCTATCTTTTTTTCATGAAATGCCCTCTTTGCATCGTCATGGTATAATATGTTTATCATCGTTATGGAATCATGGTATGCTCTATTTTGTTTACATATTGGTCCTATTAAATCCCCCCCCAAAAGGCATTGTTGATTTCGGAGTGCTTTCATACCCCATTTGTTTGCAAAAACAGAGAGGAAAAAATAGAGAGGCACATTCCATGGCTGGACTGCAACTCTAATGAGAATTCTATAACCCAAATAAAATGTTAATTGAATCTATGCTTTCGAAGCTAATTTGGGTTTTTGTTAACTTGATGTATTATTATGATTCTAGGAGTTTCATCATGGTGGCCTTTTAGCTAAACATATCCATGTGGTTCAACAACTTTTGTTGTTGAGCTTGTTTCCTTGTACAAGGTTTCTATTCCTAATCTTCTCCCCTTTATATGTACTTATTCTAGAGGTAAATGATTCACTCACTACATGAGGTTCCCCTCTTACAAACTAGTTGTTCCCATTGCTTTTTTAACCACAAAACCAATTCCATCATTACCTTTCCTTGTACTCAGCTCCATGGGCTTTCTAAATCTTTGCCCATATTTTCCTAGACCTTTGCTGCCATGAAATCTAATCTAAGCTTGGAACCAATTTCTTTGGTAGTTTTTTCAAAACACCCTTTGCATTCATCTTTAATGTTTTCTATGTCATTTTCAGAAGTCCCATATCATGCAAGAGACACATCATCATTATTAGTAAAATCAAGAAAACTTTCAAGCTTTTGAACTCTGTTAAAGGTGTCACAAGAAAGACCTTTCACAAAAATCTCCTTGCAGTCATGTTTTATGATCTTCTTCTTGTTTAAAAACATTTTAATAGAATTTAAAAGAAATCTATGTATGAAACAATTCTATGTTTAGGTTCTTGATATTAAAGATTTCGTTAGCACCTCATGTGGTCCTCCTAGGTGGTCTTTCCCACAAGAAAATATATAGGCAGAAATATAGTCTGGAACTGTTGCTTTAAGATGTAGATTTATTGTCTGAAAATGGTTTATGTTTGTTTCAATTTATATGTGTGAACTTATTGATAAAATTACCAATAACACCTCTTCAATTCGTGTGTGTTTTTTTACCCCATATTCCATACGATAATTATATGATCAGGACATCCTGTAGTGTGTTGCACTTGTTACCATAAAGATCTTGCTTGTAATATATTTTCTTCTTATCTCTTTCATTGCCACAGGAGTAGCTTTGTTTTTTATTCCTTTTAGCTAGTTTCGAACATGTAGTGGGGATTTTCTAGTGCTACACCATACACAAAGCCAGTGACCTATTTCTGATTGATGACAAGAGGGAGTTGACTTTTAAAGTTCATATGATCACATCATCACCTTAAGAGGGAGTTGTGAAATCCCTGGATTGATATCAGATGGTTAAATTCTCAAAATGATTATTCATCTATTGATTTTTTCTTTTACATTCCAGTAAAATAAAATAATCCATACTTCATCACAGTAAGTTGTAGGGCTATTGGTATGTAAGAGAACTCCTACGTGCCACATCTTCTGAGATCCACCATGGATGAATCATTGACTAAATTCAGTTTCTCTAAGAATGCATGGCTTATTATGAAGCTGCTTGTGGTTTTTCTCTGGCTAAGGCACAGAGAAGACCTTCTTCACTACACTTTCAACAAGCAAGGAAGGAAAGGCTAGCACAAACAATAAATGAACGTGTTATTATTGTGGGAAGCTAGTTCATGTTGCCTAGAATTATACAATTCATGCTGCTGATTTGCTTGAAGGGAATAACCCCCATCCCCTGCCCATGCAGCTGATTTGTAGTTTGGCTTCATCACCCTACACAAAATGACTTCAAATCTGGGCAGTCTATCCTCTCCAGTTCCGCAGCATGAAAGCTCATCATACAAATTATGGAGGCTAATCATGAATGTGAACCATCTAGAATATACCTTGAAGATGCTATCAAAAGGGGGGGAATCTTAGATAAGCACACATGGATCAATAAGATAATTCAGTCCATAAACAAAAATTGGTGGCAGAATGCATCAATGGCAAGGTTACAGGAGCTCTCCCTAACAGACCAGACAGGCCTACAAATAGTCGTCTCATTACAGACCAACCTCAAGTTTTATGTTTAATTATATGATGGTTTTGGAGTCATACTGATGTACAATGCATGAGTATCACGCTGGAGTTCTGAATAACTCATTGTAATAATAATAAAAAATATTTTCTTTATTCTTTTGACAAGTACATTGCATAGAGACTCAATTACATTTATGAAGACCGAACCTAGTTACAATTTTCAATACTTTCTAGGAGAGATTAGACTCAAGATGGCACGATTCTTCTTATGAATTAATTGTTTCTTGTATGTATAAAAGCAATCTTATAAAAATAGGAAAATAAATCTTGAATTTATCCACTAAAAGCGCTCTTAATCAGCCTAGCATATTTTCAAAGGGAGATTTTAAGGCTTGCACATATGCTAAAGACAGCACATATCTTACTGAAGTTCAGACTTATTTCCAAGGAGACTAGCTCTGCCTTTTGGAGACAAAATTAAGTCTTCAAGAAAGTCATATTTATCTGAAGTAACTGCATATAGATGAATCTTGAGTGTCTTTCAAGCACAAATTTAGAAAGATTTTAATTCAATATGTATGATTTACCTTGAGCAGCAACTCTTCTTGTAGAAGAAAAGGTACTGCAAATTAAGCATAGACAGTTAAGATTAGAAGCTGCATCAAACATAGGTAGAGGGAAGGGCAAGCACTTCAAATTACCAGTGCATCAATTCCACCTACATAAAGTTCTGTTCAAGCTTTCTAATACACAAATTGGGAGAAAAAATATGTATGTGTTAATTTTAGAAGATTTATGAATACAATAAATAAACTTCATAGGTATAGTATTCAACTCTGGATTCAATCAGTATATTAACTCACACTACATAAAGTTCTATAGAATCCTTGCAACACAAAGATGTTTCATCAATCTCTCTGACCTCACTATCTACTCTATGCTTCTCTACTCTCTATAGCCTCTCTCACCAGTTTATACTCTGCAACTATTCTACCACCATCCTTTTATTTTCTCAGACAGCTAATCGTATCTCCAAGGGCTAGACTCTATAGGCCTCAGTTTCGGCCATTTCCTGAATATGATTTTCCCTCATTGAGATTTTCTTCAATCTCCAACCGTTCCATTTTTCATCCTCTTCCACTTATCATTTATTTTGGCTATCATTGGTCCTATTAAATCCCCCCCCCCCCGCCCCCACCATAAGGCATTGGTGATTTTGCAGTGCTTTCATACCCCATTTGTTTGCAAAAAACAGAGAGGCACATTCCATGGTTGGACTGCAAATCTAATGGATCAATAAGATAATTCAGCCCATGAACAACAATTGCAGGCAGAATGCATCAATGTCAAGGTTATAGGATCCCTCCCTAACAGGCTAGACAGGCCTACAAATATTCATCTCACTACATACCAACCTCAAGTTATTGGGCTTACTCCAAAATCACTTTATGTATGACCTTTCATCCATGACATATGTATACGAGTTTCCAGGACACACAGACATAATTCTTTGTCTAGATATTGTTGTTTTTCTAGACATATTCCGTTAGCTTCTGGGTCCAAATATCACATGGTGAGTATCCCATAGTTGGAACTTACCTTCTTTTAAGTGCATCTGTTTGAATGTCTTCACTAGTAAATTTTTTATTATCAACTTGTTTAAGATCATTGCTCAACTAAATATAGTTGATCTGTACATACATGCTTTATCATTGATGCCTTATGTAATTTTCTCGCTTTCTAATGCCATATTATCATTCTTCCTTGTTATGGGATTAGGACTGTTACATTATGGGGAAGAACTTTGTTATTTTCCAACAATTAAGGTAATTAATACTAGTTCAATAGTGATTGCTTAAATTGTTATTCAGGTTTTGTAGCAAGCTCGCTAATGTCCTTGTTAATCCATATCCCAATACATACTGGAAGATGGGATTAAGATTTTTACGTTATGTGGTAGATCTTTGTTAATTTCCAATAGTAAATGGAAATAATATTGATTCTGTTGTAATTGGTTAAATTGTTATTCAAGTTTTGTAGCAATCCCACTAGCATCCTTGTTAATCCACATACCAATACCTACTTGAAGATGGTAATTGTTCTCCCAATTAGTATTTCTAAAATTTTGCATGCTTCTCCTTATAGCATGTTTTTCTTGGATTTTGTGCACGAACTGGTTAAGTCTTGGTGAGTTGCTTTTTTGTTGATATGGGCATTGTTAGATACCATTGTAGACACTCACATGCACAAAAGAAAGGAGACAACAGAAACTGTACACATTTTGCACTACTTATTGTATTAGACATATATAAGTGTATGAAATTGTTGTAGGTGGATGGTTAGTGGAGACTCATCTTTGATCAAGTCACATGTAAAATATTTGCAATGATGTTTGTGAAGTAATTAGTATGAAATTACTATTTGAATTTTGGAGTAAGTCCATTTATAGATACACAGTATCTTACTTGTGGCTTACTTAAGCTTAGTGACTAGAGAGGCACATTCCATGGCAAAAATAGAGAGGCACATTCCATGGAAAAAAGAGAGCAGCACATTCAATGGAAAAAATAGAGAGGCACATTCCATGGAAAAAATAGAGAGGCACATTCTTATAATTTTTTGTGTTGTTACTAGATCTCATAATATTTCAAAACCACAGATTTGTTTCCCCATTCAAGGTGACATATAAAATGGTAAAATATACTCTCTACCTCCTTAACCAAATCATGGAAAATGCCATGAAGAGCCACCTCACTACCCTCATGTTCAAAGTAACAGGAACAGTGTAATGATTCTGAAGAGTTCTTATGAAGGGTTTGTACTTACAAGGATACTGGAAGGTGCTGCTACAACAATACGATGAGGAGAATTTGAGAGGAACGAGAGGTCTAGAAGGGACCTCCTGCCCTATCCACAGTGATCTCAAAAGATAGTGCAGGAAATCAGAGTGGTTACTTGTCCTAGAAGGAGATTCTTTTTCTGCTCTAGGCCATAGAGAAGGATTTATTTCTACAGCAACTCGGAAAAGTTTGTCTTGAGGCCTAGTTTAGACCACATCCATCCTAACATACAATACAGTTAAGATCAAATATATTTTAGTGTATATTAAGACCTTGTTGTAGAAATAACATGAATAATTGAGGTGAAGGTGGAGTCATAATGATGTACAATGCAGGAGTATCACACTGGAGTTCTGAATATCCACGCAAACATTTTGCATGCCGTTTTCCAGGACAAAAGCTGCCAACATAAGAGGCCACCCAAGATACCCTGGGGAATCTATAAATCATTCTCCTAAAAGCCCAGTTAATATATTGTATAGTTTCTCATTTTGACAGCTATTACCACATTAATGGGATTCATTGACTCCAACTATGCCAGTAATGAACACTGTGACAACTTGTTATGGATTCTACTCTATTATGATTGATTCTACTTTATTATGGATATAAGCTTATGTCTACTTACACAGAAGAGTAGTAATTAGTCTAAGCATTGTAACATATATGACTAGGATTACCTATGTAAGGTATGTACTATGTACTTATACCGAGATCATTATACTAATAGCTTGATTACCAGCTTCATCATATTTAAGCTGCTTAGTACTAATCCCATCTATTCAAAGTTGTTACTCCTTGTAAGCATTATTGAAACATATCATGTACTATCCAATGTGTTTAATTCACATAATAAAAGCTTATCTATTCTAACTAGTGTTCACTAATATAGCTAGTACTTATTAACCATGGGAATAATAGAGATAGAGTATTGAGTCTAATGTAAGCCATATCAATGGAGCTAGTAGTAAGTAGTTATAGAGAAACAAGTATTACTTACTTTACCTAATAAAATCACTATCATTACGGACTAGTAGAGGTTTCAAGTTTATAGAAAGAAGATCTTCCATGTTGTATTGCTTGGACTGTAACTAAGTAGTGACCAATGAACACTATGACTCTAACTAAGCAATTACTCTACATGATTTGGTAAGCTTATATGAACCATTACCTTTACTAGATATGATATGTTACCATTGTAGAAGATGAGTGCAACCTTGATAGGTGATCATTAATTACATATATACAATATCTTACTTATGGCTTACTTAAGCTTAGTTACCAGTAAGTATAGACATAATCAATAAGCTCTAGTTATAGACATAATCAATAAGCTCTAGTTATGGAGAGATCAGGTAAGTAAGCTTTATTACCCTTACCCTGTGGTTCAAGCTGTGATAAGCATCATATTCCAAGTACCATTGATTATTTAATAAAAGTGAGCTCTATTAGACTTATAGTACTAGTAATGAGCTTATCTGACATATGTTTCCATATTCAATCAAACTAGCATGAAACCAATGTGTTCGATCTCTTATGCTAACTTGTGAAACTAGCACATATAGCTTAGATTAGTTGTACTTGTTCAAGGAGTTGAGTGTAATCAATTACGTCAATAAGGTAAGTAAACACATAATCACAGTGATTTGACTATTGGTAATACAAGAGCTTGTTGTAATCACTTGGTTAATCGTACACAATACAGCCAGTATCTATTAAGGGCATTATGTTTCTAACATACTCTCTGTTGTTTTGGTGACCATGGTTTTGGAGCTACATAGACTACAAAGATTTCCCCAAGGATTTCCTTTTGCAGCTAAAAATGTTGTGGAAAGACTTTTACATATGTTTTGATGAAGCATTCACATGTGCACAAGGAGGGACTATATGTCTGTCCTTATGAAGCATGTGGATGGAAATTTCTAGACAGCTCCAAGACAACAATTTTTCACAAGTTGTTGTTTAAGGATCAAAGAAATACATGCCACCAGCTTATGAGTACTTTTAATTCAACAGTTGAATTCTAAGAAGGTTTTTGAAGCCCGAAATAGGTGGATCTACAATACAACATAGCTCATGAATCATCTATGCAAAAGGTGAAGGCAGAAGAAGCAAAACTGTATAGGGTGATTCCGGGAGCTAGTAAGCAGGATACCACAAGGTCTTCACTATCATTAGCCAAAAATTTTATTAAGAAATCACCCTGCAGTTCTTCTGTACTGATTGTTGAAAATGGAAAGGTTCGACTTCAGGATTGTTTACAGAGAAAATAAAAACCTCCATACATTTCATATTTCAGGAGTTGCAATATGCTACTTCTGGTTTGTCAAAAAGGAATTTTATACAAATTATGGAGGCTAATAATGAATGTGAACCATCCAGAATATACCTTGAAGCTGCTATCAAAAGGGGGGAAATCTTAGATAAGCACACATGGATCAATATAATAATTCAGTCCATGAACAACAATTGGAGGCAGAATTCATCAATGGCAAGGTTACAGGAGCCCTCCCTAACAGGCTAGACAAGCCTACAAATAGTCATCTCACTACAGACCAACCTCAAGTTATTGGACTTACTCCAAAATTACTTTATTTATTACCTTTCATCCATTACATGTGTATACGAGTTGCCAGGACACACATACATAGTTCTTTGTCTAGATACTGTTGTTTTTTCTAGGCATATTATGTTAGCTTATAGGTCCAAAGATCACACAATGAGTATCCCATAGTTGGAACTTGCCTTATTTTAAGTGCATATGTTTGAATGTCTTCACTAGTAAGTTACCGATTATCAACTTGTTTAAGATCACTACTCAACTAAATATAGCTGATCTGTACATACATTCTTTATCATTGATGCCTTATGTAATTTTCTCGCTTTCTAATGCCGTGTTATTAGTCTTCCTTGTTATGGGATTATAACTGTTACACTATGGGGAATAAATTTTTTATTTTCCAACAATTAAGGTAAATAATATTGGTTCAATAGTGATTGCTTAAATTGTTATTCGGGTTTTGTAGCAAGCCCGCTAACGTCCTTGTTAATCCACATCCCAATACATACTGGAAGATTGGATTAGGATTGTTACGTTATGTGGTAGATCTTTGTTAATTTCCAACAGTAAAGGGAAATAATACTGATTCTATTGTAATTGGTTAAATTGTTATTCAAGTTTTGTAGCAATCCCACTAGAATCCTTGTTAATCCACATACCAATACCTACTTGAAGATGGTAATTGTTATCCCAATTAGTATTTCTAAAATTTTGCATGCTTCTCTTTGTAGCATGTTGTTCTTGGATTTGGTGCATGAACTAGATAAGTCTTGGTGAGTTTCTTTTTTGTTGATATGGGTATTGTTAGATACCATTGCAGATACTCACACGTAGGAAAGAAAGGAGACAACATAAACTATACACATTGTGCACTTCTTATTGTATTAGACATATATAAGTGTATGAAATTTTTGTAGGTGGAGGGTTAGTGGAGACCCATCTTTGATAAAGTCACATGTAAAATATTTGAAATGATTTTTGTGAAATACTTAGTACGAAATTACTATTTGAATTTTGGAGTAAGTCCAATTACAGATATACAGTATCTTACTTGTGGCTTACTTAAGCTTAGTGACTAGAGAGCCACATTCCATGGCAAAAACAGAGAGGAGATTATCTTTCTGCTCTAGGCCATAGAGAAGGATTTGCTTCTACAGCAACTCGGAAAAGTCTATCTTGAGGCCTAGTTTAGGCCACGTCCATCCTAATATACAATATAGTTAAGGTCAATTATATTTTGGTGTATATGAAGACCTTGTTGTGGCAATAACATGAATAATTGAGGTGAAGGTGGATTCATAAGGATGTACAATGTAGGATTATCACACTGGATTTCTGAATATCCCTGCAAACATTTTGCATGCAGTTTCCCATGACAAAATCTGCCAACATGAGAGGCCACCCAAGATACCCTAGGGAATCTATAAATCATTCTCCTAAAAGCCAAGTTAATGTAATGTATAGTTGTTCATTTTGACAGCTATTACCACATTAATGGTATGCCAGTAATGAACAGTGTGACAACTTGTTATGGATTCTACACTATTATGATTGATTCTACTTTATTATGGATATAAGCTTATGTCTACTTACACGGAAGAGTAGTAATTAGTCTAAGCATTGTAACATATATGAATAGGATTACCTATGTAAGGTATGTATTACGTATACTTATACCGAGATCATTATACTGATAGCTTGATTACCAACTTCATCATATCTTAGCTGCTTAGTACTAATCCCGTCTATTCAAAGTTGTTACTCCTTGTAGGCTTTATTGAGAGATATCATGTACTGTCCAATGTGTTTAATTCACGTAATAAAATCTTATCTATTATAAATAGTGTTCACTAATATAGCTACTACTTATTAACCATGGGAATAATAGAGATCAAGTATTGAGTCTAATGTAAGCCATATCAATGGAACCAGTAGTAAGTAGTTATAGAGAAACAAGTGTTACTTAATTTACCTAATCAAATCACTATCATTACGGACTAGTAGAGGTTTCAAGTTTATAGAAAGAAGAGCTTCCATGTTTTATTGCTTGGACTGTAGCTAAGTAGTGACCAATGAACACTATGACTCTAACTAAGCAGTTACTCTACATGATCTGGTAAGCTTATACGAACCATTACCTTTACTGGATATGAGTTGTTACCATTGTAGAAGATGAGTCCAACCTTGATAGGTGATCATTAATTACAGATATAGAGTATCTTACTTGTGGCTTACTTAAGCCTAGTGACTAGAGAGGCACATTCCATGGCAAAAACAGAGAGGCACACTCTTATAATTTTCTATATTGTTACCAGATCTCATAATATTTCAAAACCACAGATCTGTTTCCCCATTCAAGGTGACATATAAAATGGTAAAATATGCTCTCCACCTCCTTAAACAAATCATGGAAACTGCCATGAAGATCCACCTCACTGCCCTCATGTTCAAAGTAACAAGAACAGTGTAGTGATTCTGAACAGTTCTTATGAAGGGTTTGTATTTACAAGGCTGCTGGAAGGTGCTGCTACAGCAATATGAGGAGGAGGATTTGAGAGGGCCGAGAGGTCTAGAAGGGACCTCCTGCACTAGCCACAGTGGTCTCAAAAGATAGTGTAGGAAATCAGAGTGGTTACTTGTCCTAGAAGGAGATTCTCTTTCTGCTTTAGGCCACAGAGAAGGATTTACTTCTATAGCAACTTGGAAAAGTCTGTCTTGAGGCCTAGTTTAGGCCACATCCATCCTAACATACAATACAGTTAAGATCAAATATATTTTGGTGTAATCACTTGGTTAATCGTACATAATACAGCCGGTATATATTAAGGGAATTGTGTTTCTAACATACTCTCTGTCGTTTTGGTGACCATGGTTTTGGAGCTACAAAGGCTACAAAGATTTCCTTTTGCAGCTAAAAAGGTTGTGGAAAGACTTTTACATATGTTTTGATGAAGCATTTAGATGTGAACAAGGAGGGACTATATGTTTATGAAGCATGTGGCTGGAAATTTCTAGATAGCTCCCGGACAACAATTTTTCACAATCTGTTGTTCAAGGATCAAATCAATACAAGCGACCAGCTTATGAGTACTTTTAATTTAGCAGTTGAATTCTAAGAAATTTTTTACAGCCCACAACAGGTTGATCTGCAATACAATATAGCTCATGAATCATCTATAAAAAAGCTGAAGGCAAAAGAAGAAAAATTGTATAGGGTGATTCTAGGAGCTAGTAAGCACGACACCACAAGGTCTTCACTATCATTAGCCAAAAAATTTATTAAGAAATCACCCTACAGTTCTTCTATACTAATTGTTGAAAACGGAAAGGTTCGACTTCAGGACTTTTTACAGAGAAAATAAAAACCTCCAGACATTTCATATTTCAGGAGTTGCAATATAACCATACGAGAACCTGGCAATGTTGGAAGCCTAGCCTTCTTCAACTTTGAAGTCATTATGGAAAAGAAAGTACTGAATGTAGAAGTGGTTTCAATGAAAAGTTGAAATTTAGATATTACTAGAAAGGCACAAAATTTGTATGAATCAACAATATCTTAAAACAAACAGAGCAAATACAAAGCCAGGAAATAGAAAAATATAAAATCCAATAAACTTGTGAATCTGGGTATGCAAACTTCAATTGTGAATTTTATGCTGCTCACCTCTTCAAAAGCCTCCAAGTTCTATCTAATGTGTTTTTATCCATGATAAAAGTTGTAATTATATAGAAATAATTCCCAACCCTGAGAGCAAAAAAATTGGTGCCAAATAACCAGCACATTTAGTTTTGGTAAGAACAACCAGTTTTCCTCTGTTCTTGGGCTTTCATACTGGTGAAATCAACCATGCCCTCTCTTAGACTTTGACTTTTGACAAAATTCACCCTCAAAACCTCGTCTTTCCCTGACTTTTACTTTTGAAAGACTTTGGCATGCCCTCAAAACCTCGTCTTTCTGAACTAGTCCTGGTAAGAATAGCGAGTTTTCTTGGGCTTTCATACGTTGTCAAGTTTGACTTTGGGTACTTCGACATGCCTTCAAAACCTCAACCTCGTCTTCCTAAACTGGTTGAACATCGAGTTTTCTTGGGCTTTCTTACGGTGTCAAGTTCGACTCTTACCAATGAGTTTTCTTGGGCTTTCATACAGTGTCAAGTTTGACTTTGGGGACTTCGGCATGCCCTCAAAACCTCAACCTCGTCTTCCTAAACAATCGAACAATGAGTTTTCTTGCACTTTCTTACGGTGTCAAATTCGACGTTGGGCTTTCATACGATGTCAAGTTCGACTTTGGGGACTTCGGCATGCCCTCAAAACCTCAACCTTGTCTTCCTGAACAATCTAACAGCGAGTTTTCTTGGGCTTTCTTACACTTTGGGCTTTCATACTAGTATTTTTAATGAAATCAACCCATGCCAATGTTCGACTTTGAATTTTCGAATGTGGCATGCCATCAAACTTTTACAAATCTTGAAACAATTTTTTTTTAATAATTAAAATATTAATATTTATTATTTTAATTATTAATTAAATATAAAATCAAAATATATTTAAAATTTAATTTTATATAATATAAATAAATAAATAAAATATAAATATTGATAATTAATATTTTAATAAATTCAATAAAATATAAATATTTTAATCCCATTGACCTAATTTTCTAGTTATTTGTGGACATTTATTAAGATTAAATTATCTGTATTATCATATCTGAAGAACAATTAAATAATGCTAGCAGCATTTCCCTAACTCTCTAGTATGAAAGATCAAACAAATAGCATAACCCTGCACACCTAACAAGCTCTAACCAACAACATAACTCTGCTATTGATATCATGATCTCCAAATCCCAAGGACAATGAAAGCATATATACTCTCATAGGTTAATTTTAACATGCCCCTTCAAAGCAAGGTCTCATGGGGAACCAAGGCCTAGACCCTAGGTGTTAATGACCATTTGAATCACCCCAAGGTTACATTGGGAACCAGATGCATAATCAAAAGGGACTTAAGAAAATTAAAGGCCAAGTTTTATATATATATATATATATATATATATATATATATATATATATATATTGGACTCACTTTTATCCCATCACCTAACATGCCCCACTCATCCCATGCCTAATGTTTCTTAGCTAGTATCAGACATAATCATAATCATCACCATTGCATTACAAATAACTACATCACATTTACCATATTTGTTGCAAGGGATCCCAGCTACGCTAGTGTTCACTGAATTTATGCTGTGGGATACTAGTTGAAATTTTGAACCACGCACAAGTAAAAATGCAGAAAACTAGGACCAGGCAAAGGGATGGAACCAAGAAAGGCTTCCTTTCTTTATAGAGGGTGGTAATTCCTCTCTTCTTTATAGAGGTTGATGAGAAGAATTTCACAATGGAGATTTGGCTTACTCAAGCCAACCTGAGGAGACCATAGTTTGAACTAGGCAAATCAAGCTCTAAAATCACAGAGGTGATGTGCCTACTAACCATGTGGGAAAACTTCATTGTCTCACGAATCTATGCCATCTAACTCCAAGGAAAAGGAGTCCACCTAGGATTCACACCACCAAGAACCCAAATAGGCTGGAATAAACAAGCAATGCTCTTAGTGGTACTGAGTCTGGAGAGGCCATCCAAAGTCTCTTGTATAGAGAGAATCAAATCTTGAGCAGATAAATCTAGGCCTCTCTAATCATACCAATGAGAGAAAGTCACAAGAGAACCTCTTGAGTCCCAAAACAAACAACAGAACCTCCCTCAAAAAAGTGATTGTTAAACTTGATCTCATGGAGATGGCATAGCTATGATCCTGTCAACCCTAGGATGCAATGAATCATCTTAATCGATAGCTGTTAGGAGCAAAACCCACAATTAGTCAAGCGTGATATGAAGACCATGAACCCAATGACATCGTATGTAATCAAGATGGACAATGGGATTGTTGAAAAGTGTAGCGAGAGAAGGTCTTCTCTGGTGCGTGCCTTAGCCAAAAAGACCATGATTTGTCTTCCTTTGCCCATGGATGAGTTCGTGGAGATGGTGAATTCATGCGTAGTGTTGGAGGATCAGTTACATGGACCTTCTTCAATTTGACTACAAGTTCGAGAGGAAGTTATAAATTTAGAAGAGGACGATTTGGGAGCTAATTCAATCCTTGATTGAAGCAAGGAAGAGTTAGAGAACCAGTTAGACTCAATTAATTGTTCAACCAAAACACATGTTCTAAATTTGTAACTTGCCAATTTTAGCATGGATCGAATAAAAAAGGAGGACAAAGGCACAAAGTTTCATAGTTGTTTTGTGCACAAAGGAATGTGACAAGACACAACTCACTAGGATGTGATCTTCAGTCTCTTTTTTGCACCTTAGCTCTGATACTATGTTGGAAAAATGTTTGAAGGCGTTCAGGTCGCGTTTGACCCGGCTCGACCCTAATGAACGACCTTCGCGCCTTCAGACATTTTTCCGCACGCCTTGAACATGGATGTGCTACACAAACCCGACTCGACTTGAATGCACTTGCCTTGAACACTGTTATGCACGCGTCCTGCGGAAGGACCCCGTGCGGTCATAACTTAGCAAATTTGATACGGACATCCTCAACCGAAATGACCCGACCCAAACACATTTGGGTGGACACCGTCAACCAAAACGACCCGACCCAAACGCGTTTGGGCAGGCGCCCTCAACCGAAAAGACCCGACCCGAACGGGTTTGGGTGGGCGCCCTCAAACGAAATGACACGACGCGCCTGACCAAACGAAGGCATAAGGGAGCAAACGACAAATGGGCCGCACGAACGTGCACAAGGCACCTGTGTGGTCACAACTTAGCAAATTTGATACGGTCGTCAACAAACAAAACGACCCGACCCGAACGCGTTTGGGTGGCCGCCCTCACATGACGCGCATGAGAAAATGAAGGCACAAGGGAGAAACCAACAAACGGGCTGCACAAACATGCACAGGGCACCCGTGCGGTCACAACTTAGCAAATTTGATACGCGCGCCCTAAACTGAAACAAGCCGACCGAAACGCGTTTGGGCGGGCGCCCTCAACCGAAACGACTCGACCCGAATGCGTTTGGGCAGGTTCCCTCAACCGAAACGACCCAACCCGAATGGGGTTGGGCGAGCGCCCTCAAATGAAATGACATGACGCTCCTGAATGAACGAAGTCACAAGGGAGCAAATGGAAAATGGGCCATACAAATGTGCACAAGGCACCCGTGTGGTCACAACTTAGCAAATTTGATACGGTCGCCCTCAAACGAAACGACCCGACCCGAACGCATTTGGGTGGGCTTCCTCACACGGTGCGACACGGTGTGCATGATTGAACGAAGTCAGAAGGGAGAAAATGGAAAACGGGCTGCACGAACGTGCAAAAGGCACCTGTGCGGTCATAACTTAGAAAATTTGATACGACCGCCCTCAAATGAAACGACCCGACCTGACCTGAACACGTTTGGGTGGGCGCCCTCATATGGCGCGCCCAATTGAAAGAAGGCACAAGGGTGCAACTGGCAAACGGGCCACACGAACGTGCACAGGGCACCCGTGCAGTCACAACTTAGCAAATTTGATACAGGCACCCTCAACTGAAATGACCTAGCCCAAACACATTTGGGTGGGTGCCCTCAACCGAAATGACCCGACCCGAACGTGCTTGGGCAGGTGCCCTCAACCGAAACGACCCGAACTGAACGGGTTTGGGTGGGCGCCATCAAACAAAACGACATGGCACGCCCGACCGAACAAAGGCACAAGGGAGAAAACAGAAAATAGGTCGCACGAATGTGCACAAGGCACCCATGCGGTCACAACTTAGCAAATTTGATACGACCACCCTTAAACGAAACAACTAGACTCGAACGTGTTTGGGCGGGTACCCTCACATGGCACGACACGACGTGCACGACCGAATGAAGGCAAAAGGGAGAAAACGACAAACGGGCCACATGAACGTGCACAGGGTGCCCGTGCGGTCACAACTTAGAAAATTTGATACTGGCACCCTCAACCGAAACGACTCGACCCAAACGTGTTTGGGCTGGCGCCCTTAACCGAAACGACCCGACACGAACGTGTTTGGGCGGGTGCCCTCAACCGAAATTACCTGACCCGAACGCGTTTGGGCGGGCGCCCTCAAATGAAATGACACGACGTGCTCGATCGAACGAAGGCATAAGGGAGAAAATGGAAAACGGGCCACACGAACGTGCACAAGGCACCCATGCAGTCACAACTTAGCAAATTTGATACGCCTGCCCTCAAACGAAACGACTTGACCTGAACACGTTTGGGCAGACGCCCTCAAACGGTGTGACATGGCGTGCACGACTGAACAAAGGAACAAAGGAGAAAACGAAAAACGAGCCACACGAAGGTTCAAAAGGCACCCGTGCGGTCACAACATAGCAAAATTGATACGATCACCCTCAAACGAAATGACCCAACCTGACCCGAACGCGTTTGGGCGGGCGCCCTCACACGGCGCACCCGAACGAATGAAGGAACAAGGGGGAAAACGACAAACTGGATGCACGAACATGCACAAGGCACCCATGCGGTCACAACTTAGAAAATTTGATATGACCGCCCTCAAACGAAACGACCCAACCCAAATGCATTTGGGTGGGCGCCCTCAAACAAAACAACCCGACCCAACTCGAAATCATTTGGGCAGACACCCTCAAACGAAACGACCCGAACGCGTTTGGGCGGGCGCCCTCAAACGAAATGACCCGACCCAACCCGAACACGTTTGGGTGGGCACCCTCAAAAGAAATGACCCGACCCGACCCGAACGCGTCTTGGCGGGTGCCCTCGAACGAAACGACTTGACTCGAACGTGTTTTGGCGGGCGCCCTCACACGGCGCACCCGACTGAACGAAGGCACAAGGGAGAAAATGGCAAACAGACCACACAAATGTGCAAAAGGCACCGGTGCAGTCACAACTTAGCAAATTTGATATGGCCTTCCTCAAAAGAAATTTAAAAAAAAAAATTATTGAAGATGTTTAGAAAAAAAAAAACTAAACCAAATATTTTACTTTTTAACATCCATATTATTCCTCAACACTAAGAGCTCAGCCTACAACATTTCATGTCAACCATTAATGTATCCCACCATATAATGGTGAACTATGAGATCAAACAACCGCTATCTATGGTAAAACAAAATTTTAAGATAAAACAAAAAGTTGTTGAGTGATGCATTAATTTAAATTCATTCTAGGTATTAAAACCTACATTATCTATAGGCTTTTGAAATGCATAGTCACAATGTCTATAATTGTTTTTTTTTACTTAAGTACATCACTGAATGTCATGTGTTTTCCGATATGTAGTAAATTAAATGCTACCCCAAACAAAAAGTACAAACCAAATTATTTATCTTGAGAGTTGTAATATAAAATTTATCATAGGCCTTTAAATATTAGTATTCCGACGGTTTTTCCCTGAACGTCGCAAGATTGACGGTTTCCTTAAATGTCGCAAGACCGACAACGGTCTCCTAAATGTTGCAATACCGACGGTTTGTCCTGTAACGTCAATTTTTGATAGTTTGTCATGTAACGTTGGTATTCCGATGCTTGTCCTAAACGTTGTTGTTCTGACGATACTCCAAAAACGTCGCTAGAGTGACGATTGTTGGCGGGATTTGAAAATTTGATAAAAATTGGGGAAATTTCCGACAATACGTCAAAAGTGTCGGAACTAAATTGTCGAAATTTTAACCAAATGAAATAGTGTGCCTTGAAAAATGGCCATAGCCATGACAATGCCTGTATTTAAATGAAAGCTGCTGATAATCCAACTCTTGGATATGGGTCCAGTCAGCAACCGTTAGTTTGATAGCTTTAGGTAGCCCAACTTCCAAATCCACCTCGACACATATACGTGTGCATGAGTATTGATCTTTTCTCACTGCTTGATCAATATACTTTCTGAGGGTATTGCCAATTGTTTGGAGAGACTTCTGGTTCCAACAATGCGGTGGAAGATGTGGGAGGCTTACCCATAATAGAACAGTTGAAGGCACATATTGAGCATGATCTAAGTTAGGGTTCCATTTATTTAAGTATAGTCCCTTAGGACCCATTAAATATGGGCCATTCCTGAAGATGAGGCTTCTGTCTTCCACATTCTCAAAAACAAAAACAAAGTATCCTTTGCCTACAAAGTGGCTTTTGATGCCTTCTGAGACTAAAGGAATCCAGTTCCTCTACACCCAGTCTTCCACAGCTTTGGGAGAGGGCTAGAGGCTAGTGAATTTTCCAATGAGCCCTCTTTCAGCCAGGTTCAATGCAGATCGACAAGTTTCTTTGATTTGAAGGGCCACCGAAGGGATGCTATCTAGCTTCTTCACAAACATTTGCTGAGATTCAATCAGAGGGTGCTTGTTGTTGGCTGCTATCAATTTCTTGAATGCAAGGACTTCTAGAGGAGGAGGAAGGGGAGCCTCGAGTCCACCTCCTGATGCCATGGCGGCTGGGAGGTCGCAGGTAGGTCAGCTCATTCTCGACCTGTCAAAGTGCATGCTAGTTAGTACAATAATATCATCTAGTCGTATATTTCAACCCTAGACTAAATTAGTCATTTTTAGTTCGATCACTCAAAATTGATCAAATTTAGTAGTAATTCACTTTAAATTATTGTGGTGACTAAATTTCTTAGTCACCTAGTCACTAATTTCATCATTTTCTACTAGTGCATCTTCTCGGAGAAATGTATGCCAGATGATTGGCAAATGGCTCCTCAGGAAGAAATAATTCTCCAGTTCCTCCACTTAGCGCCTAGCATGGTCTCCCCAGCTTCTTGGAAAGCTATCCATGACATAGGGGACACCATCAGGATCTTCAAACCTCCTCTAGAAGGATTCATCAAACTCAACTTTGATTGAGCCTCGAAAGGAAATCCGGGGCAAGCAGGGGTTGGAGGGATTTTTCGAGATCATCATGGCAAAACAAGATTCATATATGATGACTCTTGTGGCTTTTCCAGCAACAATGAAGCATAATTAATAGGAGTGTACCAAGGTCTCCTCTTGGCCATCAGGCTAGGATACAAAAAGCTAGTAATCGAAGGAGACTCTCAGTTGGTTATGAACACTCTCAAAAAACTTTATCAAGGAACGAAGTGGGGCAAACTAAGCCAAAGATGGCGTACTTCTTCACATATGCAGGGATTGGAGGATACAAACAAGAAATTTGATTATATCATTATCACCCATGTAAGGAGGGAAGGAAACAGAGCAGCTGACCTCCTATAAAATTGTGGTTATGCTCACCTGAATGAACCTATTGAATTAAGCATGCCTCCTAATCTCGTGGAAGAATGATGGATCAAGTTGCAGAGCATCAAAGAGCAGGACAGGTCGGAGGGCAAAGCTCACCCACAGTTCTTGGACTCAGCTCCCCGATCGGGGTGTAACGAAGAAGATCGGTACTCCCATCAATGTTAATGGTAGTTTCCCTGGGGTTGAAGCCAACCACCTTCCACATGAGTGGCAAGGGCGGCAGGCTGTACTGTCGCATGCAGCACGAGGTGAGGTAGTGGGACAGAGGCCCGTGCATGGAGCTTAAAATAGGGTGGAGGAAGGCATGGGGGTTTTTTTATGGCGAAAGACTTTGGTGCAGGTGCAACAACGGGATAAAAAACCTCAATTGCACTTCCACCACGATGAAACTCAGGTATGTGCTTGGTTTCCTCTCCCTTTTTCATGCCATGTTTATGTTTTATGATTTGGGCCATCTCTATGGGAGCCTAAGGTGATTAAGCTGGACTAGTATAGTCTTCTGCTGGGTAGGGGAGAGCGGAACCATTACGACTCTGGTTGGGGGAAGGTTGGGGTTATTTTGGGTCTCTGCCTCTATGTCACAGTAGGAATTGGGCATGGCCTCAACTTGCACCCGAGTGTGAGTCTGTCAAGTAAGGGATGCCAACAAGATGGAATGGTGAGGGGTAGGGCAATCCTGCCAGGGTATAGAGTTAAGGAGCAGTCATGGGTTGTGTTTAGTTCAGAGGCTTTGCTGGTTTATACCACCTTGAGCTACTTGGGCTCAGTGCACATGAGGAATGGGAGAGGGAATTCCACCTAGGCCCGAGCAATGGGAAACGACGCCTCCTTTGTCAATTTCGAGGGTGGGAGGTATGTTGAGAGAGAGGACACCACAAGGGAGGTCAGGAGATTGAAGGAAGGCATGAGCTCTTTGGGTTATGGGGATAATTTATGGGGTGCGTGCGACCATCAGGGACAGGGGGTGGCAGAAATTAAGTAGGGTATGAGGGTGATGGGTCCACAGAGGGACGGGCAGGGGAGAAGTCCTGGGAAGAGGCCCCCGGGTCACCTTTCTTCTGATAGCTGGGATGCATGGACCTTTGATCGTTTTAATTATATGGAATTATGCCTTTGTTTGATTATGTGGAAAGGTCACCTACTCGGAAACCTAGTCAAATATTGTGGGATGGCATGCTCCAAGAGTCCTACATCTCGCGACCATTCCAAGAGCCCTGCAGCTTGAGGCTGTGGCCGAAAAGATAAAGGGAAGGCGGTAGAATCCCAACCCACCTCACCCCCGAGCAAGCCGAGAGGAAGGAGGCCTGCAATTGATGTGATCCAAGAGGCAGCGAGAGAATACCACGAGAAAACATCAAAGGAAATTCAAAAGCTCATTGAAAAATGGGAAGCTGACATAAAAAGACATGTAGAGACAAAGATGGATACTAAGGAATGGAGAGGTTTAATACTAGATTTGGGACAAACAAGGGGTAGACTAACATAATTCAAGCGGACACTGTATCTTTATTGGTCTATGAAGAACATCCTTGGCAAAGCCTTGGAGCAGATCTCTATGAGCCTGGTGAAATTAGCCCAAGACTTCCCAGACTACAAGAGCGAGTTCAATAAGATCAAGTTCCAGCTGAGGAAACAGGATGTGCGCCTCGAGCGTATTGACTACCTCCTCCCGTGTATTTCCAAGCCTTTTGAGTAGGCTGGTACCTCGGTTCAGGATGCAACACCAGCGGAGTTAGCCTCGGTTCCAGACGAGGCTGAGTAGTTCATGACTGTTTTAATCTGCCTTTTTTCTTAGTATTTATATGTGGCTAACATTTAAATTTCAAGGATCCAGTAAACATGTTAGTCAATCTGTGAGAAACTGTATATGTGTGAGTATCCAGGCTTTTTTTGTTTGGTATGACAGGCTCAAAACCTTATTTTTTTGGATGGCATACCACGCCATCAGGTGGCCAACATACTCGGTTCCCCGCTCAGGGCGGGTTGAGACCACCAAACTAGTAAATCTAGTTGTTTTTTGTTTATAAAATGAATGAAAAAGGAGTCCTACCAAGCTTACAAAAAAAACACTATAAAATGTATAAAATTAATAACAATAACAAATTTTAAAATTACATACATACATATATGTAATGAAATAATAAAAAATATACTAAGTATAATATAAAAATGCAAACCATACTATACCATGTGCAATACTATTGGATTCTCAATGCCATGAGCCCATAAAACACTATCATTAAGTTGAAGAAAAATTTAATGGCACATGTACATATTATAGCTCTATCAAGCTGTGTCTCATCAAGCTCCATAGCACAATGGAGCTATGTAGTTTAATTCAGGGTTTTATTTAGCCCTAGATGGACCTTTTAAAAGCTTTGATGGAGGGCTTAAAAAATACCCTCACAAAGATACATTTTCAACATTTGGAACAGAAGTTCTTCCAAAAAAGAGTAACCCAACTCCATCAAATTCACCCTTATTTTATTTTGAAATTACAATAATATAAAAACATTTATCTTAGTTGGCTTATTCATAAAATAAATAATTATGTATTATGGTTTTGTGTATTTATTTTCTCATGAGAATAATATAAAAAGTAAATAATTGAAATAAAATATTTAGAAAAAAATTACTTTGAATTTGTTGTATTTATAATGCAAAGTGAGAATAATATAAAAAGTAAATAATTGAAATAAAATATTTAGAAAACAATGACAAACAAATAAATATTTTTGAGTTTAGTTCTAATTTATATATTCATAATATAAATATTTGCAATTTTTTTATAGTTATGGTGACAATTCACATTAATAAATCCAATTGTACATGCCAACATGGCAAACACAAAGTTAACTACCATACTTTATATAACTTGACAATATAGCATACACCACTTCTTTAAATATATGGTGATATACTCCACTTCCAATAAGATCAATAAAAACTTATTTCACTTTGACACCACATAGTAAGAATGGTGCTAACTTGTCCATCAAATATGGTGATTATATACTTCATTTTTAATATGATACATAAACATTGACACCACATTAAGACCACGTAACGTAAGTGGTGCTAACTTATGGTGATATAATTCATTTTTAATATAATACATAAACATTTACACCACATTAACACCACATAACTTAAGTGGTGCTAACTTATGGTGAGATACTTCATTTTTAATATAATACATAAACATTTACACCAAATTAACACCACATAACTTAAGTGGTGCTAACTTATGGTGATATAATCCATTTTTAATATGATACATAAACATTTACACCACATTAACACCACATAACATAAGTGGTGCTAACTTATGGTGCTAAAAGTGAGCTTTTCTTGTTGTGATCCTTCTTAGATTTATCTATGAAATACACGTAGAAAGTAAATAATCCATATAAAAATCTTAAGGTTTCTAGTATCACAGTAATGAAATTTAGGGAATGTAACACTGAGTACACTATATAATTTTTTTAATATGAAACATGAAACGTTAAGTATATAGTTTATACTACATAAATTAAGTATGCAATTTATGAAAAAACATAGTATATGTGTTTTACCTTGATGACGAAAATATTTAGTAATTGTAGGACCAAATAATCTCAATGCTTCACGGTCAAGTATGTCTCTCCATGTTCTCCCACCTTCATCATTTAACACTTGCCCTTTTTCATTTAATGTGATTGTGAATGGCATACCATTAGTTGCCTCTCCTTTAACATATTCATTTGGATGTTTTAAGAGAGGTTGAAAAGATGCACCAATAGATGGTATAGTTTGTTCATCTGATGGAGGAGATTGATTTTGTTGTCGATTGGTGTTAGTGTCTTCTTCGAGAACATTGATATTACTCCTGAACATTGCGATATAATATATTATTAATAATCATATGTTATGTAATTACAACCGTAAAGTTTATAAGTAAAATATAAATGAATATTTACCTTAGTAGATCATCACCTGTTGTTTCTGCATATGTTGCATTCTCTGTGTCAGAGATCGTTGTTTTGTATGCAACATGAATTGAATCTCTTATGAATGGATCAACATCATCCTTCATAAAAAACTCTCTATATGATTGCAATCTATCAATTTAAAATTTAGTTTCAAGTGTAGGCTCCACATTATGGCAAGTATCACTTACTACTGGGACATATACATCATCTGTAAAATCTAAATGGGAAGATGGAATTGTAGATAAATTACTTCCTTTGGAAGGTATCTCATTAATACCTATGACTCCAGAAGGTGTGTCCCTCATAAATTCATTTAAACTCTTTGTCCGAATAGACTTTCCTCTTTTTCTTGTTCGCATATTGAATCAATAGACCTAATTCAATATTACACATTTCCCAAGTTAGAACGAGTTTTATATACTTCATTGCATTAATCCAATAATGAAACAAGTGATATATATATATATATATATATATATATATATATATATATATATATATATATATATATATATATATATATATATATATATAATAAAAACATCAACCTTTGATTATATGAAGTGAAATAATGAGTATATTATAAAATGAAAAGTATGCAAATGAATTAAAATACATACAAGAAACAAAAAAAGAATAGTAACTCATTATCAAATGAAACATTTTGAAAATATTTTAATCATAAAATATCATTTTGGAGGGTAAAAAAATCTTAACAAATCCTCTAATATCTAACTTTCCCTTGTAAAAAATAAGTTTTCAATTCTATAAGATAGAAATTCATTAATTATTAAGTTTTCTAAAAAAAATAATGAGAAAAAAAAATCTAAATGTACATAATGATAATATATATAACATTGTTATCATGTTATAGTTCTCTGATATGTTTAACATTGAAATACTATTAACAAATCCTCTAATATCTAACTTTCCCTCGTAAAAAATAAGTTTTCAATTCTATAAGATAGAAATTCATTAATTATTAAGTTTTCTAAAAAAATAATGAGAAAAAAAAAAAATCTAAATATACATAATGATAATATATATAACATTGTTATCATGTTATATTTATCTGATATGTTTAACATTGAATTACTATTAATTTTTAGATTATGATAGGTTTGATTCTTCTAAAAAAATCCATATAATAGATTTAAATGAAAATACAACTCTAATATAGAACTACTAGACATTTACATTTTCTTGAGTAGAACTATTTATAGAATTTGTCATTAATCATCAAAATAATTTGAATAGCCATTGTACATTTCAAGCATGTCTTCTTGCCCATTAAATTCATCATCTGAGCTACCATTAGATGACATTTCTGCTGAGATATGTTGTTCTTCATGTGAAGGTTGGAAGACTCTTATTGATCTAGGATTATACTCAATGATAAATGACTTTGATCGTTCTGTAGGATGAAAACATAAAAATATTTGCTCACACTGGTCAGGAAAAACATATGGTTCATCTGTTTGCTCAAACCTGGTATGATTGATAATTCAAAAACCATTCTCATGCATATATTTTGTTGGATGATTTCCAACTACAATATTTCTAAACCACTTAGCTTCAAATAATACCACCTTGAAAGCTCTGAAGTTAAGCTCTAATATATCTTCGATTAATCCATAGTATCTCAAGGTGTCGGTTTTATGTTTCCATCACGAACATGTGACTGAAAATCTACTATAAAATATGCACCAATTCCACAGTCAAATGTTTGTCGATTTTCATCTAGCTTCCGAACACGGTAATGACGACCCTTGCACCACAACCCCTTATAATGAGTCACCTTATTCTCTTCTAGTCCTTTTATAATGTATAATACATGTGTTGTAACTCTTTCATCATTATTTCTACATGCCCTTGCTACTCTAACCCTCAAATATTTTAAACTCATAGCTGGAGGCCAATCCTTTTCAAATTTTCTCATTATTGTTGAATGTGAAGATGAATTATGACCACCTCGAGATACATATGACAAACATCGTCTTTTCTGGGCATCATGATGCCTTTGATATTCCTCCCTCCATATTTTTGTGTGTTCACTGTTTCTTGCAACATATAATAATAAATCCTCCATTTCAACAACATCTGCAATCATAAACATAAAATACATTATACCATCATAGTCACAAATCAAAATCGTGAACCATATGTAGATATAAGTTTAATCACCTTTAATTTCCCTAGGTTTTTCTCGTCCTGTGAATACATGTCCTTCAACATTTTCAATTTCTTTTGAGTCCCATAGTCGCAGCCCTTCAATATTTAATTCTTTGCACAATTCAATGAGATAGACTGTGGATTTGAACAACATGTACCCTTGAAGCATGGAACCTTCAGGACGGGCCTTTTGCTTTAAATTTTTTTTCAAAACCTTTAAATAACACTCAATAAGAAACATTGTCCTTGTTTGAACTGGTCCACACAACTCTATTTCATGTAAGAGGTGTACAATGTAGTGTTTCTATGCATTGAAGAAACTTGTTGGGAAGTATTTTCGCATGTCACACATCAAAATGGAGAGTTCTTTCTTCCACTTATTTAAGTCTTTGTTGTGTATCTCTATTGAAGTGACCCACCTAGAATAGAATTAATTAAGTTAAGCCCACGATTTGTGTAAAGAAAAATAATATTATAGATGAACGATTTTCTAGTATATCACATTGCACTTGAACAAACCTTCTCCTTATATAGGCCATGCATCATACCTAAAAAATCTACTTAGCTTATAGATTATCCTCCTAATGTTTTCATCGAGATTATTTGGAAGGCTGGCAGGTAATAGATACTGCAATTAGAATGTTAAAATTAATATATTACTCATGCTATATAATTATTTTTTAAATAAAAGAATTTTAAAATCACATAATAGATAATATAGTTAATGTCGATCAATGTGCACATACCCTAAGGAAATTATGCCAATCATGGGTCTTCATTCCAACAAGTTCATTTCCTTTTGAGATTGCATTCTTAAAATTTACTCCAAAACCTGTTGGGAATCTTACTGATTTTATGGATTTAATCATCTGCTCTTTCCCCTCCTTTGTGAGAGACCATGGATCAGCTACAAAGTTACCATCATCATTTGGCCAAATATGAGGCATTCTTCCTACTTCTTTGAGGTCCATCCTCACTTGTAGCTTATTTAGTTTCCTCCCATGTATTGAACTCTTCTCAAATAGCATATTATATAAACAAACAGATACATTCTTCCCTATTTGCATTGTATCAAGCAAGTGAACAATAGGTAGGTCTTCATAATATGGAAACTCTGAAAATATTGTCTTTCGAGTCATTCCTGAAGGAAGGGATCCTACCAAAAAGAAAAATCATAATAAATTTAACAAAGCAATGTTTTAGGAATGTAATTGTATATCATTTAAAAGGCGAGAATGAAAATTACCATTTGTGATTCTAAATGCATGCATCCATCTCCCAGGATTCATCTTTGAAGGGTGTCTAAGAAGGCACTCCTTTCCACCAAAATCATCCTTATCTTGTATGTGATATGGATGATCAGGCTTTAGAAACATTCTATATTCATCATATACAGTCTTTCCCAAATGACTCGATCTTCTTGATGGGGTGCAAGGCCCACATGTTGGGCATCCATAAGATCCCTTAGTCTGAAGGCCTTTCATTTTTATATGCAAGATCAAGTAATAATTTAGGATTTTAATATGAAATAAATGAAATCAATAAAAACAATATGAGGTTATTAATACCAACTATAACTCACCACAACACATTGATAGCCCTCGAGCATCATGAATTGTGAAAAGAAGCATTGCATGAAATTGAAAGATCCTTGAAGAAATAGGATGAGACACATCCTTCATATTCATTCCTTGATAAAGCATTAATAACTAGTTTATTAAAGGCTCCAAGTATGTGTCCATATGTTTCGGTTGATTTGGACCTGTAAAGACATCAACTTCAATTTGTCATTTGCACCATGAAATTTGTTACTATTACCATGTAGACTCAATATTAGGAATTTCCATAAAGTATAACCTGGTATGATAAGTGTCAACATAGCATGTTCCTTTCTGGTTGATAACCATGGGGGTAAGTTGTTGATAGAAATTACTGGACATGTAGACCATTGTGTTGATTTATTTCCATAAGGATTCACACCATCTAATGCTAATGATATTCTTGCATTTCGTGGCTCATCTTTGAAAATTGGCCACTTCACCTCGATCTTATGCCATGCCACTCCATCAGCCAGCATCCTCATAACACCATATGTGCTCCTTCCCCTCACATGATAATCCATGAGATGTGACATTTCCTTACATCCAAATAACCTCTCAAATTGTGGGGCTAAAGTTATGTGACGTTGTACTTTTCTTCCTACCTTTTTTGATGATGTACTTATATGGTACCTTTTCTCACCACATTCTGGACATTCATCTAAGGATTCATGACCATCTCCATAATATAGGATGCAATCATTGGGACATGCATCATACGTCTTGGAAGCATCCATACCTAAATATTTTGTCAATGACATGATCTCATTTTTTGATTTAGGAAATTTGCTATTAATTGGAAGGAGTAGACCTGATAACAACCTGTGATAGTACCATAAAAAATGATAAGATATATCTTAGAGTGGAATTATATTTTTGGAAACATCTATTAAAAAAAAACTTGAAATTTCCATTTTGTATAAAAACACTTACTGTAGAAGATCAATGAAACTATTGTTCGTCCATCCGTGGACAAATTTTAAGTTAAGAAGGGGTAACACAACTTGCAATATGGAACATTGTGCACCAGGGTATAGTGGTGTAATTTCCATATGTATAATATCATTATCATGAAGTTGTCCATCAACGTGTATATTAATTGAATCTATAATTTCTCTTGCATTGGATTCAATAGTTATTTGTTCTTCTACATGTGCATGGTCGTCGTTAGAACCATCCATGTAATTTTTATGTATACTGTCATTATTGGGGCTATGATTAACATTATCTTCACCAATGATGTTGGGTAAACCATTACCACTTCCAATTGTTAAATCATTATTTTGAATTCTTGACGACGTTTCCATATTCATTTCTTCGTCATTCTCCAAAAAACCTTGCATGGGACCGTTTAATGATAAATGGTCCCTCTCAACATGTCGTTTTTGGCGTCTTCTACCATAGCAGCAATTGCATGAGTAGTAGACATCCATTTGCCACCATTCATATGTGCCATATTTAGGGTTGTTCATGTTTTACACTGAAACCTAAAAATATTCAACAAAGAAGCTTACTCATATTAGTCTCATAATATATAAATATGTGGTTTCAAAAGTTTTCAATTAAATAAAATAGTGTAATAAATAACCAAAACTAAAATTTTTTAGAGAAAAATAGACTGCATAGAATCTCAAACTATTTCCTCTCTCCTAAGATACATTTAAGAGTTAAAAGAAATCCATCAAGAGTTATGAGATAATCCATCAATCTAAAAGAAATGATTTAAATTCAGCAATACACATTAATTCAATTCAAATATGATACACCCATGATTTCTACTCAGCATATTTAAAACCAATAGGATAAATCCATTATTGTTTCTTCACCTCTAATGATTAGACACCAATGCCTCCTGAACCTATCTCAGTTGCTCTTAATGATTTCATGAAATCATGGTGGTTTTTTTGGTATAGAAACAGGCTAAAATACCACCTGTGGCAGCGCCCTCTTCAAGCAAGGATGAACATAAGATAAATGTTAGAAGAGCATTCAAAGAGAGTGCCCAAATCTGATCTATAACAACAATCAAATTTTCACCCTAGATCATCATCTACACCACTGAAATAGCCCATGAAAAGAGTTGCAAAGGCATCCAATAAAGTGCACCAGCTGTGACTAACGTTTTGTACATAAAATCATGATGATGTTAATGTAGGTACCTAAATGTTCAGAATCCTTCCAATGAACACAACAATGAGTTCAGAGTTCACGAGTACATGTAGCTTGACAGATTAATGCCCACCTCAGATAGCAGTCATAGGCATAAAGAATTGAGCAGGACAACCTGGTCCGAGTGCAAGACCTAATGGAAGCTTGCAGCTCCCACTATAGTTGCTACTATCTTGTAGTACATGTTTACTGTTGTGGCAGAATTGATGGCAGGTCACTTGGGGCAGTTCAAGTTGGATGCATTGGCTGCTAGTCTTGATGGCCGAGGCAGGGGTATTGACCATTATAAAATGGCTGATGATGTCATCTGGGGGCTAACTAAGGATGAGGGGGCCTGGCTGTTGATATCGGGGAAGTGTGGGAGAAAAGAAACCCCACATTTTTTCCATCCAAGGTTGCCCCACTTTCTTACCATCCAAGGTTGAAGGACAGAAATTCTAGAGAGAACCCTGATTGTTTGGCTGAATCTGGGGAGCTAAACTGAGTTTAGTACCCCGAGGAACTATCAAAGCAGAACTAGCTTAGGTAGGTAAATAATTTCTATCATGAAGTTTGAACAACGCTTGTAACATGACCTCATATTCTCCTAGAGCAGTTCCAGAGGTGGAGTGCTTGGTCTGTCACAATTGAACTCTTGAGTCAAACCAACTCAATATCAAATCAAAAAATTTGGAGTTTCCTCTCATGCACATTGTGCATTTGGTGAGATTCCAAACATTTTTGCAATTATCCTATGATGGGAAACCATGAAATCTTATAATTTTTCCCAATATACCAAAATGTTAAACTCTAAATTGCCAAAAATGTTGTGAGAGTTGTGGACTGTTCTATCCAAAAACAATGAGGGTTGAGGATAGTGCCTCTAAACGTTTTTTCGAGGGTTGTGAATTTAATCATCTGTTGGAGTTTTTCTTAGGGATTGGTTTAACAGTATGTCCTTATGGATTCCCTGAGCTATTTGAAAGACAAAATATATCCCTATGGCTATCTCTTCTGAACTTCCACTTTGTAAGATCTGCAACTTTTCTAAAAGTGTATTCAAAACAATAGGCTAAAAACTTAAAAGGGATGTTGAACACAAGAAACGGTTTAATGCCCATGATATCCAACTTGGTGTATTGGACATTTGCAACTTTGTTGTGTATCAATGCCATTAAATTTATCTTGTTTTTGGTAAAAGACAAATCACTGTGGCATTTTTTTGGCTTTGTGAAATCATGGTGGTTTTTTTGGTATAGAAACAGGATAAAATACCACCTGTGGCAGTGCCCTCTTCAAGCAAGGATGAACATAAGATAAATGTCAGAAGAGAATTCAAAGAGAGTGCCCAAATCTGATCTATAACAAAAATCAAAGTTGCACCCCAGGTCATCATCTACACCACTGAAATAGCCCATGAAAAGAGTTGCAAAGGCATCCAATAAATTGCACCAGCTGTGACTAACATTTTGTACATAAAATCATGATGATGTTAAGGTAGGTACCCAAATGTTCAGAATCCTTCCAATGAACACAATAATGAGTTCAGAGTTCATGAGTACGTGCAGCTTGACAGCTTAATGCCCACCTTAGATAGAAGTCACAGGCACAAAGAATTGAGCAGGACAACCTGGTCCGAGTGCAAGGCCCAATGGAAGCTTGCAGCTCCCACTATAGCTACTACTATCTTGCAATACATGTTTACTGTTGTGGTAGAATTGATGGCAGGACACTTGGGGCAGTTCGAGTTGGATGCATTGGCTGCTAGTCTTGATGGCCGAGGCAGGGGTGTTGACCATTGTAAAAAGGTTGATTATGTCATATGGGGGCTAACTAGGGCTCAGGGGGCCTGGCTGTTGATACTGGGGAAGTGTGGGAGCAAATAAACCCCACATTTTTTCCATCTAATGTTGCCCCACTTTCTTACCATCCAAGGTTGAAGGATAGAAATTCTGGAGAGAACCCTGACTATTTGGCTAAATCTCGAGAGCTAAACTAAGTTTAGTACCCCGAGGAACTGTCAAAGAAGAACTAGCTTAGGTAGGTAAATCATTTCTGTCATGAAGTTTGAACAACGCTTGTAACATGACCTCTTCTTCTCCTAGAGCAGTTCTAGAGGTGGAGTGCTTGGTCTGTCACAATTGAACTCTTGAGTCAAACCAACTCAACATAAAATCAACAAATTCGGAGTTTCCTCTCATGCACATTGTGCATTTGGTGAGATTCCAAACATTTTTTCAATTATCCTATGATGGGAAACCATGAAATCTTATAATGTTGCGCAATATACCAAAATTTTAAACTCTAAATTGCCAAAAATGTTGTGAGAGTTGTGGACTGTTCTATCCAAAAATAATGAGGGTTGAGGATAGTGCCTCCGAAAGTTTCTTCGAGGGTTATGAATTTAATCATCCATTGGCGTTTTTCTTAAGGATTGGTTTAACAGTATGTCCTTATGGATTCCATAAGCTATTCGAAAGACGGAGTATACCCCTATGGCTATCTCTATTTAACTTCGACTTTGTAATATCTGCAACTTTTTTGAAAGTGCATTCAAAATAATAGGCTAAAAACTTAAAAGGGATGTTGAACACAAGAAATGGTTTAATTCCCATGATATCCAACTTGGTGTATTTGACATTTGCAACTTCGTTTTGTATCAATGCCATTACATTTATCTTGTTTTTGGTAAAAGACAAGTCACTGTGGCAGTTTTTTTGGCTTTGTAGCCTTCCATGAGAAAAATGTATGATGTTCCCATCCATACAATCTTATCCATCTCATGTTTCTTTCCCAAACAGAAATGAACCTACCCTAAAATTTTGTACACGGTTATTAAAAACTCTGAGTTGGAGTGATGAAGCTACAATCTAATGAGCCAGACGACCTCCTGAGTCTTGGTTCAAAACTATATTGAATCTTGACATTTACTGATTAAGTCCCACAAAATTAGCAAAGACAACAAAGAAGAATGCATGGTAAAATAGCTCATCTCAAAGTAATTAGTTGTTATGGATAAAGGTCATTCTTTGACAAAGCAGAAGAAAAATGGTAGAGAAATCATCAGCCCATTCAAAAAAAAATGAAAACATGGTTAGAACGGTAGACCACTTTTAAAAAATAAAACCGTGAAATCTGCACTATCATAGTAAAGTCATCAACCGTCTCATCAGAGAAATGAAGCAAGCATTTTATAGTACAGCTAGGCTACTATTTTAAGAACAAATAATTCACAATACTCTGTTGTTGAAATCCATTACGTGGTTTTTTTTTGCAAGGATAAGGATAAGATATTTGCTGATGAGAAAAACATGACTTTAGAGACAGTCTAGACTCTAAAATCTACTCAATAAAATAGCAAACTGCCCCAATAAATACATAAATTGATAGATAAAAAAAGTTCTTGCATTAATAACAAATCAATACCTATAAATATGTTATTTGTGTTTCTAATGGTGGCAGTGTTATCAAAACAAGAACAGAGATGGCTAAACCAACCAAGTAGACCAGTTATGGGGTTTTCTAGGTAGAATTTCCAAGAGAAGGAATGCAATCACAAGGAATGTATCCAAGTTTCCATCAAGCAAGGGACTGTTGGAATTCAAGTTTGGGAATATGTCAGAGTTGGGCTCAATAAATCATAGTGGCTTAAAATCAAATCTGCAAACCATTATGGTAGAATCCTCCTTCAACATCTAATGGAATCAGCCATCAAAGAGGAGAGCATATTCAAGACTGTTTATGTGAATTTGGAGGAACTACATCTATAAAAGGAACTGAAATTATCATAGAATTTGAGACAATGAAAAGAGATGAATTATCTGCCAAGCTTGATAAGGCCTATACTTCTGAAATTTAATCATCAGATCTTCTTGTAGAAAGATCTATGTCAATCCCCTTATAGAAGTGCATCCAACAGTTGGAGGAACATATTTTGTATTTCAATTTTAGGGATTCTTTTGTGGCAAGTTGCCATAAAATGGCCTAAGCCATTGCAGATCTTGCACTTGAAAGGGATGTTTTAATAGTCCATCTTTTGAGTCCATGGGCAGCGCTCGAGATAGAAATGATTGTGTCCAAAAAATTATTATTTGAGCTTAGTCCAACACAATCTAGCACACGTGAATAAACCTCCCTTGTTTCTACTATATGAGCCTAGATATCTGCACAGAGGGTTGTTGATTTCTCCCACAACGTCTTCCTTCCAGAAGTGAAGGGGAAATTCACAAGCCTGATCCTAATGGTATCGGTGGTAATAGTAAAGGTGGATCTAATCACAGGGCTGTCTAAAACTACAATGAATATGTATGCACTTTGTAAAATTAAAATTTAGTGCCCATTTAACTTGAGCCCGCAACAGAAATAAAACATTGTTAATAATTTTTTCCTTATTGCATTGTTGGTGGGTAAATTTTTTTTAGTGGAATTTAAGATGAATAATCCATTCGGTGAAACAAGTCTGGAAGAATGAATTCCATGCACAATATACCGTAGGGTATGCTTATATTTTTGTCATGCAATGCCCTCTTTGCATTGTCATGGTATAATATGTATATCATTGTTGTTTATCATCGTTATGGAATCATGGTATGCTATGTTTTGTTTACATATTGGTCCTATTAAATCCCCCCTACCCCCGATAAGGCATTGTTGATTTCGTAGTGCTTTCATACCCCATTTGTTTGCAAAAAACAAAGAGGCAGAAAATAGAGAGGCACATTCCATGGATGCACTCGCAACTCTAATGAGAATTCTAAAACCCAAATAAAATGTTAATTGAATCTATGCTAGAACATATAATGGTAGCCTTGAAAAACTTGAATCTATAATTGCAAGGCTACCATTTTGAAATTTCAGGGAGAAATCAACATGATTTCATGTTATCTACTCAAACCTTTAGAAATAATCTATTATAACACCAAAAGGTGAGTGATATAATGCCCCTACCAAACGTGAGAAAAATTTCCATTGAGTTACCTTTTCTATAAAGTGACTAAGAGTGGACAAATATGTTGCTGTCTTTCACTTTTTTAGACCTCCAAAAACTGGAAAAAATTACATAAAATTGACGAGCAAAAGTTCCCTTGGAGGCCACCCACATGTGTCAAAACACACTAGATCAATAGAGATGTGAGTGGGGGAACCTTGAGCATCGAGTTAATATCTATAAAAAATAGTCAAACAAAGTTAAGATGTACAAGTAAAAACTGAAGTTAAGGTTTCGCAAGTAAAAACAAGTTTTTTTAGCTATTTGTAAACTACATGCAATGAAAATGGGATTGATTCCCCCTAGGGTCAAAAACCCGGAAATTTATTTCAACAATAAAATCTAGTTTCTAAGAGCTATGAATGTATATTTTTACCCGTAGAAAATTGATAATAAGCTATAAATTCAGATCCGGAATAAAAAAAGGGTTAAAACTTAAAAGGTAATTTAAACCTCACTCAAACCCTTGGATGAAATCATTGCTAGATTTGTCGAAGAAATGTTGTAATAAAGTAGAGATCTTTGCCCTTGATTTTACTTCCAAAGTGCTCGGATCAATATTAAAACTCTATATTTGTTAGCTATGCATGTTGGATTAGAAAAAAGGGATTGGAGTCTAGGCTATTATCACATCCCCATCTAGTCTAGACATTGATACAATCATGTGGCTTTTGAAATGAAAGATTCCTCTTGGGGAGAAGTCTCCAACCACCGGGTCAAAAATTAATGAAATCACTTCCTTATCGAAGGAAACCTCGATAATTATGGTCCAACAAATGGATTTGACAAAACACTTGCAATTAGTCAAAGGGGAGATGAGGTCTAGCACCTTGATCCATCCTTCCACGTGACACCCCTGGACCCTCAATGGATTCACCCAATAGCCTTGCAATAACCTAGAATTTGAATTAGAATGGATTCACCCCTATCTATGTTATAAACTATAATGGTAGCCTTGCAATAACCTTACAAAATGGAGCATCTTGTGCTATTGTAGAGTGCTGAGGGTCAAAATTAATTGAATTGATCTAACTATTTAGGTCTCAAAGACGAGTGCCCACTATCTCATTGTGGACCTCTTTTGAAGGCTTGTTGAGATTAGCTACTATAATTAATTCTCCGAGATCATATATATTTATTAAAAAGAAGAAAATAGTTTTCTCAATAGGTTCTATTCTCAAGCATGACACTTTGAAGCATCATGTCAAAGTTCAAACTCGGATCTCAAAACGAGGTTCGTGTAAGTGCCCCCGTTGCTTCCTACAATATATTACCATTTCATAAATGAAAAATCCATTGAATATGATTTCACTAGCTACAGAGTTTCAGACTATGAAACCAATTAGTAGAATGTTGTTATCCTTATGGATATTTATTATTTTTCCCTAACCACAAGTAGGAAAAATATGTGCAAAAGTAATTAAAATGTATGTATGATTACTCGAAATATCGATGGTTAATATCATTATCTATCTATATGATCAAAATCCAGACTAAGCTCACCATTTTTGGGGTTAATACACTCACAATTGGGCAGAATCAGAGCGCAAGGGAGCCAATTCACCAATATCTCAAATTGTACTGAGACTAAGTGCAGTAGACTCTAACCCACAAAATTAAAAACCAAAATATGCTATAGCAACATAAATGGCCAAACATCACTCGGAGTCGAGGGCACAAGAGCTAGATTTCACAATGATAAGGAGAAATGTCTAAGCATTCTCATTACGAGAAATTAAACCACCTTTATTGATTTACAGCTTTTCCCTACTCGCTGTCCTACTTTGGCTCTCGGTTAGCCCTCCGTGGCTCCTATCTATGGCTATGGACTCCATATCTTGACTCTAACAACAAAAAATTCCTTCTATCTCCTTCACAGAGTTGACTATCCAACCTTCTTCGCACCCTTTGATCTTGCTCTTGCATCATTTCTTGTGTCAAATCGGAGATTTGTCTATGGTTCAAGTTTCCTCTGATTCCAAAGTGGTGTTATTTTAGCAATGCAAGTTTTTAGCAAAGGTGACTCTACCTTTGGACACCCAATACGACATAAAACATTATTGTCAAATGTTAACATCTGTTATAAATTTTCAACATCTAAACCTTCCTACGCGTTTGACAACCTTTTTTATGAAATTATTTATGTAATTGTGTTTTAGATCTATAGATTAGATTTGGTTTGACCATGATATGCCATGTTATAACTATTAATTTTCCATATTGTTTTTGACAGAGTTTCTCTTTCATTTATCAATTATTTTAATTAACAATATTTTATCTCGTGCCTATAATGGTCATATTATTTATCAAAAGGTTTCCCTTTTTTTCAATGACAATTTCTTTTTTGGTGTCTGCTACAACAAATTCTAGCATCCACAAAGTGTAAAGTCCCAAGCATATTCTTTTGTAATGTAGCAAGGCTACCCACTTTCACCTCGCAGCTCTTCCTCTTACATTTGGTTGGCTCTTCTCCGAGATAAGGGGGGGTATCCCTAAGTAGGATTGCTAAGGAAATTGAGTGAGTGCTAATGAGGGGGTTGTGCTCCATCTAAGTGTTGACCCATGTAAACCAAAAATGTTGATTGTAGCTAAAATCCCCAATGATACCAACATGGACACAAAAATATAAGTTCTACCTAGGCTTGTACCCATGTTGCACCAATGTCAAGGGTCTAACATATCATCCAATCTTATAAATAGAATTACTTTCTCAAGCGAGATCTCAACCCAAGAATTATTAGATGAGGAAACTTATTCTAGTGTTAAATGTCAAGAATATTCTCATGTAATTACTACTCTTCGCCACTAACTTTACCTCAAACATCGTTGCACAAGAAATTAATGTCCAATGTTCTAGCAAATTCTATTCTTACAAAGATGAATGGTCATAGTTGAACTATTTTTGATTTGAATGAAATTAAAACATAAACATAAGATAATATAATCATTATATATCATTTAGAGAATTGAAATTTTCATAAGTAAAATTTTCTTCCAAGATCTCATGAGTATGCTAGAATATACCTCAATCATTTCCAACTTCTTTGCAAATTCCCATATTGGGAAAAAATGTTTGATGTGACTAAGGATAGGTATAACTTACAATTTATTATTCTCTTCTAGTGTTAAATGTGATTATTAGATGAGGAAAATTATTGTACTAGATACAGGGGGCTTTGAGCCCGTCATATAAACTTTAATGGAGTTATGATTATAGCACAAGACTTGATAGAGATCGCTAAACACTAGCCATCTTGATGCGTAAGATATTAGGAGAAAATGAGAGCTCTATTCGCTGGATGTCATAGCCTCCTTTAGAGTTAACAACTATTATAATTGTTCAACATATGAACCTTCCTAAAGTTTGACAATGTTGTTATGAAATGATTTATGTAATTGTGTTTTAGAACTATATATTAGATATTGTTTGACCATGATATGCCATGTTACAACTATTATTTTTCCATATTGTTTTTGAAAGAGTTTCTCTTTTGATTTATCAATTATTTTCATTAACGAGTATTTTATCTAGTGCTTATAGTGGTCATATTATTTATCAAAAGGTTTTCCCTTTTTTTTCAATGACAATTTTTTTTGGTGTTTTCTACAAACAAAATTCTAGCATCCACGAAGTGTAAAGTTCCAAGCATACTCTTGTGTAACATAGCAAGGCTACCCACCGTCACCTCGAGTAGCTCTTCCTCTTACTTTTGGTTGGCTCTTCTCCGAGATAAGGGGGGTATCCCTAACTAATATTTGCTAAGGCAATTGAGTGAATGCTAATGAGGGGGGTGTGCTCCATCTAATTTTTGCACCATGTAAACAAAAAATTGTTCATTGTAGCTAAAATCCCTAAATGACAATAACATGACAACAAAATATAAGCTCTACCTAGGCTTGAACCCATGTTGCACCACTCGTTAAGGGTCTAATACATCATCCAACCTTATAAAGAGAATTATTTTCTCAAGAAATATCTCAACCCAAGAATTATTAGATGAGGAAACTTATTCTAGTGTTAAATGTCAAGAATATTGTGATGAAATTATCGCTCTTCTGCCACTAACTTTACCTTCAACATCGTTTCACAAGAAATTAATGTCCAACGTGCTAGCGAGCTTTCTATTCTTACAAAGATGAATGGTCATAGTTGAACAATTTTTTTATTTGAATGAAATTAAAACATAAACATAAGATAATATAATCATTATATATCATTTGGATAATTGAACTTTGTCATAAGTAAAATTTTCTTCCAAGATCTCATGAGTATGCTAGAATATACCTCAATCATTGCCAACTTCTTTGCAAATCCCATATTGGCGTAAATGTTCAATGTGACTAAGGATAGGTATAACTTACAATTTCTTTTTCTCTTCTAGTGTTAAATGTGATTATTAGATGAGGAAATTTATTCTAGTAGATACAAGGTCTTTGGGCTTATCATATAACTTTAATGGAGTTATGATTATGGCACAATATATGATACGTATCACTAAACACTAGCCATCTTGATGCGTAAGCTATTAGGAGAGAATGGACCTCCTGCCTAGCCACAATGATCTCAAAAGATAGTGCAAGAAATCGAGTGGTTACTTGTCTTAGAAGGAGATTCTCTTTCTACTCTAGGCCGAGAGAAGGATTTACTTCTGACGTAAACTCGGAAAAGTCTTTCTTGAGGCCTAGTTTAGGCCACATCCATCCTAATATACAATACGACTTAAGATCAAATATATTTTGGTGTAATCGCTTGGTTAAACGTACAGTAATATAGCCGCGTATCTATTAAGGGCATTGTGTTTCTAACATACTCTCTCGTTGTTTTAGTGACCATGGTTTTGGAGGTACAAAGATTTCCCCAAGGATTTTCTTTTTGTAGCTAAAAGGGATATGGAAAGACTTTTACATATGTTTTGATGACACATTCAGATGTGCACAAGGAGGGACTATATGTTTATGAAGCATGTATCTGGGAAATTTCTAGACATGCTCCAAGACAAAAAAAATTCACAAGCTATTGTTCAAGGATCAAAGCAATAAAAACCACCATCTTATGAGTACTTCTAATTCAACAGTTGATTTCTAAGAATGTTTTTTGCAACCCGAAATAGGTGGATCTCGCTTATGAGTACTTTACTAGCTCCCGAAACATAGAAAAAAACCTTTGTTACATTAAAATCTTATATAATGTTTGTTACAAAAAATGAATTTATGGATGTTGCATGAGTAGTCGTAATAGATAGTGTCTTTAAATTCATAATTCTTGATGTACCTATTAATCGTCTAGTAATGAATATAAGACACATTTTACCAAAGAGAAAAAGGGGGAAAATGTGACCATTATAAGAACCTAGCCACTAGAGAGGCCTCAAATCTTGAACACTAGAAACAAGAATGTCAAAATTTTAAATATAAACAAAGAGAATGTAATCTAAGAAGCTACAACAGGGACTCGCATCCATGATTTATCAAACTATCAAGTTATAGAAAAACTTATAAATATTTAAGTGAAACTAAGCATAGCCAACTATGGAATTTCAATGATTCCTAACTATAATCCTTTTTCTTCCATTGGAATTCGAACTTAATTTTATGCATTAAAAAATCTTGGCATGTGACTTACCGTATCATTGTAGCACCCTTTTTGGTATAATTGCTGCAAGTTTCCTAACTGAATTGTACCAATGTTGGAAATCCAAATACCGGATGTTTATTTTCTTCCAGCTAGGCTTTTGTTTCCGTGATCTATATAGAAAACTAGCTTAGATAAATAGATATAGGACTTGAGGGCACAAGAGGCATAATAAATAATCACTAGTAACAATTGAAATTGATGATAGGGAAAGAAAATGAAAAATATAATATACCCCCCTGGATATCCCGAGCCAAAGTATTCCTCAAGGTATTCGCTAGCTCCCGCAATACAAACATAAGTAGATTCCATGATATAAAGCTACAATTATATAGAAAAAAATTCCAAGCCCCGAGAGCAAAAAAATTGGTGCCAAATAACCAAGACATCTAGTTTGGGTAAGAACAACCAGTTTGTCCCTCATTCTGCGCTTTCATACGGTGTCAAGTTTGACTTTGGGGACTTCATCATGCCCTCAAAACCTCAACCTTGTCTTCCTAAATAGTCGAAATAGTGAGTTTTCTTGGGCTTTCTTACTGTGTGAAGGTCAAACTTTGGGCTTTCATACTCGTGTCATGTTCGACTTTGGGGACTTTTGGCATGCCCTCAAAACCTCAACCTCATCTTCCCGAACAAATAAAAATGAGTACCTCAATCGCGCCTCCCCGAAAACGTCGAAGAGCAAAGTACCTCAACCTCATCTTCCTGTAGCTCAACCTCGTCTTCTAAACAATGGAAGAGCGAGTACCTCAACCTTGTCTTCGCTCTTCTTGAAAAGTCAAATCAGGGGCTTTCGAACAAGGGCTTTCTTACACTTTGGGCTTTTATTTGTTTTAATGAAATTGAATAGGGGATTAGAACAGGGGCTTTGAACACTTTGGGTTTTTATTTGTTTTAATGAAATCAACCCATGCCATCAAACTTTTTACAGAAATATTATGTGGCATGCCATCAAAATTTTACAAATCTTGAAACAAATTTAAATTAATAATTAAAGATATTAATTTTTATTATATTAATTATTAATTAAATATAAAAAATCACAATACATTTTAAAATTTAATTTTATATAAATATAATTAAAACAAATAAAATATAAATATTGATAATTAATATTTTATTAAATTCAATAAAATATAAATATTTTAATCCCATCGACCTACTTTTCTAGTTATTTGTGGTCACTTTATTAAGATTAAATTATCTATATTATCATATGTCAAGAACAATTAACCAATGCTAGCAAACATTTCTCTAACTCTCTAGTATGAAATAATCAAACAAATAGCATAACCCCGCACGACCTAACAAGCTCTAACCAACAACATAACTTACTATTGATATCATGATCTCCAAATCGCAAGGACAATGGAAGCACATATATTCTCATAGGTTAATTTTAAGATGCCCCTTTAAATCAAGGTCTCATGGGGGAACCAAGGCCTAGACCCTAGGTGTTAATGACCATTTGAATCACCCCAAGGTTACATTGGGGAACCAAGATGCACAATCAAAAGGACTTAAGAAAATTAAAGGCCAAGTATATATATATATATATATATATATATATATATATATATATATATATATATATATATATATATATATATATATATATATATTGGACTCACTTTTATCCGATCACCCAACATGCCCCCACTCATCCCATGCCTAATGTTTCTCAGACTAGTATTAGACATAATCATAAACTCATCACCATTGCATTACAAAATAACTACATCACATTTACCATCTTTGTTGCAAATGATCCTAGCTACACTAGTGTTCACTAAATTTTCATTGTGGGATACTAATCGAAATTTTGAACCACGCACAAAGGTAATGAAACACAGTAAAACCAGAATGAAAAGGGATGGAACCAAGAAAGGCTTCCTTTCTTTATAGAGGGTGGTAATTCCTCTCTCTTTATAGAGGTTTGATAAGAAGAATTTCACAATGGAGATTTGGCTTACTCTAGCCAACTCTAAGGAGACCATAGTTTTAAATCCATGCAAATCAAGCTCTAAAATCACGAGAGGTGATGTGCCTACTAACCATGTGAAAACTTCATTGCCTCATGAATCTATGCCATATAACTCCAAGGAAAAGGAGTCCACCCTAGGATTCACACTACCAAGAACCCAAATAGGCTAGAGTAAAACAAGCAATGCTCTTAGTGGTACTCTAGTCCCAAAGAGGCCATCCAAAGTCTCTTTTATAGAGATAATCAACTCTTGAGCAAGTATAAATCTAGCTCTCTAATCACTACCGCATGAGAGAAAGTCACAAGATAACCTCTTGAGTCCCAAAACAAACAACAATACCTCCCTCAAAAAAGTGATTGTTAAACTTGATCTCATGGAGATGGCATAGATGTGATCCTGTCAACCCTAGGATGCAATGAATCGTCTTAATCGATAGTTGTTAGGAGCAAAAGCCACAATTAGTCAAGCATTATATGAAGACCATGAACCCAATGATATCGTATGAAATCAAGATCGACAGTGGGATTGTTGAAAAGTGTACTGAGAGAAGGTCTTCTCTGATGCGTGCCTTAGCCAAAAAGACTATGATTTGTCTTTCTTTGCCCATGGACGAGTTCGTGGAGATGGTGAATTCATGCATAGTGTTGGAGGATCGCTACATGGACCTTCTTTCTGTTTGACTACAAGTTTCGAGAGGAAGTTATAAATTTAGAAGAGGACGAGTTGGGAGCTTCAATCCTCTGATTGAAGCAAGGACGAGTAGAGAACCTCGTTAGACTCTGTTAACTATTCAATCAAAAACACATGTTCTAAATTTGCAACTCGCCAATTTCTAGGCATCGATCAAATCAATAAAGGAGGACAAAGGCACAAAGTTTTCATAGTTGTAGTGCACAAAGGACTACGACAAGACATTGCTCATGATATTGTGAGAGAGAGCGCAAAATTGTGTGAGAGATATTTGTCGTGAGTGCGTATCTTGGAGGAGCCAATACGTAGCATTGAAGAGAGCTTTTCTCGTGGAAGAATTGCGCTAGGAAATAGGAAAATTTTGCGCTAGGAAATAGGAGTCAAGCCCTAAAGAATAGGGAGTCCTCTACACTAGGAACTAGGAAACCTATGCACAACAAAATAAAGACTATCTGAGTGCAAGAAAGTAGGAGCAAGGGTCTGTGTGTTTGAAAAGTTAGTCCATCTAGGGCGACATGAGGACAAGATTTTTTTCGGGTGATAGTTTGAAGAGCAGAGCAGAGAAGTTCCTTAGATAGCAATATGTTGGTCCTAGGGCTAAGGTCAAATCACAAGCTTTAGAAGGAGCCCTCAAATTTACGTGTATGGAAGAAGCAAATCATAGTAGTGTTGGAAGATAATGGGGTAGCAAAGTATGTCAAGTAGGCAATTGTAACAGCTAGTTTGTGTGTGTGTTTGAAATTTCCACACGTGAGACATTGAACTTTGTCCTCTATGAGTGGACCCCAAAGGAAAAGCATTTTTGGATGCAGTTAAGTATTTGACTTTGAGAAAGGTTTGAATAAAATGATAATTGTGCAGATTGACCAAAATGAGATTTATGAGATCACTTGCTAAATCCATAAGGATGGATAAGGCAAATCTTTTCCCCACAATCTTTCAAAAATCCTTGAAAGAAATTATTCTAATTTAGATTTTTGAGGAAAAATATAAATTCCCCAATAATGAGGAAAATAGTTGGGAAGAGGTAAAAATATGGAAAAGCGGGGAAAAGCATAAAACAGCTTTAAAGAATCCCAAAAATGGGAAGCCTAGGCAAATAGGAAGAAAAGCATCCTGATATTCTGGACGCAGAATTGGAAACATGCTTTGGGGAACAATAGCTTAAATAAGCTGCTCCTAAACAGATTAGTGGTTGGTCTGTTTTAGGAGATGATCTCAGCTCGGGGGTGAGTTCTGGGAGACAAAAGGACTCTAAGGTTGGGAGGTTGGTCAATTGCAAGAGTGGTATGTCTCTTAATTTATTTGTGTTTCTACTTCCTGTGGTATGAATTGACTACATATAACTGTCTTATTTTATGTTAGACTTACTAATGCTACATTTAACAGAATTAGTCATAAGGAATTCACATGTATAATTCTGTATAGTTGTAGAAAAGAAATCTGTAGAGTAGAATCCAACAGAAACTCTAAACCAAGGTTGGTTTAAATATGAGGATACGTATTACTCCACAGATAAGTCAACTGTTAATTTCTCCTGACCTATTAGTATACATTTATGAGCATGATTAGGAACAAGAGGAGAGATTCTCCAAAATCTCTAAATCAATATTTAAGTTAAATCTGGGGATTTCTAGTACCTCAAAATTCATAAATTTGAAATTTTAAATCTGCTTCTATGGGAAATGGAACAGTGAGAAAGTAAATGTATAGTGTGCAGAAGTATTTCTTTAGTTAATTACTAAGTGAAGAGCAGAGATTGATAATAATTTCAACAGTTGTGCAATTCAAGATTTAAAATATTTATTATTTCCTTTAATAATGTTTGAATGGAAGATTAGGAAGTTTTAGTATTGAATAATTGCTTTAAGTAGCAAGGGAATGAATCCCAAACCCTGATCAGTCTCTGCAGAAATAACTAGAACAGGAGATATATGTATGAAAGATATGGGAGTAGCCATAAGAAAAGAAAAGAAAAAGAGACCAAACTGGAATACATAACATGGAAAAATAGAAGTGCATGGGAAACTACAATAACATAATACCTGTATCTTATACATATCTAAATAAAAATATATATATTGAAGAGTGGGCACACAAAACAAAAACAAAACTCATCCAGACATATATAGATATGTATCAGTAAAGAAATCCAGCTTAAAAATGGGTGTAACGGGACTGGTCTCTCATGAAAAATAAATAGCAAAAGCATTTAGAACCATATAGTTACAGGGAAAAATTCAAATTTTCACACAAAGTTTCCAATGGGAATATAGCTTCCCAGAAAACCCTGAGAGTCTCTTGCAGAAGTCATGCAAAAATACATATATAACAAATAGCTAGGAGGCACTGTACAATTGAAAAAAAAAAACCATTGGCTATAAAGAGACTTATATCAGTTATAATCACTACTGCGATAAGACAAGTAAAGGATGAATAACTCATTATTTTTAAATCGTATTAACTCATACTCAACGAAAAATTCCATGCGAGGAAGCATGAGAAAGTCCATAAATTAATAAGCTGTAGCTTCGTTGAAATTATATAAAAAAAAAAAAACAAGAATATCAATGACAAGAAATAAAAATGTCTAGATACACGCCACAAAATCTGAGCCGTTTGGGCCAGAGTCTGGTAGCAGAGACCATATTCTCATTCAAATTCTAAACCATTAAAGAGTACTAGCATACGAATGAAAATTTTTAATATTCCGACTCTGACAGAGTCTAGGTCTTCAATGGGAACTATGTAAAACCCTAAGAGAGTTAATGATTCTGCATAAACGAGACTGAATAATGCAACGAGAGGATGGTACTATCCACACAGGCATATACCGACCTGAAACACCAAGGGAGGCGAAATTAATAACCACTGAAAACAAAAGGTCTCATAGCTGCCGACAATGGAATGCATATGGATTATGCATTACCTGTGGCACGAAGTCAGGATAGGGGATCATTCAATAGAATAGTTGATAGAAAATTTGACAAATAGAGAAAATTAACAAGTAGAGCAGGGGTTACCTGCCAATGAAGACCCTTGTTTTCTTTCGAGTTCTCTGCACCAAGGTTAAAAGCAGAATATCAACGAAATTGAAGGCCTGAAGATTAATAGTAAATTGAAATCAAAATATATATACATAATGGAGAAAAGTCAAACCTCACGAAGTCGGGCTTGAGGACTCTCGCTCTCCGGCGAAGAGTTGAGCCAAGTCACCATCGCATTTTCTACACTCAGCGTTCAAGCCACAAAGGACGAATAACTATATACGTACTAAGAGCCTTGCGTGGTATTACCAAGTCTCGTAAACCATAGGTCGACACCTTAGATGCAGAGATAGTGATGAAAAGAAACCAGAAAGAATTAAATCAATACATGAGTACAAGATCGGCCATGAAAGATGGATTAAATGGATCCAAACTAGACAAAACCATAAACACAAATTACAAGAACGAGATCAATCTGTATCACCCTAGTTCGAAGAGTCCACAGAAAAAGAGGTATGACAAGTTCTGAGAGTAGAATATAATCTCCAATACAAAGTGAAAGATGTATACCTGGTGAATTTACCATGCGTAGGTAAACAACCGGATTGATGAGCAAGCCAACCAGTGAATACCTCTGCGTGCAGAGCTGCGAGGTAAAGAGATGAACAACCAAACGAAGGACACAGAAACTGTCTCTACACAAAAAAAAAGACTTATATAATCATTCAAAAACCCCAGAAAACCTAATACGACGAAAGGATCACAGCCGTCCACATGGAAAAATCACAAGAGGGAAGCCACGGATTGAATGGCTGGTGGGTGCATTTACACCTGTCGTTCAACATTAATTGTGCCAAGATACATAATGAAGTTCCGGCATCCAGTCGTATGATCTAGATTGCCTTGTAACCAGAGTAAGCTCGCATGGTGGTTGCCAGATCAACATGGAGGTAGCACGTGAAAGGGAATGGGATGAAACCCATCCCAACCAATGTGATGTAACCGGAAGTATTATAAAATCTGACGTGGAGGAGAATTATCCCGTCTCAATATACACACAAAATCAAATCGACTATAACAAGAAGTCATGTGTGGAAGCTCAATAAACGTGCTCAATCTTCACATTTAATTCTGATATGAAAACACATGTACAATAAAATGAGATGATATCAACGCAGATATGATAAAAATTATGAATACCACATCATCGAATAGTCATAAGTACAATATGGCCATCAACATAAAAGTATGTAAATTAAATCCGACCAATTTTCATAACCAAATCATGTAGGAGAGGACGTTATGGTAAAAAATAAGAACATAGGATTTGTAAAAGGGTCCAAAATTCCTCGTGGGTACAACCTATTTGAATTCCTTGTATATAATTACATGAAAATGGGTTGAATGCCCAAGAGCTAATAATCACCAAAGTAAAGGTTATACCTAGATTGATCGGTGCGACCTTCATAGGGAGTGGATTAATACTAAACCACTCCACACTTGGATTTTAATATAAAGTAAATCAAAGTTAAAAAAGGAAGTTAATAGATATTGACTTGGGGGTATAGTTGTTATGTGAAAATGAATCATATTGGGGGAAATAAAATATGATTACACCAGATAGAAAAAAATATTATTATGTCGAACTCATTCTTGGAATATGAAATGCCTGATGAAAAAATAAAATAAAATTTGGGAGGTGTGACAAATGGTATCGGAGCCCAAGTTATAAAACTGGGCTGGTGACATTGTGCTCACTGTTGCTGTGTGTTCACTATATAAATTGGTTTCTGAAAAAAAAAAACAAAAATGATATATTTGTTATTTTTACTGATCTGTGTGGTGTAGTGTACAGTGGTGCTGGAATGGCAGAAGGTGACGAAATTTATGTTGATCTGCGTGATGAGGATAATGCACCAGATCCCAATGCGTCCATGATGGCTATGTTGCGGAGGTTGCAACAAGAGTTGGTTGAGATAAAAGGCCAGAATGACAGATTGTCATTAGCCAGTGAGGAGCAAGAAAAGCTCATCAGAGAATTAACTTCGCGGAACAGCCAAGAAGGCGAAGGTTCCAAAAAGAGGAAGACTGATGAGTCTGAGGAAGATGATGTTGTTAGGCATCAGTATAAACAGAAAAAGGAATTACAAGGGGAATTCCGAAAGATCAAACCTCCCTCCTATGATGGGGATAAGGAGGAAGATGCTGAAGCCTGGTTGTTGAACATGATTAAGTACTTCCAGGTCTATGAATATGAAAGCAATCTGAAGGCCAGATTAGCTATCTACCAACTACAAGGTAAGGCTACCTTGTGGTGGGAGGAGACAAAAATGGTGCATGCCATTGATGAAAAGACAGTTACCTGGGAAGATTTCCAAGTTAAGTTCAAAAACCGCTACCTAAATGAACGTTAATATGATGATAAAGCCAAGGAATTTCATGAACTTAGACTGGGACAACTCACTATTGATGAGTTTGTTACTAAGTTTACAAATCTGTTGAGATATGTACCCTACATAAGGGAAGAAAAGGAAAAGGTACAAAGGTTTCTGAACTGTTTGCCTGCTGTATACAAAGAGAAGATCGAGTTTGATAACCTAAAAACAATGGACGAAGTTCTTAGAAAAGCTATATTGTGCTACCAATAGTTCAAAGGCAAAACTGAACATGGGAAAAGCTGGGTAAATAAGAGTGAATTCAAAGGGAAGAAACAAAAACCCGCCTATTTGAAGAATTTTGGCAGGGGTCATCAATGGAAAAAGTTTAATAAAGCCAAAGAAAGTCAAATTGCTCAATCCCAAGTGGCTTCAAAACAAATAGATGGAGATAATAAAAAGGAGGCTACAGTCAAAATGAAGGAACCCTTGAAATGTTGGGGCTGTGGAGAACCCCATCTTCTCAGGGATTATCCCCATCGAACCATTCAGATGATTATGAGAGATCGAGAAGCTACCATAGTAAATGACATAGCCAGAAATATACAAGCCATCAGTGCAGCCTTGGAAAATCAACAAGCAGAACATCAAGCTAGCATGGTTGAAATGGAGGGTAAGATTTCTGACCAATTTGTTACAGTTTTGATTGATCTGGGTGCTTCTTTGAGTTACATTAGTCCAAAAACTGTAGAAAAATGTAATCTTAAAACTGAAAAATTTCAGCAGTCATGGTTGGTTCAGCTGGCCACTGGAACCAAGAGGAAGGTAACACATAAATTGCCCCGAACAACAATTAAATTAAATGATTTTCAAACAGAAGTAAATTTGAACATTCTGCCCTTAGGTTCATATGATTTTCTGATAGGAATGGAGTGGCTGGAAAAGAAGAAGGCCATGATGAACTGTTGGGACAAGACCCTTCATTGTGTAGATGAAGAGGGGAAATATTTTATTCTTAAGGGAAAACCAAAACCTATCTTTGTAAGACAAATATTAACACTGCAATTAAAAAGAACAACTAGAAAAGTATACCAAGTTTATGCAGTACATGTGGAAGAAACAGAACAGAAAACTGAAGAAAAATTACTGGATGATGTACCAGTAGTAAGAGAGTTTAAGGAAGTCTCTCCAAATGAGATTCCTCATCTTCCCCCCAAAAGAGAGATTGACTTTTCAATCGATCTGGTGCCGGGAGCAGTTACTGTTTTCCGAGCCCCTTATCGAATGAGTCCCCCTGAACTTATGGAACTGAAAATGCAATTGCAAGAACTGTTAGATAAAGGTTATATCAGATCGAGTGTGTCTCCTTGGGGAGCCCCGGTACTGTTCGTGAAAAATAAAGATGGAACCTTTCAGATGTGCATTGATTATCGTCAATTGAATAAGCTGACCATTAAAAATAGATACCCTTTACCAAGAATTGGTGATCTTTTTGATCAAGTGAGAGGAGCTTTAGTTTTTTCGAAAATTGACTTAAGGACTGGTTATCACCAGCACAGAATTAAAGAAGAAGACATCAGCAAAACAACCTTTCCAACTAGGTATGGTCACTACGAATTTGTAGTCCTACCTTTTGGTTTGACAAATGCCCCTACCACTTTTATGTGCTTAATGAACAGTGTGTTAAATAAGTACTTGGACAACTTTGTACTTGTGTTCATAGATGACATTTTAGTTTACTCAAAAAGTGAGGAGGAACGTAAAAAGCACTTGAGGATAGTATTTCAAACCTTGAAAGAAAACCAGTTATATGCCAAGTTCAGTAAATGTGAATTTTATAAAGACAAGATTCAATACTTGGGGCATATTATTTCTGAACAAGACCTTGCTGTTGACCCTGAAAGAATGGCCTGTGCCAACTGATGTCTCAGCAGTGAGATCATTCATGGGAATTGCGGGTTATTATCGCAGATTTGTGGAGAGATTTTTTGCTATAGCACATCCCATAACATCATTACAAAGGAAGGGTGTCAAGTTTGAGTGGACTGAAAAATGTGAAAAAAGTTTTGACCAATTTAAAAAAAAACTTACTACAGCCCCTATACTGAAGATTACAGACCCTAATAAAGAATTTGTGGTATGTACGGATGCCTGCAGAGAGGGGTCGGGAGGAGTTCTTCTACAGGAAAATTCAGTTATTGCATATGAATCTAGGAAACTGAAGATACATGAACAGAACTATAGTGCCTATGATGTAGAATTAGCAACTGTTATCCATGCCTTGAAAATGTGGCGACACTATCTCCTTGGAAAAAATTTTACATTGATGACTGATCATATTAGTCTCAAATATTTCTTTTCCCAAACTGATTTGAATGCTAGGCAAGCCAGATGGTTTTCTTTTCTAAGTGAATTCGATATGGACATAAAACATATCAAGGGAAAAGAAAATAAAATTGCTGATGCATTGAGCAGAAATGCTTGTCAGAATATAAACAGCATTGGAAGTAGTGCCCAGATCGATGTAGAAGATTTGGTAAAAAAGGCAGCAAACAAAGATCCAAATTATGAAACACTACTGGTGAAACTACTAAAGAAGGAGAAAATTGATTTTACTCAAAATCGAAAAGGACTGGTCTGCTACAAAAATAGATTGTATATCCCTAATGTGGAAACCTTAAAAAGGGAGATTTTAGATGAATATCAAAAACAGCCATATGCATGGCATCCTGTATATCATAAATTGTTAACAGCTTTGAAAAAGAAATTGTTTTGGCCAGGAATGAAAAGAGATGTGGCAGAATACCTAGCTAGATGCATGAAGTGTCAACTAGTTAAAGCTGAACATCAACACCCTGCTGGTCTTCTAAACCCTTTGTCGATTGCAGAATGGAAATGGGATACAGTATCTATAGATTTTATAATAGGGCTACCCAAAACCAAATACCAACACGATTCAGTGATGGTAGTAGTAGACACTTTAACAAAGGCTGCACACTTCATACCTGTAAAATCTACTTTTGGGACAACTTAGGTAGTAGATGTGTTCCTAAAAGAGATAGTAACATGACATGGAGTCCCAAAGGTGATTGTTTCAAATAGAGATGTTAAGTTCACAGCAGCCTTTTGGAAAGGTCTATTTGGTGACATGGGCACTAAGCTGAATTTTAGAACTGCCTATTACCCTCAGACCAACGGGCAGACCGAGAGAACTAATCAGATTTTGGAGGATATGTTGAGGATGTATGTGATGGATAGGCCATCAAAGTGGGAAGATTATCTGCATTTAGCTGAATTTTCCTATAATAACAACTACCAATCCTCCATCAGAATGAGTCCTTTTGAGGCACTCTATGGAAGAAATTGTCGTACTCCTTTAAGCTGGAGCCAGCAAGAGGATAAACTACTGTTGGGACCAGATGCCTTACAAGAGATGGAAAGAGTTGTTAAACAAATACAAGGAAACATCAACACAGCACAAGACCGCTAGAAAAATTATGCTGATAAGAAGAGAGTACACCGAGAAATTAAAGTGGGAGAGCATGTGTAATTATGTAGTAAACCCAAAAAGAGCACACTTCATGCTGGAAGTTGTGCAAAATTGGCCCCTAGATATTGTGGTCCTTTTGAAGTATTAGAAAGGGTGGGACCAGTGGCTTACAAGCTGGCCTTACCACCCCATGTTAGAGTTCATGATGTGTTTCATGTTTCATCATTAAAAAGATATATACATGATGCTTCTCACATAGTGGATTGGAATGTGGTACAAGTGGAACCAGAAGGGGATTTTCTGCCAGAACCGCTTCAAATATTGGAGCGGGAAGAAATTGAATTATGAACCGAACGGTAGCAAGAGTAAAGGTGCAGTGGAAGCAATTTACTGCTGAAGAAGCTACTTGGGAAAGAGGAGTTGAAATGATGGAAATATATCTATTTTTGTTTGAAAAATGAACTCTAGTAGTTATATAACAACACCGAGGACGGTGTTTGCTTTCAGAGGGGGAATATGTAACACCCCTAGTTTATGTGTTTGAAATTTAAAACTAGACATTTGAACTTTAATCCTAAGGGGAGTGGACCCCAAAGGACAAGCATTTTGTGGATGTAATTAAATATTTAATTTGAGAAAATGAATAAAATGATAACTGTGCAGATTGACCAAAATGAGATTTATGACATCACTTGCTAAATCCATGAGGATGGATAAGGCAAATATTTTCCCCACAATCTTTCAAAAATCCTTGAAAGAAATTATTCTAATTTAGATTTTTGAGGAAAAATTTAAATTCCCCAATGATGAGGAAAATAGTTGGCAAGAGGTAAAAAGCTGGAAAAGCGGGGAAAAGCATAAAACAACTTTAAAGAATCCCAAAAATGGGAAGCCTAGGCAAACAGAAAGAAAAGCATCCTGATATTCTGGACGCAGAATTAGAAACATGCTTTGGGGAACAATAGCTTAAATAAGATGCTCCTAAACAGATTAGTGGTTGGTCTGTTTTAGGAGATGATCTCAGCTCGTGGGTGAGTTCTGGGAGACAAAAGGACTCTAAGGTTGGGAGGTTGGTCAATTGCAAGAGTGGTATGTCTCTTAATTTATTTGTGTTTCTACTTCCTGTGGTATGAATTGAATACATATAACTCTCTGATTTTATGTTAGACTTACTAATGCTACATTTAACAGAATTAGTCATGAGGAATTCACCTGTATAATTCTGTATAGTTGTAGAAAAGAAATCTGTAGAGTAGAATCCAACACAAAATCTAAACCAAGGTTGGTTTAAATGGAAGAGTAGTAAGTTTTAGTATTGAATAATTGATTTAAGTAGCAAGGGAATGAATCCCAAACCCTGATCAGTCTCTGCAGAAATAGATAGAATAGGAGATATATGTATGAAAGATATGGGAGTAGCCACAAGGAAAGAAAAAAAGAGAGACCAAACTAAAATAAATAACATGGAAAACTAGAAGTGCATGGGAAACTACAATAACATAGTACCTGTATCTTATACATATCTAAATAAAAATATATATATATTGAATAGTGGGCACACAAAACAAAAACAAAACTCGTCCAGACATATATAGATATGTATCAGTAAAGAAATCCAGCTTAAAAATCGGTGTAATGGGATTGGTCTCTCATGACAAATAAATAGCAAAAGCATTTAGAACCATACAGTTACAGGGAACAATTCAAATTTTCACACAAAGTTTCCAATGGGAATATAGCTTCCGAGAAAACCCTGAGAGTCTCTTGCAGAAGTCATGCAAAATACATATATAACAAATAGCTCGGAGGCACTGTACAATTGAAAAAAAAACCCATTGGCTATAAAGAGACTTATATCAGTTACAGTCATTACTGCGATAAGCAAAGTAAAGGATGAATAACTCATTATTTTTAAATCGTATTAACTCATACTCAACGAATAATTCCATGCGAGGAAGCATGAGAAAGTCCATAAATTAATAAGCTGTAGCTTTGTTGAAATTATATATAAAAAAAAACAACAAGAATATCAGTGACAAGAAATAAAAATGTCCAGATACACGCCACAAAATCTGAGCCGTTTGGGCCAGAGTCTGGTAGCAGAGACCATATTCTCATTCAAATTTTAAACCATTAAAGAGTACTAGCATACGAATGAAAATTTTTAATATTCTGACTCGGACAGAGTCTAGGTCTTCAATGGGCATTGTGTAAAACCCTAAGAGAGTTAATTATTCTGCATAAATGAGACCGAATAACGCAACGAGAGGATGGTACTATCCACACAGGCATATGCCGACCTGAAACACCAAGGGAGGCGAAATTAATAACCACTGAAAACGAAAGGTCTCATAGCTGCCGACAATGGAGTGCGTATGGAGTATGCATTACCTGTGGCACGAAGTGAGGATAGGGGATCATTCAATAGAATAGTTGATAGAAAATTTGACAAATAGAGAAAATTAAAAAGTAGAGCAGGGGTTATCTGCCAATGAAGACCCTTGTTTTCTTTCGAGTTCTCTGCACCAAGGTTAAAAGAACAATATCAATGAAATTGAAATCCTGAAGGTTAATAGTAAATTGAAATCAAAATATATATACATAATGGCGAAAAATCAAACCTCACGAAGTCGGGCTTGAGGACTCTCGCTCTTCGGCGAAGAGACGAGCCAAGTCATCATCGCATTTTCCACACTCAGTGCTCAAGCCACAAAGGATGAATAGCTATATACCTGCTAAGAGCCGTGCGTGGTATTACCAAGTCTCGTAAACCATAGGTCAACGCCTTAGACGCAGAGAAAGTGACGAAAATAAACTAGAAAGAATTAAATCAATACATAAGTACAGGATCGGCCATGAAAGATGGATTAAATGGATCCAAACTAAACAAAACCATAAACACAAATTACAAGAACGAGATCAATCTTTATCACCCTAGTTCGAAGAGTCCACAAAAAAATAGGTATGAAAAGTTCTAAGAGCAGAATATAATCTCCAATACGAAGTGAAAGATGTATACCTGGTGAATTTACCATGCGTAGGTAAACAGCCGGATTGATGAGCAAGCCAACCAGTGAATACCTCTGCGTGCAGAGCTGCGAGGTAAAGAGATGAACAACCAAACGAAGCACGCAGAAACTGTCTCTACACAAAAACAAAGACTTATATAATCATTCAAAAACCCTGGAAAACCTAATACGATGAAAGGATCGCAGCCATCCACATGGAAAAATCACAAGAGGGAAGCCACGGATCGAATGGCTGGCGGGTGCATTTACACCAGTCGTTGAACATTAATTGTGCCAAGATACATAATGAAGTTCCAGCGTCCTGTCGTATGATGTAGATTGCCTTGTAACCAGAGTAAGCTCGCATGGTGGTTGCCAGATCGACGTCGAGGTAGCACGTGAATGGGAATGGTATGAAACCCATCCCAACCAATGCGATGTAACCGGAAGTATTATAAAATTTGACGTGGAGGAGAATTATCACGTCTCAATATACACACGAAATCAAATCGACTCTAACAAGAAGTCATACGTGGAAGCTCAATAAACATGTTCAATCTTCACATTTAATTCTGATATGAAAACACATGTACAAGAAAATGCGATGATATCAACGCAAATCTGATAAAAATTATGAATACCACATCATCGAATAGTCATAAGTACAATATGGCCATCAACATAAAAGTATGTAAATTAAATCCGACCAATGTTCATAACCAAATCGTGTAGGAGAGGACGTTATGGTAAAAATTAAGAACATAGGATTTGTAAAAGGGTCCAAAATGCCTCGTGGGTACAACCTATTCGAATTCCTTGTATATAATTACGTGAAAATGGGTTGAATGCCCAAGAGCTAATAATCACCAAAGTAAAGGTTATACCTAGATTGATCGATGTGACCTTCATAGGGAGTGGATTAATACTAAACCACTCCACACTTGGATTTTAATATAAAGTAAATCAAAGTTAAAAAAGGAAGTTAATAGATATTGACTTGGGGGTATAGTTGTTATGTGAAAATGAATCATATTGGGGGAAATAAAATATGATTACACTAGATAGAAAAAAATATTATTATGTCGAACTCATTCTGGGAATATGAAATACCTGAAAAAAAATAAAATAAAATTTGCGAGGTGTGACAATATATATATATCAAGTGTTTTCATCCTTGTGCATCATAAGTTAAAAAAATATGTATGTTTCGGTTACATACTGAGACATCATGTCTCTCAAAAAATATGCGGAAATGAAAGCCTTGGTGTCTAGTCAGCGTGACGCTCATGATAGCACATCCTTGCTTGTACAAGCTACCTCAACAAGCGGTGAACACGGTTCAACACCCCTGCAGTGTGTCTGTCGTATGCGCGAGGAACATCATCGAATTGCGCATAGTCTGGGATCCCACAGGATATTCCCTCCAAGTTGCATATGATTTCCTCCTCTTTGCCTCCCTCGCCATGAGGGGCTGCATCAAAGTCGCGAGGAATCCTCCATGACATCGGAGACATGCCTGCAGGCCTTTTTGGGCTGACATCTACAATTATATGGATTAGTGTCAGAACATGCATAAAAAAAAAATCATAATACTCATCAAAATAAAAAATTGTTCTTACCAAATGCTTCATCCAAATCCTCTCCCTCTAAGAGTGGGAGATCCGCATCACCGGTGAAGTCCGTGCCAAAGTAGCTCAGCCCTCCATGACAATCAGCTGTCGGCGGAGCCACTAAAAGAACTCCGGTCTCGAGGACATTTGTTGACCACCCTCTGACCTTGGCATTAAAGCTACCCAATGAGGCATCTGTGGCTCCTAGGCTGGTGGTGTCAGAACTATCACTTCCTAGCATTGGAAAATTGGTAACCGTTCCATGATGAAGGGTACCAAGATGGACCCGTAGCTGAACTGCTTCAGCTTACCGTTCTTTCATTTTATCAATTGGCATTTTATGTTGATTGTTACTACCTCTGCCCAGTTGTAGAGTGTTGGTGCCATGAAATCCACTGCAAGAATTAATTGTGTTTTTGTGGCCTCATGTGGAGCCTGAACTCCTACAGCTCGCATGATTGTGTGTAGCACTACTCTGAGTGCCAGATTGAAAATGATTGGATATCCACCTTCCTGATTTTGGATCCTTTCCGTGCTCCTCGGCATACTCTGTCGATAACCACACTCATATTTTCCATTGTGGGCCAAATTCCGGTCAGGATTGGTATTTCCCCCCTCTGCGAAAAACTGGTTATGAAGTAAATATCTGAGACCTCAATCACAAGTTCCTGATTGCGAGTAATGAATCCTTCCTTATCAATGTCCCAGACACTTATCAATTACTAAAATAGCTCCGGTTGAGCTCTAAGACATGGTGCCATAAAGAATTTCTTGAGCCCGCAATCTCTGATAACTTCCATGCATCTCCCATTTCCCATGGCTTCCTAATATTCTTCACTATGTTCTCATTATTTCCATTCAATCACCATTTTGTCCTTTGAAACCTACAAAAACATCCATATGCTTGTCATTATCCAAATACAATGATTTTGAAATAGTTAAATTGGGCTTACCTGTTGAACTTTCAAGCTTAAAATGGTCATCGTGCTTGGTGCACCGCCATTTGATTTTTAGGCGGGTTGGCGCTAGTTCACGCCCAATACCGACACTGATCGTCGCGCCCTAATTTTTACAAAATCCCCCCATAGATCTAAAAAAATGAGTTGCATGTAATGAAATTACTATCAAAATGCAGGGAAATATATGAGTTTTTACCCGGAATAGACGGATTCACGATTGGATTTCTGGATTGCCCGTTGTTAGCTCCACAAAATCATAGTGAAAAAGGGTATCAAATATCTCACAAGAGGTAAAAGTGAAAAGTAAATTATCTTTTACCATTTTTTGCATTTTAGAAACTTTTCAGAACCCTAATTAGATTTTAAAGCATATTTTTCGAATATTTTGCTATTTTATTTTAGGAAAATGGGTTTTACATGCATCGCGACAAGTCCTCGACGCAACGACGATGAAGTGATGAGTTGTATTTTATACTTTTTCGGACTCGGTAAAAACACAAAAAATTCACTCTTGGAGTCATCTTTCAGCGCTTTTCTGACTCTCGAAAATTAAAAAAATTGTCGAGACCCTTGTCATTTTGAACTCATTAAATGGCTGCAAAACAATATCTACCTAGTATACACTTACTCCTTTTTCGGGCTGGGATAGATTATTTACGAAAAATGAATACCTTAGCCTATCACAACTAAAAGGATCTCTCAGACACAATTTTCTACCGTTTCGAATCTGTGAGACTACCTACAAAAATGGACCTCTAGGATTTTTCTTTTCCGCTTCTTTTCAAACTCTCTAAACATGAAAATATGCCGAGTTATTCCTTTTTCAGACTCGTTAAAGCTTAAATGACATCGACAACCGTCATCATGACATAACTGAGTTCCTCCTTCCTAGGGATAGTAAAATTTACTAGGATGGCTTTGTCCGAAGGACAAACTTACATGGGAAGCATATGTTATCGCCTTCAAGCTTGTTTTCCAGAAAATAATTGGGGTACTCGCCAGCAATGGTGGGGGAAAATGGAACTAGTTCTCAGTTCTGTCGACAGTATTTTTCTCTTGAACATGACACTCATTTGCATCTGTATTAGGTTGGGAACATCTCATTTCATCATTTTTTCCTCCATGGGTTTGGGTAATCTATTCTGACCTCTCATCTGCTCTTTACCATATCATCATGACCTTAGATCCCTTGATGTCAAATACTGCCAAATCCGGAGTTGTGTCACTAATATGTTCAAGAGAAGTTTCTTTTTGTAGTTTTCAACCTCCCTCTTATCCTCTATTCATTCCTAATTCACTATCATCATATTCCTTTGTCTCAAGTCGATGATGAGGGAAACTTTATGGCCCACCTTCGACTAGGTCACTTCCTATCGACTCCAACTCATTATCCAGGAAATTGATCTAGATACTCCCTTCTGGTACCTTAGAGCTTGCATGCCTCAATGGAAAGTTCTTCGCACTCAACGAAAGGTCCACAATATTGACCTTCGATTGAGTGAATTATGGGTGTTCAACGCCATATCACTGTTCACATTCTATGGATTGTACTTTTTGTACCTTGAGAGCCATTGTCACTATTGCTGGTTTCTCTTGTGCATGTTAAAAACTTACATCATTGGCTGGTAATCAGGTGACTTTCTTGCCTGTTTGACTTCAGCTCACATATTCGAATGCTTGAATTTGTACTTGTTCGGGTTGGGATGAAGCGCAAGACCCTGGGTTTTGTCTGATAAGATTCAGGCTGTGGGATACTTTGGTTTATCATGTTTATATGCATGTCTCATTTGATTAGATGGTTCCAACCATACCTAAGTATATTTTGCTGGATGGCTGCGTCCATACCTTGGATGTTAGTTTTATATGTACTATATTATCGATGGTTGCGCCCATTCCACATGTTCATGTATCATAGATATCAATTGTATTTTTAATTACAGGTCTTCCAACGGTGGTGTTTGGTTTGAATGTGTTCTCGTAAAGCATTTCACTCCTCCCTCTCTCTCGGACCTCATGCTTTAGGGGGCATCTGTTACACAACATTTTGTCACCATCCCTGCAATCCCCATCCTGCACATTAGAGGATCATTTCTGTGACTTATATGTAGTGTCATGCCTTGCAAAAAGTGCCATTGCATCCCTTGCCATGAGAAGAACATTTCCTCTATTGACTATTCCTGGAAAAGACCATCAAAAACACATGATTTTGGGTGAGCGCTAGCAGGAAGTTATGGCCTCGCGCCCATAGAGAAATTAACACCGAGCCTCGTGCCCATTGGCACTCTGTCTTAGTGGACTTCCCGCACAGAGATGTTTTTGGAAATTTGTTTAAAATAGAAGCGAAGTTTCCATTGCCAACCATTTCGTGATTGGAGTCAGCATGAGTTGTTCGACTGAATAACATCGAACATCTTCCTTTGGCTTCTTGTTTCCTACTTTCGAGAAACCTCCCAAATGATAAGGCCTCCCTTCCACCATTTGAAGGGTCCCAACCTCCTCCTCCTCTCCTATACATACATCTCTCTCACATAGATGAAGCTAGCTAAAATTTTTGTACTATATCTAAGCAATCTAATATATCTTGTGTGAGATAGAGCAGAGAGAGACCTATTGTAGAGAGAGAGTCTAGGCTTGTTGCTTTGCCAAGTCCAATTCCCTGACGAATGCTCGAGACGTGCTTTGACTAGACCCACTGAAGGAGGCTACAACGCCAAGGCTCTTTTGGTTGTAAACTCTTTCTCTCTTCTTAATTAATACATGACTGATGTTTTGGTTCCCATCTTGAATTTGATATGATTGATCTTGTGCAATACGTTTAATTCTCCTTCATCGATTAGATAGTTATGAATGCATGTATTGTTTCATATGCTGTTATTGTTTCATATGCTTTTATTGTTTTATTATCCTTATGCAGACGCCTGAGTACCACCACTGAGGGACCGCAATGTGTCGGGATGAAGATCAGGAGACTGCTTCCACAGCTATGACAACTGCGTTGGAACAAAGGTAGGACATATATCCCAACTCAGTTTCATTAATTAACAAGGAATCAACGCATTAACATGTCGTTTTGCTGTTAGACCCACCCAAGGGCTAGAGGGATCACCTCTATCCATAGAGGGGATTTACGTACACAACACTCACCTCCTAGATTCAGAGTTTTATTGATTTCTAATCATATATCTCCCAGACGCAATGAAATATAACCTAAACATTATTTCATTCATACAGATTATATATATATATATATATATATATATATATATATATACTCAAAACTTCTTTCTATCCTCTATCTATGGATTGATTTTCCACATTAAAATTCTCTCTCTATACATCTCATCATTCTCTCACACACACTTACGCCCACCTATTCTTCCCATATGTAGGATTTACATTTATAGGAATAGTTACATATTTAGGGATCATTGTAAATTCATGATCTTCTCCATCAATCTCTCAAGTAATTCGTAAAACCTCTTAATCCACTTTTGACTCAACTAAATCCCTATTCTAGAACTTCCTAATCCCTAAGATCTTTATGAGATCTTCATAAGGCTAATATGTTTTGTATTATCAATTATGTGAGAATATTCATAATAAAAACCTCACACTCATATTTTTCACTAAAATTATTAAAAATATAAAAATTTCCTATTAGTAAATTAAATTATTTAACAAAAATTAGACCCCCTAAGTCAACCAAGAATACAATGATTTTTCGAGCCAGATGCTCATGCATCAGACTGCCAAAGTAGAAAATAATTCATAGAATCCTATCACTTTTCTGTAGTAATGTGACAACTACAAGTCTTAATAAGTTGCTACCTCCAGGATCCCAAACTTTGTTTTGTTGATGGTACTTCAATCTTTCTTCTTCATGCTGTTGTGTGTTTCTTTCTGTCATCTTTCTTTCTCCCCGTCTCCAAATTTTATGTTGTAACCTTCCTTTCATCCTACTAATCAATTTTTTTATCATCATTTTCTTTCTTCTATTGTTTATCTTCTTCATATTCATGTACCATTTGTTGGGTACTTTCATCATCAATTTCTTTAATTTCTCAATTTCAATATTTAAATAATAAGCATTTTGTTGAAAATTACTTTTAATAATTTAAAAATTCTTATCTTCGTCTTCATCATACTTCATTTCATAGAAATTTAAGACATTAAAATGTCTTCTTTCTTGCTGATTTAAAACAATTTTAAAATTGTTGCTACTCATAATTTTCTGCAAATTATCTTCATATGTACCACTTTTGTGTGGTTCTGCAATCTGCTTCCTTTCCTTAACTGAGTCTTCCTCCTAAGAATTTCTCTCTAAACATTCTTCTGGAAATTTCATTTCATATTCAAAATCATTAAATGTAAAACTCACACTTTTTACCTTCGTTTCTTTCTTTGACTCAAATTCTTCGGGCAACCTTTCCAACAAATCTATTTCAGCATCATACCTCTCAAGCATAGTTTCTGAATGCTTTACTTCATATTTGCATAGAAAAAAATTCATATTTTGTTCTTATTCCTCTCCCTCTGTCTTCATATCAGCTAGATGATTTTCTTGCACCCGTGACAAATATTTACACAAATTATTAGATTTTAAAATATAAGGATTTCTAGCCTCATTTGATGTTTCAGGAATCAAATATCGTCCAACATCTTTTCCATTCTCTCCAAAGATTATTCTTTGTTCTGGTTGACATATGTGTTCATCCTTTACCTCTGTTTCCTTCTCTAATTGAGTTGAAAACTCAACTTCATGGAGTGAAAAAAAATCATCCCAATTTCCTCCAGGTTCACAAATAACTTCTTCTTAACCATAATTTATTTCTAGATATTTGATATGGTCATTAGCTGTCAGTTATTTTCTCCTTCTTAGCAACAAAATCATCATTTGGTATTGTACTTGCATACATAAACAATCTATTAGTTTTAAAAATACAATACATTTCAGCCTCGTTTGATGCTTCAAGAACCATCATTTCACAATGGAATTTCTGGGTTTCAAAAAATCCTCTTTGTCATGACTCAATTAATTTGAGTTTCTCCTTGTCCAACAAAGAAATATGTTTTTTTTCAAGTTCTTGGAACTGGTTTATCAACTTGGAATTCGATTTATTTTGCAATAGGTTCCATTTGACCCATTTATTCATCCTCCATCCATGTATTTGGTCTTCATTCTCTTTCATTTGTAGCCATTCCTTTAGTATATCCAACTGTGCTCTCATCATTGAAAGGCTTATTTCACTCTCTTCATTACTAATCTTACCTTTATGGCATTTATCTGAACCTTTTCTATGATCCTCCATGATCATTTTTTTCATGAACTCGTCCATGCTCATCGTGGTGATCTCCAATATCCTTTTCTACTAAATTCCCCATCAAGCTTCCTCTCTAAACTTGATATTTTCGTCGGTATTATCTTTCTCCGTTCACTCTCTTTAACCTTCTGGAGCTTCTCTGCTCTTTTTTGCTCAGTCAGCTCTCTCCTTTCTTCCAACCTCTAGTTGGATAGGTTCATCATCATAATCATCAAAACTTTATTTTTCTGGATACATTAAAACATCTTAATATTGTTACTTGTAATAAGTAATTCATCAATAATAAATAAGAAGACCATACCTCATTGTCCAATATTTTTTGCATATGTTGTTGTAGTTTCCTCTTCTGTTGATTCTAATTTTATCGTTGCAGTAATGAATGCTCTTTATACCTCAGAACAATCTTCTTAATCTGTCTTTAAAGAAAATATGATCTACTTTCTCTCATAGTATATTTTCCTTCCATTTCTCTTCACTATTTCTTAAATATTAAATCATGAATTCATCAGTCTTCCGAATTCAATAAAAAGAAAAATATTTACCTCAATCTGATTTCAAATCTGATTCCTCTTCTTTTCTACTACACCTTTGATTCTCTGAAAGCTTCTTGCTGCTCTGGCCTTTTCAAATGACACAACCAAAAAATCTCCATACGAAAGAGTCTTCTTCTTCTTGCTGTGATACCAAAAATTTGTGACTTACCAGGCTTATGTGTGAGAATGTTGGAGGTAAGAACATGAATCAAACTCTGAAATAGGAAGTTAACTTCTGGGACAGGAACTGAACCGCTGGTTCAAGAACAAAAACTAAATTGCGGGAGCACGAAACTTTGTATCTGTATCAAGATCATAACTCCCTCTCCACATGATCGATGGTTATTATCACTTCTCCTCCTATCCGAGGGAGCCAGTAGATCATGTTTCTATATTCATGATGCTTACCCAAAAATTCTTATTTACATTAGATTTGAAATCTCGCCCATCGCAGAGGAAATTTAATTATTTCTGTAATATGAGGAGTTCAATCCTCACATATAGTCCACTCACAAATTTTCTCACTGTGAATTGTTCCCTTTGTCATTGATCTCCTTCAACGATTTACTTTCAGGTAGCTACATAGAGAATCGTTGCTCCAAAATTCATAAGAGAATACACAAAGCATATTAATACGTAGGACTCTGCAAAGGGTTTTAAATTATGTGGAAATTAAAATTTACGAAAACACTTTTTACTTTCCTCTATGCTAGAACCTCGCACAAAGTTTCGATCCACCTCCTAATTAGATCTTGAACAGGACTTCGATTCATTTCTAATTTGATCTACATCCTCACTAGTTATGACATTGTCATCGACATACAAATTCTGTACTTTAAACCATGCACACCTATCTCTGTTTCACCACATGGAAATATTCTTGAGATTTAATTAAAATCCAATCAACATTGCCTTATCCACACAAAATCAATCCTGAGAGGCAATTTCAAACTGTAGAACCTCTTCTAGTTAAACTTATTTCAAAACGTGAATGGTATTATGTTTTGATGAATCATTTTAATGAATCGATTCAACTGCAGCTAATCATGTCCAAATGATCCCTTATCATGCATACTTGCAGTGGGTTCAATTTCTAAACATCAAAAAGAAGCATCACCTCCTAGATTCAAATTTTTATTGATTTCTAATCATATATCATGTAGAGGCAATAAAATATAACATGAAAATTATTCCATTCATACAAATTTTGTATATATATATATATATATATATATATATATACTCAAAACTTCTATCTATCCTCTATCTATGGCCTGATTTTCCACATTAAAATGGCCTCTCCATACATCTCATCACTCTCTCACACACACTCACACCCACCTTTTCTTCCCATATGCAAGCTTTACATTTATAGGAACAATTACATAGTTATGGATCATTATAAATCCATGATATTGTCTATAGATCTCTCAACTAATTCCTAAAATCTCTTAATCCACTTTTGACTCAACTAAATCCCTATTGTAGGACTTCCTAATCCCTAAGATCTTTATGAGATCTTCATAAGGCTAATTTCTCTATTATTCTCAATTATGTGAGAATATTTACATTTAAAAACTCACACTCATATGTCTCACTAAAATTATTAAAAATATACAAATTCATTATTAATAAATTAAATTCTTTAACAAACATTAGATCCCTAAATCAACCAAAAATACAATGATTTTTCGAGCCGGATGCTCTTGCATCAATCAGACACAACAGGGTTTTCATTTTCCGGCGTAGAGCCACTAAGCTCAAATATTGATTTTTCTTGTCCTCCATAATATCATAGTCTGAATGAGACTACCTTTGAACCATCGCTTGAGTCTCAAGCTTATGGATTTCATTTCTCGTATCAGGCGGAACAACATTAAAGTAACTGGTAGCCAAATCGTGAGAAAAGTGTCTTGCTCTTCTTTGTCCCTACTGATCATAGCCTCTGCTTTTCAAATTTTGTTCCATAATTGTAACTAGCTTTTTTCTTATCATAAATATCTTTGTGCACATTTAAAAGGTAAATGTAATAAATGTGTACCAAAGCTAGTTGTTGTTCCCAATTCCACTGATAAATCCTTTTTCATGTGGTTTCCTTTCTTTATTATTTGTTTATTAACTTGCATTAATTTGTAATAAATATAAAATTACAGGTATAAAAAATGATATTCACCAAATTTTCAAAGGACAAGTGAAATAAATTTGAAATTCGAGTCTATGTGTTTGTGTGAATATATTGTTTAACCATTTAAATTAATGAAATATTACCATATAATTTACATATTATTAATAATAGAAAGAAAAAAAGTGTTAAACAAATAATTTGATCTATTACTTAAATTATTTTAATATTTGTTTTATTTAAATTAATGAAATTTTAAAATTTTTAATATATATATATAATTTAAATTAAAATTAAAAAACGGAGAAGCGAAAATCCATTCAACACATTTATCCCTTTTTCCATATGTGTGGACAAAAGACTGAATACTAATTTCATCAATCTAAATGGTTTCGGGTTGTTTAAATTAAACTATATAATTAAAATACAAATCAAACAATGTACAACTTGAAGTAACATAACTTTAAATTTGGAAATTTCTATCAAAATCAAAATTTATTACTATTGTTTGTAAATAATTTAATTTAATTAATAATTAAATTATTCATTTACATTGTTGTTATTTAAAGTTAACTTTAATATAATCTAAACGAAATAATAAAATATAAATTCTAATATTAAATAAAATTAATGTATAAATTGAAGTCAATAAATTGCAATCGACCACAAAATAATTTAATGAGTCAATAGGCACCATCATAACACCATGTAAAGAAAATAATGTTGGATATAGAGAATTTTATAGAATAATTTTTATTTTTTTTTTTACAACGGTGAATCGGTAACTATTTAGACTATTATAAGGGAGGTCCCAGGATCAATCTTTGTGCCTGCCTTATAACACTAATAACATATCCATCAACCTGCAAGAAAGATACACCGAATCTTATGAGTTAGCAGGAGCTGGGAGACTTTCATAAAATAAAGTTTTTTTTTTTTTTTTTTTTTTGACAATGGTGAATCGGTAACTCTTTAAACTAATCTAAGGGAGGTCCCATGATCAATCCTCATGGCTGCCTTATAACATGAATAACATATCCATCAACGTGCAAGCCAGATACACTGAATCTTATGATTTAGCAAGATCCGAGACCCCAACAGAATGGGGGGAGCCTACTGCTTGAGCCGAGATCATAGAAGGTCATATACTCAATGGGATTTGAACCTTGGTCTCGTTGGTTTCACCCAGTGAAACTTGTCATTAAACCACATATCATTGTATAGAATAAAGTTGACATCTAAGAAAAGATTTTCCATACCTTGTCAGACATCATTTTTATAGACAGTGTTCGTGGCACCTTCGGTGTATTTCAATAAAGTAACTTTTTCCATGACCTTTCAATTCGTGGTCCTTACCGCAGATTTTAATAAACCAACAATAATGTAGTGAAACAAATGTCAAATTATGAGAAAAATGCGTAACTAGTTCTAGTTCCATTGATCTTATGGAGCATGGGAAAAAAGTGATTGACCGGAGGAGGGTGAAGGTAGAAGAAAATGTGAACATATTAAAAAAAAAATAAGGGATGAATATCGTTCTCAGAGCACGGAAAAATGTGAATCGAGAGGAAAAAGGGTAGACACCATTTTCAACAAGACATGTCTATCGACATAGAAACATATGCATGTGTTTTTGTTTGAATATCCAGCTGAGACCTGTTGAAAATTATAAATAAAACAAACACAGAGGGAAGCATTCCCCCACAACACAAATAATGTAATGAAGTGGAAATAAAATTCACAGGCAGACAACAAGAAAAACACAGGAGAGGAATTTATTCAACTCTTCTATAAATTCGATTCATTCCACTGTCAAAACATATGGAAATTTCATTGGTTTATACAAAATGGCCAAAGCCTGCAATTCAATTCTGGATCGGACTGCTAACAACCAAACTTTTTCTTCTGCCCATTCCTCTGTTTTTACACAGAAAAACGTACAAAAACACATAACATCGGACTTGAAGTGTTATTGGTTCTACTTGTGAAAACACATTGCATTCGATGCTCCATCGCAAATTGCTCATCAGAAATTTTCACATTTAGCCTAAACACTTACGGGAAAAACATAAGACTTGCGATGTGCGATGTGACATGGCACATATTGCATCACAACAAAACAACTTTAACTTGTGGGCTTCTTTAAAAGGTAAGTAATAAACATTGAGAATTTCGGGTTGCGGGTGACATAAAATTTAAGTATTGCGAAGTGCGTGTGGCTTAAAAGGTAAGTGGGAAATCTTGCGATGTACGGGCTGTGTCATGGTAAGGTTGAGGGGGTTCCCACCGAATCGTATCGACGGAGATTTAACATCTGGTGAAACGTTAAGAGGAAAATTCTAAATGTTGCGTGTTGCAGTATGTAGGTGGTTGAGCGGCTGTAAGTGCGGTATGGTAGAAGGTAAGGAATAATGACAAAAAAAAAGGTTTTCAGTGTTTGAGTAATGCGGTAAAGGTATATGGTGGGTCCCACCTATATTGCATCGGTGGGGAAATAACTTTCGTTGGAGGGCTTAAAATATAAACCAAAAAGTTGCGGATTGAGAAGCTGCGGGGAACGATAATTCAATGCGGAAAGGAAATAAACATAGAGAAAAGGACTCGAGTACTTTATTTTGGTTTTTGTGTGAAGAATCACCTGCGGGCTTGAAAAATGCTCCTTGTCCTTCCTGCACAAAAAATCAATTAAGTGTGGGTTGCTACCACTATTTATTCATGGTAGTGGTTGGGAGTATTTCTAACACTCCCCCTTATTCACAACTTCCGCCATCAATCATTCCCAGACACTGTCCGATATGAACAAACTTCTCTGTCCCAATGGCTTTGTGAGGATATCAACAAATTGTTCCTCTGATCTGCAATGTTGCAAAACAATTTCACCATTGTTAACTAATTCCCTTATAAAATGGTATTAGGCATCACGATTCTTTGTTCTCTCGTGGAAAAAAAAATTCTTTGACAATGCAATTGCTGAGCTATTATCACAGAAAATTGTGGTTCCTTTGTCTTGTTCATGACATAAATCCCTTAGCACCATTCTCATCCAAACTACTTCACATGTTGTTGTTGTTGCTGCTACATATTCAGGTTTTGTTGTTGATAATGAAACTATTGGCTACTTCTTGGAAGCCCATGAAATGTCTCCCGATCCCAAATGAAAAAAACAACCCCAATGTGATGTTTCTTTCATCTACAATTCCAGCCCAATCACTGTCGGTGTAACCAATCAACTTAAAATTATCAGTTGCATAGTATAGAACAACATACTCGTTTGGTCCATTTACATGCCTTAAGATTCTCTTGCTTGCTTGCCAATATGTCTCTTTGGGTGTCTCCAAGAATCTGGATATCAAGCTTACTTCATAGATTATATCAGGCCTAGTTGCAGTCAAATACATTAGACTGCCAACCATGCTCCTGTACAATGTCGGATCAACATTATTGCTGCAATATTCCTTGCTCAACTTCAACCCCATGACAGTTCAAGTTGATGGTGGCTTGTTGTTCTACATATTGAACCTTTTTACAACTTCTGCAACATACTTTGCTTGGGAGATAAAAATCCCCTTTTCTATTTTCTTTACTTCTATGCCCAAAAAATATCTTAACAAACCCAAGTGAGTCATTTCAAATTCGCTTTTCATGACTTCTTTAAAATTAGAAATGAGAGAAACATCATTTCCTGTGAAAATCAAATCATCTACATATAAAACAACAATGAGAATTTTACCGTCATTTTCTTTCATGTAGAGTGTGGGTTCACCATCATACTTGTCAAACCCATTGTCCACCAGGTAAGCATTAATCCTGGCATACCATGCTCGTGGTGCTTCCTTCATCCCATAAAAGAGCTTTCTTCAACTTACAGACATTGTGTTCTTGGCCTTCTATCTCATAGCCAGGGTTTTTTTCAACATACACCTCGTCTTTCAATATTCCATTCAAGAATGCTGACTTCGCATCCATTTGATAAACTTTTCACTTTCATTGTGCTGTTATAGACAGCATTGTCTGCACTGTCTCCAACTTTGCAATTGGTGCAAAGGTTTCCACATAGTCTCTTCCTTGCTGCTGCTTGTAGCCTTTGACAACTAGCCTTGCTTTGTGACTTTCTATATTGCCTTCAATGTTGCTCTTGGTCTTGTAGACCCATTTCACTCCAATAACTTCTTTTCCTTTTGGGAGGTCCAATAACTCCCATGTATCATTCTTTTCTATTGCTCCTATCTCTTCATTCATCGCTTCAGTCCACTTTTATTCTTTTACTACATCTTCAAAATGGATTGGGTCATTAACATGACAAAATAAAGAAAATAAAGAATTTAGACCAACATTATTATCAACTTCTTCTTTCTCATAAATTTCACTTAAACATCTGAATTTTGTTCTTCTTGTATTTTCTGAAGATGTGCTTGGAATTGCACTTGAACTCGAGGGAGTTTCCAATCCCTGTGGTGTGCTTGGAGAAGAACTTCCTTGGTTTTGCAATGTTGTTATGTTGCTTGCTTGTATGTGCTCTATTGAGCTCGTGTAGGTGGAGGAGGAGCCACATTTGAGGATTTTTTTTTTGCAATCAATTCCTCTTTGTCTTCATGTGAAATACATGTCTTCACATTTACTGTGTTCTATAAACTTCCATATGAAGCTTTTTCTTCTATGAACTAAACATCTCTGCTGACTATTACTTTCTTGGTTGATGAATTATAGATTTTGTAAGCCTTGGATTCATCATTGTATCCAAGAAATATACATTTCTCCCCCTTGTTGTCCAACTTCTTCCTTAACTGATTAGGGACATGCGCATATGCCACGCATCCAAACACTCTCATGTGAGTAAAAACTTGCTTTGTTCCACTCCATGCTTCTTCTAGAACTCTGTTCATAACAACTTTGGTCGGACATCTATTTAGAATATAAGGTGCACAGTTGATAGCTAATGCCCAATACTCATTTGGAAAATTCTTTGCCTTCAACATACTTCTTACCATGTCAATGATGGTCCTATTCTTTCTTTTTGCAACAACGTTTTGCTGAGATGTATATCTTGTGGTAAACTACTTGTGAATCACATGCTCCTAGCAGAAACTTAGGAAGTCTTTGGAGATATATTCTCCACCTCTTTCAGTTCTCAACACTTTTATGTAGTATCCACTTTGTTTCTCAACAAGAGCTTTGAAGCGGTAGAACTATTCAAACACTTCACTTATCTGTTTTAGGAAATAGACCCATGTCTTCCCTGTGTAATATTCTATAAATGTCAAAATATAATTACTGCCAGCTAATCATGACATTTGCATTGGTCCACATAAATCTGAGTGGACAATCTCCAAGGGTGCCTTTTCCCTTATACTCTTTCCTATTGGAAATGATTTTCTGTTTTTTTTTCCCAAGATGCAGCCTTCACATAGGCTGTCTAGTTTCTCTATGAGTGGTAATCCCTTTACCATGCCTTTTCTATGCAACAAATTCAAACCTCCGAAATTGAGATGTCAAAATCTCAAATGTCATAACCAGTTCTCACCTTTCACTTCTTCTTGAAATACTTCTTGTGTGACATTTTCTACAACACCTCCTTTCTTCAAGCCTGATCTAATCTTGAGAGGAAACATCCTATTGCTTGTCATATGCACTTTTTCAATGAGCTGTCTACTTGGAGGTATATCCATGATTTCACACGCATCATTTTTACAAAACACATTGTAGCCCTTTTGCATGAGTTGTCCAATGCTTAGAAGGTTACATTTTAGGCCAGGGACATAATAGACATGTGGCATGAACTTCTTCTCTCCCTTCTTTGTGAGTATGTTTTCTCTTCCTTTCCCCATGACAGAGAACTTGCTATCATTCCCCGTTGTCACTTCATATTTTACACTCTCATCTAGATTGGAAAACATCGCTATGTTTCTAGTCATATCGTTACTACACCCTGAATCTAAGAACCATACATATTCTTGTTCTTCTTGTGCTACAATACAAGTTAAAACCAGATTTCCTTGGTTATGATTTTTTTTTTGTAAAATTTGCACTACGTTTACTACCCATGTCATTTTTCTTCTTTCTACATTCATTTTCATAATGACCATACTTTTTTGAATAATGGCATTGGAAGTGGGATTCATGATACCTCTATCCTTGCGCTTTATTCTGGCTTGAGCCTTAACTTGGATTCTGATTCTAATTGTTTCCCCTTCCACTTGTGCTTGCAGGGCTACTTCTTGCACCTCTCTGTGGGCTTCTTCCTCTTCCATGGTAGTTTGATCTTCGTTGACCTCTACCTTGACCAAAAGAGATTTTTGTCTTGAATGCATGATCTAATGAAGAGTTTTTTTCTCTATTAATTCTGTGCTCATGATACATCATTGATGCATGAAGCTCATCCACTGAAAACTCTATGAGATCCTTTGTCTCTTCTATGGCATCAAACCATTATGGTAGGCTCCTTGAGAGTTTCTCAACTGTTATCACTTATTCAAGTGTCTCTCAATGAGACTTGATTTGGGTAACCAACCCAATCACATGTGTAAAGAATGAGTCTATATTATCAGACTCTTTCATACATAGAGTTTCAAAATCTCTTCTCAACATTTGATGTTTTGATGTTTTCACCTTTGCCATGCCTTGGTAGGCTGTCTGGAGGTATCTCATGCCTCCTTCGACTTCGTTGCTGCTGCAATCCTTGAGAAAATACTCTAATGTACTACTTGGAAAATATAGAAGAGGGATTTAGAGTTCTTCTTCTTATTTTCTCTGAACAAATCTCTTTGTGCTTGTGTCAAAGCATTATATGTTGTTGCATCTCTTGGTTCTTGGAAACCATTTTCCACCACCTCCCAAATATCTTGTGAAGAGAATAGGGCCTTCATTATAATAGCCCAATAATAATAATTCTTCCCATTGAACTATGGTACAAGGGGATTTTCCAGGATTGTGCTTGCTTCTGTCATCTTAACTATGTAAACAAAAAAAAATTTGACTGTGTAAACATAAACCTTCTCACTGCTAGAGAATCAGCTTCTCAAAACAATCTTTCAGCTTCTTCAGTAAGAGCGAGCTCATGCTTCTTTCACTGAGAGCCTAGACCTTCTTTGATACCATGTTGAAAATTATAAATAAAACAAACATAGAGGGAAGCATTCCCCCACAACAAAAAGAATGCAATGAAGCAGGAATAAAATTCACAGCCAGACAACAAGAAAAACACAGGAGAGGAATTTATTCAACTCCTCTCTAAATTCGATTCATTCCACTCTAAAAACATATGGAAATTTCATTGGTTTATACAAAACGGCCGAAGCCTGCAATTCAATGCAACTCAATGCCGGATCAAACTGCTAACAACCAAACTCGTCCTTCCTCCTGTTCCTCTGTTTTTACACAAAAATGCGTACAACAACACATAACAGTGGACTTGACATTTTATTGGTTCTGCTTACAAAAACATATCGTGTTCGACGCTCCATCGCAAATCACTTATCGACGATTTTAACATTTAGCCTAGGGGCTTACGAGATAAACATAAGACTTGCAATGTGCGATGTGACGTGGCACATATTGCATTGCAACAAAACAACTTTAACTTGCGAGTTGATTTAAAAGGTAAGTCATAAACATTGCGAAGTGCGAGATTCGGGCGGCATAAAACTTAAGCATTGTGAAGTGCGGGTGGCTTAAAAGGTAAGTGGGAAATCTTGCTATGTGCGGGCTGCGGCGTGGTAAGGTTGAGGTAGGTCCCGCCAAATTGCGTTGACAAAGATTTAACATCTGGTGAAATTTTAAGATGTAAATGCTAAATGTTTTGGGCTGCGGTATGCGAGTGGTTGAGCAAAAGTAAGTGCGGTATGGCGAAAGGTAAGGAATAAGGCAAAAAAAAAGGTTTGCAACGTTCGGGTAATGCGGTAAAGGTATATGGTGGGTTGTGTCGATATCGCATCAGCGACGAAATAAATATCGGTGGAGAACTTAAAAGATAAACAAAAAAAGTTGCGGGCTACGAAGCTGCGGGAAATGGTAAGTCACCGCGGAAAGGAAATAAACGCAGAGAAAAAGACTCAAGTACTATGTTTTGGTTTTTGCGTGTGGGCTTGAAACGTGTTCCTTGTCCTTCGTTCACAAAAATTCAATTTAATGTGGGTTGCTGCCATTGTTTATTCATGGAAGTGGTTGGGAGTATTTCCAACAAGACATTGCATAATCCCTTGATCCTACGAGGGAAAATATTGGTTTTATAAGCATGAGATAAATATGTTAAAATTATTCATCCATGCATTTTATCTTTCTTTATGCATATTAAGAATATTAAAATTCCATAGACATTTTTAACAAGTTTTGTGTCTAAGTTATCATACACACTTATGTGGCCTAATTTCATACCTTGAACATAAAGTGAATGCCTAGAATTTTGGTTAAACCTATCCAATGTAATTAGGGCCATAGGAGTACCTATTTCAATTTAAGGTGGATATATGCTTGTGGATTATTTATTTATTTTTTAAATTAATGAATTGGATTATATATATATATATATATATATATATATATATATATATATATTTTTTTTTTTTTTTTTTCTTTTTGGCCTAGTTTCATACCTTGAACATAAAGTGAATGCCTAGAATTTTGGTTAAACCTATCCAACGTAATTAGGGCCATAGGAGTACCTATTTCAACTTAGAGTGGATGTACGCTTGTGGATTATTTATTTATTTTTTAAGTGAATGAATTATATATATATATATATATATATATATATATATATATATATTATTTTCTCCTATAGAGCCTTCATTGGTTGTGATTTCATTAATAAGTATTTTAATAATATATTGGATTTCATTCCACAGAACTGTCATTTAATCATCTTTTCTCGTCCTATGTTGTCCCTTCATTTCAATAGACCGTATGAGCACTTGCCCCACGTCCCTCAATCACTCATTCCTCATATAATTATTTGGCTTCAGCTCTGACAAATGCAAGTTTCTTTGTCGATTGGAATTTTCTTTTCTAAATTCTGCAAAAAATCAATTGAATTTGAGCTATTAGTTTCGTTTCTAAGATGGAGCTCCCATTTTGATTTGTGAGGTCGAATTCTCTTCATTCTACAGAAGTTGATATAGTTATTATTTTTCCTGTTTAATGATAATGAGAATGGTTATGATTTAAACGTAGAGATGGATTTATTACAGGTTGCGGCTGGGTGTTCAATGCACGCGGTTACCATATGATGCACTTCATTTTTTAATTTTCTGGTACATTGAAGCTTTAAATGAAGTGCACAAACTTCTCTTGAAGTACCCTTTGTTGAGTTATTGCATGGCAGAAAATTTTGGCTTTTCCTGAACGGTAAGTTGTTTTTTTTTTCACACGAATAAAACATCTTTCATTCAAAACAAAAGATAGTTACATTTTCATGTTCTATGATCCAGAATATATTGCAAGAAAACATAAAGTCTTCAGTTCATATTGCCACTCAAGTGATAGAGTTAAAAACAAATTCCATAGATGGCAACCATACTACTTTGCGTTCAATTTCTTCAGAGATATGACAAAATCCTACCATATATGTTATATAATAATGTATAATGCGGTCAATCAGGCAAAAACTATCTCCACTAGCCTATTACTACAATAAATATGTGAATAAGAGGAACCTGTATCCATAGAAAGAGAAAATGAAACTAGCCACTACCGTAGTTGTATGGAGGACGGCTGGATGCAGACCATCAGAAAAAGAAACTCCTTGAACTTTGATAAACCCCATCGACGAAATATTTGAAACAAATTTCAACCGACATGACTTAATTTCCACGCTTTGAGAGAAGATATACCACCGTGTTCTACTACTTGGAAATGTGGGTGAATGTGATATGCCTAAAAGAATTGGATAGTTCCTTGATATGTTGCTTCTAAGGATGTAAAGAAGGAGTCCCAAAAGGGAAAATTCCATGTGCCCACTCAATGACCAATTTTGATTCACGAACAATCTCGATCTCCTCGATAGCCAACCAATTAGCGCATCTAAACATACCCCATAACACAAAAATATTATCTATACTATTGGATATGTCACCCCATACGAAATGAACTCATAGGAGAGGCTATGAATAAATAAAATATATGCCCCACACGCACATTCCCCTTTTGAAGACGCCCCTTCTAAATATCCCACTGATAAGGATGACCTCATTTCCATATATATACATCTTCTCCTTTTAGGCTTCAGACACGAGGGTCTAATCTCTTGAAAATATGCCAATCTTTTCAGAGTAGTCATCCTCATAGATGGGACAAATTGTTCAAAACTTTTAGTGTTCTGGCTCCAAATACCCCAATAAATATAGAAGGGAAATGTATGATATTCTTTTTTACCGTCAAACCATTGAGACAAACACCTACCTATGGAGGATCAGTCCACCGTAACTTGGATATTTAATAGCATTAAAACCTCACCCCAGATTGACCATGCAAATGAAAAAGTAAGAAAAAGACGGTTCACCTCTTCATCCCCCTTCTACACAGAGAATATATGCTAGGCCCCTAAAAACCCCTCTTCATGAGGTTCTCACATGTCACGATAGAATCGTGTAGCAACAACCATATGAAACATTTCAGTTTCAAGGGGATCTCCCATCACCAAAGTTTAGATAGCCATGAAAAATAGAGTAGAGCACTATTCCCTTATGTAATATATGAGTATATTACCTTGACCAAAATATGAACTGCAGGTGTACGCCCTCCCCATGCTAATGTATCCTCCTTCTTAGTAAGCATGATTCCTGTATGATAAAGGCTATATCTATACGACTCGCATTCTTCATCAAATTCCACAGGAAGAACGAACTCTCTGGAATAAGGCCAACGAAAATGGGAACAATGAGAATTGTCAAATCTCATGAGACGGTGCAGATAAAGAATGCCCTCTTGGTCCAAAAAGTATATGGTAGAAGCGAAAAGTAGACAAGCTCCTTCCATTACTTTAGTAGCATCGAGACTGCTTGTTATTTTATCACCTCTTCCTACCTCCCATCATCAGTTTCCACATAGCCAACTCTTAGCCTTCATTACATTGCACCAAATGAGAGAGGTGTCACTCTTTTCGGAAGCACCATTGATAATCCAGGTCTCGAGCTCTTGATTCTTAAGATATTTCTCTTTTACCACTCGTTGCCATGGTCCCTTTCCTTTAAATACTCTCCAAATATTCTTGGCTAGAAGAGCGAGATTCAAACATGAAGTATCATGCATGCGCCAACCCCCTTCAGAATCGCTCCTGGAAATTAATTCAAGACAAACCAAGTGAGTTTTCTTAGCCTTACCGGTATCGTCCGACAAGAAGTTGGAAATAATAACATCTATTATCTCCGTGACTGCCTTGGGTAATTTAAATACGTGCATCCAATAAACATAAATGTTCGACGAAACAACTTTGACCATGACCAACCTTCCACCCAATGAAAACCACCTGTGTTCCCATAGGGACACCTTCTTCTCAAAGTTATGAATCAAATAGTTCCAATTGACGCTCCCATATTGATTAGGCTTCAGATTGATACCTAAATACTTGAAACCTACCTCCACTGAACTAAATTTCACCTCGAATAGAGATGAAATCTCCTCCACTCAGTGGCATTATCCCCTCATCCTCCATGTTAGCTATTAAATCATATTTCTCCTTGTTCTTGATGAACTCAGTAGCTTTCCCAAATTTGGAAAGAATTTGGTGAAAGGACCCCATTCTTCAATTTTGGTCACCCCTATAAAAAGAACATCATCTACAAACAAGAGATGTATAATAGTGTAATGTCTTGTGATCCTACACCCAACAATCAAGCCCACGACCTAGCTTCACTTATCCCTCTACTCAAACAATCATTGACAAAAATGAAAAGCAATGACTAGAATTTGGTAGGTTTTTTGTGAATATTTTTGAGATTTTAAAGCTCCATATGTTTTCAAGCCACAACTAGCCCCGACCTCTTGAAAGAATTGTAAATAATATTTGCCACCCCTTTTTACTATGTGAAATTTAACAAGTTTTGATTCACAAATGGGCTCGAGTCATTTTTCCTTGAGAAAATTGCGGAAGACTTCGTGCTTATATTACATGCAATTTGGTAGGAATAGTTTAAAAGTGAAAGTGTGTTTACTCTAAGAGGATTTGGTGTTGTACGGTTGTCTCGGAGAAATATTTTATTAGATAATTATATATTAATTAATACTAATATTAATATAATCAATTGCATCACATGTTGCAAAAGAAAAGTAGTAAGGAAATAACATAGGAAAGACTAGCCTAGAAGAAATAAGTTGTTGCAGAGAAGGAGCCATTGTGAAAGAATGAAAGGCAATTTTTGCTTCCATGGAAGCAGGTCGTGGAGGTTTCAAAGATATTGATGATTGAAAGTTTTGTTATAGATATTGAAATAGGAAATTGTGGGTGAAAACATATATGCAAGAAATGAGCATGTAACTCAAATAAGATAATTTAAATACATTCAAGTACAATCTATCTAGCGTAGATGTAAATAAAGAGAATTTGTATTAACAAAAATAGAGTTTACTCCAAGTTAATCTAGATGTAAATAAAGAGAATTTATATTAATAGAAATAGAGTTTACTCCAAGTTAATCTACATATCGGAGCGCTAATTTCATGCTTGGCAGAAATTGTATATTGTATATGAATAACAATATTCTTGTTATACAAGAAAGTGAATGTCATTTTAGCATGGAGAAATTTTTGGGAGATATTGTTCTTTATGTTATGGTTATTTTATTAACTCGAAACTTGGTTTATAAGAAACAAAAAATACAAAGTAATTTCACAATTTTAACTTATAGTTTTATATTTTATAATTACAAATCTAGTTTCTTATTAAACTATTTTACACACATCTATTTATTCAAATAAATTATATTGTGAATATGTTTTCTCCTATTATTTGATTACAAAATTATTGTACTCCCTACTAGGTAAAACAACGTTATTAATAAATAATTGAATGCCAAATCGAAAGATTACTCAAGCCAGAACTACTAAAATATATAGAACTGATTTTTTGATCTATAAATTATTTGTTTTATATGTCTTTATATTTCCATTACCTATTATCTTCAAACCCCATGGGGAGGTATTGAACATGGGAGCCAACTTTATGTAAATAAACATTCACATTGTCAACTTGGAAAAAAAAAATTATAATCCTAAAATTCTCTTCCCTAATCATATTTTTAAATATATAATTGAGTTCCACTTATTATAAACAAAGGAATAATTAAGAATCTCCTAGAGTTATAAAAGGTAATTGACATGAAAATAAAAAACCTCCTCATGACAACATACAAATGTTAATCTTAATTGAATTATTAAAAAACTAAAAAAGGATAGTAGAGAGTATCACAATTTTCTTATCAGAACGGAATGCTCCTATAGGAAACAATGATGACTTTCATGAGTTCAAGTGCAGTAAAAACAAGTTTACTGAGAAAACAACTCTAGCACCAAGAGAGATTTGGAAGCAACTGTTGAATTGGTGATCATGTCTTACTCTATGGTGTTGGATATTGGGCATAGGAAACTGTTGAATTGGTGAACATGTCTTGCTCTATGGTATTGGATATTGGGCATAGCTTTCTTGATCTTGTATACAAAACTTGCATGTAGCTTATACTACATTAACCATGAAATTGTCAACATTTAGAGCACACTTGCCATCACATTTGTAGAGAAAATTACAATAGAGTATCACATTTTTCTTATCATATCTAAATGTTCCTATATGCAATAACTGCCTTGTGCCTCATAGTTTAAATTTGTGCAGGAGGAGGAGACGAGTGTCAAGGTGCAAGCTAGAATAAAAAGAGAAAGAAGAATCTTGTTTGGGACATGAGAATCTTGTTTGGGACTTGAGATAGATTCATTCTCTGCATATCTAGACTCAAAGCTTAATAAAACAAAACTCACCATACTTTGAATTTTTAAATAAATATCTTAAAAATTAGAATATAAATTTAATACATTTTACTCAATTAAACATTTAACAATATTCATTTTAAAAAATAAAAATAAAAATTATTATTTACAAAAAAATATTACAACACATTTAACAATATCCATTTAAAAAAATACAAATACAAATTACTATTTTAAATAAAACTAGTACAAAGAATCACATTAATTACCATGGCCCTAGTGTACCTTCCTCTTATTACATTTTAAGTACCTTTTAAAATACCTAATGTTTGTAACTTATTATTAATCACATAGTGTCAATTTTGTAAAACTATAATCTACAAGTCTCACTTTTTATAGCTTTGGTGGAAGGATAGAGTATCTAAATTCCCTTACCCTTTAAGAAGCATCCTCAATTATTGTACCACCCACCTTGACATCCACTCTAGACATCTTAGGTTATTCTATATTGATCAAGAGTATATAATTTTTAGGGTGGTGTTCTATGTTCACTAAAATTCCCATGATGTCCATCACTATGTATGGGGTTCATTGCAACCTTGGATATATTCTGTGAGTTATTGTGATTTTTTTTCTAGTGGATAAAATTTATTTTTGGTTTTCACCTAGTTATCATGATTCAAAACATTGTTATCATCTCGTATCCTTATAGCATTAGTTATATTTTATGAGCTAATGTGATGTTTTGTTTGTCACAATGATTCAAAAATCAGTTATTATACCACACTATTGACTTTCTCATTGTCCGTTTTGTTTATGAACCCTTTAAAAAAACCATAGGAACATTTTATTTTACACTCTGATATCCCCGGCATGGGTGGGGTTTTAAAAAATTGGAGAGTAAGTTGAGCAGTTATTGTTAGAAGTTTTTGTATAAGATGAGAAATTTTGATGGTTTGTAGAGAATATGGATGTTATAACATATATCTATTTTGAATATTTAGTGTCTTTGGCCACCATGCATCTAATAGGGTCCATTTCAACTAAAAAAACCAATAGATCACTCTGTGAATGATAACTTGTGACATCCCTCACCATTTTCTTTGATTGTGGATCAGGTTATAAACTAGAAGACAATGTCTCTTCATAATACTCTACAATATATATTGGATGGAGGGAAAGGTTATGATAAAACTTGTAAAAAACCCTTAGGGTTATGTCAACTTACTCTATTATTAATCACATAGTGCCAATTTTGTAAAACTATAACCTACAGTAAGGACTGAGTGGGTTTTTTCTTTTGTAAGTTTTGTTTGAATTGAAAAATAAAAATAAAAAATTATAAAAGCTAAAATTATGTAGTGAAAAACTTTGTTTAAATTTTCAGAATAAAAAGTTGAGTAAGTTTGACATGATATAATATGATTTTTTTTTTATGATTATAAAATAAAAAACATGTAATATTTTTTAGCTACAATTAGGTAATTAAAGATATGTATATAGTTTTTTTTAATAGAAGAAATTTGATATTCATTAACAAAAAGAAATCCGAACGAGTATGTATGTAGTTACAAACTATTACAATTAAGTAATTAAAGGTAAATTTAGTGTTATTTAAGAAATGAGAATTATGAACATTCATCATTATTGCTCAAGATAAATTATGTCGTCAGAAATAATTTCACACATTTTAATTTTTGTTATTATTAATTTAATTTTTATATATTAAGAAATACTACTCATGAATAATAAAACAATTGTAACATAAATAATATATAACAAAAAAAACCATGTAATTTTGGAATAATGAAATAGTTGTAACAAAAATAATATAGAACAAGAAAAACTATGTATATTTGGATGTACGAAAATTTAGATACATTTTATTAAGTAAATTTTTAAAAGAATAATTGTTATAAACAATTAAAAAAAATGGTATTAAGTAGTTATTTTAGAGGGATCAATTCTCTTTTCACTCTAGAAGAGGTTTGCATATGAAGACAATTGGTCCATATTGGCTCTTGGTACATCTAGAGTCAAGATTGATCTAGGCCATCTTAATTTCGCCCTTTAAATAAACTATATTCCACATGAATACCATGGGTTGTTTTTATAGTTTATTATTATTATTATTTTATTATTTTTATTTTTTATTGTCTTTTTGACCTAGTTAAGATGTTCATTACATTATGTCAATCTTTCTATTTAATTTACTTTTATTTTTTATTTTTGTGTAATCTGACATAGTTAAAATTCTGTTTTCACTCTAAAAGAGGTTTTCATATGAAGAAATTTGATCAATCTTGGCTCTTGGTAGATCCAGAGTCAAGATTGATCTAGGCCATCTTAATTCCGCCCTTTAAATAAACTATATTCCACATGAATACCATGGGTCAATACCATGGGCTATTTTTGTAGTTTATTATTATTTTGTTTTATTATTTTTATTTTTTATTATATTTTGACCTACTTAAAATGTTCATTACATTATGTCAAACTTTTTATTTAATTTATTTTTATTTTTATTTTATTTTTTCTGTAATTTGACATAGTTAAAATGTTAAACATGACATTACAACATTTCTATTATACACCTAAAATCGATCAAACTTATCAAAAAAAATAACATTATAAAAAAATATATATAAAACTAAAACTAAGATTATAAAAAAAAAAATTATAAAACTATTTACTTGTGGATCTAATGGCCTAAAACATTTCAATCATCTAACATTTGATCTAGTGGCTCAGAAATAGACACATTGGAAAATAGGGGAGTTGTTTTCAAATAAGAGCGCCTTACGACGTAATTAATTCTATATCATGCATCATTATCAACATATCTGGTATCTGATTTATACATAATGACATAACTATATTTAAGCAAAATATTGAAATATTGAAATTTATTTTAAAGTTTATAAATTTTCGGGAGTAGTGGAAATGTGCAAATTATAAAATGTTTAGTTATATTTTTATAAAAATATTCAAATTTCCAATGATTATATAGTCTTTTATGATATAAGCGCTAAAATAAGAGAAAATGGAAATTGACGAATCTTTATTTTTGAGAAAACATGAAAAATTAGCCCACCAACCAATATTAGCCCTTAAAATTTTCCATTACTATATTTATTAATCTGGTTGTGCTACTTAAGACTATTCTGTCAATGACTTTTATAACATAGAATTAAACTAAATTTTTTATTTTAGACATAGAATCAACCAAAATTCTGTCACATTTGGATTATACAAACTCTACCCTAGAATTCTGTATTTAATAATATTTTTTTTATTAATTAGATTCGATGATAAACCTTAGTTGGGTAGAATCACAAATATTTCTATAAAATATAAACAAAATTGTTTAACCGTTATGGATAAATACTACAATTAATATGAACATTTTTTAGTTGTTGGAAAATCATAACTTTAAATATGATCATAACACCATTGAAACTACTAGCAACTCATAATTCACACCAAGTAACGTTATTTTGGAAGTTTAGGCATATCTAGGAAATTCTATGAACAAGAGTGAATTTTTGTGCTAAAGAGTGAACTATTTAGACAAGTAAATTTTATGGTTAATTGTTTAAACAACCAATCAAGTTTCTTAAATATTCTAAGATATATGGCCAAGTCTACCATTGAAATAAGATAAGGAGGACCTTTTAATGCATACAAACAAAAGAAATTTTAGGCATATCTTCGTCTCTATTGGAAATACTCCCAACCACTACCATGAAGAAAACTGGCAGCATTCCACACTTCAATTGAATTTTTGTTGCAGGGCAGGACAAAGCCCAGGTTTTAAATCTGTAGACGTTCCACGCAAAATTAAAAAATAGAGTACCCACCATTACTCTACATTATTTCCTTACCCACTGCATTGACTTACCTTTTGCCCGAAGTTCATAGCCCATAGCTTTTAAGCTTTACCTTTTAAGCTTTCACCAAAAGTTAAGACTTTGCCAATGTGATATCGATGGGACCCATCATACCTTACCGCATTACCAATCGTGCAAAAACTCTTTTTTTCCACTTATTCCTTACCTTTTCCCTTTTCACACTCCCCGCTACTTAACCACACGCATACCTCACTTCACATATCTTAACGTTTAAATTTTAAGCCCTGCACCGAAACCTTTCGATGTTGCGATGCGACATCATCATCAAACATCGAAAATTATAAATATCACATTTTACACTTTTTATGTTTTACTTTTTTGTCGCCCACACTTCGCACTTCGCATGTTTGATGACTTATCTTTAGAACACGCAAGTTATTTTATTTGCGATGCGATGCACCCGCAAATCGCACGTCGCAAGCTTAGGAGGATAGTGCACATAAGCGCCCACAAGTTATTATATTTAAGTTGCGGTGCGATCGTAATTCCATATCGCAAAGCTCAACAGATAGTGCGCGCAAGTTATATTTTTTAAGTTGCGATGTGATCGTGCCATCACACATCACAATCGCAAGGATTTATGTTTTCCCGTATCGCGCCTAATTAAATTTTAAAATCGTCGAAATGTTAATTGCGATGAAGGGTACGGATGCGATGTGGTTTCAAATCTGAAACCTATAATATTTCAAGTCCAGTCTTTTGTGTTATGTATGTTCTTTTGTGAAGAATCGGGTTTTCGCAGCAGAAGGAGACTTCTATGGTTATTTGTCCCGTATTGCACTAAATTGTATTAAACTTATATGCTCCAGCCATTGTTGTATTAAGGACTGTAATTTCATATTTTTATTGATATGAATGAATGAAAAGACAAATTCCTCTCGTGTGTTTTTTTTTGCTCTCTTTGTCTGTGTGTGTAATTTTAATTCTACATATATTGCTTCTCTATTTTCGTGTATGTTCTTGACAGAGAATTAGAGCATACCATAATTTCCAACATGGTATCAAAGCATACCATAACTTCCAACATGGTATCAGAGCAGGTCTAGGCTCTCAGTGAAAGAACGAGCTCGCTCTTTACTGAAGAAGTTGAAAGGTTGTTTTGAGAAGCAGATTCTCCACCAGTGAGAAGGTTTTGTTTACACAGTCAAGATGGTAGCCGCAGACACAAGCCTGAATAATCCTCAACTACCATAGTTAAATGGGAAGAATTATGATTATTGGGCCATTACATTGAAGGTCATGTTCGCTTGACAGGGTATTTGGGAGCTGGTGGAAAATGGTTTCCAAGAACTAGCAGATGTAGTAATATATAATTCTTTGACACAAGCAGAAAGAGATTTGTTGAGGGAAAATAAGAAGAAGGACTCCAAATCCCTCTTCTATATTTTACAAGCAGTACATGAGAGTATTTTCCAAAGGGTTGTAGCAACAACGAAGTCTAAGGAGGCATGGGATACCCTCTAGACAACCTATCAAGGCATGGAAAAGGTGAATACAACCAAACTTCAAATACTGAGAAGAGATTTTGAAACTTTTTGTATGAAAGATTCTGATAATATAGACTCATTCTCTACACATGTGATTGGGTTGGTTACCCAAATCAGGTCTCATGGAGAGATACTTGAAGAAAGGAGAATAGTTGAGAAAGTCTTAAGAAGTCTACCATCAAGGTTTGATTCCATAGTTGTGGCCATAGAAGAGACAAAGGATCTCTCATATTTTTTAGTGGATGATTTTCATGCATCACTATTGTATCATAAGAACAGACTGAACAGAGTAAAAAAATCCTCATTGGAGCATGAATTTAAGAAACAAATGTCGTTTTGTCAAGGTAGAGGTTGAGGAAGATAAAACTACCGAGGAAGAGGAAGAATCCCACACAGAGGTGGAAGAAACAACCCTGGAAGCACAAGTGGAAGGGAAAAAAATTAGAATCCAAGCCAAGGCTCAAGTCAGAATCAAGCACAAGGAAATAAGTATGATAAATCTCATGTCCAATGTCATTATTGCAAAAAGTACGGTCATTATGCCAATGAATGTAGAAAGAATAAAAATGGCATGGGTAGTAAACCAAGTGTAAATTTCACAAAAAAAAAATTAGAACCATGGTAGTGTGCTTTTAGCTTGTATTTTAGAACAAGAAAAATGAGAAGATATATAGTTGTTGGATTTAGGGTGTAGTAACCATATGACTAGAAACATAGTAATTTTTTCCAATCTAGATGAAAGTGTAAGATCTAAAGTGACAATAGTGACTGATAGCAAGGTCTCTGTCATGGGGAAAGGATGAGTAAACATACTGACAAATAAGGGAGAGAAGAAGTTCACGCCAGATGTCTATTATGTCTCTAGCCTAAAATGTAACATTCTAAAAATTGGATAGCTTGTTCAAAAGGGCTACAATGTGGTGTTTAAATATGATGTGTGCACAATCATGGATAAACCTCCAAGTCGATAGCTCATTGCAAAAGTTCATATGAAAAGCAAGAGAATGTTTCCTCTCAAGATAAGATCAGAATGGAAGGAAGGAGGTGTTGTAGCAGCTGCCACACAAGAAATATTTCAAGAAGAAGTGAAAGATGAGTACTAGTTATGGAATTTGAGATTTGGTCATCTCTATTTCAGAGGTTTGAATTTATTGCATAAAAAAGGCATGGTAAAGGGATTTCCACTCATAGAGAAACCATACAGCCTATGTGAAGGATGCATCTTGGGCAAACAACAAAGAGAATAATTTCCAGCCAGAAAGAGTATAAGGGCAAAGGCACCTTTGGAGATTGTCCAGTCAGATTTATGTGGACCAATGCAAACACCATCCTTAGGTTGCAATCACTATATTTTGACATTTATAGATGATTACACAAGGAAGACATGGGTCTATTTTCTAAAACAGAAAAGTGAATTGTTTGAACAGTTCTACCACTACAAAGCTCTTGTTGAGAAGAAAAGTGGACACAACATAGAATTGTTGAGAACTGATAGAGGTGGGGAATATATATCCAAAGACTTCCTATGTTTCTGCAGGGATCATGGAATTCATAAGCAATTTACTGCAAGGTATACACCTCAGCAAAACGGTGTTGTAGAAATAAATAGTAGGACCATCATGGACATGACAAGAAATATGTTGAAGGAAAATCATTTTCCAAATGAGTATTGGGAAGAAGTTGTCTCTTGTGCAACATATATCTTAAATATATGTCCAACCAAAAGTGTTATGAACATAGTTCCAGAAGAAACATGGAGTGGAATAAGGCAATTTTTCACTCACATGAGAGTGTTTGGATGTGTGGCATAGGCACATGTCCCAGATCAGTTAAGGAACAAGTTGGACAGCAAGGGGGAGAAATGTATATTTCTTGGATACAGTGATTAATCCAAGGCTTACAAGCTCTATAATCCGTTAATCAAGAAAGTAATAATCAACAGAGATGTTCAGTTCATAGAAGACAAAGCTTGGGATGGAAGTTTTTAGAAGACAGTAAATGTGAAGACATGTATGTCTCATGAAGAGAAAGAGGAATATATTACAGCAACAATCTCCTCAATGGTGGCTCCTCCTCCACCCACACAAGCTCAGCAGAGCACACTGCAAGCAAGAAATAGAAAAACATTGAGAAATCAAGGAAGTGCTTCTCCAAGCACACCATAGGGATCAAAAACTTCCTTGAGTTCACGTGAAACTCCAAGCACATCTTCAAAAAATATAAGAAGACCAAGATTCAAAAATTTAAGTGAAATTTATGAGCAAGAAGAAGTTGATAATAGTGTTGGTCTGAATTCTTTATTTGAATTATTTTTTCATGTTGATGACCCAATCCATTTTGAATATGCAGTCAAAGAAGAGAAGTATATTGAAGCACTGAATGAAGAAATAGGAGCAATATAAAGGAATGGCACATGGGAGTTAGTGGACCTCCCACAAGGAAAAGAAGTTATTCGACTGAAATGTGTCTATAAGACCAAGAGAAACATTGAAGGCAAGATAGAAAGGCACAAAGCAAGAATAGTTGTCAAAGGGTACAAGAAGCAACAAGGAAGAGACTATGAGGATACCTTTGCACCAGTTGCAAGGATGGAGACAGTGTGGGTAGTGTTGTCTATAGCAGCACAACAAAAATGGAAAGTATATCAAATGGATGTAAAGTCAACATTCTTGAATGGAGTATTGAAAGAGGAGGTGTATGTTAAAAAACCTCCTGGTTATGAAATAGAAGGCTAAGAACACAAGGTGTGTAAGCTGCGGAAAGCTCTTTATGGGTTGAAGCAAGCACCACGAGCATGGTACAACAGGATTGATGCTTACCTGATGGACAATGGGTTCAACAAGTGTGATGGTGAATCCACACTTTACATCAAATAAAATGACGGTAAAATTCTTATTGTTGTTTTGTATGTAGATGATTTGATTTTTAAAAGAAATGATATTTTTGTCATTACTGATTTCAAAGCAGTCATGAAAAGTGAGTTTGAAATGATTGACTTGGGTTTGTTAAGATATTTTTTGGGCATAGAACTAAAGAAAATAGAAAAGGTAATTTTTATCTTCCAAGAAAAGTATGTTGCAAATATTTTAAAAAGGTTCAATATGGATAACATGAAGCCATCGTCAACTCCAACTGTCATGGGGTTGAAGTTGAGCAAGGAAGATTGCAGCAAGAATTTCAATCCAACATTGTACAAAATCATGGTTGACAGTCTAATGTATTTGACTACAACTAGGCCTGATATAATGTATACAGTAAGCTTGATATCCAGATTCATCGAGACACCCAAGGAGACACATTAGCAAGAATCCAAGAGAATATTGAGGTATGTAAATGGAACAAAGGAGTATGGTGTTCTATACTCTGCATATGATAATTCTAAGCTGATTGGTTACAGTAACAGTGATTGGTTTGGAAGTGTTTATGAAAAAAAGAGCAGATCAGGGTACGTTTTTCATTTTGGATCGAGATCCATTTCATGGGCTTCCAAGAAGCAGCCAATAGTTTCATTATCAATAGTAGAATCTGAATATGTAGCAGCAGCAACAACAACATGTCAATAAGTTTGGATGAGAAGGATGTTGAGGTATTTATGTCATGAACAAGACAAAGGAACCACAATTTTATGTGATAACCGCTCAGCAATTGCATTGTCAAAGAATTCTATTTTCCACAAGAGAACAAAGCATATTGATGCCAACTACCATTTCATAAGGGAATTAGTTAACAATGGTGAAATTGTGTTGCAGCATTGCAGGTCACATGAAAAATTTGCAGATATCCTCACAAAGCCATTAGGACAGAAAAGTACTTTTTATCTTAGAAAGTTTCCGGGAATGGTTAATGGAGGAAGTTGTGATTAAGGGCGGGGTGTTGGAAATAATCCCAAAAACCGCCATGAATAAAACTGGCAGCAACCCACACTTAAATTGAATTTTTTCTGCAGGGAAGGACAAAGCCATGTTTAAAATCTACATGCGTTCCATGAAAAATAAGAAAACAAAGTACCCAGGCTTACTCTGCGATATTTCCTTACCCACCACATTGACTTAATTTTTTCCCCTAGTTCGCAACCCACAACTTTTAAGGTCTGCCTTTTAAGCTTTCAGCAAAAGTTAAGTTTCCGCCGATGCGATATCGGTGGGACCCATCATACCTTACCGCATTACCAACCACGCGCAAACCTTTGTTTTCCACTTATTCCTTACCTTTTCTCTCTTCACACTCCCCGCTGCATAACCGCCGGCATACCGCACTTCACATATCTTAACATTTAACTTTTAAGCCCTGCATTGAAACCTTGCGATGATGCGATGCGACATCGTCATTGCACATCGAAAATTATAAATATCACATTTCACACTTTTTATGTTTTACTTTTTTGCCACCAACACTTCGCACTTCACATGTTTTATCACTTACCTTTAGAGCCCTGCAAGTTATTTTTCTTGTGATATGATGCACCCGCAAATCGCACATCGCAAGATTAGGAGGATAGAGCACATAAGCATCCACAAGTTATTATATTTAAGTTGCGATGCGATCGCAATCGCATATCGCAAAGCTCAACGGATATCACCCGCAAGTTAAAGTTTTTAATTTGTGATGCAATTGTGCCATCGCACATTGCAATCACAAGGATTTATGTTTTCCCATATCGCGCCAAGTTAAATGTTAAAATTGATGAAATGCGATTTGCAATGAAGTGCGCGGATGCGATGTGGTTTCGAAGCCGAAACCTATAATATTTCAAGTCCGATATTTTGTGTTCTGTATGCTATTTTGTGAAAAATTGGGCTTTTGTAGTAGAAGGAAGATTCTGTGGTTATCTGTCCCGTCTTGCATTGAATCACATTAAACTTACAGGCTTCAGCCATTTTTGTATTAAAGGAATGTAATTTCATATGTTTATTGAGATGAATGAATGAAAAGAATAATTCCTCTCCTCTGTTTTTTTTCACTTTGTCTGTTTGTGTGTGTAATTTTATTTCCACATATATTGCTTCTCTATTTTTTTGTATGTTCTCGACAGAGCATCAGAGCATACCAGAATTTCCAACATGGAATCAGAACATACCATAATTTCCAAGAACCTCTTCTCATAACTAGGAATTTACCTATTTCTTGTTTATTCTCGTTAACATCGTGATTACACTCTCTTTCCTCTTTTGAACTTTTTATGTTGCTAAAAAATTCCATCCTTCAATTTCAATGTATTCCAAATGTAATCCTATGGATGATTTGGTTGATTTTTTTAAAATGCAGAGGAAATATCACCGAGCATGTAGTAAATTTAAATGTGTTGTGGAATAATTAGTCTTCATGATATTTTTTCTTTTAATAAAGGGAAATTCCTCCATCTATTCAAGATCCAATACCTCATAAACACAATCAAGAAAGTGAAGAAAATTAAAAATATTTATGGAGAGGTAGAGAGTGAGAAACACATTTGCTGCATTATAAGTATTTCTTATCATTATATAAAATGTTATCATTAAATAGATTTTATATAGACTACCAATTTTAGAATATTCTCTAATCATCCATTTCTAAAATATCTAGAACTTGTATGAATTTACAAAATATTATAACTCAGAGTTTCTAAAAATAACTTTCTAAATATAACCCGGAGTAAGTTGTCTTGAGACTTCAACTAAAAGGAGATATTATTCTCTAAAAATCCTCCTTAATCTCAATGAATGTAATACATTCATTGGTATAAATATCCTCCCCTTGATCACTACTACTACTGCCTACTGGTCCAAGTCTTAGATAGGCTAATACTTGAGATCAATTCAAAAAAAAAAAATTTCTTATGAAAGTTTTCGTGGGGTTTTCTCCACCCTATTTATACAACCATTAGTTTTTTATTTTTCATTTTCTTCATATACTTGTACTTCAACTCAACCATATATTTCTCATGTGTAGATAGACTTTATTCTCTTTTTACTTTAACATTTATAATATGAAATACTATTTTATCAATTTGGTAGGCTTTATGTCAATGCTTTATAAACGACTTCACCAAGGGTTGGAAATCATTATGGAAGTTATCTATGAAATTAATATTTTTTATATATCTAACAAGTTTGGCAAGGGGGTCATAGTTGGGATAATTGAAGGAGGAAATTGTTGAATTCCTCATTTCAAACCCAAAATTTATTTGTCATTTGTATCTCTAAGATGTGTTGATATTTTCAATTTCCTTCACCATATTTTTAGTATTAGATTAAGGAAGATAATGATTCCATATTTAACCTCTTATGAAATTCACAAATTTTAGGACTAGTTATATTCAACATAGCAGGATGATGTACTACACATCCAGAACCATTGATGTCCATAGTGTCAAATTGTCTAGCTAGGATTAAAACCACTGTAGATTCTCACTTCTCTTTGGATTTGTTAGGGTTATATGCCTCTCCACTCTAGGTTTTCTTCAAAATCCTCAGATGTTTCCCATGCAAAAATAATCTATAATTCTCCAATTTTGGGTTGAATCATTGATGAATTATTATTATGTTATGCATCTCCTCTGTTTCATTATAATATTTGTCCGCTTTAGTTTTTTATATATCAATTATTGAATTATAATAATATTTAAGATATTGTTATTTCCTCTTTTCGGATACTTTTTCAGCTATGTAATCTTGAGAGTTTCTAGAAAAACCATACTTTTTCATACTAACTCCTTCAACCACACATTCTTCTGCTGACTCCTTGATTCTGCTTGATTCTATAGCATTATCAGTCTCTCACAGACAATTATTCCCCATTTTCAACCCTGACTTACACTTATTAAATATGGATGAAATCCATTGGAATAATTATTTTCTAAGGAAGTATTCACATGCCTTCTTGGTATCTCAAAAGAAATATTTAAAATTATGCTCCCATTTTTCTTCCCTCTAAAGTACCTGATATTGATTAGCACACAAGTAGAGATTCAACTATCAATAATATGTATGGTGGTCTCATCAAGAACACATTTGTGAACTAAATAAGTTGTTGTACACAAAAAAACTAATGGAAATTACTGAGAATTTTCCTTTTTTTCCGACGGAGGTTCAATCCTGAATGATTTCTTCTTCATATTAGTTAGTAATAATTTTCTTGACCTACTAGTGGAGGTTCATTCTCCTGCATTGCTGAGTTTTGACATGAACCATGTTTAGTGGATTATATGGTTGGTCAATTATTTTTTGATTTGACATGGATGGATTCAATAAATATTTCATGTTCCGTTTAAAAGGAATAAGATCTTTCATTGAATAAAGACAATTGAATTGTCCTATCATAGTTCCTCGTGTAATTATTGATTTTTCTCTGCCACCATCCCTGAATCTCTTCTAAAATCAACATTTATGTTTGCGTATTAGGTTGAGTTAGGTTTAGGACCTATCCACGATAATCCAATGTAGTAGTCTAGTGAAATATATACATATTTAAGATTAAATCCATAACTCAAGTAGATATTAAGAAACACAAGACATGAATAACATTAGATAGAGAAAAGAGAGAAATAAAAGTAGTGGTAGACATGCCACACACTTATTGTATTAATTGAAAACCATCATTACCTTCACTGCCAAAATGTCTCATATTTATACTAAACTATCCACAATGACAACTAGCTAACTAACTTAACTACTTAATTTTTTACCCCAACAAAGTAATAAAATCAAATTTTTTATCGACTTTAATTACATATTTAATAAGCTATTATGATATTAGTGTCTATTTAACTATCCCTTCCAACATGCCTTTTCTATTTTAAGATTGATGTTATAAAACTAAGGGGAAAAACATGCATTTAAAAAAAAAAAAAGTAAAAATATATAAAAACAAACATTTTGCATTGAAAAAAGAAAATATAATCCCCGATGGGGGTGCGAATGGCATTGATAAGGGTCCCTGTTGGACTGAACCTACCACCATAGGACGTGATGGGAATTTGTTATCAAGGGATGCAACTTGCACCCAACATGAAATGACAGGAATGGAACGAGGTGGATACCTTTTGTGATAAATTAGCTCCTATAAGTTCATTTTAGGCATTTTGAAAAAATAGGGCTTAGAGGTGGGGTCGAGGTTTCAACCTCCCTACTAATAGTAGCAATATTGTACACCGATTTGGAGTTGAATATATCTGGGAGTGATTTTGGTGTTGTGACGACGTGTTATTGTCCTATTGAGGTGTTTTGGGATGTGATGGTGGGAGGGTGTTGAAGCTGGATGCGTGGAATCTATGTCATAATTTTTGTTCCTAGAGGTCGATGGATTGTGGAGATTCTCCTGCATTAGTCTCGACGAATTGATGTAGGTATTTTTCTCCCTAATCATATTTTACTTCCATGTTTTCTTCGTATGTCATTTCTCTATTATTTCTTGAATCTTGTGCGTGAATTGGGGGATTTGTGAGTATCATTTGTGTTTTTTATCTAACTGTATGAAGAATATTTATTTGATGTCTGTGTTGGGAAGGATTGGAATTAGAATTTTTGCGCTTCACCTCTTTGTTGGTTTAGGGGTTCTTAGGGAAACATTTTGGGCCTAGTTAAGAATCTCTCCATGCTCCTAGTTTATCCTAATTCTAAGAGTTTAATGTAAATTTTCCTCTCTGGGAAACCCATGATTTTTCTTTTGAAAAATTGTGCTGGGGTGTGTGGGTTCCGATGCTTGGGAAACCGCTTCCGTTTGGGTGAGAAATTGATCCCTTCAAGTGGCATGGTCTATTTTATGAGTCTAGATGATGAATCTATAGGGTGGGGTCAAATGCCTAGGGGAATTTTGGTTGGTGCATTCGAATGTTTCTTAGTGGTTCGTGCAAGTTATAACAAGTGCTACAAGTGTGAACCCTATCTTTACTTCATGCATCATAGGAAACACATGCGTTGTAGGAAGGGATGGGTGGGGGAAGCAACTTTTAAGGCTAGTGTAGAGATATTTATTTCACCTTGGATTTTGCGGCTACACATTTTAGTGTTGTGTCAGCTAAGAAGACAAGAGAAACTTGCAAGAAGGAAACCTAAGATCGGGTGAAGAGGAAATCCCACTCATATTTTGAAATTATGAACGAAGTATCTACTTATATTCTCCATATTGGTCTCATAAGGGGATGAAATAAGCAACATTTGGACTTAGTGGAATTACATTGGAAAATGAAAAAAGTGTTAGGGTTGTTGAAGGAAAAACAAGTTGAGAGGTGTTGGGTAATTTATTTATGAAATAAATTACATTCATTAAATTTTTAAATCAAGGTTTTTGAAATTGTGAAGTACACTTGCACAATATATGCTAGGAAATCAACTTTCAATGAAAACGGAAATTAACCTATGGAAATGATTGCAAGGCTAAAATGAAACCTATTTATGAAAAACATAAATTCTTTTTCAAAGACTATATTTATGAAAACGTCAAATTCAAAACTTGAAAGACAAATCTATTCTAATTCTATACTATGAAAGTTTTTGAAATTCTATTGTATTAAACATAAAATGAAAATATTATACCATTGGAATTGGAAATGAATCTAATCTATAAATTTATCTATGGATTTTGAAAATGATTATAATTTATTGAACCTGAAAAAAATCCCAATATATTAAGCTTAAAATTAAATTTGATCTATTGCACTTAAAAGTAAACCTAATCTATGGAAAGCAAAGAAAATTTTTATACTATGGAATCCTACAAGAGAAATAAACTAATTAGCAAGAATATGAAAGTAATTATAAAAAGAAACAAAACATCTGAAAGAGACAAAGTAAAATGTATCAAAGGTACAAGGATTATACTACAGGTCTTGCATGCCATAAAGGGAACCTCCAAGTGATGCACAAGATTAATATCTTAAAGAAATATTTACTATGTATGGCACAATCTAATCATCGATGGAAGCATACGGAAAAAAATGATATTCAAATCAAAACTGTGTGTTCATAACTTGTTCAAAATTACATAACATCTCTTGTATACTTGAATCCTAAACTTAACACACCTTTTATAGGAGGATTCACTCCTATTTATAACTAATATAATTGATTCATAAATGTAGATCCTAGAATCTCTCCTAGATTCGCACATCTCTCCTTCGTCCACAAATATCTCATGTGCTTACAACCATGTCTTAACATCTAGCAACTAGAATCCTCTCACAAATCTCTCATACATTTGAACATGATTCTTCTCCATGATATGTTCTCGATCAATGATCCCAAATCTTCCTCAGATATTCAAGAAATCGAAGAAGAAATTCGAATTTGAGACTTAGAGGCGAAAAATGACTGTGTTGGAATCTTCAAATAAGCCTACAAACATCAAAAAACTTATCCAACTTTCATATATAAGTGAATACATGTTATTTTTCTAATATTTAACCATAAATTCTCTCAAAATACCAAAATAAATGTATTTGAAAATAATATGTCTAACCCATATTTAATTATGAAGATGGTCTTAGTGCATGGTTATTGGAGTTGTGGAATTTGGTAAATTATGAAGGAAAATGAAAGAAAAGAGGTTTAAATGAATAACATTTTGTGGACCCAACATTCCCCCCCAACTGAAGATGTTAAATTTATTCCTGCAAATTTGCATTGCTTGTAGCTTCTTTTATGTAGCCTTGAGGTGTGAAAGATTTCTTAACAAGTCATTTTTATAAGTATGATATGTTGCAAAGTCTTCTTCAATTATTTCTTAAGATATTGATGTTGTGGAGAGTCTTATTTTTTTGAAAGAGATATAAGTGGCAGCTCTTGTGTTTGGTTCTTTTGTGGCAACCATAAATATTTGAAGTGTTTTCTCTTCTGTGACAACACTTATGTTTTATTCTTTTTCTTATGGTAACAAAGAATAATTCAAAATACATTCACAGTGAAGATCCATTAATATCAACCAATCCCTGCTCATGATTTGAATCTTTCAAAAAAATTATTCATCTTTGAATCAAAGAACATCATCAGTTAGTTAGGAGAAGAATGCTGGTCAACAATATATGAGGTGATGGAATATGATTTGAAAAATAGTATTAATATCCCCCCAACTGAAGCTATTTTGTATTTTGAAAATAGGGAAATCAATGTCACATGGGAATTTTCCGACTACATGTCTTTTAGCATTATTGGAATTAATCATTAAATAATAGGAAAAAACCTTCTTTTACCTACCTCAAAAATAAATAAGCTATGTATCTAAGAGATCTTGACTGTTACTACTAGAACATGGAATGTGAAGTTAAATAATTTGATATGCTACTTCTTGGTTGTACAAATAGAGGATGAAATTTGAAGTTGGATCTTCATGCCTTCTTATTGTTGGCGTTGTTATTGAGCTCTAAAAATAAATCTTTATTTATTGGAGAACCATTGTAAGCTTCTAAAACCATATAGACTTCATTCATATCCACATCATGTAATAATTATTATCTATGTGAATAAATTTTTCTGATGTCGAACATAGAAATAAATTTTTGGTTTTCCGACAATAATTAATGTCGTTAACCAACATGAGACTACTCACCATTAATTTAAATAGGAGTGAAGAAGCCCAAGTAAATCTGACTAGGTACAAACATATTAGTTGGATTCGAGCCACCCATAAGATCGAAAAAACAAGAGACATTGATGCATTCCCACTATTTATTGGCGATAGAGCTTGTCATTAAGGGATGCAAGCCTCTAGGCACTAAAAGGTTCTCTAGTCTTGAACTAAAATAATGTGTTGAAGGCATTGGGTCAAGACTTGTTAGAAGGCAGTCCTTAATTATTCCCCCATCATCTAATGTAAGTATAATATAGTGATTTATAGGACCATATATGAAAGATGTTTATTTATGAAGAAGGTTTTATTTTGCAAAAGGAAGAGGAAAATTAGGTAACTCAACATTGCGAGTGACTTGAATGCCTTTATTTAAGGGTTAGAGGTGAATGTAAATGAGGAAAGAAAGCTTGAAATGTGTATAGGGAAAACAAGGTTGAATTCATACTTTTGGTAGTGATAGGAAGATGATAATTTGGACCTCTTCATGAATTCTTAGAGGAGGAAAATGAGTGAGCATGCCATTATATAATTGGATTTATAAAGGCTTATTTTGCTAACAATGGAATGATGTATGTGAAATGACATGGACTTCACTACTTCATGGTTTTATTAAAACTTTATTTTCAAAAATAATTTGGTATTTGAAAACCACATGTGAATATATTGATCTTCTTTGATCATCCTAGAACATGCAAAAAGTTAGCACTTATCTGCTATAAAATTATATATTACAGAGAAATGGGACACATAAAAATATGTCGAAATACAAAAACAGAGAACATATAAAACAATAGAGACACATATATATGTGGTTCACTCAACTTGCGCTACGTCCATGTAGAAACAACCAGTCCTTCCTTTATATTATCTAGAAAAATGAAGAGACACAACATACAACATATCGGTTTTAATATCCTCTACTCTCTGACACAATCCCCCTTTCTCTTTCTCACTTAAAATACACTCTCAACACACAGCCACAATACAATTCCCTCATACAACAAAGGGGTTCCCTTCTAGGGAAAAAAACCCTAAATTAAACATAATTTCTACCGCTAGATCATCCGCCTAATGAATGATCAATATTAACTATAGTGGGTGAAGATGTGAAGTTGGGTTACACTTTTTGCCCTTTTTTGAGAAAAAAAATTTCATTTTTTCTATTCTTCAACTTTCTACAAGCTAAAACATTTTTTTCTGTTTGGGATTTCATTTTGCGATAAAAATAAAAGTTGTCAAATTTTTTTAAGCTTTCTATTACTTATTTTTTGGAATTTTTTTATAGACATTTGATATGTAAACTTAGCATTTCTTTGAGTGTGTGTTTTTTAGCAATCAAAGGATTCATAAGAAGTCATGTTAATACGAAACGTTGTACTATTTGAAGCTTTGTGTTTTTGAGAAACAAAATGTGTTATAACAATCTAGATAGAGTCTACTTCGGTTTCATCATATTTACAAAGCCAACAGATGCATATCATAATTACTAGAATTTTTTGAACTGGTCTAATATGAAAAAATTGGATATTTTGAATATATTTCACGACGCAAGAAATTTCTTAACATACAAGTTATAAACTAAAAAATCTAAAACCTACCCATTAGAGATGACAGACCAATGTAATGCATCATATTTTTTTAATTTTTTTTTTACAATGTATTTTGGAAGACACAAAATTATGATTTCACTAAATCATAATGACCTTCGGAAATTGTTTGTACCCATTTTATTACAAAATTAATTAAAATTAGCAAATATTTATGAAATTCCATAAAAGTTATATTTCCTAAAAGTAGATTCAATTCTGAAAATGCTTGTCTTTGTTTCGACAGTTAATTCAGAATGTTTCATGGAGTTTAATCAGTTCAAAGTTGCAGATACGTATTCAGATCTTGGGTTTGCGTAATTGCTGACGCGTTAGTTCCGCCGAACTCTTCAAAAAAGTTTGGCTAAATTGTTTTTTGCGCCGACGACCTGTCAAGTCTAACGACATAAAATTTCAGCCAAAATTTTATACAAAAGTTTGGCCGAAATTTCACCCAATTTTCCGTTGGCCGGAAAATACCATGGAACCTCTCCAAAAAAAAATTTCGCAGCAGTATAAATTGTTGCGAAATCATTCATTATTTTCGCATATTTTCACACATTTGGTCTGATTTTACAAAGTTCTTGGTCTTATTTTGCAAAGAAATGTTTTGGGTTTAAGGAATTTTCTTGGAGGTACATTCAAAGAACATTTTTGCAAAAGATTGTTTTGGGTTTAAGGACTTTTCTTGGAGGTACCTTCAAAGGATATTTCTTGGAGATATGCAATACATTTTTTGGATGTATTTTTGGCGTTATTTTTTTTTTAAAGTATGGATTTGGGATTAATTTTCATTGTTTTTGAAGGTATGGTTTTTGGCTTAATTTCGAAAGCACATTTTTTGGACTTTTTTTGGAAGTATTTTTTAAAGTGATATTTTTTGAAGCAATTTTTAAGGTGGCATTTTTTAAGAAGTTGGAATTTATTTTCAATGGACATTTTTTGGAGGAATTTTTTGAAGTGACATTTTTTTAGAGTACGTGTTTTGGGTTGAAGTAAATATTTTATAATTATTTTTTAAAATGAGTTTTTGTTTAACTTTTTAAATGAAATTTTTTTGTAGGACTTGGAAGGAAATATTTTGAGCTTCGTTTCATTTTTATAAGACGTTTTTTTCTTGGAATTTTTGAAGTAAGTGTTTTGGATTTTATTTTTTGCAAAATTTTTAAAATGAGATTTTTTAAAATTAAATGTTTTGTGATGTTTTTTTTAATTGTTTTTTCATCTTAAGTTCTGAAGGAAATTTTTTGAACTTCATACTCTATGATCATGGGAAATCGAAGGAATTGTACGCAAAAATATGATAGAAAAAGAGAGCCTGAAGAACGCAGAGAAGAGACGAGACAATCTCGCAAAAGAAGGATAGAAACACTCTCAAATATTGAAGGGCAAAATCAACCTCAACTAGAAGTTGAAGCAAGTATGTAAATATAAATATTATGATTTTGATATATTTAAAATTTTCCTAGTGTAAAATGTGAAGCTTAATTTTTATTTGATGAACTAATTTGAAAAATATTTTGCAATGTAAACAGAGAGAGATATTCCTCAAAACATTGATGATGAGATACAAAATTTTGAAAGAGAAAGTGAAAGGGATATTGAACTTGGAGATGGTGAAAATGTTGAAAGAAATGCAAGTGAAGAAATTGAATCACAAGGTATGTACATATATATATATATATATTGAACACATGCACGTATTATTGAAATTATACATATATTTATTAATTTAGTTATTTATTGAATATGTAAACTTATTATGTATTATTAATTCGAATATATACAGATGAAATCAATGTCGATGATGAGATGTTGGAAAATGTTGACACTCACACATATGGAGATAAAAAAGCTTACCATTGTATATGATATCGTGTTAACCGCCTCTTTAATACGTAATTCATAAATGAACATGTGGCAGTTGAAGCCCAAATGTTGAAAGGTCTCCTATCATTAAGGAAATTAAAAGAAGCTACGACTTTATTAGGTATTCGAAAATCAACCAAAGATAAAAAAAAATGAAGGAAAGTGTGATACAAAGTATAAATAGTGCTATAAATTCAATTAGAAGATATAGAAAGAAAAATGTTTCAGTTGTACGTGGAGTCATACATATGGCAGTGGTTTCCTCAAGTACTAAAGAGAATCGCTTGGTAAAATATATGGCACGAGCATTAGGAACCTTGCGAATTTTTTTTCACAAACATCGGAAATTTCGGTTGCAAATAGATGTAAATGATGAACTCGCTTGTTGGAGAGTTATCTGTAGGCAATCATACAAAGACAGACTTGGAGAACATGTTAAAAAATTAATATATGAATATTGGAAGAAAAATTCACGTGTTTCGCCAAATGCGAGGGATGTGATGCGAAGAAGAATAACACGAAATCAGTACGGAGAACATGAAAAACATTTCTTGGAAACCGCTCACATAGATTTTTTCAACAAGTTCAAAGAAGAGAATCGTGAAATTCATCTGTAAGTCAGTGCTTTTGTTTAACAAAAACCATGGTATGTAAAACCTATCACCGTCGCGACACTTGTTGTTGTCGTTATCATGTAGAATTTGAGTTATATTATGATAGATTCCTTAAATTTGGTAGAACATTTTGGAAGGATTCACCTCCTCCTTCCACTATCCATGATTTCATATCTCAAATTCTATGTGAAACACAAAGCGATGATCTATTTTACAAAAAGAAATGTGTTGGTGGTAAAAAATGCGATGATTGTGGAAATTTGACTAAATTTCAAAACAAATATTGTATTGATATAAATGATCTTTCATTATCCAACATGAAAGTGAAATTGAAGCAGGGGAAATTTTAAGGATGGAAAATTATTTTGAAGTTTAAAAAATTGGCGAATCTCACTAGTACCTAATACGCAAACTATAAAATGTTTATTGATGTATTTGTAAAATTATTGAAATTTATAATGATTTTATATATAATCTCTATATAATATTGGCGATTTTTAACGTAAATTAATTTTATATTGTAAAATTTGGGTGAATCATTTTAATAAAAAATGGAGATTGGCGAATCTTTTTTTTGGAAAAATCATGGAAAATTAGCCCACCTACGAATATTAGCCCCTAAAATTTTCCATGAATTGAAGAGATATGAATATATCCAGACATCGATTCAAGGTGCAAATAATGCTAAAACAATTGAATTACGAGAAGAAGAAATTTTAGTGATAGACTTTTTGAGAAAGTTTGAGGAAGAAATTTATAAATATACCAAGCATTCCCATAGAGCTTGATGGCAAGACTTGCAATTCAAAAAATCCCGTGAATTTTTTCCACTAGGGACCATTTTGTTAGTAATTGATTTTGCAAAAAACTACACATTTGTTCCACAAAAATAAATTCAGAGTGAATACTATCATTCTGACCAAGTCTCCATGCTCGTCCATATTCTATATAGACATGCTGACCAAATTGTTGATCATATAGAAAGCACCAGTTAAAATCGACATGTTATTAAATAATATCACTTTTATATCAATGATGATCATACACATGATACATATTTTGTACAACACTCTTTTGGAAAGATTTATGATTCCTTGAAAATCCGGGGAATAATATTCAATGAACATTGGATATGGTCAGATAGATGCACAGGTCAATTCAAATCTACACGATCATTCTTTTGGTTGTGTTTTCTTCATAAGAAAACCTGCATTAAACATTGTTGGAATTTCTTCGAGACTGGTCATGGAAAAGGAGAACATGACGGTGTAGGGGCATGCATAAAATGAGCACTTCGAAGATATAAAATGAATCCCTCTGTAAGCAGAACTGTGGATGCTAAAGAAGTTGTTCAATGGTGCATCGCTACTCTAAGCCATGAGACTAACTGATCTAGGGAAGTGCGAAGGTACATTCATTTTAATTTTTATTAGATATCTAATTTTAAACAGTGTACATTTATCACAATTTGATTATATTTGATTGATTATCTTTGATTTTATTTTGATATCATATTTACATTCTTCTTTTAATTTTCCATATAAAGGTTTTTTTGGCACATTGGGATCCAAGAAGTACATAGATCAATTGGAAATGACATTGAAACAATAGAAGGGAATTAAAAAAAATTTGTCCAGAAATGTGTTTGCATTGGATAAAAGAAAATATTCTTGTTTTTGTCATGTTTGCATAGACAACGCAAAATCCAATGACGTTTGTGAAAACAAAATGTATGTAAAATATTGGAAACATACAAAGCTAAATAGAAAGGGAAAAATGTTCGTTTCAATGTTTGAAGAAATGCAATCAGAGGAAACTACAATATCATCCGATGGTGATCGAGTTTCTGATCTTGTTAGAGAAGGTGACATTTGAATTGCTTTTAAATGATAAAGATTTAGAAATAAATTTAAATACATAAGTTTGTTAAAAAAAAAATTTATTGTGCAGGAGATGTTTTTGTTGTAATTTCACCTACTGACCATGATGAAAATGTGAAGTATTATTTGATGCATTGCACTGAATGAAAAATGAAATTATTAGAAAAATATAATGATCGCGGGTTTCCATATGAAAGAGGATCTATTATACTGAAAGGATATTTTTTCAGACAAACTAATAAAAGTGGGGATTTTGTTTACTTTGAAGACTATGAACCTCATGTCATAAGTCGTAAATATAGTCACTTGGTGTGTGCAGCACGCATAAAGTTGATAGAGGTTCAATCAAAGAAAAAAACGAAAATTAAGAAATGGAAAATGTCAAAATCCGATCATGAACGGATCATTGAAGATGACATTCTATTGAATTTTTTTTTTGTTTGAACTGCCCAACAATTTCTTCTCATTGGATTATGTTTTAGAACTTTTAGAACTCAACTAAAAATTGAGCTACCTTGTTATATTATCTGTGCAAATGTTTGCACATGTACAAATTGTTTTGGTACATGCACACTAGGATCAACTGAAAGTAGCTTTTCTATACATGCATTGATGAAAAATTTTGCATGTATTGGATATATGTGTGTGTGTGTGTGTGTGTGTGTGTCTGTGTGTGTGTTCTAGAATGAAATTAACTGTTCAAGTAGTTTTACTATATGTGCATTGATGAAAAATGTTTCATGTACTGAATATATATGTTCTAGAATGCAATTAACTCAAAGCAGTTTTTCTACGTGCATTGATGAAAAATGTTGCATGTACTGGATATATACATGGATTGAATGTGACCAGTTTTTCTCGTGGCCTTTTCTGGTAAAAAGTATGGAATGTAAATAAATCATCCATAATATAGTTTTGTATGAATATTCCTTTTAGACAAGAGACTCGGAGCACTTCTCTGACTTTTGGTTGGATTTGACCGACATCTCTATCCCTAATAGAAAATCTAGTACAAAATTTGTTTGTCCAATGGTCAGATATGTTCTAGGCAATTAGCTGAAAGTAGCTTTTCTATGTGCACTGATGAAATTTTTTTCATGTATTGGATATATATATATATATATATGTTCTAGAATGTAATTAACTGAAAGTAGCTATATTCTATATATAGTCATTGATGAAAAGTAGCTTAATTCTATTGACATTGATGAAAAATGTTGAAGTACTGGATATATATTTTCTAGAAAGAAATTAACTATTCAAATAGCTTTTCTATGTGCATTGATGAAATATGTTGTACGGATATATATGTTCTAGAATGGAATTAACTGAAAGTAGCTTTTCTATACATGTGCATTGATGAAAAATAATGGACATATATGTAAATTATAGATTTCATTTTTAAAATTTTATGATTGTTTTCAACACATCTAACAAGACCCATAATCTTATGATTTTTTTTAGATATATATATATATATATATATATATATATATATATATACACACACACACATCAAAATGTATTTTACTTCACGACATTACTTCACATGTCAAATGTACTTCAACCATCCAAAACTTGAGTTTTAAAAACTTTTTGATTGTATCACAACATTACTTCACATGCCAAATGCTACAAATTCTGCCATGGGAACATCTTCAATAGTAAAATGTACTATATATATATATATATTAAAAAATTTCAAATGAAAATTCATGTATATATAAACTTATTTTCAATAATATTAAAAAAAAAGTTAGACAACTTGTTTAAATGGTTGAAATGGTGTGGATGCTCCTATCTCCGTCGCTAGAGTCCGTGGATTAAAGAAATCTTCCATAGAAACCTAAAATTCAAAAAATTTAAAAGTATAAAATAACTGAAGATCAAGATCTCAATTTATAATAAAACTTTTAAACTTCAATTTATAAATTATAACTTTTAAAAAAACATATATATTTAAACGTGAGAAATTGAATACTTCTGCAGGTGGATTTGGGACATCTCCTAAGAGAGGCTCCAAAATAAAATCTCCAGAAACCTAAAATTCAAAAAATTTAAAATAACACAAGATATAGATATATATCATTTTTTAATGGAACTTTTTGAGGTGGAATATATGTAACTTAAAAACATAAATTTTAAAAGTGAAAAACTGTCCAAACTTGTTGTGGATCTGGCACATCTCCTAAGGAAGTAGAAGCTACATCTCCTAAGGAAGAAGAAGGTACTGCCATCCCAAAAACATCAGATGGAATCATAATCTGTTAAAACATTTTATTATTATATATGTACATGTACATGTGTGCACAATTATTTATTTTAAAAATATCACTTTTAAAAACCACTAAAATTTGTCAACATATCTTGATGGTGAGACCCATCTTGATTTTTTAAACCAGAGGCTCCGAATGTGATATTAACATTTTCTTCATTCATCAATCGTAATAACTGCAAATGGTGTTTTAACATATAATGATACATTTTTTTTATACTAATGTACATACAAATAAATGTATACATATACATGTGTATTTATTATAAATTGTACATGTATGTGTTAAAATAATTGAACCCTAACCATTAACACATACCGTTCCCATGCTCTCTTCCTCATGAAGAATTAGGTCTTGCCAAGCATTGCGACAATTCTTTGCATATATTTTGAGATATTCAACACTCATGTTGTCAATCTCTTCATCTGTAAAATACACAAAATTGGCGCATGCATTCTCACGTGCTCTTTTTTTATTCAAAAAAACATCGACTCCACCCAATCCACTATGACCATTGTCGATGACAGCATCCCTTGCTTCTCAACTAATTTGAGAAGTGGATTCCATCTCTGACTACAAATTTTCGACCTGAGAAGGTCGACTAACCAATGGTGGCTCAGGGCAAGACAACTCAACATCACGCCCAACGCCCTTACGGTCACACAATCAACCTTTCCTAGGACCAAAAAATTCAGACGGAAGGTCATTGTAATTAGGTTTCATTTCCAAAAAGAATTTTGGATAAAACAATTTTGCAAAATAAAGAGGAACCTCATCGTTCCATGGGAGTCTACCATAGGCCGCAAGGTGTCTATCATACAAATAGTGAGCTATATTGGGGTGCTTGAAATATTGCACCTTCAACATCTTTCTTTTCGGCCCTTCTTTGAAATTAAACATTGAATTCGCCATTTCTTTTATAACTCTTTGTTTTACATCCTCCCATTTATCAGGACCCATTACTGTTTCCTTTCTTTTTCTCATGACTTCTACAAATGTACTAGTCATTGGCCCAAGCTTTCGGTACATAGCTACTAGTTTGCCTAGAGAGCGTGTAACTATTTCCAAGCTTTGTCGACTCTTAGCAGGTAGAGTCAAAGCCACAAGATCTCTCTGAAATTTTACATGAAGTTGTTAACACCTTTCTAAGGTGAATTTCTCCATTTTTTTTCCCAAGGTATATCAAAAATGTCGACTGGATAAGTCATGGTGGGTGGAAAACCTTATTCTTGAATGAAGCGTTCTGCCCTGCATATTTTTTTACCAACATTTGGAGCATTTTCAGCCTCTGCATCAATATATAAAAAATTTTATATTATAAAAAACACATTTAAAAAAAATTGTACAAATTGAATGAAAAAAATATTCAAATTGATGGCAACCTCGATGTGGTTGGCTAGCATATTCCCCACCCTGAAACTGTTGAGAACCAGAATGACCCCGCTGAGAACCAGCACCACCAGCCGTTGATTGGCCTTCGAGGGAATAAATATCACCACCTTCACGCAACCTGCTACCACTTATTGATGGCCCTCTAAGGGGATTTGAACCACCACCAACCTCTCGAAACGAGAGAGAAGCTTCATAAACAAACAAGAATTTATAATCAGTTGAAAAATACATTCATACATATAGATACACGTACATATTCATTGATTAAATTGTGTGAACCATACCACAACTAGGTGAACCACAGGCATGCTCCATGGATGGAGTAGAGACCCTTCTCCTCTTATCTCCTAAAAAATAAAAAAAGAAAATTTTATTAACAACTAATTTAACTCACAAAGTCGATAAAAAATCAATTCCATATGTACACACATGTATGGAGGTTTAAGATTATATTTAAATACCATGAACATCCCGCGGTCCCTGACCCCCCCCTCTCCTAGAGATATGGGATTCTGTTGATCTTCGTCCATCCTCCATGATATATATATCTACAGTGGACATTTACAATTATTTTTTTAGATGACTAGAATTTAAAATAAATTTCAGAAAATTAATGTAATTTACTGTACACAAATTATGTAAAACATAACTTTCAATGCACTAATTTATGTGTGAAACTCAATTTAAGCAAAAAAATTATAAAAATGATAAGTTTACCAAATGGTGCTTTACATGGTGGGAGCACACTTGGTATAAAATTGAAAAGAACACGTTGTCATTAAAAAAGAAGTGGAACTCCATTTAAAGAAAAAAAAATTGAAGTCCCCGCATTTTAATTTTATAAAAATAATTAAAATGCGAAGTTCACCACTTGTTGAAAATGTGAAGTTCACCAAGTTATGCTTTACATGGTGTGGTGGGAGCACACTTGGTATATAATTGAAAAAAACACATTGTCATTTAAAAATATGCATTTATAGGTAAAAAAAACACACATATCCAAGATATGTTACAATGTCGATCAATAAATTTTGAAGGAGAGAGTCTCAACACTAATTCATCTTTAAGAGATGAATGTTGAATTTTTGAAGAAGAACGTCTCAAAACCAATTCACCTTTGAGAGATGAATCTTGAATTTTTGAAGAAGAGCGTCTTAAAACTAATTCACCTTTGGGAGATGAACCTTGCATTGGAATTTCCCTGTATAATTCTAATTCATATATGGATTCATCTTTGATAGATGAGTCCTAAATTTGCATTTCCCCACAGACTAGATCAGCAAAATCTTATTCACATCTGAACAATGTCTTATACTAAAAAATTGAAATTGGCTAACAATATTGTTTTCTCTTCCATGCAATTATTTTAGCCTCTCCTTCTTAACTTGCTACATGCTATTCATCTGGTTGCACACAAGTTCAGAATTGGTGAAAACTACAATTCCATTTGACCCATACTCCATAGCTATTCTCAAGCCTTATATCAATCCAATATAATATGCCTCGTTGTTTGTTTTACTTCTTAGTATATTCATTTTCCTCTGGATGACTTTGCTAGTCACAATATTGGAAAGCACATATGTAATAACTGCTTTCCTTGGATTGGGATAGCAAGAAACTTCTAGGCATAATTTCCATTTTTCAACCATATTTAATGGTAAATTATTATCCGTGAAAAAAAAAAGCACATGATCATGAGATAAATGACATGTTCATGGTTTATCTTAGAACTTGTAGAAGTTAACACTCAAGAGATAGACTAAAATCCTATGGAAGTTCAAAATTCTATGAGAGTTCAAACTTATATCTAGATCTGTTACATAGATTGACTGAAGGGGCATTTACTCAATATGTCACCTTTGAGAAAAGATGAGATCTAGAGGCTACCTGGCCCTTTACAGACTCTGCCTTTAGAACTTGTAGAAGTTAACACTCAACAGATAGACTAAAATCCTATGGAAGTTCAAAATTCTATGAGAGTTCAGTCACTTTAGGTTCAAAATTTAGGCCTTAAATCTTGAGAGAAATGACATTTACATGGTTTGCAAAATTATTTTAAATGCACTTACAAAAAACATGCTTTAAAGTTAATGGGAGAAAGCCAACATGACATGTACATGCTTTAAAAGCTTTTCCCAAGAATTTATGGGAGAAATGACACATGTACACAATTTGAATTAAAGTGTTTTGCCTAAGGATTTATGTGAGAAAGGACACATGTACATAGTTTGCCTTAAAGTTGTTGAGGTTTATGGATATTAAAATTAATAACTTCTATTTAGATCTCCTACAGAGATTGACAGTAAAATCCTATGGAAGTTCATAATTCTATGAGATTTCAACCACTTTAGGTTCAATTTTTAGGCCTTACAGAGATTGAGTGTAGGGGCATTTACTAGATATGTCACCTTTCATAAAAGATGAGATCCAGAGACTACCTGGCCCTTTACAGGCTTTGGCTATAGAACTTGTACAAGTTAACACTACCTTTCCCAATTATACCCTATGAAGGGTGTAGAGGACTCGTGGAATCACTCAAACTACTTTATGTAGAAACTTAAGGGTGTATAAGAATGCATGTGTTTTACATTGAATATTTTTCATTTTAAATTAAGAATCTCTTTAAAACAATAAACTATATAAGGTTAAAACCTAGATGTTTTATGTCAAATCACTATTGGTTTCAATGTGAAAATTTTATGGCTAATCTGTTTTTCTCGAAATGCGATACACCCCACTAAAATGGGAGATATATTGAAATAATTCCTATGGTGTAATAAAATAGTTTCAAACTTAGTTTAAAAATATATATGCATAAATTCAATGAGCATAGTTTTGAGATATAAAAGTCCAAAACGGAATAGTTTTTTGTGAACAAATATCAGTGTATCACTATGGATATATTTGCTTCATTAAAAGGGATTGTTCTAAAATGATGTCCACTAACTTTGGAAAAAGGGAAGGTATCACAATTATATGTTAATGCATATGTTTTACATTGAATATTTTTCATTTTAAATTAAGAATCTATTTTAAACAATTACCTATATAAAGTTAAAACCTATGTTTTGTACCAAATTGAACTTTTGGTTTCAATGGGAAAATTTTATGGCTAATGTGTTTTTTCTCGAAGTGTGATACACCCCATTAAAATGGGAGACATATCGAAATGATTCCTATGGTGAAATAAAATAGTTTCAAGTAGTTTAAAGATATAGATGCATAAATTCAATGAGCATAGTTTTGAGATATATATAAGTCCAAAACGGAATAGTTGTTGGTGAAAAAATATCAGTGGATCACTATAGATATATTTCCTTCATTAGAAGGGATTTTTCTAGAAGGATGGACTAAGTTGGAAAGAAGGGAAAATATCACAATTATATGTTAATGTGCATGTGTTTTACATCGAATATTTTTCATTTTATTAAGAATCTATTTTCAGAACAATTAACTATATAAGGTTAGAACCTAGATGTTTTGTATCAAATAACTTTTCGTTTCTAAATACTATGTGTTTTACATTGAATATTTTTCATTTTATTAAAAACCTATTTGAAACAATTAAACAATATAAGGTTAAAAACTATGTTTCTTATCAAATCACTTTTGATTTCAATGGGAAAATTTTATGGCTAATTTGTGTTTTTTTCGAAATGTCATACACCCCATTAGAATGTGAGATATATCGAAATGATTCAGATGGTGTAATAAAATAGTTTCAAGTAATTTAAAAATATAGATGCATAAATTCAATGAGCATAGTTTTGAGATATAAAAGTCCAAAATGGAATAGTTGTTTGTGAACAAATATCATTGGATCACTATGGATATATCTGCTTCATTAAAAGGGATTTTTCTAGAAGGATGTCCAATAAGTTGGAAAGAAGGGAAAATATCACAATTATATGTTAATGTGCATGTGTTTTACATTGAATATTTTTCATTTCATTAAAAATCTATTTGAAACAATTCACTATACAAGGTTAAAACCTATCTTTTATATCAAATCCCTTTTGGTTTCAATGGGAAACTTTTATGGCTAATTTGTTTTTCTCGAAATGATTCCTATGGTGTAATAAAATAGTTTCAAGTGGTTTCAAGATATAGATGCATAAATTCAATGAGCATAGTTTTGAGATATATAGGTCCAAAATGGAATAGTTGTTGGTGAACAGATATCAGTGGATCACCATGGATATATCTGCTTCATTAAAAGGGATTTTTCTAGAAGGATGGACGAAGTTGGAAAGAAGGGAAAATATCACAATTATATGTTAATGCATGTGTTTTACATCGAATATAAAAGGTTTTTTTTCTCTGTCATCGTTTGAGACCATGGATATGAAAATGAGAAACTTCAATTTATATCTATTCTAGAGATTGAATGTAGGGGCATTTACTGGATATGTCACCTTTGAGAAAAGTTGAGATCTAGAGGCTACCCAGCCCTTTACAGACTCTGCCTTTAGAACTTGTAGAAGTTAACACTCAACTGACAGACTAAAATCCTATGGAAGTTCAAAATCCTATGAGAGTTCAGCCACTTTAGGTTCAATTTTTAGGCCTTAAAGCTTGAGAGAAATGACATTTACATGGTTTGCAAAATTATTTTATGAACTTACAAAAAACATGCTTTAAAGTTAATGGGAGAAAGCCAAAATGGCATGTATGCTTTAAAAACATTGCCTAAGAATTTATGGGAGAAATGACACATGTGTACACAGTTTGCCTTAAAGTGGTTGAGGTTAATGGATATTAAAATGAAGAACTTCTATTTAGATGTATTACAGAGATTGACTGTAGGGGAATTTACTGGATATGTCCCCTTTGATAAAATATGAGATCCAAAGGCTACCTACCCCTTTACAGACTCTACCTTTAGAATTTGTATAAGTTAACACTCAACAGACAGACTAAAATCCTATGGAAGTTCAAAATGTGGAAGTTCAAAATTCTATGAGAGTTCAGCCACTTTAGGTTCAATTTTTAGGCCTTAAAGCTTGTGAGAAATGACATTTACATGGTTTGCAAAATTATTTTATACACTTACAAAAAACATGCTTTAAATTTAATGGGAGGAATCCAACATGACATGTACATGCTTTAAAAACTATGCCTAAGAATTTATGGGAGAAATGACACATGTACATAGTTTGCCTTAAAGTGGTTGTGTTTTAAGGATCTATTAAAATGAAGAAATTCTATTTATATCTGTTACAAATATTGACTATAGGGGCATTTACTAGATATGTCACCTTTGAGAAAATATGAGATCCAGAGGCTACCTGGCCCTTTACAAACTCTGCCTTTAGAACTTGTAGAAGTTAACACTCAAACGATAGACTACAATCCTATGGAAGTTCAAAATTCTATGAGAGAAAGGAAAATTTTAAGGTTGGAAATTTATTTTAAAGTTTAGAAACTAATAATTTTGTATAGTCTCTATTTAAAAATTTGGCAAATTTTAAGGTAAAAATAATTTATACTATTTAGGCTAATAACTTTTAGAAAAAATGGAAATTAACAATTTTGTTTTTGGAGAAAACATGGAAAATAAGGTTATCAGATATAGATTCCATTCCATTTATTTTATTGAAATATATGGGTTGTGTTTTGTTGTTTTAAAAGAAGAAAAATAAGAGGTTAAGAACAATGATATGCATTATGGAAATAGAGTGAAGTAAACAGAGAAATTATATTAATAGCACCGAAATCATCTGAACATTCCAATAACACATCTATCAAATTGATGAACTTTCCTGACACTTAAACAATAAACAATAAAAAAATGGATAAACATAATTATGTTTTATGTTTGCAGAAATAAAAAAATAGAAGTACAGGAACATTGAGAACTTATGGGGGAAAAGGGAAAAAATGCAGAGAAACAATTAAAAAAAAATGAATACATAGAATTATATTTGCATTCAGAAATTCAGGGAAATTCAAAACTAAAAAAGATGAATACACAGAATTATATTTTCATTCAGAAATTTAGGCAAGTGCAAACCTAGGTATATAAGAAATGTCAAACTAAAATATTTGATTTAAAAAAAAATTCCTTAATATATGCTACAAAATTACGTAGTATATTTCAGGGCATTATAAAAGAGAATGAAGATGAGGGTGGCATCTATTCAAGGGTGAAAACTTCAAATATCCTTCAATAATTCTTTGGTGATGGTTCAAGACAAGCCAAAATTTTCTTCAATAGGTTGTTCCATTAGGTATTCAACTATGTCTTCTAGATCTTTAATCATGATTGTGCACACAAGGAATGCTACTTTTCTTCTCCAACGATGATTGTACTAGGGCTCAACAATATTCCATTTTAGATTAATTCAACTACTCCAAATGATATTGTTCTTAATGTATATCAACTTCACATGTCAAGGTTGTTTTCCACAGTTCCTTTCAAAAATATTCAGAGGATTGTTCCAAGCCTGCTTTCAAAAAGGACTCTTCAATACACTTCAGGGACTGATCAAAGTTTACTTGTAAACTCCAATAATTGCATCCAAATAATATTTTTGAGAGCCTTAATGTATGCTTAAGGTATGCCTATAGAGTGGGTTGAAGAGAAAGATTAAGGAGAGTTGAGTGTACTAAAAAATCTGCCTCATGGTCTGAAATATGATCCTAGTTACAAAAAAAATATTCCATAGAACAGGCCACAAAACTGAGTTCTGGTGCATATCTAAGTTCTGTTACTGGTTGCGGGCTCAAAATTTCATAGAACTAGCTACAGGTCCAAGGTATAGTACTAGTTGCAGACCCAAAATTCCGCATAACTATTCATCCGCAACAGGTCCAAAAAATAAATATGATCTTGGTTACAGAAACAAGATTCCACAGAACAAGCCACAAAATTGAGGTCTAGTGCATATCTAAGTTTTGTTGCTGGTTGCAGGCCTGAAATTTCATAGAACTAGCTATAGGTCTGAAATTTCATAGAACTAGCTACAGGTCTGAAATTTCATAGAACTAGCTAGAGGTCCAACTCAGATCCGAACTTGTTTTTATGTTCTTAACTGAAGTGTTCAGATTTTTTAGACTGAAAAATATCAATGAAAAATTACAAGAGTTCAGTTGGTAATATATAATGGTGTAGTGTTTCACTATTAAAAAAAAAAAACATATATCATACCAATTACATAACTAGGCTAGATATTCAAGATGCACAAAATCTAAAATTATTTAAAACCTATACAAAGAAGAGGACTCTTTACCCAGGTGCTTCTTGCTAGACCACACACAAAACTATATATTCTTACTTCATGCGAATACTATTGAAGACTATTTAATTACGTGTGCATATGACTAAGCCCATGGGAATGAATACCTATTAATTGTTGTTTACTGCCATTCATTATTTGATAGACGACTTGTTGGATTGTTGCTACGCTTACCTCGGTCGCTGGTGAGTACTCCTGACTTACCTTTAAGATTAGATACACATAGCAAGAAGAGGAGATATATATACGTGATTTCAAAACAGAGCATCATTCTGATTGATTTTATTATAATATTTTTTATTTGATTGACTGTCACACTGTAATATAGTAATCATTTTGTGCCAAGAGTAACTAGTAATCCGTAAAAAAACATATATCATACCAATCACATAACTAGGCTATATATTCAAGATACACATTTCCATTATCTTTGAATAAACATATTCTTTAAAAACATTGCACAGGGAAAGCTATGCTTTAGAAACTGGATGATTACTTACCTGGAAATTCACTTAATGTCATCACGGTGCGCCTCAGAGCAGTAACAAAGTAGCAATTCAACAGTGCAACAGAGCAGCAAAACGCCACAGAAAATAAACACAGTAACGCGCGAAAAAGATAAATGAACACAATAACACACGAAAAAAATGTCAAACTGGAAATAGTTCGCAGGCGATATATTTATAAAATATGAGTTCGACCGAACTATTTTAAAATTTTGGCCGAACTAATAGTCCAAACTTTTGTTACCAGTTTTACCATCTTCGGCCAAAAATATGTTTTCCCACGCCGTCAGTACGCCGTCAATCTAAATGGCAGAATGAGTTCAGCGAAACTTTCTCAAAAGTTTCACCGAACTATTGAGGAAAAATCTTTTCCGCCCCCGTTTCTCACAAAAGTGTGACCCAACTTCACATTTTCACCCTACGAAATTACAATATTTTACAAGGAAATTATACATCTATTTTTAGCTTCAAGAGCACTGCCCCTGAACCCCCGTCGGGGGACCACTGGCCCTCACACCCCCCATATGGGGTGAATGCCCCCCACCCCCCCCCCCCCCCCAAAACCCCCACGGGGGGGAAAGTCCCCCCGCATGGAGAGGTGTACAATTTTTCTGGGGTATACATCTGGTTGAAACAAGCACCTATAAATCAGGATGATAATCAGTCTCCATGGCCAACATTATCTGCAATAAAATGTAAGTCTATCAAGGGAGAGAGGTGATCAATATCTATGAATCTGATATATACCCACAAATATACAAATAATTCTAATAAAAAAAGTCCAAGTAAGACAAATAAACATGAAATGCACCTTTTACCAATCAGGAAGTAATGCATCTTAGACTACCTCTCAGTATTTTGTTAATAGATTCTTAATTTGATGCCTAACTTGAGTGATTAAAAAAAATAAGTTAAAATAAATTCATATTAGAAACATTTTTTGATGATCTGATGGTGTTTTAGAAGTCCAATTGCAACAAAATCCATAAAAAAATGACCACTTTTTTTATGTCTTAGATGTTGCTGAAATTTGTTTCATGACATAGACCTTGGCAAGGCATTTCCAATGACGCTTGAATCACCTCAAACGAGAAATGTATGAGAGCCCATGGAAACATCAGTACCCCGTGGAAACACTAGGAGTGCCACGTGGCATCACTAGAATGTTCCATGTGCTGATGATGATGTGAAAAGATGATGCGGTGAACCAATGGTGTGTTGCCACATGGGTCTTGAACTAATCCTTCCATTCCACAAACTCAACAACTTACCAACGAGCCACATGAAGATTTTTGTGTAATGAATTAGCAAAAAAATTATTTAAATTTCAATATATTTACTCTGTGACAAAATGGCAAATGATCTAATAATTTGGCAAATGGTGAGCAAAACAGATCCAATATTTTTAGGAATAACTCCAAGTGTCTAATAGCTCTAGTCAACTTGTCAATAAATTCCATGACATGAAGATGTTTTATTTTTATATAAACTCATCCTCTTTCCTTAAAAAAATGAATCTCACAACCAACTCATTGTATAAAAATTGGGAAAACATTCATAATTCTCGTGATTTTTTTAGAAGATTAAAAGCATGGAGCAAAAAAAAAACTTTATGGTCTCCCTCTCCCTACATGAATTTCTTGGTTGGGTTGCACTCAATTTTTATTCACGGGGGTTTTATTTTTTCTGTTTAGGCCTACCATCATCCTCTGCTGTCGCAACTAAGATTGGCTACATAAGGCGTGGGTGTGGCCTGCATTGTTGGGAATTGGGCTTGGCCTCATGGATATGCGTGGGCCTAGCCTGCACTGTTGGGTATTGTGCTTGGAATCACACATATGCTTGGGCCATGGCCTTTGGCTTGGCCTCACACATATTCATGGAGGCCTTTCCATGGGCTTTGGCTATGTTGTTTGATTTTTTATTTATCTATTTATTATTTTATTATTATTATTATTATTTAATTTTTTTATGTTTGTTTTTATTATTTTTCAGGTTTTGCTTTTTTATTTAATTTTATTATTATTATTATTATTATTATTATTTAGTTATTTTTGTATTTTTCTTGTTTTTTAATTATTATTTTTTAAATGTTTTATATTTTTTTTGTGTTTTGTTTTTGGTTTTTACGTGTATGTTTTTTTTTCAATGCTTGATTTTTATTTTATTTTGTTTTTTTTTTCAAAAATAAGGGATCTATTCTACTTTTTTTGGAAAAATCTAAGTATGTTCCTTTTTTTTCAAAAAAAAAAATCTTATTAGCAATTTTGAGATCTAGAGAAACATTTTTTTCTTTTTAATAAAGAAAAATTTGAGACAAACCTAATTGTAACTTAGAGAAAAAAATTGAAGAAGTTATTTTGAATGAATAGTGAGTTTATATCTCTTATTTTTTTTATATTTATGAATTTTACTGCAAAATTTCAAAGCTAACTTATCCAATTTTCCTTTCTAATCTTGGAGATCGGAACAAGATGCTAGAAGAGAGCATACTAAGGAGCTTTGCCAATTCTTTATAAATTTGTAATTTGGAATTTTAAAAACAACGTAAGAATAATTTATTTCAAACCTCAATTTTTTCTCTCGAAAATCTACATGTTCTCCTACTCCCTTCCATTCTAGATGATCTTGCCAATGGTTAGTGAATGAGGTGGCTCTTACTACACCACCAAATAAAAATTTCCAAGAAAATAAATGAAATGAAACTTAAAAAACAAAAACATAACCAAGGTTGGTTTTATTTTCCTATTCGATCCTACTAATGTGAACAAGAAAATATTTTTTGAGGTGTATGAGTACTTCCAATGGAACCAAATGCATAACAAGATTATAAATAAACTCCAGTGCAAGCCTGAAAAATATTCTTTAATATATAGCATAGCATGAGAATTTTATTGCTTTTATGTCAAAAACTTTTGAAAAAGAGAGTGGTGCTCCAACTTAATGATTGCGTGGAACCACAATTAAATATAGTTGTGATGTCCTCGATTCTCTTAATCATCTAGAAAATTTTTTGTGTCTTCTTATATCATATCATTCAGATCTTATTTTATGATATGGTGAGTCTATTGCACACATAGAGGTTCTAATGGTTTCTCTTCATGATATGCCTGCCATGATTCTTTAGTCTTCTTCAGTTTTTATTCAATTACATCAGGAGAATATTTTCTTTGTAATAATCTTCGTGATCTAAGATGAATATCATCTAGATCAAGTTGAGTTGTTTGAAAATTTTGTGCCTGAACATTGTAAGTGGGCTGAGGTTATTTTATTGTTGGCTTTCCGAAATGGTTATGCAGGTAGTGGAGTGGGAATCGATCTTTGAACTGGTTGAGTAGGTGAATGGTATGGATAGCATTGAGATTGGTATTGGGAATAATGGATAAAATATTCAAGATATGGTGCATTTCTTCCATAAGACCCTTTCCAACCTTATTTCCAAAATTGGTTTTGGGGTTGACATGGCCAAGGCAAGGGTGTCTTCCAATTACTTTGAGATTGGTGTACATAACCTTTGAAATTGTGAATTAGGATCATTGATCATACCGGTTTGATGAGGTTGTCATAGTATTCTTGGAGCTTCATAACAAATTTGCTTTGGTACTTTATTTTCTCCATTATCCCTTTGGTAATTTTACATCATCCTTTCTAATGATGGGAAATCCTTGGTAGTATGTGATTTTGCACAAATAGCACAAATTTATAAATTATCCAGTGGAAATTCATTCGGAGCATATCTCTTTGTACATCTACGGAATAATATAGAAAAAGCAACATTCTCAACTTTTTACATTTTCAACATCCTTATTTGTTCACGTAAATTGCCAAGAATGTCTAGTAAATTTCCAAGTTCAATTTGACTTACCGACGTTGATGCCAACTTACTTTTTCCATAAATCGATCTTGATGATAGTTGCCATACTTTTCTTCTCCTCTTGTTATGATCTTACATAATTCACAAATATCCTTAAATTTTAATTGAGAAACATCTCCTTTACTCATAAGGTTAAGGATATTTATCCAATCATCCGTGATAGCTCTAAGTAAGAGGGTGTTCAATATATTAGATCTTGAATTGTGTAATTTTCCATTTCAAAATTATACATAAATCTCTCTACCAAATCCTGTAAGCTCTAATCTTATTTTTGAGCCTTTTTAAAAAGTTCATATCTAATATAGAACCGTATGGATTAGTCTTCATATTTTTCTAGAAATATCATTTTCATATTATTCCATGATATTATTGAATTAACCTTTAAGCTCTTAATCATTTAAGAGCTCTACCTTTCAATGTTTCCAGAAACAATTTCAATTTTTGACTGTCAAAAAAGTAACCATAATATCTACAAAGTATTTCAAGTTCAAAAAGAAATGCTTTCAAATATTCTAATTTCATACCATGGAATTCAGGAATTATAAATGGAGGGATTTTCTTAATATGGAAATTTACATCAGTATATTGATTTGGAAATCCAAAAGGATATTCCTCACTGTCTTCATCTCCATCCATTTCTTCTATCTCTTCTCTATCACCTAGTCTTTTTCTAACCACAAGAGTAATATCTCACGATATGGGGAGGCAGGCGATTGTGGAATTGAAGTTTTTTATTTTATTTTATTTATTTATTTTAATTTTTCCTCTAATGAATATTCTTATAGAATGCATTAACATAAATGGAATTAATTTGATCTTACTAAAAATGGATGCGACTAATAATGAGATGCAATTAAAATTTATTCCCCGTGTATACATCCTCATAAACAATGCCAAAATTGTTGGGTAATTTAGTTTTGAAATAAATTACATTCATTAAATTGTGAAGCCAAGGTTTTTGAACTTGCAAAGTACACTTGCACAATACATGCTAGGAAATCAACTTTCAATCAAAAAGGAAATTAATCTTTGGAAATGATTGCAAGGCTAAAATGAAACCTATTTATGAAAAACACACATTCTTTCTCAAAGAATATATCTATCAAAGAATCAAATTTAAAAATTGAAAGAAAAAGCTACTCTAATTATATAATATGAAAGGTTTTGAAATTCTATTCTACTAAGCATAAAGGAAAATATTATTCTATTGGGCCTGGAAATGAATCTAATCTATAAATTTGTTCTATGGATTTTGAAAGAGATTCTAATTTATTGAATTTGATAACAATCCTAATATATTAGGATAGAAAGTATATTTGATCTATTACACTTAAAATTAAAACTAATTTATGGAAAACAAAGAACAATTTTATACTATGGAATGCTACAAGATAAATAAAACAATTACCGAGACTATGAAACTAATTATAAAAGGAAAAAAAACATCTATAAGAAACAAAGTAAAATGGAGAAAAGGTAAAAGGATTATACTACATGTCTCACACGCCATAAGGGGACCCTCCATGTGATGCATGAGATTAAGAACATGAAGAAAATTTTACTATAGATGTCACAATCTACTCATCAATGGAAGCATAAAGAAAAACTTGATATTCAGCTGAAAAATATGTGTGCATAACTTATTCAAAATTATGTAACTTCTCTTGTCTACTCTACTCCTAAACTTAACATGCCTTTGAGAGGAGAAGGCACTCCTGTTTATACAAAAACTAGGATAATTAATTCATAAATGTAGATCCTCAAATCTCTCCTAGTTCCACAAATATTTCATGTGGTTAGAACCATGTGTTAACATCTAGAAATTAACATCCTCTCACAAATCTCTCATATATTTTACCCATGATTCTTCTCCATGACATGTGCTTGATCAATGATCCCAAATATTCATCAAATCTTCAATAACTTGAAGAGGAAATTCAAATTTGAGACTTAGACACCAAATATGACAAATAGGCTTACACACATCACAAAAATATTCCTAATTTTTTATATAAGTGAATACATGTTATTTTTATAATATTTAACAATAAATTCACTAGAAATATCAAAGTAAATGTATTAGAAAATAGTGTCTAACCCATATTTAATTATGAATATGGTCATAGTGTATGGTAATTGAAGCTACAAAATTTGGTAAATTCTAAAGGAAAATGAAATAAAAGAGGGTGAAATGAATATCATTTTGTGGACCCCATAAGAGGTATACAAACTCTTCCTCCCTGGAAGACATTAAAATAATGTTGAGGATCCAATGCTTCACCTTTCATAGGTTGGATGCAAGGCTTTCCCTTGTGGAGGGACACTTATAATGCGACTATAATACCATTGCACCTCCAAGATCGAGTGCCAAGGACCCAACTCTCATTTCATATTCTGACTCCAAATGATTTTCTTGTCTATCAGGATTTGAGTTCTCTGTTTTGTATGGATAGCCCAATAATGAGGGATTTTGTAATCTATATATAGTTTTATGATCTATTTCGAACCAAGTTTTATTTAATAAAGTTATGGTCTTTGGGAATCTTAGTAGCCCATGAAATACACACATAAATTCTCTGTTAGATATATGTTACAACCATTTATATTTCAACATCTTTTGGTAATATCAAGTATTAATTAAAAAAAATACAACATTTTATTTTAATAGAAACCCTGATTCATAAAATAACTAGAGAAGAGAGAAAAAAAGTGTATATATATATATATATATATATATATATATATATATTTAAGGCGGACTAATTTTCTAATACATTTTTAGAAACATAACACATTAAAAAATAAAGTTAAATTCAAATAAATATAAATAGATAAATGTGAAAAATAATACAAATTAAATGAAATAAAAACTGAAAAAATGAATAACGTTATCATAATCACAACCCAAAAAATATTACATTTTTCACCTTCATTCTTTCTTAAAAATCACACCTATTCAAAATCCCTCCATTTTCCCAAAATCACCCCTACCCCAAATGCTCCTTTCACTCCTTTCCCAACCCTTCCCCATGCCAATACCTTCCCCATTTTCATAATTACCCCTCCCCAGTAACATTCCCTCCCACCCATTCTTCTAAACCCACGAATTTAGGAATGGATGCAATCAAATGAGGGACACCACTTTTTTTTCATCTCTTTAAAGAGAGAGCAGATAAATTGGCTTAGATATAATGTCAAATACGTTTACTAATAATTTAAATTTAGGTTTGGTTATATATATATATATATATATATATATATATATATATATATATATATATACATCTATTTTTATAAGTTTTAATCGCTCTCCATGTCATTTGCTTCTCCTCCCAAAATAAGTGTTATAGGAAACACTACATTTCGATTCATAAGTATATTTGTAGGTTTTAGTTCATGACGACACTATATGAAAACATCATGAAATCAAAGAAATTGTAATTTTAATTTCAAAATATAAATATAATATTAGTGATCAAACAACTAGCATAATCCTAAAGTTATTAAAGAAACCAAAGAATATCATTTTTTCCTATTTGAGGTAGTGATAGAAAAAAAGGAGCACTTAAAAGAATAAAGGGACGAAAATAGCATGACCATTCCAAACAAAAATATAAGAGAGAACTTATAGACTACACAAATACACTTATAGACCCTCTAGATATTAATTAAACATCATAAGAACTTGTCCACTAAAAAATATTCATAAATTATCACACATAAAGACATATAACAACTTTTAGTAAACACAAATATGCAAGATAAACCTAAAGAAACATAAAAAGCAACTTAGCTAACCAATCACACATAGAGTCTAGAAAATCACAAACTTACCACTAATCCTCAACCATAATTTATTAAGGATATAATCCTAATAGTTAAAATTTATATAACATAAGAATTGAATGTAAGAATTAAGAAGGCATTAAATTTTTTCATACAACTCCAAGAGGTGTGAGTAAAAATCTAGCTACGTCCTCTATATTCAATAAGTTGGTCTACCTCAACACACTTTTTTTTATGTATTTTTCATTTCTTTTCTATGTGGGCCTACTTCAAAGTATGCATATGTGACTTGTTGGAAGTGGAAGTTAATTCTACATTCAACATGTGTTTTCATGGTGTAAGCTATTCAATTGTCATAAAGTAGGCTGGCATAAGTTGACTAGAATGATGTAAGTTTATTAGGTTTACCATGTTTACTAGGTTTATTATGTCAACCATAGTCAATTATAGTTAACTATGGTTGACTATGGTTAGTGTTCGAAATGAGGAAAATATTTTTTCCTAAAAAAAAATATTTATCATAAATATTGTCATCCTCCTAGATATATTTGACATCAATTATGTAAAAACCAATAATTTGTTTGGAATTAGTTAAAACAATTTCAAGCTTAAACTAAGATCGTCTCAAATAACTTTAGAAATGATTAATATAAGTTATCCCTTATAAAGTAGGCCTAGATAAATTGGTGTAAAAGAAATGCTTATGTCATATCTTGTAACATAAACATAACTATATATATATAGCTAACTCATTAATAATGTTCATCAATGGTATGCATATATATATTGATTAAAATAAGATTTAACTAACATATTTTATCAATATCACATTTATGTATAAATCAATAAATAACAAATATTTTTAGATATATAATTTTTTATTCATATTCCAAATAAATCATACAACAAAAATAAGTGTCATCAACAATAATACAAGTGTTATATGAATGAATGTTAAGCAAACACATCAATGGGAAAACATGAAAGAGGGAATATTAAGTGAGAAAACCAATATATAACACTTCAATTAGTGCATCCTAAGCCGGGGAAAAAAATAATGGGCCATTGCATACATATCCACTTGAATACATATGCACTTTTGAAAACTTCATTGAAATAATATTTTTCCAATTATATTGAGGGAATTTTTTATTTATATCATCCAAACATAAACACTTATCATACACCCATACGTACTTTAGACGACCAGTAGATTTTTCCAATTATATTGAGGGAATTTTTTATTTATATCATCCAAGCATAAACACATATAATACACCAGTTGACCAGTAGATTTGCTTAGGAAGCCAAACTTACGAAAGGGATTTGTAGAGACATACTTTCACTCTTTTATAGCTTCCAAAACATAATGTATAATGATTTTAAATTTTTTATTTACGTCCATTTACAACATACATAGAGTGATCTTAATTTATTTATTTAAATCTATTGCCAATACAGTTTCTTGAAAATTTCTCATTCAAAGTTTTCATGAGGTTTAAAACGCATGGGAAAATATGTGCACAAACAACAAGCTGTTAATTTTTGCAGACGTAATATCATTATGTTTTGTAAGAGTATCCTTAACTGCACGAGAACAACATTCTGAAGATTTCATCTACTATTTTACAGTGCAATAATGTCGATGAAGAAGAACCCTAAATGACAAACTGCAAGAATTCTGTAAAAGGATATTGTATTGTATAGTGCAATAAAGTCGATGAATAAAAGCCCTAAACGACAACGTGCAAAATATTTCTAAAAGGATACTTTATTGTACAGTACCATAAAGTAGATGAAGAAAAACCGAAACGACAACGTGGCAGAAGTTGCTAAAAGGATACTGCAGTGTCCAATTATATAAAGTCAATGAAGAAATTACTAATTTAAGATATATCGAGGAGAAAAGAAATTTGTGAAAAAATTACTTTTATATGTACAAGCTGGCTCATCGCAATATTAGATGAAAACATTCCTCAATATTCTAATAATAATTATAGAGGGCTCAAGCCTAATACTCCGAACTTGTTGAATTCTCATAAGTTTCGTCGCTATATAGTTTCTCTATTAAATTACGAATCACATTTATAATGCACTGTTGTTTTTTTCTTTTTCTTTTTTCCCACAGATTATTTATCTGGTGTGCATAAAATTATTTATTAATCAAACGCTTATTTGCTTAATAATGACATTAAATTTCATTAACAATAAAAATAATAATATTTATAAAAAATACAATATTAATTAATAATATTTATCAAAAATATTAGTAATATTAACTAATAATAATTAACTAGTAAGAATAATAAATAATTTACAATAATTTTTTTGAAAGTTTGGTAGAACATTTTCATTTATTCTCAACAAAAATAAACAGATTCTACATCGATATCTATATGGTTAGGTGACCTCAACTTACTCATGAGGAAACCAGATTTGTTGGTCACCTTATACCATTATAAACTATCCTCAAACAAAAGAGTTTGAGATTATCCCATAGCTATACATGTCCCATTGTACTTAATTTTTTTTTGTGAAGAGATAACTTAGAAAAAATATCAAAGTAAAAACCAAAACTATGGAAAAAGTAAAAAACCAAACTATGCAATTCATGCTACTACTAGTCTCAATAGTTGCTTGCCAGATTTTTTGAACGAGAACCTTGCAATTAGGTTGGAGGCATGGAATGTGCTTCTCTATGCAACTGAGGTGGGCATTTTGTTGTTAAATCTCAAATTGATTGATGAATAATAATAATAATAATAATAGGTTTATTATAATGGCTTTTTTATAGTTATTATTATTAAAGTATATTTATGAGTATGATTATTAATATTATCATTAATAATTGTTTATCACATTTTATGAAAGAGATGTTATAAGAGGGATGTATAAGTTTGTCCAGGTCTAGGGTTCCCTTTTAAAATAAAAATTATGTTCTAAATAGAAAAATAATGTGGTGGATTATCATATATATATATATATATATTAAAATAATTAGAAGTAAAAAAAATTGTGTGAGTAAATGTTTAAATCTTATAATTTGATTATTCATAAAATATTTTAATACTAATTAATATTGACATATACATAAAAATATGTTTATAATAAAAAACCATTTTAATTTATATCTAGATATGGACATTATGTAAAATATATAATTTCAATTGCTTATATATTATATATTATTTAAAAAAAATTATGTATATCATGAAAGAATAAAGTTTTTATAGTTAAAATTTTATTTGGTTTTATATATATTCTATTTAACATTCAAAAATACAAATTAAACAATGAAAGATAACATATTATATTAGTCAGAAGCTGCTCTTATTTGAAAACAACTTTGCTAAATTGCCACGTGTACCATTGTACACCATTAATATGAATGTTAGACGATTGAAACCATTTGAACCTTAGGATTAAATACAGTTACTAAAAAAAATATGATGAAAAGATAACGCAGACGCACTAATTTCTGAAGAAACCCTGAAGCCGCCCAGGAGAAACCAAACACTGAAGCGGCCGAGGAGAAACGAAACAATGTCGATGAATATAGAGAAATTGCAAGCAGAAAGCAATAGGAATTTCGTGGGCGCCCATTTCATGTAGCAGGCGAGAGCTATGCGGGAAAGTATATATTGAATGAATATATTCCTCTGAACTTCATTGACATCAAGTGAGTTGAACTCCTGTTGAATAACTGATATATGAATTCTTTTGAGCATTTGAAGACCCTAGATGTTCATCTGTCGGTTATGGAGCAACACAAGAATTGGGCCCTTTTCAGGTCAAAACGAATGGCACAGGCCTTTCCCTGAACAAATATTCCTGGAACAGAGGTAAGCAGAGGCTTCGAACTCATCGCCATCTAATAAATTATACGATTTCTGAGATTGCTCCTCCTGATTTATATTTTGCAAGCAGAAGCGAATTTTCTCTTTCTAGAATCTCCTGTGGGTGTGGGATTTTCATATACCAATACGTCTTCTGATTTGCTGGTGCTGGATGATCAATTTACTGGTAAATTCCATATTGAACAAAATAAAATCTTAATCAAAGATTATTGTATTATCTTATGCAGTATGAGAGTAGTGGCAGAGGATCGATTGTATTATCTTATATAATATTAGAATAGTGGTAAAGGATCCATTGAGGTGTAATAATGAGGGTTTTGCAGCCGAGGATTCATATGAATTCCTTGTGAGATGGTTCCAGAGATTCCCACAGTATAAAACCCATGACTTTTACATAGCAGGAGAAAGCTATGCAGGCAATTTTTATGTAACCAAAGCTTACTGTTTTTCTATTTACTGTTGCTTATCCAATACATTTTGAATTAAACACAATTACATTAAAGAAGAAAAGATTAACATTAATGTATCTTGTGATATACAATTTGGTATATATTGTCATGGGCAAATTGCAGTAAATATTTTATAATGTTTTGCATAATTTTTTGCCATATATTTTGAGATATTTATTTGTATTAGGTGAATATTGGTGGCCATTCATCTATTCCATTGATTCAAAGCACATTTCTTCATCTTGACAATTTTTTACAACTTTTTATAAGTCCCCAGAATCTCGAGGTCGTTTTGAAGCCTTAAATGACATTTTTTGATGTAGGGATCGCCATAGGCTCGCTCAGCTTAATCAAAATGTGTGTACTTTTTGGCTGTAATCTTCATCTCTAGCATTTCACGCCAAAATGAGATATTATGCAATAAAATGTACTTTTTGGCAAGACCTTTTCAACACCCTACCATTCACACCAAACAGAGATAGTATGCAGTCAAAATGTGTACTTCCCATCCAGACATTTCCAACACCTTACCATGCATGCAACGCAGAGATAGTATGCAAAGTTTAGGACCTCAGGAACATGACCTACCAACTAATCCCATCAAGATCCACAAACTTTTTGGCATTTCATCTCCTACGGTTAGGTTTTTAGGTGTTTAGGATTTTTTCATTGCTCCTTTATGTTAACAAAAGGTATTTCAACCTCATTATAATGAGTTTTGACAAATACTCATAGTCATCACATCTCTTCTAAAAAATAAACTACTATTATTTGAACAAATTTATTTCAATTCTTATTTTTACATTTTTAACACATTCCATATATTAATAAAATTCAAGCTTTACTGTATCTATGTGTTTTTGTTATTTCATTTCTTTCTCTTTATCAATATATGGATTATACGTTTTCAGGTGTGACACTATAATATAATATAATATATTAATGTTACACAGTTAGGTGGTTATTGTTTGCCCATATGTGTGGAAATATATGCATGAATTTGAAGCAGTTAGTTTAAACATCTCACTTTACTTTATTTTCAGGGCATTATGTACCCCAGCTTGCTGAGCTTGTCTATGACCGAAGCCAGAATGACTCGAAATACCCTTCCATCAGTTTCAAAGGCTTCATTGTTAGTACTAAAACAGATTCTATCGTTCATTTGAATTTGTGAAAATTACAGCAAGCACTTGGCATTGAATATTTGCTCAGGATTTTTAGACATGATTAACCCATCCCATTGTGCAGGTCCAGTCGCACACTTCTATTTCTTACGTTGCAGGGCTTTTTGATTCACAACATAAAATATTTTCGTTTTCAGGCCCCGGAAATAACCCAGAAAACTTCTAGAATTGTCTGGCATTATGGTTTTGGTTATTTTTAGAAACTGCATTTTCTCAACAGTTTTTGGAAAGGTTAGAAATTGTTGATGGTTTTTGGTTTTTTTATTGACCCAAAAACAGAGAACCTACACTAACTTGAAGTTTCCATTAACCTTCATATGCGAAAACAGAACCCCAATGAAAATGCTAATGCTCCAAGAGTCATAAGTTCTCCTAGCACAATTTATTTTTCTCTTATGAGCACTATTCTATTATACCCATATTCTATTAGATCCATCATTTATATTGAATGAATATATTCCTCTGAACTTCATTGACATCAAGTGAGTTGAACTCCTGTTGAATAACTGATTTATGAATTCTTTTGGGCATTTGCAGTCCCTAGATGTTCATCCATCGGTTATGGAGTAGCACAAGAATTGGGCCCTTTTCAGGTCAAAACGAATGGCACAGGCCTTTCCCTGAACAAATATTCCTGGAACAGAGGTAAGCAGAGGCTTCGAACTCGTCGCCATCTAATAAATTATACGATTTCTAAGATTGCTCCTCCTGATTTATATTTTGCAAGCATAAGCGAATTTGCTCTTTCTAGAATCTCCTGTGGGTGTGGGATTTTCATATACCAATACGTCTTCTGATTCGCTGGCACTGGATGATCAATTTACTGGTAAATTCCATATTGAACAAAATAAAATATTAATCAAAGATTATTGTATTATCTTATGCAGTATTAGAGTAGTGGTGGAGGATCCATTGTATTATCTTATATAATATTAGAATAGTGGCAAAGGATCCATTGAGGCGTAATAATGTGGGTTTTGCAGCCGAGGATTCATACAAATTCCTTGTGAGATGGTTCCAGAGATTCCCACAGTATAAAACCCATGACTTTTACATAGCAGGAGAAAGCTATGCAGGCAAGTTTTATGTAACCAAAGCTTACTGTTTTTCTATTTACTTGTTTCAGTTATCCAATACATTTTGAATTGGCAAACAATAATTACACAACAGTGCAGCATTAACATTAATGTATCTTGGGATATACAATTTGATATATATTGTCATGGGCAAATTGTAGTAAATATTTTATAATGTTTTACATAATTTTTTGCCATATATTTCGAGCTATTTATTTGGATTAGGTGAATATTGGTGGCCATCTATCTATTCCATTGATTCAAAGCACACTTCTTCATCTTGACAATTTTTTTACAGTTTTTTTAAGCCCTAAGATTCTGAGGCTGTTTTGAGGCCTTAAATGACATTTTTTGGATGTAGTGGGATTGCCATAGGCTCTGGCCTAGGCTCAATCAAAATGTGTATTTTTTGGCTAGACCTTTTCAACACCCTACCATTCACGCCAAACAGAGATAGTATGCAGTCAAAATGTGTACTTTTTGGCTAGACCTTTTCAACACCCTACCATTCACACCAAATAGAGATAGTATGCAGTCAAAATGTGTACTTCTCATCCAGACATTTACAACACCTTACCATGCATGCAATGCAGAGATAGTATGCAAAGTTTAGGACCTCGGGAACTTGACCTACCAACTAATCCCATCAAGATCCACAAAATGTTTGGCATTTCATCTCCTAGGGTTAGGTTTTTAGGTGTTTACGATTTTTTCATTGCTCCTTTATGTTAACAAAAGGTATTTCAACCTCATTATAATGCGTTTTGACAAATACTCATAGTCATCACATCTCTTCTAAAAAATAAACTACTATTATTTGAACAAATTTATTTCAATTCTTATTTTTACATTTTTAACACATTCCATATATTAATAAAATTCAAGCTTTACTGTATCTATGTGTTTTTGTTATTTCATTTCTTTCTCTTTATCAATATATGGATTATACGTTTTCAGGTGTGACACTATAATATAATATAATATATTAATGTTACACAGTTAGGTGGTTATTGTTTGCCCATATGTGTGGAAATATATGCATGAATTTGAAGCAGTTAGTTTAAACATCTCACTTTATTTTATTTTCAGGTCATTATGTACCCCAGCTTTCTGAGCTTGTCTGTGACCGAAGCCAGAATAACTCGAAATACCTTTCCATCAGTTTCAAAGGCTTCATTGTTAGTACTAAAACAGATTCTATCGTTCATTTGAATTTGTGAAAATTACAGCAAGCAGTTGGCATTGAATATTTGCTCAGGATTTTTAGACATGTGCAGGTGGGTGATCCTGAAACAGATGACTTCCATGACTGGGAAGGAATAGTAGATTATGCTTGGACCCATGCAATAATTTCTGATCAAACCTATAATCTGATTAAGAGCACTTGCAATTTCAAAATTTTCAACTGGACGGATGAATGCACAAAGGCCGTAAATTTAGTGTTTGATGAGTATGACGAGATTGACATATATAATATCTATGCACCTCGTTGTCTTAAGAACTCGAATTCAGGAGTAAGGACAAGAGGCAAGCTTACAGATTCACAAAATAAGGTAATCTACTTCAAAGTTTGGGTATTGGATCCTTTCAGCAGCAAAATATGAAGTTTCCATTAACCTACAAAATAACCTACACTAACTTGAAGTTTCCATTAACCTTCATATGTGAAAACAGAACCCCCATGAAAATTCTAATGCTCCAAGAGTCATAAGTTCTCCTAGCACAATTTTATTTTTCTCTTATGAGCACTATTCTATTATACCCATATTCTATTAGATCCATCATTTATCATTTTGTTCTTGAGGTAATTTTTGTGATTTTGGTCCAAAGGTTTTAGATGAACACGTTGAGTTATTTTCTTGTAGTTTTGTCATAAAAAACTGTTTCTTCTGATGGTTACTGTTTTGAGCAATTGTAGTTATTTATTAGTTGCAAAAACTGTATTGATCCAGTCCCAAATATAGTTGGTCATCTCATCAGCTTATTATACCCATATTCTATTAGATCCATCATTTATATTGAATGAATATATTCTACGAACTTCATTGACATCAGTCTTAGGTTTAACTCTGTTGAATAAATGATATATGAATTCTTTTGGGAATTGCGGGCCCTAGATGTTCTATCCATCGGTTATGGAAGCGACACAAAGAATTGGGCCCTTTTCGGGTCAAAGCAGATAGCACGGGCCTTTCCTTGAAAAAATATTCTGGAACGAGAGGTAAGCAAAGGCTTCAAACTCGTCGACATCTAATAAATTATACGATTTTGAGATTTCTCCTCTGGATTTATTTGTATGTACAAGTTTGGAAGTAGTCCCAGGCTCTATTCCTAGGATTTGCATTCTGTTGGCCAATAGTTACTTTTCTTTTTGGTTCGGTCCTGGCTGCTTGTCAATTAGATTGTTGCATGCTTTGGGTTTGTGTGCTTCATTCCGTTCATCCCCTTGGAAGATTTGGATGATTTAGGTTTTTAATTGTTGTCTTCTAGAAAGAGAAGATTATTCTACTGACAATTTTATGGTTCAATCTTTTGGCAGCCTGAGGAGGCAACATTGATTGAAAAGCAGGAGCCTGTGTCATTGACATTTTCTCTCCGATATATGAACTCATTTACAAAGGCATCACCTCTATCTAACATAGTGACAATAAGCATGTCATCTGATCTGCCTGTTGTTGTTGAATACAAAATTGCAGATATGGGATATATTCGGTATTATTTGGCCCCCAAGATTGAGGAAGAAGAAGGAGAATCTTAATTTTACTATGCATTCTCTTAAGATTGAGGAAGAAGAAGGAGAATAATAATGTCATTCCTCTTTAAGTTTTTTATCTTTTATGTTCTGTTATTTTTTGTTTTTATGTTTTTTCCCTTTTAAATTTAATGGCCTGGATATTACGGCAAACCCAAAATAAGCTAGCTGAGCCAAGGCAATGAAAGGTATCGCTGGTTTTATTTATTTTATTTCTAGAAACAAATAATAATGTGATTTCAACTTGGAGAAAGGCCATTTAGCATTGACAAATTAGAGTGTATGTTATCTTTCAAATTCTTTCCTGAAATGCATGAATATGGCTGCCTGCTCGATGAGGCATATAGGCTGTTAAGGGAAATTGTTTGAAGGTTTTGGGATGCATGATTGCTCAGTTTGCTGCAGTCAACTATATGATGGGGTTGTATGAATTGAAGCATTCAAATCGTTACTAAAAGAGTTTGAGAAGCTAAACAAAGAAGCTTCAGAAGCTTCTGGTTTATTCATTCACATTAATAGTTAAAATACCCATTCATCCTTGGTAATTCTGACTGAATACCAAAAAGGTGAGGGAGCCCTTTGCAACCTAGGAAATCCTGGTCAGAATATTAAACACAGGAAAAATCAATGTTTTTTTTTTCGTTAAGTTGCAGAGTTTTTGGACTGGGCAAACTAGGTAAATCATAGACTCATATTTGAAAAATGAAAAACAATGGAAAAAAAATAGAAAAAGTCAAAATAATGGAATTTTTTTCAAGATTATGATAAAATTTCGCAGATATTTTTGATAGTTTGAGATATAGTTGTTAAACATTAAGATTTTGGGTGTCAATTTTTTTTTGACATGATATGATGCTGAATCTATTTCCACCATTAAAAAACTATTGAAACTCATTAGCATTTTGTTTTTAATTTTTTTTTACCAAATTCCAGCGTAAAATTTACAGACCTAGCTAATATGTGGCGTGGTTCCAACTCCCATCCCATATCAAGCTTTTTGGGTTAGTTTAGAATCCTACAAAAACTCAAACATAGTTATGGCAGGGATAACGTAACTATAGGTTGAAATTGTTGAATCATCCTAACTATGGATTGAAATTTTAGTTATTTATAAACATAATTATAAGTTTTGAATAAACTACAGGTAGTCTAACTTTGGTTGAAATTTTAAGATTTTTTCTTCTATATTACTATTTCCTATGTTACTGCTTTACAACGTTTCCTTTGCAACATATGGTGCAATTGCTAGTTTACACTCTAAAGAAGTTTACATGTGAAGAAATTTGATCTTTCTCTTCTCATGTTGGATTCGTATTTAAAATAGATCTATGATGATTATTGCATATTTATCACCATATTATTAATATTATATATGATTATTAATATTGCATTCATATTGTTAATGATATTTTCCAACTACATTTATATTATTATTAATATTGCATGTGATTGATAAAGATTACAATTTCCCAACTACATTTATTAATATGATTATAAATATTAATATGCAACCATAATTATAATTATAGTATACCAATCTACCCACACACTATACTCAAGACTAACACAGACTTGGCAAATGGCCTTATCATACATATTTATTAGTAGAGATACTTCATGAAATCATGATATCACAATTACTAAACTAACTTGGGACAATGTGCGCAAATGAGGTTTAGCTTCATAAATCTAGGTACCTATATTCACTTGAGCTTACAGATTTCAGAAAATTTAATGGAAATGAGCACAGTTATATTAATCAGATTTCAGGTATATGTTATCAACATGAAGATGATCGATATATCTATTTGATATCACCCCAAAAATTAATATTAATAAGAAGATTATATCAAATAATAGAAAACCCAAAATTAATATTACTAAGAATATTATAACAAATAACAGAAAACCAATTTATTGTTATGGTCGATGAAAATTAATAAACACTAATACCGAGGAGAGAACGTATAAGCCTTAGAATCTATAGCAGGAGAACCTCTGAACCTACTCAGAATTCCTGAGAAAACTTAGAAGTGCTCTAGTTGATTAACAATGAGAACGTACAGACACGAAAACCTGCAAATGGATGTCACAACAAGGAAAACTAAATAATCAAATCATACATATTAAACTCGTGACGATGTGCATAACTATGTAGAAATCCATAAATCTGGGTACATATCTTCATCTGATATAAGAACTAAAAATAGTCTTGCGAACAACACTAGAACAATTAAAACAGGTGAATTTATTTGTGGTAAACCTACACAGGCAAAAACAACAACGAGGCAGCGCATGTGTTGTTTCTTGTGCTTTTGGGCCGCTTTCCTTCTCTTAGACCCTACTATCAGATAATAAAAATGATTTATATTATTCAAAATAGAGTTAACCATTCCCGGGCCAAATAAATCAAGCCCGAATTCGAGGGGTTCTATACTAGGGACGACATAAACCGCTTATAATGAGAATTCTTCTGCAGGCAATGCGGATCTGGGGATAAGCTCTTATTATGTACATCGCCGTTTCCTCCATTGCATCCTCTATCTTCAACGCCAAATCGCTCAGCTGCCTACAAGGAGGAAAATACGGCGCCAAGGGAACAGCCGAGAAGTAGAGAACAATCAAGATGGGCAACATCCCTTTCATCTAATGTGATACAGGTATCTCACCTTATCTTCTTCATCTATTGGCCTTAACATTTCACATTTATTTATGAGGTAGTGGGCCTAGTGGATTGACAGCCACGTATATCTGCCTGCCCTTGACCGATTATTCATGATGGGATGTGTATTAAAAAAACTCTATGCACGCGTTGGACCAGTATCTAGCTAACCCCATATAAAATCCCATGACCCCACCAGGGCCAATCTTACTGTGATCACGACATTGTTTTTTCCAAATGTACGCCCCCTTAACTTTCTTAAGACACGTACAAAATATCCCCGTAGTCTACCGAGGCCCCGTTTTGACCAAGAATCTGGTAACTATTTTCAGAAAATTTGGCAATGATTTGCCCATAATCTTGTTTACAGTTGTTAAACATTAGTATTTTGAGTGCCTTAGGGGTTTTTGATAGTGCTCAATCCATTTCCACTATCAAAAATGGATTCCAAGCACTCCAACTACCTGATTTTTTAAAATTTAGTTGATCGGATTCCGGCAGATTTCTGTCGTCCGGGCCAAAACGCGGCCTCGATAGACAACTCCCAAAATATCAGAACTCTATTAAAATTTTTAACAAAGTTTGTAGCTTTCTCATGGATCCTAGACACTTACGTCTCGTGATGGCTTCAATAGTCAACTAAACATAAATTTTAGTGGTTTGAGTTTTGGTTATACCTATCTAGTCCATTTGTCTATTTTAGAAGATATTATACTAGCATAACCACATTATATTTACTAATGTGGTTGATATACGCCGATAGGCGTATATAAAATAGATTTACAACCACATTCACCAATGTGGTTGATATACGCGGATAAGCCTATATCCACTACACAACACATTAGTCTGTATATTAATAAATATTATATATTTATTATTAAAATCACCAAAATATTTTATATATATTAATAATATTTATTGATATATTAGTAATATTATAATATTTATTAATAATATATATTAATATATATTATATGATAAATGGTTATATTATTAATAAACGAAAAGAACTAATAATATATTAATAATATATATTAATATTTATTGATATATTAATAATATTATACCATTTATTAATAATATTTATTAATAGCATTGATTAATATACTAATAATATTAAATCTAAAAACATAAGAAAGTAATAAACTCTAAGAATTAATATATTAAACTGAAGAAATTAATAAAGCATACGAAACAATTTTTAAAAACAAAAAACCTAAGAGATTAATAAACCCTAACAATTAATATTTTAAACTGAAGATATTAATAAACTCAAGGGATAATTAATAATAAAAACCCAATATCATCATAAACTAAAAGTTTAAATATTATAAACCGAAGGAATTGGTGAACCCAAGGGATAAATATTATAAACATAAGGGATCAATATTAAAAGCACAAGAGATTAATAAACCCTAAGAATTGATATTTTAAACTAAAAAAACCTAATAAATCAATAAACTATAAAAATGAGTATTTTAAACATAAGATATTAATAAACCAACATAATTATTAACATTATAAACCAAAAGAACTAATAGACCCAAGGATTTAATATTATAAACCAAAGGAATCGACGAACCCAAGGGATAAATATTATGAACCTAACGGATGAATATTAAAAAAAATAGAGATTAATGAAACCTAAGAATTAATATTTTAAACTCAAGAGAGTAATAAACCTAATGTGTGATTAACATTATAAACCAAAAGAACTAATAAACACAAGGGTTTAATATTATAAACCAAAGGAATCGGTGAACCCAAGGGATAAATATTAAAAACCTAATGGATCGATAAGGCTAAGGGCAATATTAAAAACAATAGAGATTAATAAAACCCAAGGGTTTAATATTATGAACCAAAGGATTTGGTGAACCCAAGGGAAAATCATTACCCAACAAATTATAAACCAAAGGAATTGGTGAACCCAAGGGAATTGATTTAAATATTGAGACAATTGTTGTCACAATGCGACATTGGACCAACTATGACCATGGTTTTCCATGGGTTATTTTCTTATTGAGACAATATTTTTCAGAACGTGACATTTGATCATGGATGACATTGATCGATTATTCATATTATAAACCAAAAGAACTAATAAACCGAAGGGTTTAATATTATAAGCCAAAGGAATTGGTGAACCCAAGGGAATTGATTTAAACATGGAGACAATTGTTGTCAGAATGTGATGTTGGACCAACTATGACCATGGTTGGCCATGTGTAATTTTCATATTTAGACAATATTTGTCAGAATGTGACATTTGATAATGGATGACTTGACCGATTATTCATATTATAAACCAAAATAACTAATAAACCCAAGGGTTTCATATTATAAACCAAAGGAATTGGCGAACCCGAGGGAATTGATTTAAACATTGAGACAATTTTTGTCACAATGCGACGTTGGACCAACTACGGCTATGGTTGGCCATGGGTGATTTTCATATTGAGGCAATATTTTTCAGAACGTGACATTTGATCATCGATGACATTGATCGATTATTCATATTATAAACCAAAAGAACTAATAAAACGAAGGGTTTATTATTATAAACCAAAGGAATCGGTGAACCCAAGGGAATTGATTTAAACATGGAGACAATTGTTGTCAGAATGTGATGTTGGACCAACTATGACCATGGTTGGCCATGTGTAATTTTCATATTTAGACAATATTTGTCAGAATGTGACATTTGATAATGGATGACTTGACCGATTATTCATATTATAAACCAAAATAACTAATAAACCCAAGGGTTTCATATTATAAACCAAAGGAATTGGCGAACCCGAGGGAATTGATTTAAACATTGAGACAATTTTTGTCACAATGCGACGTTGGACCAACTACGGCTATGGTTGGCCATGGGTGATTTTCATATTGAGGCAATATTTGTCAGAATCTGACATTTGATCATGGATGACATTGATCGACTATGGCTAAAGAAATTAATAAACAATAATAATTAATGCAACATACTATTCATATTATAAAGAAAAAGAACTAATAAACCAAGGGTTTAATATTAGAAACTAAAGGAATTGGTGAACCCAAGGGAAAAATATTAATAACCTAAGGGACCAATAAGGCGAAGGATCAATAAAATTAACAAAAAAATACTCAAGTTGAAGAAATTAATAAACACTAATAATTAACCCAAGGGTTCGTAATATTATAAACCAAAATAACTAATCAACCCAAGGGTTTAACTTATAAACCAAAGGAATTGGTGAACCTAAGGGAATTGATTTAAACATTGAGACAATTATTGTCACAATGCGATGTTGGACAAACCATGACCATGGTTGGACATGGGTGATTTTCATATTGAGACAATATTTCTCAGAATCTGACACTTGATCATGGATGACATTGAATAACTAATAAAACCAAGGGTTTAATATTATAAACCAAAGTAATTGGTGAACCCAAGGGAAAAATATTAATAACCCAAGGGACCAATAAGGTGAAGGATCAATAAAATTAATAAAACTCTACTCAAGTTGAAGAAATTAATAAACACTAATAATTAACCCATGGTTTCATAATATTATAAACCAAAATAACTAATAAACCCAAGGGTTTAATATTATAAACCAAAGGAATTGGTGAACCCAAGGGAATTGATTTAAACATTTAGAAAATTGTTGTCACAATGCGACATTGGACCAACCATGACCATGGTTGGACATGGGTGATTTTCATATTGAGACAATATTTCTCAGAATGTGACATTTGGTCATGGATGACATTGAAGAACTAATAAACCCAAGGGTTTAATATTATAAACCAAAGGAATTGGTGAAGCCAAGGGAATTGATTTAAACATTGAGACAATTGTTGTCACAATGTGACGTTGGACCAACTATGACCATGGTTGGCCATGGGTGATTTTCTTATTGAGACAATATTTTTCAGAATGTGACATTTGATCATAGATGACATTGAGGCAATATTAAAAACAATAGAGATTAATAAAACCCAAGGGTTTAATATTATGAACCAAAGGAATTGGTGAACCCAAGGGAAAATCATTACCCAACAAATTATAAACCAAAGGAATTGGTGAAACCAAGGGAATTGATTTAAACATTGAGACAATTATCGTCACAATGCGACATTGGACCAACTATGACCATGGTTGGCCATGGGTGATTTTCTTATTGAGATAATATTTTTCAGAACGTGACATTTGATCATGAATGACATTGATCGATTATTCATATTATAAAGCAAAAGAACTAATAAACCGAAGGGTTTAATATTATAAACCAAAGGAATTGGTGAACCCAAGGGAATTGATTTAAACATGGAGACAATTGTTGTCAGAATGTGATGTTGGACCAACTATGACCATGGCTGGCCATGGGTAATTTTCATATTGATAAAATATTTGTTGGAATGTGACATTTGATCATGGATGACATTGATCGATTATTCATATTATAAACCAAAACAACTAATAAACCCAAGGGTTTCATATTATAAACCAAAGGAATTGGTGAACCCAAGGGAATTGATTTAAACATTGAGACAATTGTTGTCACAATGCGATGTTGGACTAACTACAGCCATGGTTGGCCATGGGTGATTTTCATATTGAGACAATATTTGTTAGAATCTGACATTTGATCATGGATGACATTGATCGGCTATGGCTAAAGAAATTAATAAACACTAATAATCAACCCAACATACTATTCATATTATAAAGCGAAAGAACTAATAACGCAAGGGTTTAATATTATAAAAAAAAGTAATTGGTGAACCCAAGGGAAAAATATTAATAAGCTAAGGGACCAATAAAGCGAAGGATCAATAAAATTAATAAAAAAATACTCAAGTTGAAGAAATTAATAAATACTAATAAATAAACCAAGGGTTCGTAATATTATAAACCAAAATAACTAATAAACCCAAGGTTTTAATATTATAAACCAAAGAAATTGGTGAACACAAGGGAATTGATTTAGACATTGAGACAATTGTTGTCACAATGCGACTTTGGACCAACCATGACCATGGTTGGACATGGGTGATTTTCATATTGAGACAATATTTCTTAGAATGTGACATTTGATCATGGATGACATTGAAGAACTAATAAACCCAAGGGTTTAATATTATAAACCAAAGGAATTGGTGAACCCAAGAAAAATATTAATAACCTAAGGGACCAATAAGGCGAAAGATCAATAAAATTAATAAAAACTACTCAAGTTGAAGAAATTAATAAACACTGATATTTAACCCAAGGGTTCGTAATATTATAAGTCAAAAGAATTAATAAACCCAAGGGTTTAATATTATAAACCAAAGGAATTGGTGAACCCAAGGGAATTGATTTAAACACTGAGGCAATTGTTGTCACAATGCGACGTTGGACCAACTATGACCATGGTTGGACATGGGTGATTTTCCTATTGAGACAATATTTCTCAGAATGTGACATTTGATGATGGATGACATTGAAGAACTAATAAACCCAAGGGTTTAATATTATAAACCAAAGGAATTGGTGAACCCAAGGGAATTGATTTAAACATTGAGACAATTGTTGTGACAATGCAACGTTGGACCAACTATGACCATAGTTGGCCATGGGTGATTTTCATATTGAGACAGTATTTTTCAGAATGTGACATTTGATCATGGATGACATTGATCGATTATTCATATTATAAACCAAAATAACTAATAAACCCAAGGGTTTAATATTATAAACTAAAGGAATTGGTGAACCCAAGGGAAAAAATTACCCAACAAATTATAAACCAAAGGAATTGATTTAAACATTGAGACAATTGTTGTCAAAATGCACTTTTGGACCAACTATGACCATGGTTGGCCATGGGCGATTTTGATATTGAGACAATATTTGTCAATATGTGACATTTGATCATGGATGAAATTGATCGATTATTCATATTATAAACCAAAAGAACTAATAAACCCAAGGGTTTAATAAAATAAGCCAAAGGAATTGGTGAACCCAAGGGAAAAATATTAATAACCTAAGGGACCAATAAGGCGAAGGATCAATAAAATTAATAACCCACGGGAATTGATTTAAACATTGAGACAATTGTTGTCACAATGCGACGTTGGACCAACTATGAACATGGTTGGCCATCGGTGATTTTCATATTGAGACAATATTTGCCAGAATGTGACATTTGATCATAGATGACTTTAATTGATTATTCATATTATAAACCAAAAGAACTTATAAACCCAAGGGTTTAATATTATAAAGCAAAGGAATTGGTGAACCCAAGCGAAAAATATTAATAACCTAAGGGACCAATAAGGCAAAGGATAAATAAAATTAATAATCGAAGGGAATTGATTTAAACGATGAGACAATTGTTGTCACAATGTGACGTTGGACCAACTATGACCATGATTGGCCATGGGTGATTTTCTTATATTGAAACAATATTTGTTAGAATGTGACATTTGATCATAGATGACATTGATCGATTATTCATATTATAAACCAAAAGAACTAATAAACCCAAGGGTTTAATATTATAAACCAAATGAATTGGTGAACCCAAGGGAATTGATTTAAAGATTGAGACAATTGTTGTCACAATGCGACGTTGGACCAATTATGACCATGGTTGGCCATGGGTGATTTTCATATTGAGACAATATTTGTCAGAATGTGACATATGATCATGGATGACGTTGATCGATTATTCATATTATAAACCAAAATTCCTAATATACCCAAGGGTTTAATATTATAAGCCAAAAGAACTAATAAATCCAAGGGTTTAATATTATCAACAAAAGGAAAATCATTACCCAACAAATTATAAACCAAAGGAATTGGTGAGCCCAAGGGAATTGATTTAAACATTGAGACAATTGTTGTCACAATGCGATGCTAGACCAACTATTACCATGGTTGTCCATGGGTGATTTTCATATTGAGACAATATTTGTCAGAATGTGACATTTGATCATGGATGACATTGATCGATTATTCATATTATAAACCAAAAGAACTAATAAACCTAAGGGTTTAATATTATAAACCAAAGAAATTGGTGAACCCAAGGGAAAATCATTACCCAAAAAATTAAAAACAAAAGGAATTGGTGAACCCAAGGGAATTGATTTAAACATTGAGACAATTGTTGTCACAATGCGACGTTGGAACAACTATGACCTTGGTTGGCCATGTGTGAATTTTCATATTGAGACAATATTTGTCAGAATGTGACATTTGATCATGGATGACATTGATCGATTATTCATATTATAAACCAAAAGACCTAATAAACCCAAGGGTTTAATATTATAAACCAAAGGAATTTGTGAACCAAGAAAAAACTATTACCCAACAAATTAGTATTAGAAATAAAAATTATTAATAAACTTAAGTGATTAATAAAATCGAAGGATCAATAAGATTAATAAAAAGAATATAAAAAACAAAGAAATTAATAAACAGTAATAATTTACCCAACGTATTATTCATATTATAAAACAAAAGAAGTAATAACCCAAGGGTTTAATATTAGAAAACAAAGGAATTGGTGACCCAATTCCTTTGTTTTCTATTATTAAACCCTTGGGTTATTACTTGGTGAACTTGTAACATAGGCACTTAACACAACATAGCTTGCTTGGGTTATGGTGACGTTGTACTAGGCTTAAGTTAGTTGGTTTACCATGACGTTGTAGTTAAATTAGAGATTAAAAAATTAAAAAATATTCCATAATCGTTTAATATTAAAAAATAATGGTATTATTGATTATACTATTCCAGTTTCAAAATGTTAAAGGAAATTTTTCATATTTCCGAAATTTTATAAAAAAAAAGGTATTTTCAAGATCAATATCATTTCCAAAGTTTTTCATTTTAACTTTTTTTTTTTAACATTTTAATTGTATTTTATTTTAAAATCATTTTAGGAATAGTCTAACCACTCTTTAGTTTTTAAATCTTCTGAATATCTTGAGCTTGTAGACACTCAAATGTTATAGCACTTGTTGTTAGTAATAGTTGGAATAAACGTCATGTTAATGAGAGTATCCTAGTTCTCAATTCGTCTATATACAAAAAAAAAAAATGCCTATAATATATTAAATTTCTCACTTAATCATTAAATATAAAAAAATTGATAATTTTTTTTTAATTGTATAGTTTTAGAAATTATATAAGTTGTATTTGAAGATTTCTTTCATAGTGAAGTGGTACGTTCCATGAAATCTAAAGTTAAACTCTCCACATTGTTCGGTGAAAATAACAAAAAACTATATTTCGAAATAGAATAATTGATGCATTTTGGAATTTTGAAATAAAATAATTGATGTATTTTAGAATTTTGAAATATAGTGAAACAATTTTATCATTTTCAAATTCACATTTTATTTATTTATTATAATGTTATGTTTTTTATTATTTTCAAACATTTAAAGTAATAAAAAAATAACTTACTTTCAATTTTATTTATTATAATAATATGTTTTTTATTATTTTCAAATATTTAAATTAATAAAAAAATAACTTAATTTCAATTTTTTTAATATATATTTGATATTTTATCAAATTATTTTATATACTTTTTAGACTTTTTAGTATTATTTTAAAACAAATTTTAATTTTATTTATTTATTATAATGTTATGTTTTTTATTATTTTCAAACATTTAAAGTAATAAAAAAATAACTTAATTTTATTTATTATAATGTTATGCTTTTTATTATTTTCAAATATTTAAATTAATAAAAAAATAACTTAATTTCAATTTTTTTAATATATACGTGATAATTTTTCAAATGATTTTATATTTATTTTTAGATTTCTAATATTATTGTAAAGCGATGAAAAAAATATCATTTATATATACATTGCAATCTCAAAAGTGCTCAGTAAGATGTACGATCGTGTTATTTATTTATAGATAAAAAGAGAGTATAAAAGTGATTAAATTTTTTTTTCTCACGCTATTAACTCCCAAATATCAATGATTTAGACTTCAGCGTTTGAAATTGTTTGAAAGGAGACCTTTCATCGGTCTTTTTCACAAAATTTTTAATAACTAATATTATTAACACAGGCACACCCAAAGCAATAATTAGTGTAATACGCCAGAAGACTGTACAACGCATCGCCTTAACAGTCAATGCACAACATCTGCATGATCTTCTTCTTACAATAAAATATTTCCTTAATCTACAATCAGATTAAATTCAACCTCTTTTATACTATCTTTTTCTCTATGGCCAATTCTAACTTGAGAAATTCAATTTGTGTAATACTGGAACATAGTCTAAACTACAAAGATGGCAATAAGCATGACTGGTATAGGGTAATTAGTGATGATAAATTTATGTCTATATCAACTTAATCAATATTAAAAAATAAAATATAAATTCATCTATGGTACTATATTTAAAAATACAATTTAAATAATGAACCAGCTTGGCATGTTGTTGGGGTTGACAATTAATCCTTTGTTGAGCTAGGTTTTCTACTTGGTCGTCCGTGATTTTCAAGGATTCAACAATTTTATGGACCTCACATTCATTACCCTCAGACATGGTGGTCTCGATTTCCCTATCGATATCATTAGAACCCTGCGAGGAGTTGGTACTCAGATATTCATATCCTGAAAAATCAGCTGCGTTACTGGAAGATCTTTCTTCATCACATTTATGTTCAGAAGAAGATAATGTCTTAGAAAAAATGAAAGAAACAGTAGACATAGCTGCTTTTATGAGTCCGCCCCAAAACAATAGGGCAGTCAGACTTGCTTTACACTAACAAAAATACTATTTTCCATCCTTAGTCTGTTTGCTATGCCCACAAAGCGCAAATACACATTCTATCACAAAATTTCGTTTTGAAGGGCTATAAAATATCTAACACCGCCTAGTCTATCTGTTTCGTAATAAGAGTTTAAATAATGCACCTAATATATGCTTTGGCGTGCAGATTTGGCTCTCCAATCTGATCTCCACCTTTGAACTATCCACATATTACTACAAAATCCTATCTCGACATTTGAAATATCCAAATATTCCTTCGAAAATTTGTAATCGGTTATTGAGATATCTACCAATTCTATTCCCGAAAATATCATGCCCATGTAATATATTAATCAGTTACTGCCATCTGTCACTGTCACTGGATGGTATTTCCACTATTAATTTTCCATTTGGTAAAGTTCCATTTGGCTTATCAATATCATATCAGTTTACATAAAATCGTCTAATCATTCGTTTCGAAATATCTATTACATGAGTTGTGAATAAATCTTTTATATTGAGAACGACCAAAGAAATCAGATTTATAAAGCCATGTATCAAGGGAAGAAAGGCTTAATATTTGCTGTGCTAAGATGACCTGTGCTTAGTCACAACCCATAAGATTATGGCAGTAAAATGGTCTTGAGCTCCTTATTCCTGTAGAAAAAATTCCAGTATTGGTCATTTTGACATTTTATAACAATTCTAGAGCCCATTTACATTTCAACATGCAAGAACTATAATCTCTGAAATAAGAAAAAAATGTCAACTCGAATATTTCACCAGATTATTGATGATCAAGCGGGAACACCGTCGGCATGCCTGCAAGATTAATGGAATCCAGAAAGGCTGATAATCTGGCATCTATGATAAGGATTAATTTATGTGAAATTCATTGATGGGACAGGCTCTAGTACCTTAACATGGACAAGCCATTGATATTTTGAAAAGGTGTAGTCCAGGTGAATGGGTAATTTATTGGACTAACCTCACTATAACACATCATGAGGCAGTCGGAGGGCCACCTCCAAGTGGTCGTCTAATTGCTGTGTGCATGGAACGACTCAGTAGAAACGGAGGGCCGCCTCCAGGTGGTCATCGAACAGCTGTGTGCATGGCGTGTGAGGCAACAGATATTCGAATGTTTCAGAAAATAGGCACGTGGAGTTGGGCAAGAAAACAACAGGTGGATTTGGCTAAGAAAAAAGGCACCACAACTACAAAGCCAGCTATGATTAGCATCATGTGGCGCATGAGAGTTTTAACCATCAATTAGGTGGCGTGCCATGTTTATTTGAGAATTTATTTTTATTTGAGAAATTGAACCATCAATTACATGGCAATTAGGTTTGAACCATCACTTGTTAATCTTCATCGGTGGCGGTTAACAGATGGTATAGTAAATTTTTAATCATGTTTTGTAAAAAATTAATTTAAGTATGGTTTAAACATGTGATTTAGATATGCAAGGAAGTTAGTTGTTTGAATCTCATCCATTGACTTAGTGGCGACGACGAGAATATACCGGCATCTTTCAATCTAGACCATCAGATCAAAAAGATTAATTAGAATAATCATAAAAGATGCTATTTCCGATAGGGTGCTACGCCTATCGGCGTAAAAATAATTATTATTGTAAATTTTCTTATGCATTAACCAAAAGTGATATGCTATTTATTTTTCTTTATTTTTTATTTTTTGTTTTTAAGGAATTTTGTATTATTATGTTTCTCATATTTATAAAATTTAGAAGTTCAAAACTAACACATAAATGTATTTAATGAGAAAATGATTAAGAAAATTAGATTGTTTTTCCTAGAAGAGTGTCATTCTTTTCACCTTTACAAGAGCCTCAACTAAATTAGATTGTACCTCTTTTGTCATTCTCATTCTTCTTACTCCAACACTCCTCTTGCTCCAACAACAGAGTGTACAGAAGGAACTTACAATGAAGTCTTTCTGAATACCGAAAATAACTTCTTCAATCATAATAGGAGCCTAAATCTGCTCATAATTAGTTAAAACCTAACAAGTGGAGTCACCTTGAAAGAGGTGTATGCCCCTTTCTAATGTATTCGAGTGACTAGATATTTATCATGCACATATATTTGTATAGAGAAGTAATTTTTCTCCACTAGTAAAAACCATTAACAATGCTTTGCACATGATCTTCCTAAATATTATATTCCTTACCTTTAAAAGCAATTACTAATAATTAAATTTGATAATAAAATATTAGTAAAATAAATTAGCCAAAAATAAAAAATAATTTATAAAAATCATAAATATTACGCAAAATATAGATTATTTCTCAAATTTTATGACTGAGAATTAAGTAAATAATTAACTTCACTTCATTTTTTTTTTATTTTCTAAAAATAAATTGCAGTTACACACTGATAACTTGCTAGTGTATGTTGTGGAATAATCGGTCTTCATAGTGTTTTCTTTATTTTATATATTCATTTTTATTGAAATTTGAAAGTTTTAAGGAAATGTCAATCTACAATTACAGGAAATATAATCGGTCTTCATAGTGTTTTCTTTATTATATATATTCATTTTTATTGAAATTTGAAAGTTTTAAGGAAATGTCAATATCCAATTACAGGAAATTCAGTAATTAATCTGGTCATTATTACATTAATCATAGATTCAATAATATATATTTTTATGTAAATTGTAGATTAGAGAATATTTTAAAAATATCATAGTTATGAGCTTTACTGTTTGAATTTGCATATACTCACTAAATTTTAAAAATATTATGGAATCTATAACCACTCACGTGAGAAAATTCTCATCTACAACATAATTATGACACATCCATAAACATGTAAAACATACAAATTCAGATGGTTCTAAGCTGTCCAGATTTGCTACCTCTGATTCATTAACATGATGCAGCAAAGAAAAGCTTTTACTATTCAACGATTTGTGCATACAAGCATCAACACATTTAGTTGAGTTGGGGGAATTGGACACATAACCTATATGGTTGTGTGTGAATGAATAGACAGGAAACGAATGAAAAATATTTCAATGCTTGATTATGACCTGAAAGGCATCTAACCAGTGATTTATTGTCCCGTTGGTAAGATAAAGCTTTATAGAATCCTCATGGGAACTTGTACTTCCCTTGTCGTAATATAAAGCTTTATATAATCCTCATGGGAACTTGGATTTCCCTGGTCTGATGTAAACATATAAAAGGAGTTCGTACAGGCTCTCCCTGCATTCATTCAGAAAATCCCAATGTACTTTATTAGTCACTTGAATATACAAATGTTTTATATTTTAATAACAGATATTTTTTTAAATTTAAAAGTATTTTTAAAAATATTTAAAATTTAGTAATCTATTTTGTGATTAGTTAAAAAATTTGGTTCAACTAATTATTTGTTGTGGTTAGATGTGAATTTTTTAAGAAATTAAAAATAAAATGAATTATTATTAAATTATTCTCTAATTCGTTACACACTTTGATTTGATTTTAAAACAAATTAAAAATAAAATGAAATAAACTTCAGTATATTACATAATGTCAAGTAGAAAATCCCTTCCGTGTATTCTTTGGGATTTGTTAGAGTCTTGGGCTTTGCAGATTGATTGTTTTATTCATGTTTAACAAGTGAGTGGGGTCTTCAAAATTTTAAGTTTTTGTCCTATTTGAGATTTTTAAAATAGTTTGTTTTTTTTTTTTTTTTTTAAATAGTATGTTTGAGTCATAAATTTTAAATATTATATGTAGGGTAGAGAGGGGATTTCCATTTTGTAGTGGATCTTTGTAGTGATAACTACCATTATTTGTGATGGGTTTTTATGTATGTTTGAGAGGTGTAGTTATTATGGTTGTGAAGTAAGTTTCTTATTATCTTAGTTTTATATGGTAGGAAAATATTATGTGTAAGGTTTTATTGTCAAAAATGTTGATATATGATTTTTTTTTTGTGGTTTTGTGGTGATTTTCGTTATTGTTTGTAAAAAACTTATGTGTAGTGTTTTTTTGCCCTATTTGCATGTAGTTCCAAGATTTTTTTTCCTATGTTTTTGAAGGGATGCCTCCATGATTCTTGGATTTACATTGTGGTTTGATGTACGTATTTTTAAGTTCTATCATTTTGTTTTGTTATTTGTGGAAATTTAAAGATGTTTTGTGCTTCTAGACAGTCTCTTTATTTGTTACTAAATTTTTGTCCCTTCAATGGTGCAAAGATTTATCATGGAAAGGGTAATTTGGTTTATGGGATATTATTCTCATGTCCATAGTAGTTAGATATTCTAAATCTATGTGTATGGTTTTGTTAAGACTTAAGAGTGTATCACTGAAAAATGTTGGGTGTCTTTATTAAGTGATTAGAGCTTGTTGTTTTGTTGTTTCTCAATTCCAAATGTAAGTGGTATTTTCATGATGATTTGAAGATGTCCAAGATTTCATCGACTTATATGCATCAAAAAACAACACAATAGGATTCAAATTTTACAAATGTCATGATGTATCATGAAACTAATTAGTCAGCCTTGTTGTGTTAAGGGCTGGTTCAGTTTGGAGAATGAAATGCACATTCTAATATGGGGATGATAAATGAGTTGAGAGGACAAATTTACTACGTTTAAGTCTAGCTACTAGTTTTGTTGGTGGGACATGTTGATATAGATTCTCACTGTTAATTGATGCATTATATGTGTCATTTTTTCACTTGTAGAGATATACTCATTGATTCAATATATTGTATGTAAACTATGGAAAAAATATATACATGAAAGTATATGTTTCATTATCTATTAATTGTTGGATTGTATTTTTCTTTGTTTCACTTGTAGAGACAACCAATGATTGAATATATACAGGCTCTGGTGTTATCATTTAATATAGATTTGGTGAATCGATATAAAATTCGAATTACTTATTCTAATTTCTAGTAGTCATGTGAGTCTCAATGGATTATCATTGTTCTATTATTTTGGAAGTGTTTCATTTTACACTTTTTTCATTTTGGATATATCATTACTTGATCTTATATTTTTTTTGTAAAGTTTAAGAGGTGAGAATATGGAATTTATGAATTTTAAATTAATGTTTATTTTCTTTCTTTATTCCATAAATTTTTTTGTTAGATTAAAAATATTAGTATTAATTGTTGTTGGTTTCTTGTTCCAAATTTCTAAGTTTGTTTCCACATTAACAACGTGAATTGTGGGTAAGCTAAAGCTTTATTTGTATAATGATTTTGATTAATTAGTAAATTAGATAATTATATGTACAACAAGTATACCAAGTGTTTTAGATACATGTGTGATGAATTTCTGTTTTATTAAATTGCATAGCTATCCTATAAAGATGATGATAGTTTACAGTAATTGTAAAATGATAATTGTCTATTGTGTTGTTAGTAGAAGTGGCGATGTAATCAGAATCAATGAATAGTTAGAAAATGTTGTGGAAGTAATTTTGTTGATTCAAGGGAATTAGTAATAGCTATTGATTTCTTTTATTCAAGGTAATTTTTTAGGTTTTCTATGTATATATAAACATGGATGTGATTTTCCTGTAATATGAGAGCTTTCTAGAAATTTGATCAAGTGTTTGCTCCAGGTTGTTTTTAACTTTCCACAAGGTGATATTTACATTGATATTATGTTTTTGTTAAATCATATTCATAAAATATAAGTTCAGACAGTGCACGTCCATGACCTAGAAACTTGATCAAGTGTTTGCTCCAGGTTGTTTGTAACCTTCCACAAGGATATATTTACGTTGATATTTTGTTTTTGTTAAATCATATTCATAAAATATAAGTTCAGACAGTGCACGTCCATGACGTGCACGAAGAGGTTGTGGATGTATCATTCGTAATTCAAGGAATTAATAATAATTTTTTTTATGAGGGGAACTTTTTTAGGTTTTCTGTATTTATAAACATGGATGTGCTTCTCCAGCTATACGGGAGCCTTTTGAAAATTTGATCAAGTTTTTTTTATTTTTCCATGAGGTACTCTTTACATTAAGGTTTTAGTTTTTTTTAAATGATATTCATAACATCTACTTTCAAACTACATGATGTGTAATATTGATGTTTGGAATTGTTCTAGGTCTGCATACACATTGTCTCTGTAGCTGTACTTTTGTGTGTATATACTCTGTTGCACATGACTGCACACCTTTGGTTTTGTGTAACTACATCTTCTGCAATTCTCACCACGTTCTCACTATTCATGATTACAGCATATTGATGAAAAATATTTATCCAATCTCATTAAATATTTTTTTCATTGAAACGTTGCAATTACATGTATAAAATAGTTTTAAAACTTCAAGGTTTATTTCCCCTATCTCTCATAAATAGCTATGTTAATGTATTACTAGAATATTCAAATATTATGTACTTCCTATAAAAAAATGAAGAGAACTGAGCTCGTGGTTTGTGAGAAATATTCGGTTTAATTTCCTGGTTTGTGAGAAATATTTGGTTTAATTTCTGGATTTATTTATTAAACAAAAATAATTTATTTTAGAAAATTTTGAGACAGATCTAATTGAAATTTGGAGATTAAATTTTGAGTATTTTTAGAATGAATAATGAATTTAGATCTCGTATCAAATTTTTAGATTTATGTGTTTTATTGCAAAATTTCAAAGCTAAATTTATTCAATTTTCCTTTATGATCTTCCAGGTCACACAATGCACAACAAGAGAGCATAGGGAATTTTTTTAACCATTTATTCTAAAATTTTAAAAACAAAATAAAAATATTTGATATCAAATCTTAAATTTTATCTCTCAAAACTCAGTTTTTAGTGAGCGAGGTGAATCTTGTTACACCACAAAAGTTAAGTGCAAATCAATAATTTATGAGTATTGGTTCTTGTGTAACAATAATTTTCTTATTTTTGTTGCATCAAAATACTGGAAAACATTGAGAATTCCTTTTTAAGGCCCCATTGTGGTTTTCAACGATTTAATCTTCTTATTAATTGATCATTGAAAAATATATACAATTTTGGAATCAAAATACAATAATAGTTGATTGGGAAAAATATGTTTGTTAGGATGAAATAAAATGTGTCATGTGACATGAAATGTCAATATGAATTGATATCCCTTCCCCCCAACTAAAGGTTTTTAAAGTTTTTTTGAAATGCGAAAGAAAATATAAATGTGGTGGGGTATTTTCCAAAATCACAATTTTAGCATTTAAGGAATTACACGATTAAAGATTAGAAAACAACATACATTCATTTACTTGAAAAGTAGACAAGATATATATATAGAAGAGTGTGGATGTTGTTGCTGGACCATGGAATGTGAAGTAAAAGAATTTGATATGGTTCTTCTTTCTCTTGGTTGTATGAATAAATGATGTATCTAATATGAAATTGGAATGTTTGTTGCTACGACTTCTAAATTCTGAGGTGAGTCTTGCTACAAGATGCTAAAATCATATAGTCTTCATTCTTTCCCACTTAGTGGCATAATTCTTATCTATGTGAATAGATGTATCGATGTCGAACATAGAAAAGAAATTGTTGGATTATCCACCATTAATGAATTTCATTAACCAACATGAGACTACTCACCATTGATATCAATGAGGGTCAATATCATTACGTACTACTTACAAGGTACCAATATATGTGTCGTAGTCGAGTCACCTAGAAGGTCCAAAAAAGAGGGGACATTGATGTATTCCTACTATTTATTGGCGAGATAACTTGTCATTAAGGTAGGCAAGCCTCAAGGTACTTGATATTTCTCTAGTCTTGATCTCCGATGATGTGTCAGGGCCGATGGGTCAAGACTTGTTAGAATGGAGACCTTAATGAATCCTTTGTCATCTAATGCAAGTATAAAATAATAACTTAAAGGACCGTAGATGTAATATTTACATTATGAAGAAAATTTTATTTGACAGAAAGGAAGAGGAAAATGTGGTGACTCAACTTTGTAGGGGAGCTCAATGAATTTACTTTTGTGTTAAGGGTGAGTGGAAATGAGGTAGGAAAGTGTGAAGATTGCAAAGAGAAAACGAGTTGCAAAGTGGGTAGATGACATGGCACGCAGACATGGAGAGCTGACTGGTCAAGGTAACATGGTGGAAAATAGAGTAATCACTGTTTAATGTTGATCAATAATACATTGCCATCTGGAAAAATCTAATTTTGTTGCATGGCAACAAAATTGTTGCCTAGTTAAGAATTGTCAAAATTGTAGAATAGTTAACAAATTTTGGCTTTTATTGGAGTTGAACTCTTGATATCTCCTTTACAAATTCAAATACTCACAAATAAACCACAATTTGAATTTGTGTAATAAGATCCAAAAAAACATCATTTATAGTTAAAAATATTAATCATTCTACAAATTTGACTATCGAGGCAACAATTTGACAAATGCCTAGCAAAACAAAATTCAAGATTTTTAGGAGAAAATCAAGTGTCTAAGTGCATTTATCAATCAACTTAATGCCACCAAAATATTTTATTTTCAATTAAAATCATTGTGTCGCCAAAAAGGATGGATCTCATAACTAATTTATTATATAAAAATTTGGAAAATATTGAAGATACAACACAAAAAACTATTTTTATTTCTTATTTTCTTTGTTGTAGGTTTCTACAAGGTGTATAATAGAAAAATTTATTGTTATTTTCTCACACACTATCCATTAGATTGGGCTGAAATTATATATGAAGGTTCCTATGGTCGTAATGCTTCTTCACATCGAAAATTAGATCGATCCAAGCATGGATCTCGATATATAATCGAAATTGATGTAAACTTCAGAAAATATTTTCTCACAAAATACACATGATATTGGGCTAAAATGTTTTATGAAGGTTCTTATTGTCCTAATTCATCTTCGCACCTAAAATCACATTGATCCAATGCATGGATCACGAGATATAATCGAAATGGTTGTAGGCAATGATCTTCATTTTCTCAAAAATCGTAAATCATACTAGGCTGAAATTTTCAGGGATTGTTCATCACAATATTATGTATTTCTATTAAAAAAAATACCATAACCCAGTTCCTAGTTTGTGAGATATCTACAGTTTAATTTCTAGAAATATTTTTTTTTCAAAGAAAAAAAAATTATTTTAGCAAATTTGAGACAGATCCAATTGAAATTTGGAGATTAAATTTTCATTATTTTTATAATGAATATTGAATTTAGATCTCCTATCCAATTTTTAGATCTATGAATTTATTGCAAAATTAAAAACTAACTTTATTCAATTTTCCTTTATGATCTTCCAAGTCCTACAAGGCGCAAGAAGAGAGCATACTCAGGAATTTTGTTAAATATTTATTGTAAAATTTGAAAAGCAATGTAAAAATATTTGAGCTCAAACCTTAAATTTTATATCTCAAAAATCTCTTTGTTATCCTCTCTTTCTAGATATTCCTGCAAAATAATTAGTGAGTGAGGTGGCTCTTACTGCACCACCAAAAATAAAATTGCAAATAGAATTCAATATAACTTAAAAAATAATTAAAAAATTCACCAAACTTGGTTTTATTTATTAATTCTGTCATACTCTACTCGAAATAGAAGAATTGTTTCAAGTATATGCATATTTCCAGTGTAACCATGTTCGTAATAGGAGTAAAAAGATATTCATGATTAGGTTTGAAAAATATGCATTAATGTACATGAAAGCATGAAAGACCATTTCCTTTGATAATACAATCAACAAGTAAGAAATAATGAAAGAGTGATGTGACTTAATTTCTTATTAGTACCATCTCTCAATAAGGCTATGACATTCCTGATTCCTTTCTTGGTTTGGATAGCATTATATCCTTCTTTATTATGCATTCCTTCATATTAGATTCTCGCAGTTTCTGCCCATCAAAAGTATTGCATGATTATTTAGTCTCTTCAACATATTTAAAAGAGTAATCAAAAGAGACTTGAAGACCTTCCTGTGGAGGTTGCGAGATAGACAAGTTTCTGAATGCAGTTAAAATATACTCTTCCTAAGGAGAAAATATCCCAGCTGTTGCGAGGGTTCAAGAAAGTTCTTGGAAGGACATTCCTCAAATTATTAACTGTTTTTAAATTACTCCAACTGTTTGATAACTCATGTCTTGCACATATATTAGTGAAAAGTATTGAAAAATAATTGAAATTTAATATGCATCATAAATTATTTTAATATGATTTTAACCATGCATCTAATAATGAATGCAATTATCGTGAGTTGTCTAAAATTTCAAAATAAACACCTATGTATACCTTCCCGGTAACGATGCCAAGCTGTTGGTTGATTTAATTGTGAGTTAAATCCTTATCATTTAAGTTGTCAACCTAGGGTTCCTGAACTCATGAGGTATAGATGTACTATATGTACTAGGTGATTATTTTTCAGAATAAATTAATCTAATGCAAAAAACTTGAAACAAATTACAAAAAAAATAATGAAAGAAAATTAAAATCAAGTGCACATGTTCTTTCCCAAGCACGTTCCTTTTCAGTGACTTTCTGTCTCAAGGGATACTACTTTCACAAATGAAAATATAGTCCTTGATATTACTAGTTTGAAATTACTATTGTGATATTACCAATGTGCCAATCTAATCCAAACCTAATCCAATCCAAACATACAGAAATTAAATCAATCCAAACCAACATTAATGAAATAAAAATAACATAAAAGAAACAAAACTAAACTTTCAGAAGTGAAATAACATAAATATTTACAAAAAATGAAAGAGGTGTGCAAGATATGGTTGATGGGGTTCCTCCACTCCTCGTCAAGCACACTAAATGATTATTAAATCTTGGAGATCAAAGTAGAAATATGTATTCCATAAAATGAATTTGGAGAAAATCTACAAAGATATTACAATAATTCAAATCTCTTCCTCCCTATTTTTATTTTACAAATTACAACTTGGATCATATTTTGGATGAGGCTCTTAATGGGGTTGGTTTGAAGGATGCAATACTATTTATATAAAAAATTAAGATAACTAATAAATAAATATAGATCCACAAATCTATCATATTTCCACATTTATCTCTTCTGGTTACAACTAATCACCCAAAGATATGAGATACACATCCTCTCAAAATTTTCTCGTAGTTTTGATAGGAGACACATATCAAAACATTCATGTTTCTTCTCCTTTTAATGTGCTTAGTCAATGATCCAAATATTCTAGAAATATTTCACAAATCTTCATGAGTTGGAATTGAAATTCGAATTTTTGGTTGAGTGAGTAAATAAGGCTCTTCTAGAATCGTCAAATAGGCCTACAATATCACAAAACTCATACCACTTATATATATATATATATATATATATATATATATATATATATATATATATGAAAACATGTGAATTTCTTAATATTTAATCATAATTTCTCTTAAAATACTTAAAATAAATGACTTGGAAAATAATAATGATAAACCCATATGATCATGAAAATGGTTATTAATGTAATGTTATGGAGCTACCGAACATGGTAACGAGTTATGGAATATGGTAAAAAGCTAGAAATGAGGGTAAAATAGTATGACATTTTGGAGGCCCAACAATGACCATGATGTAGCCTCACCAATGTTGAACTTACAAAAAAAAACAATATTTTTTATGTGTTCCTTGGATTCATGTTGTAACTGTTCCACTTTGAAACATCTTACTAAGTCTAATACAACTACCTAAGAATGCATGAATATATAGCATAAAATTTTACATTATCACTCTAACTAAATTTTTAATGGAGTTAGTCTTTACCAAAAAAAAATGTGGAACTGAAATCTATTGGAAACAAATATTTGTAGAACTAAAGGATCTGTGTAAGTGCATACATAAAAGGGTAATTTTTGTTTATGAAGAGAAGGTGAGCCAAAAAAAAGTATTTAATATATAATCATATTGAAAAACATAATTCATATACCTAGAGACATTGTCATTTATGGCTACCTCTTGCTTCGTACATAAATTTGGTTGGTGCTTGTCACTTATGACATTTTCACACTCCATACTAGTGGTTTCATGTATGACACTTGACATGATCACAAGATTTTGATGCACAATATTTATCTATCGTTACTAGTTTTTCTTCTCATTTAATGGTATGATATAAAGGGTATCAAAATATAATAAATCTATGAATTCAATGAACGAAATGGATTTAAAATATTGAGGTGTGTTGCAACGATATATTTTATAAAATGTAATTAATGTATTAAGTTTATATTTATTAGGTTATAACCTCTAGAAGAAGTCACATATGACGTATTAATAGTTGGTTACCATATAGGGAGATAAGTAATTTATAGGTAAGTGGCATTAGTAATGTTGGTAATCCTTTCGTTGTTTCCAATACAATAACTTTCACGTGTTTCATATATGGATATTGTATATTGATTGTAGGTCACTTGTCATGATCACAAAATTTTGGAGTGATGACATTCATAGTTGTTGAAATCAAGTGTGTTAAAGTTGAATAAAATTGTTGATTAAATGGAAGAGATGGTTTTAAAAGCTTTAGGTTTATTGTGATCATATTTTATAAATGATGGTATTACTCTTTTAATGTTTTATTTATTAGGTTGTGGAATACCATAAAAGTCACATGGGAGAGTTTTAAGATCTTTTATAATTTCGAAATTTTATTTTTTTCATAAGAAACATCGTGTCCTTTAGTTCAAACATGCATTTCTGTTGTGCATTTATTCTTTGGAACGTACCTTTTATGCCTCGAATATTTTATTATCATTAGATTTCCATGTTCACATGCCTCTTCTTTCATATATTTGAATGTTTCTAAATTGTTATTTTTCTTGTGTTGTCTCAATGTACTATCGGTTTCGTGTACGTCACTTGTCATTATCACAAGATTTAATCAATATATGAATTAAGTGGATGAGACAGTTTTAAAATATCAATGTTTGTTGTGACAATATTGTATTAAGTTTGTATATATTAGGTTATATCGTCTAACATAATTCACATGATAGAGACTCACGATAACTATACAGGGACATGGTGAGTTTACGGGTAATTTCCATTGGAAACATTGGTAATCCTTCTTGTGTTGTTTATGATATGTAACATTCAAGTAAATGTGAAAATGTATGGACTGAAGCATAGAGGAAGTGTTGGTCTTAGATGATTTGATAAAAACATTTAGTTTAAATCTTGTAAGTGACATTATTTTCCATGGATTTGATTAGACAAAATTAGTGTGTTGAAAAGCCTTCCACATTTTGAAAATCAAATGAACATTCAAATGAACATTAGGGGTACGTGTGGTTGTGTGTTTGGAAAATGATAGAAATTCAGATAGACATATAAATAGGTGTATTCATCATATTTAAATCGTGTTGTATATGGCCATTCTGCATTGTATATTGTTCTATGTTTATGTATTTAGTGTCCATGTTTTCGATTTTGAAGATGGAAACTATCATCGTTGTTGGGTTTTGTAAATTATAATATTTTTCTTTGGTCTTTATGAGATGTGTCATTAGTAACTTGACTTATTTATAGTAGTTTAAGTTATTTATTTGTTTTACAACATTATTTTCTTTTTTGTAAATGTCTTGTGTGCGACACTAATAATGAGAAAGTTTTATTATACCTGATTTTGGAAAGAAATTTTCTTTGGTAGTTGAGAGATCAACAATTCACAACATCAATATGAATATCGAGGACAAGAAAGGATTTCACACTGATTCAAAAATAATTGTTTTGGATGATAAGTGGTTACATGATGGCTTTAGGAAGTTTCTCGACCATAATATTCATAAACAAATTAATTTTTTCTTTTTTAGTTTTTCTAAAAGTTAATATCCAAATATTTTAAAGAGCCTTACCAATAAGACTTGTATTTCTGCATTGCATCTTCATTGTTAATGTTTTAAATTAGAGATTTATGTTTATAACACACCCCTCTCCACATTTACCCTATATTACAATACCTGTGTGTAAATTTTAAGTATAGTGCTACTATGACCTGATCCGATCTCCTAGTTCCACTTAAGGAAGTGGAGCCTACAAATGAGATTTAATGACCTTCCTCAAGAACCACAAATCACTTAAAGGTTGAAAACCCACCCCAAGTCACCAATCCCTAAGCTAGAACCCTTTTTCTCTCAGACCTAGAACTATAACCACACCCTTGACACTACTAACATGCATTTATGAGGATATAACCATAACCACGAGCTTTTCTCCATGCGGTTATGGCCTAGCAAATCTAGTTTTGTGCCTGCAGTTCTGGGATCTGAGTCACTTTTTCGGCTATTCTCCAGACCACTGCCCAGAACTACCTGTAACTTTCAGAAGCCTAAATAAGGTTCTAACAATGGTATTCATTCAAATATTAAATAATAACTTTACCTTACCATTCCTAACCATGACACGAATTTCAGCAAACATATGAAAAACATAGAAGCTACAAGTCGTGAATGCATATAACTCCTCTGAAGTAGCTACAACAACACTTGTTAGCACATGCATTCATCAACCATTCATTAACTAATAAAATCTTAATAAGATCCATTGCTAGAACATGTTATAGAGCCATTATTTAACCATCATATAACCAAAATATTAGCCATGACACAACATACATGAAAGCAACATAATAACATGTACAAATTCTCATGAATCATAATAGGAAAATATCTCTTATTAACATATGAAAAAGCCAACCAATTCGAGGACTTCCATGTACCACGCGACCATAGACTGAGCTGAACATCAACCAATCACCCCCATGAAATATTCCGATCATTAATGTGGGATCTCATGGGATAAACTAAGACATAAAAAAATAAGTGAATTGAGAGGTTAAACCACCTCCACCGTTAAACTACAATGATATCACCAAAAATGGTCAAGAGATAATTAAACCAAATCAAGCTTGGATGCCTTAGAATTCCTTCACCATCCATTGAGGAATTTTCCTATCTCCACCCACCTGTCAAGGGCTTCCCAAAGAAAACCATCTCTGCCCCCAAACCTTACAAATTTTCCTAAGATAACCTCACCCGGTTTGAAATCCTCCTGACAATGCAAATCTCAAACAAGAATTAACCCCATCACACCATGCCTATTTAGGAAATGGAAATGCAAGGTTGAAACCATTTTCAATCCAGGGTAAACCCTTGCTAATGACAAAAAAATAACCAATAAACAAAAGAATGAACCATGCATTCACACCACAGTTAGGAAATCAGGCATGCAACCTATTGCCAGCACCACCTTCCTGTTGAAGTTGCTAATCCAACATTATCCTTTATTTTCTTCACTTTCCTTTTCTTGCTTATTGAAGTTCTCATTCTCTTTCCTTCACTACACCTTCTCCAAACATGGGAAATAGTTGTTAGCTGATTCTGAGGAGCCTTTTTACCATTGATGTCTAGTATCTCCCTTTCCTTTTTTGCATTTTTTTTCATTTTTCTTCATTTTTTCTCTAATTTCATTAGCATGCAAATTTGTGTACCTTCACCTTTTGTTTCTCCTGTTTTCCTTTATTTCCTTAATTAAATGTCATTTAATTCCTCTTTTAATTTTCCAATGCCTTTTCCAATTTCCTTAGCCATTAATAAAATGAAAGTGATGCCCACTATAGTGTTTTGCCCAACATTCATCTTGGAATAACTATCCCTTGAACTTGTTATTATTTTGCATTTATTATCCTCTATTACATGAACTTTAACTTGGGGCTATTGCAAACCCCTCCCTCTTAGGGGAACACCATCCTAGGTGTTCGATGACACTTATGACCAAAAAAATGTTCAATACAAAACATACTGCCTATGGAGCTTTATAACACAACTGGATGAAGTATTTACAATAAAAAATTGTTGAAAACCATGACCAACATAACAGACATACTGCTCACTAGAGATTTATAACACAAATCACAATGATATTTAATATAGCAACCACATATAATTATGCACCATTTCTTCAACCAAAAAATAAATATATTGTTCATGGAGCTTTATAAATACATATAGATAACATTTTCACAATCAAATACACATATATACATATGCATATTTGGTTTAACTAAAAAATAAAAGGATATGATGCCTGCATCATAAACAATGGCATATAGAGGCTTACACCTTTTCCCTCAAAGTAATATAAGGATTCACCTCCTTCCCACGATTTCCAAAATCCAATACCCAATTCAAACCTACATCTAATTTCCATCGTTATTATCCTTGTGTTACCAAATCATTATTCTAGGGCATACTCCCAATGTGCTTTTGATTTCATTTTTCAGTGCTAACGACCAAAAAAATAATTCCTTGACCTTTCCTTCTCTGATACAGAGTCCCTCGGGAAATCTAGTCACCTGCTTCTATGCAATCACTCACCTTCCAAGTTCCTCATCAGCCCCTTTCTAAGTGATCTATCCTTTCGAAAGGTTTCCTCGCATCGAAAGGTCCAAAACCAGGGCATACCCCTGCCTCAAAACCATTATACCAGTCATAGCATGCCCATGGAAATAAATGGACAGTATTGGGTACTAGTGTCGCATAATGACCCTAGTCTGGAATGATTTATTAGCATACTGGTGCATGTTCCAATTCATTTTTATTGTTGCTACTAATTCTTGCAGTCAGCTTCAACCACCCAAACTGAACATTTCATGTACGACGCACATAATTTCCATTAGACTAAAAATGAATTGAAATAAAATTAAATCATACCTCAATGGTAGCTCACCTGTAAGGTACACTTGGGATTATGTTTACCTCTTTTCACAATAAGTCAACCTATCTCTTTTTTAAAATCATCATTTATAAACATATCACATCCGATTAGCTCAAAACTTAACTATCATAAATCAAAATCATAAACTATGTGCATAGTTAAAAAATGAAATAAAACACTGAGACTTATCTTTCAATTAATTATTTTCTTCCTTTATTCTTTGTCCTTTCCATACATATATTGAATCAGTTTCCAAACCTAGAGAGCACCCAGTGCCTTCTCTTCTCTTTCACCACATACACACACTAGATAGGTTTCCAAACCTAGAAAGCACCAAGTTCCTTCTCTTCACTTCAACCACGTACACACACTGGATTAGTTACAGTCGTGACTAGCATCCAATTCCTTCTCTTCAGAGAAATAAAGGAATATGGAGGACATAGAACCTTCTCCCTCAATAAGGGTATCCAGAGACTAAACTACCTCAACCCTCGATATCAACAAAAAGATAATATAGAGACTAAACCACCTCAACCCTCAATATCAACAATAAGGGCATCGAGAGACTAAACTTCGTCAACCCTCAATATCATCAACAAGGGCATCCAAAGGCTTAAGCTATCTCAACCATAAATATGAACAAGAAGGACCCAAACCATCACATACCTGGTTGTCCCATTATATTGTAAAACACATACAGATACTGTAACACCCCAAATTTGCTATGCTTTTTAAATTGACATTTGAACAAATCCAAAGGGGAAGTGGACCCCAATGGAGAAACAATATGTGGATTTATTTAAATATTTATAAATAAATATAAATGAAATAATTATGTGTGGAATATGACTAGATAGAGATGGAGATCCTAAACCTTAATCCATGAGGATAGGGATAAGGTTAGACTTTCCCAAAACCTTTCAGAAAAACCTTGAAAGGAATATTTATAAATTAGATTGGGAGAGAAAACTCTAATTTCCCCAATGAAGAAGAAAGTAATTGGGAAGAGGAATAAAAGCTGGAAAAGAAGAAAAACAACTTTAAAGTACCTCATTGAGGGAAGCCTAGGCAGAAAACAAGTATAAAGCATCCCGAAATTTCTAGACGCGGAAATTAGAAATAGGCTTGGAAAAAAACTACTTAAATAAACTACTCCAGGATAGACAAAGGGTTGTCTATCCAAGGAGGGAAGCATCTCAACTCGGGGGAGAGTTAAGGAGATAGAACTCTGTGGTTGGAAGGACTAGTCATATAAAAATGATATGCATGTCGGAATAAGTCATTTCATAATCTTATGGTGTTACTATGTGTAGAGATGTTGTTGTTTTAAATTAGTCAAAATTAAAGTAATCGATGCCGAGTTAGTAAATTCCCCCTACGTTTAACAGATTTTGATAAAGCAGAAATACTGCAATCTGTATAGTAGTAAGGGAATAATCCAATGAGAACCATCTACCAGAATGTCTAAACCTAAAACAAGTTTAAATTTGGTGATCAATATCTCATAGAGGAGTATTATTCTGGTTAATAGATATAAATGTTGTGTAACTGATTTTATCATTTATATTCCTTGATAATAATTCTAAATTTAGGCGCATCAAAGAACTTGAGAAGCTGAAAATGTTCACTAGTAGTTCATATTATTATATAACTGTACAAACGATAGTAGAGAAAAATTAAAAGTACTAAGTAAAGTACAGTTATACCCTACTCTAGTATACTAATAATAAACAAAGATATGAAGTAGAGCAAAAAATGCTAGTAGTACTGTGTTGATAAATTCTACTTATTTTTATTAAAGAAAAAATCATGCCATATATTGAAAAGAAATCAATTAGCACCAACACACTTTAAAATCCTTAATTCCGTCATGAAAATTAATAATCCGGTATAACATTAAACCATTGAAGTGAGATACAAATATTCTAATATGGCTATAGAATACAACTGGGAAAATTAAATAGACTAGATAAAATAAACGATTAAGTCAAGACAGTTAGAAAATCTCCATGTAGATGGATAATACATGCAAGTCTTATCTACCGACATATCCAAATCTAAAAGTAGGAAAGTAACATTCTTATTTTGTGTGATTTTTCTTGACTATTATAGAAATAACATGAATAAAGGACATATTACTCATCAGATATAATATTGTTATAACTGAATGGAGGAATAGATTAAATTTCATAGAATATAGAAATTATTTCATATTGCGAGAGTCAAACAAATAAATTTAGAAAGGAAAGAAGAGTAAGCATATACATATAAATTTTTAGATGTATGAAAACATATATATATATATATATATATAGATTTCTTCATGTTGCAAACTTACGGAACACCCATATACAGTAAACATTTGTCTTCGATTTCTATCAATATATAAGTGATACAACAGGAAATTAAAGATCAGATTGATAAATTAAAGGAAATGTATACTACTATTATGTGAAGCTCCAGCATAAAGTATAAAGCATAAATCGATACTGGTGATCCTTGTTTCGGGAATACATAAAATTTTAGGATTCGATATTACTAACAGTGAAGAGATTATAAATGACAACCCGAGTATTCGAAGTTGTCAAATGATAAAATTCTTCTTAAAAGCCTTTCAAAATGCATAATAGGAATAACTTAAGTCTACCAATGTTCTGGTTGAAAGCTAGTGGTATAGAACCAATACACAGTTTAGATGATAGTTAAGAACTACAACCCAGAATGAAAGTATTACAAGTTATCTAAATTTAAATTAGAGCCATTGCTGGCAAAAAGGAAATTTTAATGTAAGATCGCAACATCATGGCTATTTGGACAAGAGGTCCGTGAGTGTAATTATACCGACCTGTATAATAGCGAAAATTTTGTCACCAAGGGTTTGACGGGACAAGTACAATTTTATCAATCCAACGAATGAACCAGGGCTTAGATATACTTGTACACAATATACGAACCAAGTTAATTTCGGTAAATATAACATGAAGATAAGGGTAGTAAACACAGATCAGTAATGTAACGATTTCTTTAGAAATTATGAATATACCTACGGTAAATTAATTTTTCACGGCAAATCCCACCTACAATGAATAGAGGAATGGGATATAAAATGCATGAGGATCAACCAGAGATTTAAATAGACAAAGAATAAAGAGCTAAAGTCAAGATACCAAATCTTATTGAAGAAAAAAAAAAACGTAGCTGTGGAATCCATTTGAAAATGGTAGCAATATACCAAGACGTTTCCCGTGGAGAGATTTGAAATGGAAGCGAAATATGGCTAACAACACCAAAAGTGAACCGAAATCATGACAACCAGCTACTGTCGAGCCGAGCTAAGAAAAACCCATTAGCATAAATGAAGATAGGAAATTCAAAACGACATGGGTACATCTCAATAATCACACAATGAGAAAATTTCCAAGACATCAATACTAACTACTTGAATAATCCATTCTAGTTATACACAGAAATCGATTTTCTATAAAATAGAAGTAAAAGAACAAAGCCTACTCCCTATCGTAATAAGGTATACAAGAATGCCCTATTACAATGAGGAAAATATCATAATAAAAATGAGAATGAGAAATTTTAAACCAAAACTATTCGTAAATCCAATAAATAGTGAACCGATACTTCATTTCTATTTTTATTAGACATTGGTAAATAAATCAAAGGGACGATATCATTTTGGAAATGAAACAAAGATATTACCGGTGGTTATGAGCACAGTCCTGTAGGAAAGTTGCGTTCAGAATGGTAGAGTGGTTCTCAGTTGCGCAGAGGCGGAGGCATAGAAAACAAGTCTGAGACCTCCAGAAATTGAACATGATAAATGAAACTTGGAAGCGGTGAACCCAGCTGATATAAAATTTTGAAAAACCCTAACGAGTATATTGTTTCCACCGTCCACATGGCAGAAGATGCAAGAGTGAAACGATAGGTCGATAGGGTGGTCTCGGTAACCAAGGTTGGGTTATTAAAGTCAGAAGGAAGATCTCGTAAGGACAAACCGAATCAAACTCAAATTTAACACAATTAAGAAATGGTACAGAAGCACATGGGAAGCGAAGGGGAAAAGAAATAAGCAGTACCACCTAAATCTGCAAAAATTATAGAAATTGATGAAAAAAATCTTGAAAAGAGAAACCAGGGAAAAATCAGTACCGGAGAAATTAATAACGCCGCAGTGTTCATCAAAGTAACTGAAGGTTAGGTGAGTACATTGTTGTTGCATCAAAATATTAACTTTAAACCATAATATATTATTGTGGTATGTCGAGAAGTCTTGCCACCTTGCTCTGATAATGTGCATTTTTTTCTCCATATCAGCCAACATATTACTATCATAGCATATCAATAGCATCATGATGAAACAAACTACATAATGACCACCATGATGTATGTCTAACCTACTATGAATGCATAACCATATACATTTAGCCCATGCACTACAATGTTTTGAACTTGGAAGCTCTGATACCAATATGTAACATGCCCTTCTCCATATCTACCCACTTTTACAAGCCCTCCAGGTAAATGTGAAGTAGATTAGTACTATTACCTGACTCGACCTCCTACTTCAAATTAAGGAAGTGCATCTTACAAACGAGACTGATTGACCTTCTGAGGAACCACAGATCATTGATAGGTTGAACAACCACTCTAGGTGGCCAATATTTAAGCTAGAACCTTTTTTCTCTGACCCATACCTATAAAAACACACTTGAAATTGCTTCCATGTGGTTATGAGGCTATAACCACACCCACATATTTGCGTCCATGTGGTTATGGAACAAAAACTCAAGTTCTATGTGTGCGGTTCCAAGAATTGAGCCATATTTTAAGCTAGTCTCAAGAACACTGCCTAAAACTGCTAGTAAATTTCTAGAAGCCTAAATAATCTACTAACAATTCTAATATTTTAGAACTTGAACAATAAATTAACCTAACCATACCCATGCATGACATGTATTCCATTAAATATATGACAAACATAGAAGCTAGAGGTGATGAATGCATATATGATCTTAAATATTTGAACTTCATCTGGAAATCACCAAGAATGTTTAGCTCCCTGACAAGAAGTTGCAACAAAACATGCTAGCCCATGCATTCATAAACCATTCATTAACTAATCAAAGCATAACAAGAGCCATACCTAGAACATGTTATTGAACCATACTTATAAGTAGGATATAACCAAAATATTATCCATGATAGAAAAACCATCAAAGGAGCAGAATAATAGGTACAAACTCCTGGATCAAAATAGGAATCTAACTCTCATTAACATATGAAAAATCCAACCAAGTTAGGGACTTCCACGTACCACTCGACAATATATTGAGATGAACGTAATATTTCTTTCATCGAATCACACTCATGCCATATTCCAAGTATGAATATGGGATCCCGTGGAATAAACCAATACATAAACAACCAAAGGAATCCATAGGTTAAATCAAATACACTCTCAAACTACTAATATCTCACCCAGGCTGACCAAGAGATCACAAAAAAAAAACTTTGATGCCTCATAATTCCTTCACCGTCTCTTAAGGAATTTTCCTGTCTCCACCCACCTATCAAGGGATTCCTAGAGGAAAACATATCCACCCCCAACCCTTGGGATTTCTTCCTAAGACCACCTCAGCCAGTTCTAAAACCTTCTATAAATCCAAAGCTCAACCAATAATGAACCCCATCACACCATGGCTATCCAATAAATGGTAAGGTGAAGCTAAAACCACTACCAATTTAGGCAAAACCCATTCCAATGACATTAGTTGAGCCAGTCAACAAACGCATGAACCATGCATTCACACCTCATCTAGGAAATGACACATACAAACTATTACCTATAACACATTCTTTATCAAGCTACTAATCCAACCTTCTCCTTCATTTTCTTTACTCTCCTTTGGTTTCCATTTTCTTGCAATTTTCCTTCATTTTCTTGCTTGTCCAATTTCTCATTATCTTTTCTTTGATACAACTACTCCTAAGATGGGAAACATATGTCAATTGATTCTCAGGCGATTTTTTATCATTGTTGTCTAGTCTCTTTATTTTTTTTTCCTTTCCTTTTCCTTCATTTTTCCTCTATTTTCCTTAACATGCAAATTTTTGTCCCTTCAAATTCCTTTGATCCTACTTCCTTCGTTTCATTTATTAAATATCATTTAATTACTCTTCACCTTTTCCAATTTACTTAGCCATTAATAGATTGAAAGTGGTTCCCACTACTGTACTAAACCCAACATTCATCTTGGAATACATGTGCCATGACCTTGGTATTGTTTTTCCTTTACTATCCTTTATTACATGAACCTTAACTTGGGCCTATTGCAATGTTGATGGTAAGAATTGAGAAGATCAACATTATAGAAATTGTGACTTAACATCCCAATTATAACCTTTTTCATTTTCTGTAGTGATTTGGAATGGTCTGTGTGCCTATTTACCGACAAAATAATCTCCAATTTGAAATTTCAGATATGGTGAAATGAATAATGACAGTGCACTGCTATTCTATAATCTATCTTTATAACATCCCTGGTGAAAATTCCATGTAAATAAAAGTTAATAAAGGAAAAATAATAGGCATGGCTATAGGAAACTTATTCCAAGCTAAATGTTGGGAAAACATCCTATTGTAGCTATTCATTTGGTTTATTATGGCCAAGGAAATTGGCAAAGGCAATGGAAAAGTATTTGGAAAGCAAAATGGAATTTTTGGGAATTTATTTATGAAAATAACGAAAATTAGGATAAAAGAGAGGTTAAAGGTCACATATTGAATGTGAGGAGGGAAATGAAGGAAATTAATGGAAAATGAAAAAAATAGAGGCCACACTAATAAAAGGGCTTATGAGGATCAATTGGTACCTTTTTTTCAGTTTAGTTTTGGATCTCTCCCTCTATTCTCTCTCTCTCTCTCACTCACTCTTAGATGCTTAGAATTTTCTTGGAGCACTTCAACATTGGATCCAGAAGGGAAAAGAAGGCGAAGAGGAAGAAGAGATCAATCAAGGAAGATTGGGATCAAGTATCTAGGGTTTACTTGCAGGTATTCATGTGCCTGTGTGATTTCCTTGCTAGATTTTGTATGCATGGTTATGCATGTTTGTTATTGGCTACCTTGTTGTCATTAGTGTGGTTGTTTCTAGATGTGACGGTGTTATTTAGCCTCACCTTTCCATTTTTAGATATCTATGGTGTGATGTGGTTCTCATTTTTTGGTTGGACTGGATTTTCAGATGGAATAAAAAATGAGTGAGGTGGATTTCTGAATGAAAGACCACATGGCCTAGTGATCCCTGAAGAGACCTTGGATTGTGGTAAAGCCACTAGCCTAGTAGTCACTGAACTAAATTTTCAGTTACTGGAAATTTAGTTATTTTGTTCATCGGTGGGCCTAGGAATCCTCGACAGATGAATGGAGGGATATGCGGTAAATCCTACGAGTGGCTATTGTTTCTCAGCTCTAGGAATCCTTGCTGGTGAATGAGAGGATATATGGTAAATCCTGTAGGGTGGTGTCTCAATCATGGCCTGGTGATCCCTGGATAAGACTGTGGATTGCGTTAAAACCTATAGAATAGGAGAAGAAAATTCCTCATGGTGTAGGTGGATAAATCTGGTGGCATCCATGCTTTTTTATGGCCTAGTGACTGGGTGGGGATTGTGGTAAAGCCAGTTTCTATTGATGAGGGTGAGTTGGTTTAGCCTCGGGAAGCCCTAGTTTTTTCTTTGGGTTTGAGTCCCATTTTCATGCTTGGAATATGACATGGGGGTGATTCGAAGAGAGATTTGGCTCAAGCAATATATGGTCGAATGGAATGTGGTAGTCTCATACTGGGTTGGTTTTTTCATTCATCAATAAGAGTTACTTTCCTTGGTATTTTATGTTCAATTATATTGGATTATATGTGGAATTTATGGTTGCTGTATCCTCAGTAATTCTATTGTTTATATGTTGGTTATGAATATGTTTATATTTTAATGTGTAAATGAAAGAGCAATGAATATATGAACTAGTAGATGATAATGAAACTAATGTGATAAGAAATCAGTGCTTCTTAGTGATTCTAAGATTAGTATAAGGCCCATATGATCAGATATGTTATTATGACTTTTAGAATGCATATTTGTGACATGTCTGATGAAATTACTATCATGGCTAGTAGGGTTCCCGTCAAGTCTTTATTTAATAATTTGAATTGGCATCATTGTCTCTAAATTTCACTTCCTTTCTGTAGATTGCACAAAGTTCTGGGAAGTGACTAGGTCCTAGCCCTCGAACTCAGGCTTTAATCTTGTAGTCACTAGCATAGACATGGTAGAAAAAAGCCACAATCACACTCAGGCAGGCGCATGGGAGTGACTAGGAATATCAGTCGCTTGGAGGGCTTGGAAGGGGAGTGACTGGGGCTCTAGGTCCTTTAATTATTGAGTTCCCTTAGAGCTTGGTCGCCTAGAAAGGTGAGGTAGCTCTTGGAGGTTTTGTTGGATGTGTGGATGATCAATTTGGTTGTGTTTTTTCAGTTCTACTTCCTTAAGATGAAAAAAGAGGTTAAATTAAATCATAGTAACCTTTCGTCACATGTTTACCCTAGCAGACTGTTTAACTCGGGTAAATGCAATAGTAGGGTATTATAGAGTGGTATAAGAGCATGGTTCACCCCTTTTACTAGATGGCGAGTGTGTTGGTCATGCATTCCTATTGGTTGCATATGTGTTCTTATGTTTTTGGACTATGTGGTTGTTTTGTATGCATGGAGTTAGTCATGGTTGCAATAGTTTCTCCATGTGAAAGTTGATGATGTCATTGATTGAATGTGGTCATCATGGGGGTATGTCGGTGATGCATTAGTTATGCATTGTTTATGCATGTCAATGTTTAAATTTTTTTGTGCATTCATGGATATTGTTATGGTTTCCATGCATGAGATCATGATGTATAGTGGGTATGTTCATGCATTGATGACTAGATAAGGGTTGATATGATGATAAAATGATGACATGATTATGTTTATATATGTATTGTGCTAATCCGGTTAGTCTTGCAGGTCAGATATCCTCCCCGAGTTATACTAAGGTACGTTGGTTTGTTTATTATTTTGTTTAGCTCATATATTATACCTTGCAAGAAGAGATAAAGATGACTAAAATCATGTTAGAAAATAAATATTGTCCTTATGAATCATATGAATGATGTGGTGTTGCAAACTCTTCTGAATTAGAAGACACATTGAGGAGTTTGAAGGAATGAATATGGAGTTAGAAAGTAGAAAATGATATAATGATGCAAGCACATGAGAAACAACCAGTAGTCAATATAGTATTTCTTTAGAGTTTGTCGGAATTGTAGAGACAGTGACCACTCTAGATCAACTATAGATAGGATGATGGGACTAATGGGGGATATGGCAGTAAGTCTCGTGGTGGTCACATTTCAGATAGATATGACACAATAAGAGATGGTAGATTCTTGGATACTCCTGATATGATAGGTGATGGACATGGGTATTGTTCTATGCATGGTTATGAAAATCACTATGGTCATCATCGTCATGACCCTCACAGGAGGAGTGATAGGGGATACTTTCCAGATGAGTTTAAGAAATATAAGCCACTTAATTTTGATGGAGATTTGAAGAAACATAAGGATGTAGAGGCTTTGCTACTTGGCATGAATAATTTCATTGAACTGCATGAGTATATATAGAATATGAATGCCAGAATAGTTATTTTAAGTCTCAAAGGGAAATTGGATATCTGGTGGGAAGATGTAAAACAGGCCAATGACATCAGGATAGAAGATTTGAGTTGACATGAATTCAAAATACTCTTTAGAAAAAAGTACTTGTCAAAAAGGTACTACGAAAACAAAGCCATGGAATTATATGAGATTAAAATGGGTTCAATGACAGATGAGGAGTATATGACCAAGTTCTTAGAGATTTTGAGGTAAGTACCATAACTTAAATATGAAAAGGAAAAATCTCATAGGGTTGTTAGTGGATTTCCATTAATATTTAGAGATTTGATTGAGTATGATGAGCCTATGTCACATAAGAAAGTTATTAGGAATTTGAAGAACTTTTATGCGAAGTCAAAGCATAAGAATGAATCTCAACAAGGATGGAATGGGAAAGATAAAGATAAAGGTAAAGGTAAATGGAAGATGAAAATAACAAGGCCTCATAATGGAGAAGAGAAAGAGAATGTTGCACCGCATAAGAAGTTCAATGCAGCTAGATAGGGACATTGATCACAAAAACAAAATAGAGGTTAAGGTACATGACAGTTGAAGTTTTGGAAATGTTTTACGTATCATCTTAAAAGGGATTTTACGTAGAATGAGGGGGGTAGGTCTCAAATATATATTTTTCATAGGATGAACATAATATTGGGGATGTTGGGTATATCATTCCTCGTATCCATGTAGCGCTCAATAATAGGAAGGTAGATCATCAAGCATCTATCATTGATATGGACGATTAACATTGTGACTGAGTTGTTTCTATTTTGATTTACCTTAGATATAATTATAGTTATGTTAAACTTGAATTGGTGGATAATTTTGGCTTGAAAAAACAAGTGCACGTTGGCTATAGGTACCAAGAAGAGAGTGCATCGTTGGGTAAGAGCTTGTGCATTTTAGTTGAATGGTATGCCTACTTCAACACATTTCAATTTATTTCCATTGGGTTCATATAGTATGCTTTGGGTATGGAATTTATATATCTTCATAGGACCAAAGTGGACTGTTATGACAAAGCCATTGAGTGCTTGGATGACAATGGAGAGAAGAGAATCTTAAAGGCTAAGAATACAATAACATGAGTTATGATGGTTGCATATATGAAGTAAAAAAACAATTTTAGAAAAGGGTGTGTGTTATTTGGAGTACACATTTCTAGTGATAAAGGTAAGGAAGATGAGGATGCACAGATATTGAGAAGGTAAACGATATTATTTAAGTTTCAAGATGTGTTTCGAGAAGAAATGTCATACTTTCCACCTCACATAGAAGTGGAATTCTCCATTGAGTTGCTACTTGGGGAAGAACCAAATCAAAGGCACCATATAGGATGAGCACTCCATAATTAGTAGAGTTGAGTTTGCAATTAAGGGAAATTATTGAAAAAGGATACATTCAGCCAAGTGTATCACCATGGGGTGCACCAGTATTTTTTGCGAAGAAGAAGGATGGTACTCTCATATTATGCATTGATTATAGGTAGTTGAACAAGGTGACTATCAAGAACAAGTATCTATTGTCACGGATTGACAACTTATTTGATTAGATAAAGGGAGAAGAAATGTTCTCAAATATTGATTTTAGATCTAGATATCATTAGGTACGCATCGAGGAAGAAGACATTTATAAGACAACTTTCTGGACTAGGTATGGGAATTATGAATCTGTTGGAGTTCCATTTGGTTGGAATAACATTCCAACTACCTTCATGTGCTTGATTAATAATATGTTGCATGACTATTTGGACGAATCTATTATTGTATTCATTAATGACATTTCGATATATTCTGAGAATGAGGAAGAAAATGTCAAGCATTTAGTAGCAGTGTTGATATTGCTAAGAGAACATCAATTGTATTCCAATATTTGTAAATGTAGTTTCTTTTGGACATAGGTACATTAATTAGGGCATCCGGTCTCCAAGGAAGGCATAGCAGTGGATCTAGAGAAGATATGAGTTATCATGGAGTGGACATCTCCTAGAAATGTGGATGAGGTAAGATCATTCATGGTTCTAGCAGGCTATTATAAGAGGTTCTTCAATAAATTCTATCGCATTGCATATCCTATTATGTCACTGTAGAGGAATATGAAGAGATTTTAATGGATAAAGGAATGTGAAACATGTTCTGAATAGTTGAAGCAGTTGTTGAAAAATGCTCCAATATTAAAGATTGCAGACCTGAAAAAATATTATGTAGTGTGTACATATGCTTGCAAGAGAGGGCTTGGTGGAGTCCTTATGCAAGAGGGATAGATAGTATGTTATGAGTTGCAGAAACCGAAAGAGCATGAGAATAAATATCCGACACATGATCTTTACTTATCATCGATCATTCATGCATTGAATATGTGGATGCAATATCTTCCTAGAAGGAGGTTTGTATTCACGAGTGATCACAATGGGTTAAGATACTTGTTTGACCCACCAAATATGAATACTAGGAAAGCTATATGGTTGGACACGACCACTGAGTTTGACTTTGATATTAGGTAAATCAACGGTAAAGAGAATAGGGTTGGATATTCTCTTAGCAGGTGGATACAGGTAAATCACATTGCAAATATGAGTTCTTCTAGGGAAAAATTAGATGATCATATTTCACAGGAAGGTAAATGGGATGATAGGTATAAAGAGTTTATGCATAGGTTACAATGAAGTATAGGTACATGTACATGTGCAGAAGATGTGGAATATCATATCTTAGTATATGGCTTGATCAGGTTTAGGGACATGATTTATATGGTAGGCAACAATGAGCTCAAGAATATTATCTTAAGGGAGTTTCATGTGAAACCATATTCAGGTCACCCAGGCTACCAAAATAAATTAAAATAATAAATAAGTTGTATTATTAGCCAAATCTGAAGACTGATATGGAAATTTTTGTCTCTATATGTTTGGAATATCAACTGGTAAAGGTAGAATGTAGGCATCTAGGTGGATTGCTAATATGATTGTGATTTCATAATTTAAAAGGGAGGTCATTTCCATGGATTTAAATATAGGTTTACCTAGGACATCTAGACAACATGATTCCATCATGTTTGTGGTGGACATGTTGACTAAGGTAGCACACTTCATTCGAGTGAAGAATAAGTACTAATCTAGTTATGTGGTAGTAGTTTTCATCAAATATTAGATTTCATGGTGTTCCAAAGAATATTATGTCAAATAGGGAGGCAAAGTTCATTTCCAAGTTTTGCAAGGAGTTGTTTGCATATTTAGGTACATAGTTGTCCTTCAGTATAACTTATCATCCGTGCACAGATGGATAGCCAGAGAGGGACAATAGGATATAGGAGGACATGTTGGGGATGTATGTGATGCATAAATAGAGGAGAGGTGAGGAGCACCTTCCATTGGTTGAGTTTTATTACAACAATGGTTACCAGGAATTACTAAGGATGAGTTTGTTTCAGTAATTGTATGGGTGTAGTTATAATAATCCCATCAGTTGGCGTGATTCAGTGAACATGATGTTGATTGGACCCGAAATGTTAGTAGAAATGGAACAAGAAATTTAGGTAATAAAAAACAAGCTCAAGGAAGAATAGGAAAAGCATAAAAGGTATGCAGATTAGAATATTATGTTTGAGGAGTTTTAGATTCAGGAGAAGGTGTACTTGCACATCAAGCCAAAGAAAATCTCCTTGCAGATTGGATTGTGTGCCAAGATGACACCTCATTTTTTTGGACCTTTCAAGATTCTTGAAAGAATTGTCTCAATAGCCTATCAACTTGAATTTCCTCCAAGAGTGAAATTCCATGATGTTTTCCATGTATCATTGCTTAAGAAGTATGTAAAATATGTTGATCATGTGATTGATTGGTTTGTATTTCAAGTGGAACCAGATGGATAATTTCATTCAAAACCTCATTTTATATTGCAGATAAAGGTGCTCATGATAGATAACTAAGTAATCAACCAAGTTAGAGTATTGTGGAAGCACTTTGCACCTGATGAAGCTACATGGGAGATGGCAGATCAGATGTGGGCTATGTATCCTTCTCTATTCATTAGATGAGCGAATGTCCTTGATATATATTATGTTAAATGATTTGGTATGATGTTTTGGTATATGCAACTATGCATATGGATGTAAATACTACCATGAACTATGTTATAAAGCTCTAATAAGTTGTATGTTGTCATTTTGGTTTTCGTCTTAATAGGTTGATCATTGTAAATAATGCAATGAGCTAAGCTATAAATATCCATCGGTAGTATGTTTTTCTTTCAAGAGTCTTATTGGTTGTAGGTGTCATTGAACACTGAGGAAGGTTTTCCCCCAAGGGGGAATGCGCTGTAACAACCCTGGTGAAAATTCCATGTAAATAAAAGTTAATAAAGGAAAAAAAATAGCCACGATCATGGGACACTTATTGCAAGTTCAATGTTGGGAATAAAATCCTATTGTGGGTGTTCATTTTGTTTATTATGGATAATGAAATTGGTGAAGGCAATGGCAAAGGCCTTGGAAAGGAAAAATTCCATTTTTGGAAATTTATTTATTAAAATAATGGAAATGAGGAGAAAAGAAAGGTGAAAGCTCACATGTTGCATGTGAGGAGGAAAATGAAAGAAAATAATGGGAAATGAATAAAATATAGGCCACACTAATAAAAAGGCTTCTAAGGATTAGTTGGTACTTTTTTGTTAGTTTAGTGTCAGAGCTCTCTCTCTCTCACACACACTCTTGGACACTTAGATTTTTCTTGGAGCACTTCAACATTGGGTCAAGAAAGGGATAGATGGAAAAGAGGAAGAAAATATCAAGCAAGGAAGAGCAGGATCAAACAATTACAATTGGTTTACTTGTAGGTATCAATTTGCAAGTGTGATTTCCTATCTAGATTTGACATGCATGGTTATGCATGTGTGTTCTTAGTTATATTTCTAGCATTCGCATGGGTTTTTCTAGGTGTAACAATGTTCTTTAGCCTTTCCTTTCCAGTTTCGAATGGCCATGGTGTGATGGGGTTCTCATGTTTTGGTTGAGCTGGATTTCCGAATGGATTCAAAATTGAGTGAGGTGGATATCTGAATGAAAGAAAACATGGCCTAGTGATCCCTAAACCATACTGTCGATTTTGGTAAATCCACTAGCTTAGTAACCCCTGAACTGGACAACGCGTTATGGGAAATCCTAGCATTTTTTGCCTCTATGGGCTTAGGAATCGTTGACTAGTGAATGGAGGGGTATATGGTAAAGCCTAGAGGTAGTTTCCCTTGATCAAGCATACGAATCTGTGTCATTGAATGGCCGGATATATGGTAAAGCCTGGAGTCTCATGTCTTGATGATGTCCTAGTGATACCTGGACTAAATTGTGGATTGCGGTAAAGCCTAGAGAGTAGGAGATAGGAAAATTCCTCACAGGGTAGCTGGAGAAATGCAGTGTAATCCATGTTTTTTTATGGCATAGTGATCCAATGAGGATTACGGTAAATCCTGTTTCTATTTATGAGGGTGATCTGGTTTCCTTGGGAAGCCCTGGTTGGTTCTTTTGGTTTTAGACCCACATTCATGCTTGGAATATGACACGAGGGTGATTGGATGAATAGATATTTGGCTCATACAATCTATGGTCAGGTGGAACTTGGTAGTCCCATAGCAGGTTGGATTTTGCATTCATAAATAAGAGGTCCTTTCCTTGGTATTTTATGTGCAAATATACTAGATTAGATGTAGATTTTATGGTTGTTTTATCCTAAGTAATTTTGTTTTTTATATGTTGTTTGTGAATATGCATCATGAGAGTGAAAATGTATGGTTCTCATCATATTTTAATGTGTAATTGAAGAGCAATGAATATATGACCTAATAAATGATATGATGCTAATGTGATAAGGCATCCGTTATTATTAGCAATTCTCAGATAAGTATAAGGCCCCTATGCTCATATATGTTATTATGACCTATAGAATGCATATTTGTGACATGTTTGAATAAATTCCTATCATGGCTAGTATGGGTCCAATAAAGTACATGTTCAATAATTTTCATTAGAATCATTGCATCTATGTTTCATTTCATATCTGTAAATTCCATGAAGTTTTGGGTAGTGACTAAGTTATAGACTTGGAATTAAGCCTTAAATATCACAATCCATAGCATAGCACTGGTATAAAAAGGCCACAGTCACACTCAGGTAGGTTCGTGGGAGTGACTAGGACTCTTAGTCGCTAGAGGTCTTGGCAAGGGAGCGACTCAGGCTCTAGGTACTTGAATTGTTGAGATCCCTCACGGTTCGGTCACCTGGAAAGGTGGGGTAGCTCCGGGAGGTTCTATTGGATGTGTGGATGATCAATTTGGTTGTATTTTTTCAGTTCTACTTCCTTAAGCTGACCTAGGAGGTTGAATCAAATCGTAGTATCCTCTCGTCATATGTTTACCCTAGAGGACATGTTAACTTGTGTAAATGTGGGGGGAGGGTGTTACATTCTTGTTATGCTTTTTTTTTTTGTTACATGTTCTTGCTAAAATAATTCATGTTTTTGTACTCTCTTTGTTGAAACTATTTGAATTTTTCACTTCAATTTTTTCCAGGTGCATTTGGGAGAACAATATAGAAAAAAAAAATTACTAAACCATAGAAAGATATAGCAAGAAGAAAGAAAATCATGCTTGTTTTCAAAAACAAGGTTTGAAGTGACACTAAAGAATCACATAGAATTTGTTCTTATCTATTGAGTTTCTTTGAGGCACTTAATGATGGATGGATGAAATTTTATATGAAAACTCATAAAAGAAAATGTGGAAGCATCTTTTCAACTGAAACTTATGTTTTATAAGTGTTTTTGTATTTTTTTTCTTGCGATTATTTGATCTTTCCCTTTCTCTTTTTTGTATCCTTACCCACTTGTAGATTATTGGAATACTCAAGCTAGTTGACATTTTTTTCCTGCCATAGAAGATAGTTTGCAATGAATGTGAACAACTTCTAGAAAAATGGAATGTTAAAAAAATAATAATTTATTACACTATCCCTTCCAACATGCCTTTTCTATTTTAAAATTGATGTTATAAAGCTAAGGGGAAAAACATGCATTTAAAAAAAAAAAAAGTAAAAATATATAAAAGCAAACATTTTTTATTGAGAAAAGAAAATATAATCCCCGATGGGGGTGTGAATGGCATTGATAAGGGTCCCTTGTGGACTAAACCTACCACCATAGGACGTGATGGGAATTTGTGGTAAAGGGATGCAACTTGCACCCAACATGAAATGACAGGAATGGAACGAGGTGGATATCTTTTGTGATAAATTAGCTCCTATAAGTTCATTTTAGGCATTTTGAAAAAATAGGGCTTAGAGGTGGGGTCGAGGTCTCAACCTCCCTACTACTAGTAGCAATTTTATACACTGATTTGGAGTTGAATATATCTGGGAGTGATTTTGGTGTTGTGACGATGTGTTATTGTCCTATTGAGGTGTTTCAGGATGTGATGGTGGGAGGGTGTTGAAGCTGGATGCGTGGAATCTATGTCACAATTTTTGTTCCTAGAGGTCGATGGATTATGGAGATTCTCCTACATTAGTCTCGACGAATTGATGTAGGTATTTTTCTCCCTAATCATATTTTTCTTCCATGTTTTCTTTGTATGTCATTTGTCTATTATTTCTTGAATCTTGTGCGTGAATTGGGGGGTTTGTGAGTATCATTTGTGTTTTTTATATAACTATATCAAGAATATTTCTTTGATGTCTATGTTGGGAAGGATTGGAATTAGAATTTTTGTGCTTCACCTCTTTGTTGGTTTAGGGGTTCTCAGGGAAACATTTTGGGCCTAGTTAAGAATCTCTCCATGCTCCTAGTTTATCCTAATTCTAAGAATTTAATGTAAATTTTCCCCTCCGGTAAACCCATGATTTTTATTTTGAAAAATTGTGCTGGGGTGTGTGGGTTCCGATGCTTGGGAAACCGCTTCCATTGGGGTTTATACGTTGATCCCTTCAAGTGACATGGTCTATTTTATGAGTCTAGATGATGAATCTATAGGGTGGGGACAACCCCTAGGATAATTTTGGTTGGTGCATTCGAATGTTTCTTAGTGGTTCGTGCAAGTTATAACAAGTGCTACAAGTGTGACCCCTATATTTACTTCATGCCTCCTAGGAAACATATGCGTTGTAGGAAGGGATGGGTGGGGGAAGCAACTTGTAAGGCTAGTGTAGAGATATTTATTTCACCTTGGATTTTGCGGCTACGCATTTCAGTGTTGTGTCAGCTAAGAAGACAAGATAAATTTGTACGAAGAAAACCTAAGCTCAGGTGAAGAGGCAATCCCACTCATATTTTGAAATTATGAACGAAGTATCTACTTATATTCTCCATCTCGGTCTCATAAGGGGCTGAAATAAGCAACATTTGGACTTAGTGGAATTACATTGGAAAATGAAAAAAGTGTTAGGGTTGTTGAAGGAAAAACAAGTTGAGCGGTGTTGGGTAATTTATTTATGAAATAAATTACATTCATTAAATTTTTAAATCAAGGTTTTTGAAATTGTGAAGTACACTTGCACAATATATGCTAGGAAATCAACTTTCAATGAAAAAGGAAATTAACCTATGGAAATGATTGCAAGGCTAAAATGAAACCTATTTATGAAAAACATAAATTCTTTTTCAAAGACTATATTTATCAAAACGTCAAATTCAAAACTTGAAAGACAAAGCTATTCTAATTCTATACTATGATTTTTTTTGAAATTCTATTCTATTAAACATAAAATGAAAATATTATACCATTGGAATTGGAAATGAATCTAATCTATAAATTTATCTATGGATTTTGAAAATGATTATAATTTATTGAACCTGAAAACAATCCCAATATATTAAGCTTAAAATTAAATTTGATCTATTGCACTTAAAAGTAAACCTAATCTATGGAAAGCAAAGAACAATTTTATACTATGGAATCCTACAAGAGAAATAAACTAATTAGCAAGAATATGAAACTAATTATAAAAAGAAACAAAACATCTAAAAGAGACAAAGTAAAAGGGATCAAAGGTACAAGGATTATACTACAGGTCTTGCATGCCATAAAGGGAACCTCCAAGTGATGCACAAGATTAATATCTTAAAGAAATATTTACTATGTATGGCACAATCTAATCATCAATGGAAGCATAAGGAAAAAAATGATATTCAAATCAAAACTATGTGTGCATAACTTGTTCAAAATTACATAACATATCTTGTCTACTTGAATCCTAAACTTAACACACCATTTAAAGGAGAAGTCACTCCTATTTATAACTAATATAATTGATTCATAAATGTAGATCCTAGAATCTCTCCTAGATTCGCACATCTCTCCTTCATCCACAAATATCTCATGTGCTTACAACCATGTCTTAACATCTAGCAACTAGAATCCTCTCACAAATCTCTCATACATTTAAACATGATTCTTCTCCATGATATGTTCTTGATCAATGATCCCAAATCTTCCTCAGATATTCAAGAAATCGAAGAAGAAATTCGAATTTGAGACTTAGAGGAAAAAAATGGTTGTGTTGGAATCTTCAAATAAGCCTACAAACATAAAAAAACTTATCCAACTTTTATATATAAGTGAATACATGTTATTTTTCTAATATTTAACCATAAATTCTCTCAAAACACCAAAATAAATGTATTTGAAAATAATATGTATAACTCATATTTAATTAAGAAGATGGTCTTAGTGCATGGTTATTGGAGTTGTGGAATTTGGTAAATTATGAAGGAAAATGAAAGAAAAGAGATTTAAATGAATAACATTTTGTGGACCCAACATTCCCCCCCAACTGAAGATGTTAAATTTATTCCTGCAAATTTGCATTGCTTGTAGCTTCTTTTATGTAGCCTTGAGGTGTGAAAGATTTCTTAACAAGTCATTTTTATAAGTATGATATGCTGCAAAGTCTTCTTAGATTATTTCTTAAGATATTGATGTTGTGGAGAGTCTTATTTTTTTGAAAGAGATATAAGTGGTAGCTCTTGTGTTTGGTTCTTGTGTGGCAACCATAAATATTTCAAGTGTTTTCTCTTCTACGACAACACTTCTGTTTTATTCTTTTTCTTATGGTAACAAAGAATAATTCAAAATACATTCACAGTGAAAATCCATTTATATCAACCAATCCTTGCTCATGATTTGAATCTTTTAAAAAAATTATTCATCTTTGAATCAAAGAACATCATGAGTCAGTTAGGAGAAGAATGTTGGTCAAAAATATATGAGGTGATGGAATATGATTTGAAAAATAGTATTAATATCCCCCCAACTGAAGCTATTTTGTATTTTGAAAATAGGGAAATCAATGTCACATGGGAATTTTCCGACTACATGTCTTTTAGCATTAAAGGAATTAATGATTAAATAATAGGAAACAACCTTCCTTCACCTACCTCAAAAATAAATAAGCTATGTATCTAAGAGATCTTGATTGTTACTACTAGAACATGGAATGTGAAGTTAAAGAATTTGATATGCTACTTCTTGGTTGTACGAATAGAGGATGAAATTTGAAGTTGGATCTTCGTGCCTTCTTATTGTTGGGGTTGTTATTGAGCTCTAAAACTAAATCTTTATTTATTGGAAAACCATTCTAAGCTTCTAAAACCATATAGACTTCATTCATATCCACATCATGTAATAATTATTATCTATGTGAATAAATTTTTCTGATGTCGAACATAGAAATAAATTTTTGGTTTTCCGACCATTAATTAATGTCGTTAACCAACATGAGACTACTCACCATTAATTTAAATAGGAGTGAAGAAGCCCAAGTAAATCTAACTAGGTACAAATATATTAGTTGGATTCGAGCCACCCATAAGATCCAACAAACAAGAGACATTGATGCATTCCCACTATTTATTGGCGAGAGAGCTTGTCATTAAGGGATGCAAGCCTCTAGGCACTAAAAGGTTCTCTAGTCTTGAACTCAAATAATGTGTTGAATTCATTGGGTCAAGACTTGTTAGAAGGAAGTCCTTAATTATTCCCCCATCATCTAATGTAAGTATAATATAGTGATTTATAGGACCATATATGAAAGATGTTTATTTATGAAGAAGGTTCTATTTTGCAAAAGGAAGAGGAAAATTAGGTAACTCAACATTGAGAGTGACTTGAATGAATTTATTTAAGGGTTAGAGGTGAATTTAAATGAGAAAAGAAAGCTTGAAACATGCATAGGGAAAACAAGGTTGAATTCATACTTTTGGTAGTGATAGGAAGATGATAATTTGGACCTCTTCATGAATTCTTAGAGGAGGAAAATGAGTGAGCATGCAATTATATAATTGGATTTATAAAGACTTCTTTTGCTAACAATGGAATGATGTATGTGATCCGACATGGACTTCACTACTTCATGGTTTCATTGAAACTTTATTTTCAAAAAGAATTTGGTATTTGAAAACCACATGTGAATATATTGATCTTCTTTGATCATCCAAGAACATGCAAAAAGTTAGCATTTATCTGCTATAAAATTATTTATTACAGAGAAATGGGACACATAAAAATATGTAGAAATACAAAAACAGAAAACATATAAAACAAGAGAGACACATATATATGTGGTTCACTCAACTTGGGCTACGTCCACGTAGAAACAACCAGTCCTTCCTTTATATTATCTAGAAAAATGAAGAGACACAAAATACAACATATCGGTTGTAATATCCTCTAGTCTCTGACACAATCCCCCTTTCTCTTTCTCACTTAAAATACACTCTCAATACACAACCACAATACAATTCCCTCATACAACAAAGGGGTTCCCTTCTAGGGAAAAAAACCCTAAATTAAACATAACTTCTACTGCTAGATCATCCGCCTAATGAATGATCAGGATTAAATACAATGGGTGAAGATGTGAAGTTGGGTTACACTTTTTTCCCTTTTTTGAAAAAAAATACAATTTTTAGAAGTTTTTCAACTTTCTACAATCCAAAACAATTTTTTTTTGTCTAGAATTTCATTTTACGATAAAAATAAAACTTGTCATAAATTTTATTAGATTTCTATTACGTATCTTTTGGAATTTTTTTATTTACATTTGATATGTCCACTTAATAATTCTTTCAATGTGTTTTCTTTAACAATCAAAGGATTCATAAAAATACATGTTGAAATGTGTTGGTGTATTCTTTGAAAACTTTGTGTTTTTGAGAAAAAAATGTGTTACAACAATCTAGACAAAGTCTACTTCGGTATTGTTATATTTAGGAAACCAACTGATGCATATCATACTTACTAGAATTTTTTGAACTTAACCAATATGAAAAAATTGCATATTTTGAATATGTTTCGCGATGCAAGAAATTTCTTAACATATAAGTTATAAAATAAAAATATAAAAGCTACTCATTAGAGAAGACGGACTAATGTAATGCACCATAATTATTTCAATTTTTTTTACAATGTATTTTGGAAGATACAAAATTTTGATTTTAATGAATCACAATGACCTTTAGAAATTGTTTGCCCTCGTTTTATTACAAAATTAATTAAAATTAATAATATTTATAAAATTCCATAAAAGTTATATTTCCTGAAAGTAGATTCAATTCTGGAAATGCTTATCTTGGTTTCGATAGTTAATTTAGAATGTTTCATGGAGTTTAATCAGTCCAAAGTTGTAGATACGTATTCAGATCTTAGTTCTGTGTAATTGCTGATGCGTTAGTTTAGCCGAACTGTTAGGAAAATTTCAACCAAATTATCTTTTGCACTCACAGCCTGTTAAGTCTAATGACATAAAAGTTTGGCCGAATTTTGTATAAAAGTTCGGGCGAAATTTTACCCAATTTTCTGTCGGCCAGAAAATACCACAGAGCCCCTCCAAAAAAACATTTCGCGGCATATAAATTGCCACGAAAACATTCATTATTTTCACATATTTTCACACATTTGGTCTCATTTTACAAAGGTCTTGGTTTGATTTTGCAAAGAATTGTTTTGGGTTTAAGGACTTTTCTTGGAGGTACATTCAAAGAACATTTTTGCAAAAAAATGTTTTGGGTTTAAGGGCTTTTTCTTGGAGGTATGTGATACATTTTTTGGATTTTTTTGGGCTTCATTTTTTTTGAAAGTATGGATTTGGGCTCAATTTTGATTGTTTTCGAAGATATGGATTTAGGATTGATTTTGAAAGGACTCTTTCTAGGCTTAACATTCAACAGAAATTTTTTGGACATTTTTTGGAAGTATTTTTTAAAGCGATATTTTTTAAGAGGATTTTTTGAAGTATTTTTTGAAGTGGCATTTTTTAAGAAATTGGAATTAATTTTCAATGGACATTTTTTGGAGGCATTTTTTGAACTGACATTTTTTTAGAGTACGTGTTTTGGATTGAAGTAAATCTTTTATAATGATTTTTTAAAATGATTTTTTGTCTAAGTTTTTAAATGAAATTTTTTGTAGGTCTTAGAAGGAAATAATTTGAGCTTCCTTCCATTTTTATAAGACATTTTTTTCTCAAATTTTTTGAAGTGTTTTGGATTGAATTATGTATTTTTTGCAAAATTTTTAAAATGAGTTTTTTTTAAATTAAATATTTTTTGATGTTTTTTTAATTTGGTTTTTGTCTAAATTTTTGAAGGATTTTTTTTGAAATTCATACTCTATTATCATGGGAAATCGAAGGAATTGTATGAGAAAATATGATCGAAAAAGATACCCTGAGGAACGTAGAGAAGAGATGAGACAATCTTGCAAAATAAAGATAGAAACACTCTCAAATATTGAAGGGAAAATCAACTTTAACTAGAATTTGAAGCGGGTATGTAAATGCAAATATTATGAGTTTGATATATTCAAAATTTTCCTAGTGTAAAATGTGAAGCTTAATTTTTATTTGATGAACTAATTTGAAAAATATTTTTCAATGTAAACAGATAGAGATATTCCTCAAAACATTGATGATGAAGGATACAAAATTTTGAAAGAGAAAGTGAAAGGGATATTGAACTTGGAGATGGTGAAAATGTTGAAATAAATTCAAGTGAAGAAATTGAATCACAAGGTATATATATATATATATATATATATATATATATATATATATATATATATATATATATATATATATATATATATATATATATATATATATATATATATATATATATGTGTGTGTGTGTGTATGTTGAACACATGCACTTATTATTGAATTTATACATATATTTATTAATTTAGTTATTTATTGAATATGTAAACTTATTATATGTACTATTCATTCGAATATGTACAAATGAAATCAATGTCGATGATGAGATGTTAGGAAATGTTGACACTCACACATATGGAGATAAAAAAGCTGACCATTATATACGATATCGTGTTAACTGCTTTTTTAATACGTACTTCATAAAGGAAAATGTGACAGTTCAAGCCCAAATGTTGAAAGGTCTCCTATAATTAAGGAAATTAAAAGAAGCTACAACTTTATTGGGTATTTGAAAATCAATCAAAAATAAAAAAATGAAGGAAAATGTGATACAAAATATAAATAGTGCTATAAATTCATTTAGAAGATCTAGACAGAAAAAATGTTTCAGTTGTACGTAGAGTAATACATATGGCAGTGGTTTTATCAAGTACTAAAGAGAATCGCTTGGTAAAATCTATGGCACAAGAATTAGGAACCTCACGAAAAACTTTGCACAAACATCGGAAATTTCGGTTGCAAATAGATGTAAATGATGAACTCGCTTGTTGGAGAGCTATTTGTAGGAAACCATACAAATATAGACTTGGAGAACATGTTAAAAAAATAATATATGAATATTGGAATAAAAATTCACGTGTTTCGCCAAATGCAAGGGATGTGATGTGAAGAAGAATAACACGAAATCAGTACGAAAAACATGAAAAACATTTCTTGGAAACCACTCAGATAGAGTTGTTCAACAAGTTCAAAGAAGAGAATCGTGAAATTCATGTGTCAATCAGTGTTTTTTTTCAACAAAAACCATGGTATGTAAAACCTATCACCATACACGACACTTGTTGTTGTCGTTATCATGTGGAATTTGAGTTATATTATTACACATTCCTTAATTTTGGTAGAACATTTTGGAACTATTCACCCCCTCCTTCCACTATCAGTGATTTCCTATCTCAAATTCTATGTGAAAGACAAAGTGATGATCTATTTTACGAAAAGAAATGTGTTGGTGGTAAAAAATGTGATGATCGTGGAAATTTTAATAAATTTCAAAACAAATATCATATTGATATAAATGATCAATCATTGTCCAACATGAAAGTGAAATGGAAGCCAGGGAAATTTTAAGCATGAAAAATTATTTTGAAGTTTAAAAAATTGGCAAATCTCACTAGTACCTAATATGCAAAATACAAAATTTTTATTGATGTATTTGTAAAATTATTGAAATCTATAATGATTTTATATATGCTCTCTATATAACGTTGGAAAATTTTAACATGAAAGAATTTTATATTGTAAAATTTGGGTGAATCATTTTAATAAAAAATGGAAATTGGCGAATCCTTTTTTTGGAAAAATCATGGAAAATTATCCCACCTATGAATATTAGCCCCTAAAATTTTCCATGAATTGAAGAGATATGAATATATCCATACATCAATTCAAGGTGAAAATAGTACTAAAGGAATTGAATTACGAGAAGAAGAAATTTTTGTGATAGACTTTTTGAGAAATTTTGAGGCATAAATTTATAAATGCATCAAGCATTCCCATAGAACTCGATGGCAAGACTTGCAATTCAAAAAATCCCGTGAAGTTTTTCCACCATGGACCATTTTTTCAGTAATTTATTTTGTATAAAACTACACATTGTTCCACAAAAAGAAATTCAGAGTGAATACTATCATTCTGACAAAGTCTCCATGCTCGTCCATATTCTATATAGACATGTTGAACAAAACTTCGATCATATAGAAAGCACCAGCAAAAATCGACATGTTCTTAAATAATATCACTTTTATATCAGTGATGATCGTACACATGATACATATTTTGTACAACATTGTTTTGGAAAGATTTATGACTCCTTGAAAAGTCGTGGAATAACATTCAATGAACATTGGATATGGTCAAATGGATGCGCAGGTCAATTCAAATATGCACAATCATTCTTTTGGTTGTGTTGTCTTCATAAGAAAACCTGCATTAAACATTGTTGGAATTTCTTCGAGACTGGTCATGGAAAAGGAGAATATGACGGTGCAGGGGCATGCATAAAATGAGCACTTTGAAGATATCAAATGAATCCCTCTACAAACTGAATTGTGGATGCTAAATAAGTTGTTCAATGTTGCATCGCTGCTCTAAGCCATGAGACTAACCAATCAAGGGAAGTGCAAAGGTACATTCAATTTAATTTTTATTAGATATCTAATTTTAAACAATGTACATTTATCACAATTTGATTATCTCTGATTGATTAACTCTGATTGTATTTTGATATCATATATACATTCTTCTTTGAATTTTCCATATAAAGGTTTTTTTGGCATATTGGGATCGAAAAAGTAGATAGATTAATTGGAAATGATGTTGAAACAATAAAAGGGACTCAAAAATTGCATTCAATTAAAACAAAGTTGTCCATAAATGTGTTTGCATTGGATAAAAGAAAATATTCTTGTTTTTGTCATGTTTGCATAGACAACACAGAATCCAATGACATTTGTGAAAACAAAATGCATGTAAAATATTGGAAACATACAGAGCTAAATACAAAGGGAAAAATGTTCGTTGTAATGTTTGAAGAAATGCAATCAGAGGAGACTACAATATCATCCGATGGTGATCGAGTTTCTGATCTTGTTAGAGAAGGTAACATTTGAATTGCTTTCAAATGATAAATATCTAGAAATAAATTTAAATACATTTAAGATTGTTAAGTTTATTTTATTGTGCAAGAGATGTTTTTGTTTTAATTGCACCTACTAACAATGATGAAAATGTGAAGTATTATTTGATGCATTGCACTGAACGAAAAATGAAATTATTAGAAAACTATAATGATCACGGGTCTCCATATGAAAGAGGATCTATTATACTGAAAGGTTATTTTTTCAGAAAAACTAATCAAAGTGGGATTTTGTTTACTTTGAAGACTATGAACCTGATGTCATAAGTTGTCAATATAATCACTTAGTGTGTGTAGCACGCATAAAGTTGATAGAGGTTCAATCAAAGAAAAAAATGAAAATTAAGAAATGAAAAATGTCAAAATCCGATCATGAATGGATCATTGAATATGGCATTCCATTGGAATTTTTTTGATTGAACTTCCCAACAATTTCTTCTCTTTGGATTATGTTTTAGAACTACCAAAACTCAACTAAAAATTGAGCTGCCTTGTTATGTTATCTGTGCAAGTGTTTGCACATGTACAAATTGTTTTGGTACATGCACACCAAGATCAACTAAAAGTAGTTTTTCTATACATGCATTGATGAAAAATTTTGCATGTATTGGATATGTGTGTGTGTGTGTGTGTGTGTGTGTGTGTGTGTGTTCTAAAATGCAATTAATTGTTCAAGTAGTTAAATATTATATCTGCATTGATGAAAAATGTTTCATGTACTGAATATATATGTTCTAGAATGCAATTAACTGAATGTATTTTTTCTATGTGCATTGATGAAAAATGTTGCATGCACTGGATATATACACGAACTAAATGTGACCAGTTTTTCTCGTGGGCTTTTCTGGTAAAAAGTATGGAATGTAAATAAATCATCCACAGTATAGTTTTGTACGAAGATTCTTTTCAGACAAGAGACTCGGAGCACTTCTCCAACTTTTGGTGGGATTTGACCCACATCTCTATTCCTGATAGAAAATATACTACAAAATTTGTATGTCCAATGGTCGGATATCTTCTAGGAAATTAACTGAAAGTAGCTTTTCTATGTGCATTGATGAAAATTATTGCACGTATTGGATATATATATATATATATATATATATATATATATATATATATGTTCTAGAATGCAATTAATTGTTCAAGTAGTTTTCCCATGTGCATTGATGAAAAATGTTGAAGTACCGGATATATATGTTCTGTGAAAGAAACATTAACTATTCAAATAGCTTTCTATGCATTGATGAAATATGTTGTACATATATATATGTTCTAGAATGGAATTAACCGAAAGTGGCTTTTCTATACATGTGTATCGATGAAAAATAATGACATATATGTAAATTATAGATTTCATTTTTTAAAATTTTATGATTTTTTTCAACACATCTAACAAGACCTAGAATCTTATGATTATATATATATATATATATATATATATATATATATATATAGATATATATAGATATATACACATCAATATGTATTTTACTTCACAACATTACTTCACATGCCAAATGTACTTCAACCATCCAAAACTTGAGTTTTAAAAAACTTTTTGATTGTATCACAACATTACTTCACATGCCAAATGTACTTCAACCATCCAAAACTTGAGTTTTAAAAACTTTTTGATTATATCAAAACATTGCTTCACATGTTATGCCAATTGTAGTTCAACTATCCATTAAAAACATTTAACATTATTTCACATGCCAAATGTAGATCAACCATGCAAAACTTAACTTTTAATTTAACAAAAATTTATAGATCACATCATTACTTCACATGCCAAATTTATTTCAACCATCCAAAACTTAAGTTTTAAAATCAAAACAAATTATAACACAACTTTACTTCACATGCCAAATGTAGTTCAAAAGAAAAACATTAATTTATAGATCGCAACATTACTAGTAGTTCAACTATCCAAAACTTAAGTTTTAAAAAACAAACAAATTATAACACAACATTACTTCACATGCCAAATGTAGTTCAAAAGAAAAACATTAATTTATAGATCGCAACATTACTAGTAGTTCAACTATCCAAAACTTAAGTTTTAAAAAACAAACAAATTATAACACAACATTACTTCACATTCACATGCCAAAAGTACTTCAACCATAAAAAACTTAACCTTTAAAAACAAAACAAATTATAACACAACATTACTTCACATGCCAAATGTAGTTCAAAAGAAAAACATTAATTTATAGATCACAACATTACTAGTAGTTTAACTATCCAAAACTTAAGTTTTAAAAACAAAACAAATTATACACAACATTACTTCACATGCCAAATGTAGTTCAAAAGAAAAACAGTAATTTATAGATCACAACATTACTAGTAGTTTAACTATCCAAATGTAGTTCACATAAAATGTGTCCAAAAATTGTAGATCTCACAAGTATCAAGTATCAAGTTATATATATATATATATATATATATATATATATATATATATATATATATATATATATATATATATGACTGCATCTAGATAATATATAAAAAAGTAAATTTAAGACTAGAAATCTCAATCAAATCTAGAAATCATCCATCAAATACAGATGGATGTAGTGTCTTTCCTACCGGATTCTCAATCCGCGAGCTACCTTGTGAAGCATGGGGAACCTTTACACAATGCACGTATAAACATTAAAATTTTATGTTTTAAAAATGAGTGAGAACATATAGAACTTCATGTAAAAAATAAAATATAAAAAAAAATCATGCAATACCTCATGAGGTTCCCTCTCCATTTGTTGCTCGCCTGCTACAACTTCCGCCATGGGAACATCTCCAACAGTAAACTGTACAATATATATATATATATATTAAAAAATTTCAAATTTCAAATGAATGTATATATAAACTTATTTTCAATAATATTAAAAAAAAAGTTAGAAAACTTGTTTAAATGGTTGAAATGGTGTGGATGCTCCTATCTCCATCGCTAGAGTCTGTGGATTAAAGAAATATTCCATAGAAACCTAAAATTCAAAAAATTTAAAAGTATAAAATAACTGAAGATCAAGATCTCAATTTATAATAAAACTTTTAAAATTCAATTTATAAATTATAACTTTTAAAAAAACATATATATTTAAAAGTGAAAAATTGAATACCTCTGCAGGTGGATTTGGGACATCTCCTAAGACAGGCTCCAAAAGAAAATCTCCAAAAACCTAAAATTCAAAAAATTTAAAATACAAGATATAGATATATCTCATTTTTTAATGGAACTTTTTGAGGTGGAATATATGTAACTTAAAAACATAAATTTTAAAAGTGAAAAATTGTCCATACTTCTTGTGGATCTGGCACATCTCTTAAGGAAGTAGAAGCTACATCTCCTAAGGAAGAATAAGGTACCGCCATCCCAAAAACATCGGATGGAATCAGAATCTGTTAAAACATTTTATTATTATATATGTACATGTACATGTGTGAACAATTATTTATTTTAAAAATATCACTTTTAAAAAACACTAACATTTGTCAACATATCTTGATGGTGAGACCCATCTTGATTTTTTAAACTAGAGGCTCTGAACGTGATATTAACATTTTTGTCATTCATCAATCACGACAACTGCAAATGGTGTTTTAACATATAATGATACATTTTTGTTATACTAATGTACATACAAATAAATTTATACATATACATTTTTATTTATTACAAATTGTACATGTATGTGTTAAAATAATTGATCCCTAACCATTAACACATACCGTTCCCGTGCCCTCTTCCTCATGAAGAATTAGGTCTTGCCAAGCATTGCGACAATTCTTTGCATATATTTTGAGATATTCAACACTCATGTTGTCAATATCTTCATCTTTACAATACACAAAATTGGCGCATGCATTCTCACGTGCTCTTTGTCGATTCAGAAAGACATCAACTCCACCCAATCCACTGTGAACATTGTCGATGATGGCATCCCTTACTTCTCGACTAATTTGAGAAGTGGATTCCATCTCTGACTGCAAATGTTAGACCCGAGAAGGTCGACTAACCAATGGTGGCTTAGGGCAAGACAACTCAACATCACACCTAGCGCCCTTACGGTCACACAATCGACCTTTCCTAGGACCATAAAATTCAGGCGGAAGGTCATTGTAAATGGGTTTCGTTTCCAAAAAGAATTTTGCATAATTTTTTTTTGAAAAATAAAGAGGAACCTCATCGTTCCATGGGAGTCTTCCATAGGCCGCAAGGTGTCTATCATACAAATAGTGAGCTATATTGAGGTGCTTGAAATATTGCACCTTCAACATCTTTCTTTTTGGCCCTTCTTTGAAATTAAACATTGACTTTGCCATTTCTTTTGCAACTCTTTGTTTTACATCCTCCCATTTATTAGGACCCATTATTGTTTCCTTTCTTTCTCTCGTGACTTCTACAAATGTATTAGTCATTGGCCCAATCTTTCGGTACATAGCTACTAGTTCGCCTAGAGAGTGTGTAGATATTTCCAAGCTTTGTCGACTCTTAGAAGGTAGAGTCAAAGCCACAAGATCTCTCTGCAATTTTACATGAAGTTGTTGACACCTTTCTAAGGTGAATTTCTCCATGTTTTTTCCCAAGGTATATCAAAAATGTCGGCTGGATAAGTCATGGTGGGTGGAAAACCTTATTCTTGAATGAAGCGTTCTACCCTGCGTATTTTTTTACCAACATTTGGAGCATTTTCAGCCTCTGCATCAATATATAAAATTTTGTATATTAGAAAAAACACATTTAAACAAATTTGTACAAATTGAATGAAAAAAATATTCAAATTGATGGCAACCTCGATGTGGTTGGCTAGCATCTTCCCCACCTTGAAACTGTTGAGAACCAGAATGACCCTGCTAAGAACCAACACCACCAGCCGTTGATTGGCCTCCGGGGGAATAAATATCACCACCTTCACGCAACCTGCTACCACTTATTGTTGGCCCTATAAGGGGATTTGAACCACCACCAACCTCTCGAAACGAGAGAGAAGCTTCATAAACAAAAAAAAATTTATAATCGGTTGAAAAATACATTCATACATATAGATACATGTACATATTCATTGATTAATTGTGTAAACCATACCACAAATAGGTGAGCCACGGGTATGCTCCATGGATGGAATAGAGACCCTTCTCCTCTTATCTCCTAAAAAATAAAAAGATAAAAGTTTATTAACAACTAATTTAACTCACAAAGTCGATAAAAAATCAATTCCATATGTACACACATGTATGAAGGTTTAAGATTATATTTAAATACCATGAACGTCCTGCGGTCCCTGATCTCCCCCTCTCCTAGAGATATGGGATTCTGTTGATCTTCGTCCATCCTCCATGATATATATATCTAAGGGGGACAGGTACAATTATTTTTTTAGATGACTAGAATTTAAAATAAATTTAAAATAAATTTCAGAAAATTAATGTAAATTACTGTACACAAATTATGTAAAACATAACTTTCAAAGCACTAATTGATGTGTGCAACTCAATTTAAGAAAAAAAATTATAAAAATGATAAGTTCACCAAATTTCGCTTTACATGGTGGGAGCACACTTGGTATAAAATTGAAAAGAACACGTTGTCATTAAAAAAGAAGTGAAACTCCATTTAAACAAAAAAAAAATTTGAAGTCCCCGCATTTTAATTTTATAAAAATAATTAAAATGTGAAGTTCACCACTTGTTGAAAATGTGAAGTTCACCAAGTTGTGCTTTACATGGTGTGGTGGGAGCACACTTGGTATATAATTGAAAAAAGCACATGGTCGTTAAAAAATATGCATTTATAGGTAAAAAACACACACATATCCAAGATATGTTACAATGTCGATCAATAAATTTTGAAGGAGAGAGTCTCAACACTAATTCATCTTTAAGAGATGAATGTTGAATTTTTGAAGAAGAACGTCTCAAAACCAATTCACCTTTGAGAGATGAATCTTGAATTTTTGAAGAAGAGCGTCTTAAAACTAATTCACCTTTGGGAGATGAACCTTGCATTGGAATTTCCCTGTATAATTCTAATTCATCTATTAATTCATCTTTGATAGATGAATCCTAAATTGGAATTTCCCACCAGACTAGATGACCAAACATCTTATTCACATCTAAACAATGTCTTATACTAAAAAATTGAAATTGGCTAACAATATTTTTTTCTCTTCCATGCAATTATTGTAGCCTCTCCTTCTTAACTTGCTACATGCTATTCATCTGGTTGCACACAAGTTTAGAATTGGTGAAAACTACAATTCCATTTGACCCATACTCCATAGCTCTTCTCAAGCCTTCTATCAATCCAATATAATATGCCTCGTTGTTTGTTGTTCTTCTCAGTATATTCATTTTCCTTTGGATGACTTTTCTAGTCACAATATTGGAAAGAACATATGTAATCACTGCTTTCCTTAGACTGGGATAGCAAGAAACTTCTATGCATAATTTCCATTTTTCAACCATATTTAATGGTAAATTCTTATCCGTGAAGAACAAAAAGCACATGATCATGAGATAAATGACATGTGCATGGTTTATCTTAGAACTTGTAGAAGTTAACACTCAACAGACAGACTAAAATCCTATGGAAGTTCAAAATTCTATGAGAGTTCAAACTTTTATCTAGATCTGTTACATAGATTGATTGAAGGGGCATTTACTCAATATGTCACCTTTGAGAAAAGATGAGATCTAGAGGCTACCTGGCCGTTTACAGACTCTGCCTTTAGAACTTGTAGAAGTTAACACTCAACAGACAGACTAAAATCCTATGGAAGTTCAAAATTCTATGAGAGTTCAGCCACTTTAGGTTCAAAATTTAGGCCTTAAATCTTGAGAGAAATGAAATTTACATGGTTTGAAAAATTATTTTAAATGCACTTACAAAAAACATGCTTTAAAGTTAATGGGAGAAAGCCAACATGACATGTACATGCTTTAAAAACTTTTCCTAAGAATTTATGGGAGAAATGATACATGTACACAGTTTGACTTAAAGTGCTTTGCCTAAGGATTTATGGGAGAAAGGACACATGTACACAATTTTCCTTAAAGTCGTTGAGGTTTATGGATATTAAAATGAAGAACTTCTATTTAGATCTTCTACAGAGATTGACAGTAAAATCCTATGGAAGTTCAAAATTCTATGAGATTTAAGCCACTTTAGGTTCAATTTTTAGGCCTTACAGAGATTGAGTGTAGGGGCATTTACTAGATATGTCACCTTTCATAAAAGATGACATCCAGAGACTACCTGGCCCTTTACAGACTTTGGCTATAGAACTTGTAGAAGTTAACACTACCTTTCCCAATTATACCCTATGAAGGGTGTAGAGGACTCATGGAATCACTCAAACTACTTTACGTAGACACTTAAGGGTGTATAAGAATGCATGTGTTTTACATTGAATATTTTTCATTTTAAATTAAGAATCTATTTAAAACAATAAACTATATAAGGTTAAAACCTAGATGTTTTATGTCAAATCACTTTTGGTTTCAATGGGAAAATTTTATGGCTAATGTGTTTTTCTCGAAATGCGATACACCCCACTAAAATGGGAGATATATTGAAATAATTCCTATGGTGTGATAAAATAGTTTCAAACTTAGTTTAAAAATATAGATGCATAAATTCAATGAGCATAGTTTTGAGATATAAAAGTCCAAAATGGAATAGTTGTTTGTGAACAAATATGAGTGTATCACTATGGATATATTTGCTTCATTAAAAGGGATTTTTCTAAAATGATGTCCACTAACTTTGGAAGAAGGGAAAGTATCACAATTATATGTTAATGAATATGTTTTACATTGAATAATTTTCATTTTAAATTAAGAATCTATTTGAAACAATTACCTATATAAAGTTAAAACCTATGTTTTGTACCAAATTTAACTTTTGGTTTCAATGGGAAACTTTTATGGCTAATGTGTTTTTTCTCGAAGTGTGATACACCCCATTAAAATGGGAGACATATTGAAATGATTCCTATGGTGAAATAAAATAGTTTCAAGTAGTTTAAAGATATAGATGCATAAATTCAATGAGCATAGTTTTGAGATATATATAAGTCCAGAATGGAATAGTTGTTGGTGAAAAAATATCAGTGGATCACTATCGATATATTTCCTTCATTAGAAGGGATTTTTGTAGAAGGATGGACTAAGTTGGAAAGAAGGGAAAATATCACAATTATATGTTAATGTGCATGTGTTTTACATTGAATATTTTTCATTTTATTAAGAATCTATTTTCAAAACAATTAACTATATAAGGTTAGAACCTAGATTTTTTGTATCAAATAACTTTTCGTTTCTAAATACTATGTGTTTTGCATTGAATATTTTTCATTTTATTAAAAACATATTTGAAACAATTAAACAATATAAGGTTAAAAACAATGTTTTTTATCAAATCACTTTTGATTTCAATGGGAAAATTTTATGGCTAATTTGTGTTTTTTTCGAAATGTCATACACCCCATTAAAATGGGAGATATATCGAAATGATTTTGATGGTGTAATAAAATAGTTTCAAGTAATTTAAAAATATAGATGGATAAATTCAATGAGCATAGTTTTGAGATATAAAAGTCCAAAATGGAATAGTTGTTTGTGAACAAATATCAGTGGATCACTATGGACATATCTGCTTCATTAAAAGGGATTTTTCTAGAAGGATGTCCACTAAGTTGGAAAGAAGGGAAAATATCACAATTATATGTTAATGTGCATGTGTTTTACATCGAATATTTTTCATTTTATTAAAAATCTATTTGAAACAATTCACTATATAAGGTTAAAACCTATCTTTTGTATCAAATCCCTTTTGGTTTCAATGGGAAACTTTTATGGCTAATTGTTTTTTTCTCAAAATGATTCCTATGGTGTAATAAAATAGTTTCAAGTGGTTTAAAGATATAGATGCATAAGTTCAATGAGCATAGTTTTGAGATATATAAGTCCAAAATGGAATATTTGTTGGTGAACAGATATCAGTGGATCACTATGGATATATCTGCTTCATTAAAAGGGATTTTTCTAGAAGGATGGACGAAGTTGGAAAGAAGGGAAAATATCACAATTATATGTTAATGCATGTGTTTTACATCGAATATAAAAGGTTTTTTTTCTCTGTCATCGTTTGAGACCATGGATATGAAAATGAGAAACTTCAATTTATATCTATTCTAGAGATTGAATGTAGGGGCATTTACTGGATATGTCACCTTTGAGAAAAGTTGAGATCTAGAGGCTACCCAGCCCTTTACAGACTCTGCCTTTAGAACTTGTAGAAGTTAACACTCAACTGACAGACTAAAATCCTATGGAAGTTCAAAATCCTATGAGAGTTCAGCCACTTTAGGTTCAATTTTTAGGCCTTAAAGCTTGAGAGAAATGACATTTACATGGTTTGCAAAATTATTTTATGAACTTACAAAAAACATGATTTAAAGTTAATGGGAGAAAGCCAAAATGACATGTATGCTTTAAAAAAATTGCCTAAGAATTTATGGGAGAAATGACATATGTGTACACAGTTTGCCTTAAAGTGGTTGAGGTTAATGGATATTAAAATGAAGAACTTCTATTTAGATCTATTACAGAGATTGACTGTAGGGGAATTTACTGGATATGTCACCTTTGATAAAATATGAGATCCAAAGGCTACCTACCCCTTTACAGGCTCTGCCTTTAGAATTTGTATAAGTTAACACTCAACAGACAGACTAAAATCCTATGGAAGTTCAAAATGTGGAAGTTCAAAATTCTATGAGAGTTCAGCCACTTTAGGTTCAATTTTTAGGCCTTAAAGCTTGTGAGAAATGACATTTACATGGTTTGCAAAATTATTTTATACACTTACAAAAAACATGCTTTAAATTTAATGGGAGGAATCCAACATGACATGTACATGCTTTAAAAACTATGCCTAAGAATTTATGGGAGAAATGACACATGTACATAGTTTGCCTTAAAGTGGTTGTGTTTTAAGGATCTATTAAAATGAAGAAATTCTATTTATATCTGTTACAAATATTGACTATAGGGGCATTTACTAGATATGTCACCTTTGAGAAAATATGAGATCCAGAGGCTACCTGGCCCTTTACAAACTCTGCCTTTAGAACTTGTAGAAGTTAACACTCAAACGATAGACTACAATCCTATGGAAGTTCAAAATTCTATGAGAGAAAGGAAAATTTTAAGGTTGGAAATTTATTTTAAAGTTTAGAAACTAATAATTTTGTATAGTCTCTATTTAAAAATTTGGCAAATTTTAAGGTAAAAATAATTTATACTATTTAGGCTAATAACTTTTAGAAAAAATGGAAATTAACAATTTTGTTTTTGGAGAAAACATGGAAAATAAGGTTATCAGATATAGATTCCATTCCATTTATTTTATTGAAATATATGGGTTGTGTTTTGTTGTTTTAAAAGAATAAAAATAAGAGGTTAAGAACAATGATATGCAATATGGAAATAGAGTGAAGTAAACAGAGAAATTATATTAATAGCACCGAAATCATCTGAACATTCCAATAACACATCTATCAAATTGATGAACTTTCCTTACACATAAACAATAAAAAATAAAAAAAAATGGATAAACAGAATTATGTTTTATGTTTGCAGAAATAAAAAAATCGAAGTACACGAACATTGAGAACTTATGGGGGAAAAGGGAAAAAATGCATAGAAATAATTAAAAAAAAAATGAATACATAGAATTATATTTGCATTCAGAAATTCAGGGAAATTCAAACCTAAAAGAGATGAATACACAGAATTATATTTGCATTCAGAAATTTAGGGAAGTGCAAACCTACGTAAATAAGAAATGTCAAACTAAAATATTTTATTTAAAAAAAATTCCTTAATATATGCTACAAAATTACGTAGTATATTTCAGGGCATTATAAAAGAGAATGAAGATGAGGGGGGCATATATTCAAGGGTGAAAACTTCAAATATCCTTCAATAATGCTTTGGTGATGTTTCAAGACAAGCCAAAACTTTCTTCAATAGGTTGTTCCATTAGGTATTCAACTATGTCTTATAGATCTTTAATCATGATTGTGCACACAAGGAATGCTGCTTTTCTTCTCCAACAATGATTGTAATAGGGCTCAACAATATTCCTTTTAAGATTAATTCAACTACTCCAAATGATATTGTTCTTAATGTCTATCAACTTCACATGTCAAGGTTGTTTTCCACAGTTCCTTTCAAAAATATTCAGAGGATTGTTCCAAGCCTGCTTTCAAAAAGGACTCTTCAATACACTTCAAGGACTGATCAAATTTTACTTGTAAACTCCAATAATTGCATCCAAATAATATTTTTGAGAGCCTTAATGTATGCTCAAGGTATTCCTAGAAAGTGGGTTGAAGAGAAAGATTAAGGAGAGTTGAGTGTACTAAAAAATCTGCCTCATGGTCTGAAATATGATCCTGGTTACAAAAACAATATTCCATAGAACAAGCCACAAAACTAAGGTCTGGTGCATATCTAAGTTCTGTTACTGGTTGCGGGCTCGAAATTTCATAGAACTAGCTACAGGTCCAAGGTATAGTACTGGTTGTAGACCCAAAATTACGCATAACTATTCATCCGCAACAAGTCCAAAAAATAAATATGATCTTGGTTACAGAAACAATATTCCATAGAACAAGCCACAAAACTGAGGTCTAGTGCATATCTAAGTTTTGTTGCTGGTTGCAGGCCCGAAATTTCATAGAACTAGCTACAGGTTTGAAATTTCATAGAACTAGCTACAGGTCTGAAATTTCATAGAACTAGCTAGAGGTCCAACTCAGATCCAAACTTGCTTTTCTCTTCTTAACTGAAGTGTTCTGATTTTTTTGACTGAAAAATATCAATGAAAAAGCACAAGAGTTTATTTGGTAATATATAATGGTGTAGTGTTTCACTATAAAAAAAAACATATATCATACCAACTACATAATTAGGCTAAATATTCAAGATACACAAAATCTAAAATTATTTAAAACCTATACAAAGAAGAGGACTCTGTACTCAGGTGCTTCTTGCTAGACCACACACAGAACTATATATTCTTACTGCATGCGAATACTATTGAAGACTATTTAATTACGTGTGAATATGACAAATCCCATGGGAATGACTACATATTAATTGGTGTTTACTTCCATTCATTATTTGATAGACGACTTGTTGGATTATTGCTACGGTTACCTAAGTCGCTGGTGAGTACTCCTGACTTACCTTTAAGATTAGATACACATAGCAAGAAGAGGAGATATATATACGTGATTTCAAAACAGAGCATTGTTCTGATTGCTTTTAGTATAATATTTTTTATTTGATTGATTGTCACACCGTAATCTAGTAATCATTTTATGCCAAGCGTAACTAGTAATCTGTAGTATAGGTAACATAGACCTCAATACACATCAATAGTGTTCAGAAGACCAATACATTGATGAGTATTGATTTCAAAACAGAGCATTTATGGATATTATATGAAGGTATTCAACAGTGTTCAAGAGACCAAGACATTGATGAGGATTGATTTAAAAATAGAGCATCGATCTGATTGCTTTTATTATAATATTTCTTATTTGATTGATTGCCACACTGTAATCTAGTAATCATTTTATGCCAAGAGTAACCAGTAATCCGTAGTATAGGGAACAAAGACCTCAATACACATCTATTCCTTATATCCCTTGTACTGTTATCAAACCTGTGACCATTATTTTAATAGGTGTAGTGTTTCACTATAAAAAAATCATATATCATACCAATTACATAACTAGGCTATATATTCAAGATACACATTGCCATTATCTTTGAATAAACATATTCTTTAAAAACATTGCACAGGGAAAGCTATTCTTTAGAAACTGGATGATTACTTACCTGGAAATTCACTTAATGTCGTCACGGTGCGCCTCAGAGCAGTAACAAAGCAGCAATTCAACAGCGCAACAGAGCAGCACAACGCCACAGAAAATGAATACAGTAACGCGCGAAAATGATAAATGAACACAATAACATGCGAAAAATATTTCAAACCGGAAATATTTTGCGAGCGATATATTTATAAAATATGAGTTCGACCGAACTGTTTTAAAATTTTGGCCGAACTAGTAGTCCAAAATTTTTTTACCAGTTTTCCCATCTTCGGCCAAAAATATGTTTTCCCACGCCGTCAATACGCCGCCAATATAAACGGTAGAATGAGTTCAGCCAAAATTTCTCAAAAGTTTAGCCGAACTATTGAGGAAAAATGTTTTCCGCCCTCGATTCTCACAAAAGTGTAACCCAACTTCACATTTTCACCCTACGAAATTACAATATTTTACAAGGAAATTATACATCTATTTTTAGCTTCAAGAGCACTGCCCCTGAACCTCCGTCGGGGGACCACTGGCCCTGACACCCCCCATATGGGGGGAATGCCCCCCCCCCCCGCCCCCCAAACCCCCATGGGGGGGAAAGTCCCCCGGCATGGAGAGGTGTACAATTTTTCTCGGGTATACATCTGGTTGAAACAAGGACCTATAAATCAGGATGATAATCAGTCTCCACGGCCAACATTATCTGCAATAAAATGTATGTCTATTAAGGAAGAGAGGTGATCAATATCTATGCATCTGATATATACCCACAAATATACAAATAATTCTAATAAAAAAAGTCCAAGGAAGACAAATAAACATGAAATGCACGTTTTACCAATCAGGAACTAATGCATCTTAGACTACCCCTCAGTATTTTGTTAATAGATTCTTAATTTGATGCCTCACTTGAGTGATTAAAAAAAAAATAAGTTAAAATAAATTCATATTAGAAACATTTTTTGATGATCTGATGGTGTTTTAGAAGTCCAATTGCAACAAAATCCATAAAAAAATGACCAATTTTTTTATTTCTTAGATGTCGTTGAAATTTGTTTCATGACATAGACCTTGGCAATGCATTTCCAATGACGCTTGAATCGCCTCAAACGAGCAATGTATGAGAGCCCATGGAAACATCAGTACCCCTTGGAAACACTAGGAGTTCCACGTGGCATCACTAGAATGTTCCATGTGCTGATGATGATGTGGAAAGATGATGCGGTGAACCAATGCTGTGTTGCCACATGGGTCAGTAATAGGCCACCATGTGGCATCGACAATTTGACTGAATTGTCGCTAAGTTACGTGATGGAGTCAAAATGTTGCATCATTAAAAAATTATTTCCTTCATGAGTTTTGAACTAATCCTTCCATTCCACATACTCAACAACTTACCAATGAGCCACATGAAGATTTTTGCGTAATGAATTAGCAAAAAAATTATTTAAATTTCAATATATTTACTATGTGAGAAAATGACAAATGATCAAATAATTTGGCAAATGGCGAGAAAAACAGATCCAATATTTTTAGGAATAACTCCAAGTGTCTAATAGCTCTAGTTAACTTGTCAATAAATTCCATGACACGAAGATTTTTTATTTTTATATAAACTCATCCTCTTTCCTTAAAAAAATGAATCTCACAACCAACTCATTGTATAAAAATTGGGAAAAAATTCATAATTCTCGTGATTTTTTTAGAAGATTGAAAGCATGGAGCAAAAAAAAAACTTTATGCTCTCCCTCTCCCTACATGAATTTCTTGCTTGGGTTGCACTCAATTTTTATTCATGGGGGTTTTATTTTTTCTATTTAGGCCTACCATCATCCTCTGCTGTCGCAACTAAGATTGGCTACATAAGGCGTGGGTGTGGCCTGCATTGTTGGGAATTCGGCTTGGCCTCATGGATATGCGTGGGCCTGGCCTGCACTGTTGGGTGTTGTGCTTGGAATCACACATATGCGTGGGCCATGGCCTTTGGCTTGGCCTCACACATATTCATGGAGGCCTTTCCACGGGCTTTGGTTATTTTTTATTTATTTTTTATTTATCTCTTTATTATTTTATTATTATTATTATTATTTAATTTTTTTATGTTTGTTTTTATTATTTTTCAGGTTTTTCTTTTTTATTTAATTTTATTATTATTATTATTATTATTATTATTATTTTAGTTATTTTTGTATTTTTCTTTTTTTTTAATTATTATTTTTTAAATGTTTTATATTTTTTTTTGTGTTTTGTTTTTGATTTTTACGTGTATGTTTTTTTTTCAATGCTTGATTTTTATTTTATTTTGTTTTATTTTTTTTCAAAAATAACGGATCTATTCTATTTTTTTTGGAAAAATCTAAGTACGTTCCCTTTTCTCAAAAAAAAAATCTTATTAGAAATTTTGAGATCTAGAGAAACATTTTTTTTCTTTTTAATAAAGAGAAATTTGAGAAAAATCTAATTGTAACTTAGAGAAAAAAATTGAAGAAGTTATTCTGAATGAATAGTGAGTTTATATCTCTTATTTTTTTTATATTTATGAATTTTACTGCAAAATTTCAAAGCTAACTTATCCAATTTTCCTTTCTCATCTTGTAGATCGGAACAAGAAGCTAGAAGAGAGCATACTAAGGAGCTTTGTCAATTCTTTATAAATTTGTAATTTGGAATTTTAAAAACAACGTAAGAATAATTGATTTCAAACCTCAAGTTTTTCTCTTGAAACTCTACATGTTCTCCTACTCCCTTCCATTCTGGATGATCTTGCCAATGGTTAGTGAATGAGGTGGCTCTTACTGCACCACCAAATAAAAATTTCCAAGAAAATAAATGAAATTAAACTTAAAAAACAAAAACATAACCAAGGTTGGTTTTATTTTCCTATTCGATCCTACTAATGTGAACAAGAAAACATTTTTTGAGGTGTATGAGTACCTCCAATGGAACCGCATGCATAACAAGATTATAAATAAACTCATATGCAAGCGTGAAAAATATTCTTTAATATATAGCATAACATGAGAATTTTATTGCTTTTATGTCAAAAACTTTTGAAAAAGAGAGTGGTGCTCCAGCTTAATGATTGTGTGGAACCACAATTAAATATAGTTGTGATGTCCTCGATTCTCTTAATCATCCAGAAATTTTTTTGTGTCTTCTTATATCATATCATTTAGATCTTATTTTATGATATGGTGAGTCTATTGCACACATAGAGGTTCTAATGGTTTCTCTTGATGATATGCCTGCCATGATTCTTTATTCTTCTTCATTTTTTATTCAATTACATCAGGAGAATATTTTCTTTGTAATACTCTTCGTGATCTAAGATGAATATCATCTAGATCAAGTTGATTTGTTTGAAAATTTTGTGCCTGAACATTGTAATTGGGCTGAGGTTTTTTTATTGTTGGCTTTCCGAAATGGTTGTGCAGGTAGTGGAGTGGGAATCGATCTTTGAACTGGTTGAGTAGGTGAATGGTATGGATAGCATTGAGATTGGTATTGGGAATAGTGGATAAAATATTCAATATATGGTGCATTTCTTCCATAAGACCCTTTCCAACCTTATTTCCAAAATTGGTTTTGGGGTTGACATGGCCAAGGCAAGGGTGTCTTCCAATTACTTTGAGATTGGTGTACATAACCTTCAAATTGTGAATTAGGATCATTGATCATACTAGTTTGATGAGGTTTTCATAGTATTCTTGGAGCTTCATAACAAATTTGCTTTGGTACTTGATTTTCTCCATTATCCCTCTGGTAAATTTACATCATCCTTTCTAATGATGGGAAATCCTTGGTAGTATGTGATTTTGCACAAATAGCACAAATTTATAAATTATCCAGTGGAAATTCATTCGGAGCATATCTCTTTGTACATCTACGGAATAATATAGAAAAAGCAACATTCTCAACTTTTTACATTTTCAACATCCTTATTTGTTCACGTAAATTGCCAAGAATGTCTAGTAAATTTCCAAGTTCAATTTGACTTACCGACGTTGATGCCAACTTACTTTTTCCATAAATCGATCTTGATGATAGTTGCCATACTTTTCTTCTCCTCTTGTTATGATCTTACATAATTCACAAATATCCTTAAATTTTAATTGAGAAACATCTCCTTTACTCATAAGGTTAAGGATATTTATCCAATCATCCGTGATAGCTCTAAGTAAGAGGGTGTTCAATATATTAGATCTTGAATTGTGTAATTTTCCATTTCAAAATTATACATAAATCTCTCTACCAAATCCTGTAAGCTCTAATCTTATTTTTGAGCCTTTTTAAAAAGTTCATATCTAATATAGAACCGTATGGATTAGTCTTCATATTTTTCTAGAAATATCATTTTCATATTATTCCATGATATTATTGAATTAACCTTTAAGCTCATAATCATTTAAGAGCTCTACCTTTCAATGTTTCCAGAAACAATTTCAATTTTTGACTGCCAAAAAAGTAACCATAATATCTACAAAGTATTTCAAATTCAAAAAGAAATGTTTTCAAATCTTCTAATTTCATACCATGGAATTTAGGAATTATAAATGGAGAGATGTTCTTAATATGGAAATTTACATCAGTTTATTGAATGGGAAATCCGAAAGGATCTTCCTCACTGTCTTCATCTCCATCCATTTCTTCTATCTCTTCTCTATCACCTAGTCTTTTTCTAACCACAAAAGTAATATCTCACGATATGGGGAGACATGCGATTGTGGAATTGAATTTTTTTATTTTATTTTATTTATTTATTTTAATTTTCCCTCTAATTAATATTCTTATAGAATGCATTAACATAAATGGAATTAATTTGATCTTACTAAAAATCGATGCAACTAATAATGAGATGCAATTAAAAGTTATTCCCCGTGTATACTTCCTCATAAACAATGCCAAAATTGTTGGGTAGTTTAGTTTTGAAATAAATTACATTCATTAAATTGTGAAGCCAAGGTTTGTGAACTTGCAAAGTACACTTGCACAATACATGCTAGGAAATCAACTTTCAATCAAAAAGGAAATTAATATTTGGAAATGATTTCAAGGCTAAAATGAAACCTATTTATGAAAAACACACATTCTTTCTCAAAGAATATATCTATCAAAGAATCAAATTTAAAAATTGAAAGAAAAAGCTACTCTAATTATATAATATGAAAGGTTTTGAAATTCTATTCTACTAAGCATAAAGGAAAATATTATTCTATTGGGCCTGGAAATGAATCTAATCTATAAATTTGTTCTATGGATTTTGAAAGAGATTCTAATTTATTGAATTTGATAACAATCCTAATATATTAGGATAGAAAGTATATTTGATCTATTACACTTAAAATTAAAACTAATTTATGGAAAACAAAGAACAATTTTATACTATGGAATGCTACAAGATAAATAAAACAATTACCGAGACTATGAAACTAATTATAAAAGGAAAAAAAACATCTATAAGAAACAAAGTAAAATGGAGAAAAGGTAAAAGGATTATACTACATGTCTCACACGCCATAAGGGGACCCTCCATGTGATGCATGAGATTAAGAACATGAAGAAAATTTTACTATATATGTCACAATCTACTCATCAATGGAAGCATAAAGAAAAACTTGATATTCAACTGAAAACTATGTTTACATAACTTATTCAAAATTATGTAACGTCTCTTGTCTGCTCTACTCCTAAACTTAACATGCCTTTTAGAGGAGAAGGCACTCCTATTTATACAAAAACTAAGATAATTAATTCATAAATGTAGATCCTCAAATCTCTCCTAGTTCCACAAATATTTCATGTGGTTAGAACCATGTGTTAACATCTAGAAATTAACATCCTCTCACAAATCTCTCATATATTTTACCCATGATTCTTCTCCATGACATGTGCTTGATCAATGATCCCAAATATTCATCAAATCTTCAATAACTTGAAGAGGAAATTCAAATTTGAGACTTAGACACCAAATATGACAAATAGGCTTACACACATCACAAAAATATTCCTAATTTTTTATATAAGTGAATACATGTTATTTTTATAATATTTAACAATAAATTCACTAGAAATATCAAAGTAAATGTATTAGAAAATAGTGTCTAACCCATATTTAATTATGAATATGGTCATAGTGTATGGTAATTGAAGCTACAAAATTTGGTAAATTCTAAAGGAAAATGAAATAAAAGAGGGTGAAATGAATATCATTTTGTGGACCCCATAAGAGGTATACAAACTCTTCCTCCCTGGAAGACATTAAAATAATGTTGAGGATCCAATGCTTCACCTTTCATAGGTTGGATGCAAGGCTTTCCCTTGTGGAGGGACACTTATAATGCGACTATAATACCATTGCACCTCCAAGATCGAGTGCCAAGGACCCAACTCTCATTTCATATTCTGACTCCAAATGATTTTCTTGTCTATCAGGATTTGAGTTCTCTGTTTTGTATGGATAGCCCAATAATGAGGGATTTTGTAATCTATATATAGTTTTATGATCTATTTCGAACCAAGTTTTATTTAATAAAGTTATGGTCTTTGGGAATCTTAGTAGCCCATGAAATACACACATAAATTCTCTGTTAGATATATGTTACAACCATTTATATTTCAACATCTTTTGGTAATATCAAGTATTAATTAAAAAAAATACAACATTTTATTTTAATAGAAACCCTGATTCATAAAATAACTAGAGAAGAGAGAAAAAAAGTGTATATATATATATATATATATATATATATATATATATTTAAGGCGGACTAATTTTCTAATACATTTTTAGAAACATAACACATTAAAAAATAAAGTTAAATTCAAATAAATATAAATAGATAAATGTGAAAAATAATACAAATTAAATGAAATAAAAACTGAAAAAATGAATAACGTTATCATAATCACAACCCAAAAAATATTACATTTTTCACCTTCATTCTTTCTTAAAAATCACACCTATTCAAAATCCCTCCATTTTCCCAAAATCACCCCTACCCCAAATGCTCCTTTCACTCCTTTCCCAACCCTTCCCCATTCCAATACCTTCCCCATTTTCATAATCACCCCTCCCGAGTAACATTCCCTCCCACCCATTCTTCTAAACCCACGAATTTAGGAATGGATGCAATCAAATGAGGGACACCACTTTTTTTTCATCTCTTTAAAGAGAGAGCAGATAAATTGGCTTAGATATAATGTCAAATACGTTTACTAATAATTTAAATTTAGGTTTGGTTATATATATATATATATATATATATATATATATATATATATATATATATATCTATTTTGATAAGTGTTATGGGAAACACTACATTTCGATTGATAAGTCGATTTTTAGGTTTTAGTTCAGGACGACACTATATGACAACATTATGAAATCAAAGAAATTGTAATTTTAGTTTCAAAATATAAATATAATATTAGTGATCAAACAACTAGCGTAAACCTAAAGTTGTTAAAGAAACCAAAGAATATCATTTTTTCCTATTTGAGGTAGTGATAGAAAAAAAAGGAGCACTTAAAAGAATTAAGGGACGAAAATAGCATGACCATTCCAAACAACAATACAAGAGAGAACTTATAGACTACACAAATACACTTATAGACCCTCTAGATATTAATTAAACATCATAAGAACTTGTCCACTAAAAAATATTCATAAATTATCACACATAAAGACATATAACAACTTTTAGTAAACACAAATATGCAAGATAAACCTAAAGAAACATAAAAAGCAACTTAGCTAACCAATCACACATAGAGTCTAGAAAATCACAAACTTACCACTAATCCTCAACCATAATTTATTAAGGATATAATCCTAATAGTTAAAACTTATATAACATAAGAATTGAATGCAAGAATTAAGAAGGCATTAAATTTTTTCATACAACTCCAAGAGGTGTGAGTAAAACTCTAGCTACGTCCTCTATATTCAATAAGATGGTCTACCTCAACACACTTTTTTTATGTATTTTTCATTTCTTTTCTATGTGGGCCTACTTAAAAGTATGCATATGTGACTTGTTGGAAGTGGAAGTTAATTCTACATTCAACATGTGTTTGCATGGTGTAAGCTACTCAATTGTCATAAAGTAGGCTGGCATAAGTTGACTAGAATGATGTAAGTTTATTAGGTTTACCATGTTTACTAGGTTTATTATGTCAACCATAGTCAATTATAGTTAACTATGGTTGACTATGGTTAGTGTTCGAAATGAGGAAAATATTTTTTCCTAAAAAAAAATATTTATCATAAATATTGTCATCCTCCTAGATATATTTGACATCAATTATGTAAAAACCAATAATTTGTTTGGAATTAGTTAAAACAATTTCAAGCTTAAACTAAGATCGTCTCAAATAACTTTAGAAATGATTAATATAAGTTATCCCTTATAAAGTAGGCCTAGATAAATTGGTGTAAAAGAAATGCTTATGTCATATCTTGTAACATAAACATAACTATATATATATATATATATATATATATATATATATATATATATATATATATATATATATATATATATATATATAGCTAACTCATTAATAATGTTCATCAATGGTATGCATATATATATTGATTAAAATAAGATTTAACTAACATATTTTATCAATATCACATTTATGTATAAATCAATAAATAACAAATATTTTTAGATATATAATTTTTTATTCATATTCCAAATAAATCATACAACAAAAATAAGTGTCATCAACAATAATACAAGTGTTATATGAATGAATGTTAAGCAAACACATCAATGGGAAAACATGAAAGAGGGAATATTAAGTGAGAAAACCAATATATAACACTTCAATTAGTGCATCCTAAGCCGGGGAAAAAAATAATGGGCCATTGCATACATATCCACTTGAATACATATCCACTTTTGAAAACTTCATTGAAATAATATTTTTCCAATTATATTGAGGGAATTTTTTATTATATCATCCAAACATAAACACATATCATACACCCATACGTACTTTAGACGACCAGTAGATTTCTCCAATTATATTGAGGGAATTTTTTATTTATATCATCCAAGCATAAACACATATCATACACCAGTTGACCAGTAGATTTGCTTAGGAAGCCGAACTTACGAAAGGGATTTGTAGAGACATACTTTCACTCTTTTATAGCTTCCAAAACATTATGTATAATGATTTTAAATTTTTTATTTACGTCCATTTACAACATACATAGAGTGATCTTAATTTATTTATTTAAATCTATTGCCAATACAGTTTCTTGAAAATTTCTCATTCAAAGTTTTCATGAGGTTTAAAACGCATGGGAAAATATGTGCACAAACAACAAGCTGTTAATTTTTGCAGACGTAATATCATTATGTTTTGTAAGAGTATCCTTAACTGCACGAGAACAACATTCTGAAGATTTCATCTACTATTTTACAGTGCAATAATGTCGATGAAGAAGAACCCTAAATGACAAACTGCAAGAATTCTGTAAAAGGATATTGTATTGTATAGTGCAATAAAGTCGATGAATAAAAGCCCTAAACGACAACGTGCAAAATATTTCTAAAAGGATACTTTATTGTACAGTACCATAAAGTAGATGAAGAAAAACCGAAACGACAACGTGGCAGAAGTTGCTAAAAGGATACTGCAGTGTCCAATTATATAAAGTCAATGAAGAAATTACTAATTTAAGATATATCGAGGAGAAAAGAAATTTGTGAAAAAATTACTTTTATATGTACAAGCTGGCTCATCGCAATATTAGATGAAAACATTCCTCAATATTCTAATAATAATTATAGAGGGCTCAAGCCTAATACTCCGAACTTGTTGAATTCTCATAAGTTTCGTCGCTATATAGTTTCTCTATTAAATTACGAATCACATTTATAATGCACTGTTGTTTTTTTCTTTTTCTTTTTTCCCACAGATTATTTATCTGGTGTGCATAAAATTATTTATTAATCAAACGCTTATTTGCTTAATAATGACATTAAATTTCATTAACAATAAAAATAATAATATTTATAAAAAATACAATATTAATTAATAATATTTATCAAAAATATTAGTAATATTAACTAATAATAATTAACTAGTAAGAATAATAAATAATTTACAATAATTTTTTTGAAAGTTTGGTAGAACATTTTCATTTATTCTCAACAAAAATAAACAGATTCTACATCGATATCTATATGGTTAGGTGACCTCAACTTACTCATGAGGAAACCAGATTTGTTGGTCACCTTATACCATTATAAACTATCCTCAAACAAAAGAGTTTGAGATTATCCCATAGCTATACATGTCCCATTGTACTTAATTTTTTTTTGTGAAGAGATAACTTAGAAAAAATATCAAAGTAAAAACCAAAACTATGGAAAAAGTAAAAAACCAAACTATGCAATTCATGCTACTACTAGTCTCAATAGTTGCTTGCCAGATTTTTTGAACGAGAACCTTGCAATTAGGTTGGAGGCATGGAATGTGCTTCTCTATGCAACTGAGGTGGGCATTTTGTTGTTAAATCTCAAATTGATTGATGAATAATAATAATAATAATAATAGGTTTATTATAATGGCTTTTTTATAGTTATTATTATTAAAGTATATTTATGAGTATGATTATTAATATTATCATTAATAATTGTTTATCACATTTTATGAAAGAGATGTTATAAGAGGGATGTATAAGTTTGTCCAGGTCTAGGGTTCCCTTTTAAAATAAAAATTATGTTCTAAATAGAAAAATAATGTGGTGGATTATCATATATATATATATATATATTAAAATAATTAGAAGTAAAAAAAATTGTGTGAGTAAATGTTTAAATCTTATAATTTGATTATTCATAAAATATTTTAATACTAATTAATATTGACATATACATAAAAATATGTTTATAATAAAAAACCATTTTAATTTATATCTAGATATGGACATTATGTAAAATATATAATTTCAATTGCTTATATATTATATATTATTTAAAAAAAATTATGTATATCATGAAAGAATAAAGTTTTTATAGTTAAAATTTTATTTGGTTTTATATATATTCTATTTAACATTCAAAAATACAAATTAAACAATGAAAGATAACATATTATATTTTACACTCTAATGAAGTTTACATGTGAAGAAATTTGATCTTTCTCTCCTCATGTTAGATTTGTATTTAAAATAGATCTATGATGATTATTGTATATTTATCACCATACTATTAATATTATATATTATTATTATTATTGCATTCATATTGTTAATGATATTTTCCAACTACATTTATATTATTAATATTGCATTTATATTATATATGTGATTGATAAAGATTACAATTTCTCAACTACATTTATTAATATAATATGATTGTAATATTAATATGCAACAATAATTACAATTATGGTATACCAATCTACCCATACACTATACTCAAGATTAACTCACAATACTCAAGACTAACACAGACTTGGCAAATGGCCTTTATCATACATATTTATTAGTAGACATACTTCATGAAATCATGATATCACAATTACTAAACTAACTTGGGACAATGTGCGCAAATGAGGTTTAGCTTCATAAATGTAGGTACATATATTCACTTGAGCTTATAGATTTCAGAAAATTTAATGGATATGAGCACAGTTATATTAATCAGATTTCAGGTATATGTTATCAACATGAAGTTGATGGATATATCTATTTGATATCACCCCAAAAATTAATATTAATAAGAAGATTATATCAAATAATAGAAAACCCAAAATTAATATTACTAAGAATATTATAACAAATAACAGAAAACCAATTTATTGTTATAGTTGATGAAAATTAATAAACACTAATACCGAGGAGAGAACGTATAAGCCTTAGAATCTATAGCAGGAGAACCTCTGAACCTACTCAGAATTCCTGAGAAAACTTAGAAGTGCTCAAGTTGATTAACAATGAGAACGTACAGACACGAAAACCTGCAAATGGATGACACAGCAAGGAAAACTAAATAATCAAATCATACATATTAAACTCGTGACGATGTGCATAACTATGTAGAAATCCATAAATCTGGGTACATATCTTCATCTGATATAAGAACTAAAAATAGTCTTACGAACAACACTAGAACAATTAAAACAGGTGAATTAATTTGTGGTAAACCTACACAGGCAAAAACAACAACGAGGCAGCGCATGTGTTGTTTCTTGTGCTTTTGGGCCGCTTTCCTTCTCTTAGACCCTACTATCAGATAATAAAAATGATTTATATTCTTCAAAATAGAGTTAACCATTTCCGGGCCAAATAAGTCAGGCCCGAATTCGAGGGGTTTTATACTGGGGACGACATCAACCGCTTATAATGAGAATTCTTCTGCAGGCAATGCGGATCTGGGGATAAACCGCTTATTATGTACATCGCCGTTTCCTCCATTGCATCCTCAATCTTCAACGCCAAATCGCTCAGCTGCCTACAAGGAGGAAAATACGGCGCCAAGGGAACAGCCGAGAAGCAGAGAACAATCAAGATGGGCAACATCCCTCTCATCTAATGTGATACAGGTATCTCACCTTATCTTCTTCATCTATTGGCCTTAACATTTCACATTTATTTACGAGGCAGTGGGCCTAGTGGATTGACAGCCACGTATATCTGCCTGCTCTTGACCGATTGTTGATGATGGGATGTGTATTAAAAAACTCTATGCACGCGTTGGACCAGTATCTAGCTAACCCCATATAAAATCCCATGACCCCACCAGGGCCAATCTTACTGTGATCACGACATTGTTTTTTCCAAATGTACGTCCCCTTAACTTTCTTCAGACACGTACAAAATATCAGAACTCTATTAAAATTTTTAACAAAGTTTGTAGCTTTATCAGGGATCCTAGACACTTACGTCTCCTGATGGCTTCAATAGTCAACTAAACATAAATTTTAGTGGTTTGAGTTTTGCTTATACCTATCTAGTGCATTTGTCTATTTTAGAAGATATTATACTAGCATAACCACATTATATTTAGTAATGTGGTTGATATACTTCGATAGGCGTATATAAAATAGATTTACAACCACATTCACCAATGTGGTTGATATACACTCATAAGCCTATATCCACTACACAACACATAATCTGTATATTAATAAATATTATATATTTATTATTAAAATCACCAAAATATTTTATATATATTAATAATATTTATTGATATATTAATAATATTATAATATTTATTAATAATATATATTAATATATATTATATGATAAATGGTTATATTATTAATAAACCAAAAGAACTAATAATATATTAATAATATATTAATATTTATTAATAATATATATTATTAATAATATTAATATTTATTGATATATTAATAATATTATACCATTTATTAATAATATATATTAATAGCATTTATTAATATACTAATAATATTAAATCCAAAAACATAAGAAAGTACTAAACTCTAAGAATTAATATATTAAACTGAAGAAATTAATAAAGCATATGAAACAATATTTAAAAACAAAAAATCTCAAAGATTAATAAACCCTAACAATTAATATTTTAAACTGAAGATATTAATAAACTCAAGGGATAATTAATAATAAAAACCCAATGTCATCATAAACCAAAAGTTTAAATATTATAAACCAAAGGAATTGGTGAACCCAAGGGATAAATATTATAAACATAAGGGATCAATATTAAAAGCACAAGAGATTAATAAACTCTAAGAATTGATATTTAAAACTAAAAAAACCTAATAAATCAATAAACCATAAGAATGAGTATTTTAAACATAAGATATTAATAAACCAACATCATTATTAACATTATAAACCAAAAAAACTAATAGACCCAAGGGTTTAATATTATAAACCAAAGGAATCGACGAACCCAGGGGATAAATATTATAAACCTAACGAATGAATATTAAAAAAAATAGAGATTAATCAAACCTAAGAATTAATATTTTAAACTGAAAAATCTAAGAAATTAATAAAGCCTAAGAATTAATATTTTAAACTCAAGAGAGTAATAAACCTAATGTGTGATTAACATTATAAACCAAAAGAACTAATAAACACAAGGGTTTAATATTATAAACCAAAGGAATCGGTGAACCCAAGGGATAAATATTAAAAACCTAATGGATCGATAAGGCTAAGGGCAATATTAAAAACAATAGAGATTAATAAAACCCAAGGGTTTAATATTATGAACCAAAGGATTTGGTGAACCCAAGGGAAAATCATTACCCAACAAATTATAAACCAAAGGAATTGGTGAACCCAAGGGAATTGATTTAAATATTGAGACAATTGTTGTCACAATGCGACATTGGACCAACTATGACCATGGTTTTCCATGGGTTATTTTCTTATTGAGACAATATTTTTCAGAACGTGACATTTGATCATGGATGACATTGATCGATTATTCATATTATAAACCAAAAGAACTAATAAACCGAAGGGTTTAATATTATAAGCCAAAGGAATTGGTGAACCCAAGGGAATTGATTTAAACATGGAGACAATTGTTGTCAGAATGTGATGTTGGACCAACTATGACCATGGTTGGCCATGTGTAATTTTCATATTTAGACAATATTTGTCAGAATGTGACATTTGATAATGGATGACTTGACCGATTATTCATATTATAAACCAAAATAACTAATAAACCCAAGGGTTTCATATTATAAACCAAAGGAATTGGCGAACCCGAGGGAATTGATTTAAACATTGAGACAATTTTTGTCACAATGCGACGTTGGACCAACTACGGCTATGGTTGGCCATGGGTGATTTTCATATTGAGGCAATATTTGTCAGAATCTGACATTTGATCATGGATGACATTGATCGACTATGGCTAAAGAAATTAATAAACAATAATAATTAATGCAACATACTATTCATATTATAAAGAAAAAGAACTAATAAACCAAGGGTTTAATATTAGAAACTAAAGGAATTGGTGAACCCAAGGGAAAAATATTAATAACCTAAGGGACCAATAAGGCGAAGGATCAATAAAATTAACAAAAAAATACTCAAGTTGAAGAAATTAATAAACACTAATAATTAACCCAAGGGTTCATAATATTATAAACCAAAATAACTAATAAACCCAAGGGTTTAATATTATAAACCAAAGTAATTGGTGAACCCAAAGGAATTGATTTAAACATTGAGACAATTGTTGTCACAATGCGACGTTGGACCAACCATGACCATGGTTGGACATGGGTGATTTTCATATTGAGACAATATTTCTCAGAATCTAACACTTGATCATGGATGACATTGAATAACTAATAAACCCAAGGGTTTAATATTATAAACCAAAGGAATTGGTGAACCCAAGGGAAAAATATTAATAACCCAAGGGACCAATAAGGCGAAGGATCAATAAAATTAATAAAAAACTACTCAAGTTGAAGAAATTAATAAACACTAATAATTAACCCATTTGTTCATAATATTACAAACCAAAATAACTAATAAACCCAAGGGTTTAATATTATAAACCAAAGGAATTGGTGAACCCAAGGGAATTGATTTAAACATTGAGAGAATTGTTGTCACAATGCGACGTTGGACCAACCATGACGATGGTTGGACATGGGTGATTTTCATATTGAGACAATATTTCTCAGAATGTGACATTTGATCATGGATGACATTGAAGAACTAATAAACCCAAGGGTTTAATATTATAAACCAAAGGAATTGGTGAACCCAAGGGAATTGATTTAAACATTGAGACAATTGTTGTCAAAACGCGACGTTGGACCAACCATGACCATGGTTACACATGGGTGATTTTCATATTCAGACAATATTTCTGAGAATGTGACATTTGATCATAGATGACATTGAGGCAATATTAAAAACAATAGAGATTAATAAAACCCAAGGGTTTAATATTATGAACCAAAGGAATTGGTGAGCCCAAGGGAATTGATTTAAACATTGAGACAATTGTTGTCACAATGCGACATTGGACCAACTATGACCATGGTTGGCCATGGGTGATTTTCTTATTGAGACAATATTTTTCAGAACGTGACATTTGATCATGGATGACATTGATCGATTATTCATATTATAAACCAAAAGAACTAATAAACTGAAGGGTTAAATATTATAAACCAAAGGAATTGGTGAACCCAAGGGAATTGATTTGAACATGGAGACAATTGCTGTCAGAATGTGACGTTGGACCAACTATGACCATGGTTGGCCATGGGTAATTTTCATATTGAGACAATATTTGTTAGAATGTGACATTTGATAATGGATGACTTGACCGATTATTCATATTATAAACCAAAAGAACTAATAAACCCAAGGGTTTAATATTATAAACCAAAGGAATTGGTGAACCCAAGGGAATTGATTTAAACATTGAGACAATTGTTGTCACAATGTGACGTTGGACCAACTACGACTATTGTTGGCCATGGGTGATTTTCATATTGAGATAATATTTGTCAGAATATGATATTTGATCATGGATGACATTGATCGACTATGGCTAAAGAAATTAATAAACACTAATAATTAACGCAACATACTATTCAATTTATAAAGTAAAAGAACTAATAACCCAAGGGTTTAATATTAGAAACTAAAGGAATTGGTGAACCCAAGGGAAAAATATTAATAACCTAAGGGACCAATAAGGCGAAGGATCAATAAAATTAACAAAAAAATACTCAAGTTGAAGAAATTAATAAACACTAATAATTAACCCAAGGGTTCGTAATATTATAAACCAAAATAACTAATCAACCCAAGGGTTTAACTTATAAACCAAAGGAATTGGTGAACCTAAGGGAATTGATTTAAACATTGAGACAATTATTGTCACAATGCGATGTTGGACAAACCATGACCATGGTTGGACATGGGTGATTTTCATATTGAGACAATATTTCTCAGAATCTGACACTTGATCATGGATGACATTGAATAACTAATAAAACCAAGGGTTTAATATTATAAACCAAAGTAATTGGTGAACCCAAGGGAAAAATATTAATAACCCAAGGGACCAATAAGGTGAAGGATCAATAAAATTAATAAAACTCTACTCAAGTTGAAGAAATTAATAAACACTAATAATTAACCCATGGTTTCATAATATTATAAACCAAAATAACTAATAAACCCAAGGGTTTAATATTATAAACCAAAGGAATTGGTGAACCCAAGGGAATTGATTTAAACATTTAGAAAATTGTTGTCACAATGCGACATTGGACCAACCATGACCATGGTTGGACATGGGTGATTTTCATATTGAGACAATATTTCTCAGAATGTGACATTTGGTCATGGATGACATTGAAGAACTAAACCAAAGGAATTGGTGAAGCCAAGGGAATTGATTTAAACATTGAGACAATTGTTGTCACAATGTGACGTTGGACCAACTATGACCATGGTTGGCCATGGGTGATTTTCTTATTGAGACAATATTTTTCAGAATGTGACATTTGATCATAGATGACATTGAGGCAATATTAAAAACAATAGAGATTAATAAAACCCAAGGGTTTAATATTATGAACCAAAGGAATTGGTGAACCCAAGGGAAAATCATTACCCAACAAATTATAAACCAAAGGAATTGGTGAAACCAAGGGAATTGATTTAAACATTGAGACAATTATCGTCACAATGCGACATTGGACCAACTATGACCATGGTTGGCCATGGGTGATTTTCTTATTGAGATAATATTTTTCAGAACGTGACATTTGATCATGAATGACATTGATCGATTATTCATATTATAAAGCAAAAGAACTAATAAACCGAAGGGTTTAATATTATAAACCAAAGGAATTGGTGAACCCAAGGGAATTGATTTAAACATGGAGACAATTGTTGTCAGAATGTGATGTTGGACCAACTATGACCATGGCTGGCCATGGGTAATTTTCATATTGATAAAATATTTGTTGGAATGTGACATTTGATCATGGATGACATTGATCGATTATTCATATTATAAACCAAAACAACTAATAAACCCAAGGGTTTCATATTATAAACCAAAGGAATTGGTGAACCCAAGGGAATTGATTTAAACATTGAGACAATTGTTGTCACAATGCGATGTTGGACTAACTACAGCCATGGTTGGCCATGGGTGATTTTCATATTGAGACAATATTTGTTAGAATCTGACATTTGATCATGGATGACATTGATCGGCTATGGCTAAAGAAATTAATAAACACTAATAATCAACCCAACATACTATTCATATTATAAAGCGAAAGAACTAATAACGCAAGGGTTTAATATTATAAAAAAAAGTAATTGGTGAACCCAAGGGAAAAATATTAATAAGCTAAGGGACCAATAAAGCGAAGGATCAATAAAATTAATAAAAAAATACTCAAGTTGAAGAAATTAATAAATACTAATAAATAAACCAAGGGTTCGTAATATTATAAACCAAAATAACTAATAAACCCAAGGTTTTAATATTATAAACCAAAGAAATTGGTGAACACAAGGGAATTGATTTAGACATTGAGACAATTGTTGTCACAATGCGACTTTGGACCAACCATGACCATGGTTGGACATGGGTGATTTTCATATTGAGACAATATTTCTTAGAATGTGACATTTGATCATGGATGACATTGAAGAACTAATAAACCCAAGGGTTTAATATTATAAACCAAAGGAATTGGTGAACCCAAGGGAAAAATATTAATAACCTAAGGGACCAATAAGGCGAAGGATCAATAAAATTAATAAAAAACTACTCAAGTTGAAGAAATTAATAAACACTAATAATTAACCCAAGTGTTCGTAATATTATAAACCAAAATAACAAATAAACCCAAGGGTTTAATATTATAAACCAAAGGAATTGGTGAACCCAAGGGAGTTGATATAAACATTGAGAAAATTGTTTTCAAAATGCAACGTTGGACCAACCATGACCATGGTTACACATGGGTGATTTTCATATTTAGACAATATTTCTCAGAATGTGACATTTGATCATGGATGACATTGAAGAGCTAATAAACCCAAGGGTTCAATATTATAAACCAAAGGAATTGGTGAAGCCAAAGGAATTGATTTAAACATTGACACAATTTTTGTCACAATGCGACGTTGGACCAACTATGACCATGGTTGGCCATCGGTGATTTTCATATTGAGACAGTATTTGTCAGAATGTGACATTTGATCATGGATGACATTGAACGATTCTTCATATTATAAACCAAAAGAAGTAATAAACCCAAGGGTTTAATATTATAAACTAAATGAATTGGTGAACCCAAGGGAAAACCATTACCCAAAAAATTATAAACCAAAGGAATTGGTGAACCCAAGGGAATTGATTTAAACATTGAGACAATTGTTGTCAAAATGCAACGTTGGACCAACTATGACCATGGTTGGCCATGGGTGATTTTCATATTGAGACAATATTTCTCAGAATGTGCCATTTGATCATGGATGACATTGATCGATTATTCATACTATAAACCAAAAGAACTAATAAACCCAAGGGTTTAATATTATAAACCAAAGCAATTGGTGAGCCCAAGGGAAAAATATTAATAACCTAAGGGAACAATAACGCGAAGGATCAATGAAATTAATAACCCACAGGAATTGATTTAAACATTGAGACAATTGTTGTCACAATGCGACATTGGACCAACTATGAACATGGTTGGCCATCGATGATTTTCATATTGAGACAATATTTGTCAGAATGTGACATTTGATCATAGATGACATTAATTGATTATTCATATTATAAACCAAAAGAACTTATAAACCCAAGGGTTTAATATCATAAAGCAAAGGAATTGGTGAACCCAAGGGAAAAATATTAATAACCTAAGGGAAAAATAAGGCGAAGGATCAATAAAATTAATAACCCAAGGGAATTGATTTAAACAATGAGACAATTGTTGTCACAATGTGACGTTGGACCAACTATGACCATGGTTGGCCATGGGTGATTTTCATATATTGAAACAATATTTTTTAGAATGTGACATTTGATCATAGATGACATTGATCAATTATTCATATTATAAACCAAAATAACTAATAAACCCAAGGGTTTAATATTATAAACCAAATGAATTGGTGAACCCAAGGGAATTGATTTAAAGATTGAGACAATTGTTGTCACAATCCGACGTTGGACCAACTATGACCATGGTTGGCCATGGGTGATTTTCATATTGAGAAAATATTTGTCAGAATGTGACATATGATCATGGATGACGTTGATCGATTATTCATATTATAAACCAAAATTCCTAATAAACCCAAAGGTTTAATATTATAATCCAAAAGAACTAATAAACCCAAGGGTTTAATATTATAAACCAAAGGAATTGGTGAACCCAAGGGAATTGATTTAAACATTGAGACAATTGTTGTCACAATGTGACGCTGGACCAACTATTACCATGGTTGTCCATGGGTGATTTTCATATTGAGACAATATTTGTCAGAATGTGACATTTGATCATGGATGACATTGATCGATTATTCATATTATAAACGAAAAGAACTAATAAACCTAAGGGTTTAATATTATAAACCAAAGAAATTGGTGAACCCAAGGGAAAACCATTACCCAACAAATTAAAAACAAAAGGAATTGGTGATCCCAAGGGAATTGATTTAAACATTGAGACAATTGTTGTCACAATGCGACGTTGGAACAACTGTGACCTTGGTTGGCCATGGGTGATTTTTCATATTGAGACAATATTTGTCAGAATGTGACATTTGATCATGGATGCCATTGATCGATTATTCATATTATAAACCAAAAGAACTAATAAACCCAAGTGTTTGATATTATAAACCAAAGGAATTGGTGAACCCAGAGAAAACTATTACCCAACAAATTAGTATCAGAAATAGAAATTATTAATAAACTTAAGTGATTAATAAAATCGAAGGATCAATAATATTAATAAAAAGAATATAAAACACAAAGAAATTAATAAATAGTAATAATTAACCCAACGTATTATTCATATTATAAAACAAAATAAGTAATAACCCAAGGGTTTAATATTGGAAAACAAAGGAATTGGTGACCCAATTCCTTTGTTTTCTATTATTAAACCCTTGGGTTATTACTTGGTGAACCCGTAACATAGGCACTTAACATAACATAGCTTGCTTGGGTTATGGTGACGTTGTACTAGGATTAAGTTAGTTGGTTTACTATGACGTTGCAGTTAACTTAGAGATTAAAAAATAAAAAAATATTCCATAATCGTTTAGTATTAAAAAAGTAATGGTATTATTGATTATACTATTCTAGTTTTAAAATGTTAAAGGAAATTTTTCATAGTTCCCAAATTTTATAAAAAAAATAGGCATTTTCAAGAACAATATCATTTCCAAAGTGTTTCATTTTATCTTTTTTTTTTAACATTGTAATTATATTTTATTTTAAAATCATTTTAGGAATAGTCTAACCACGCTTCAGTTTTTAAATCTTCTGAATATATTGAGCTTGTAGACACTCAAATGTTATAGCACTTGTTGTTAGTAATATTTGGAATAAACCTCATGTTAATGAGAGTATCCTAGTTCTCAATTCGTCTAAATACAAAAAAAAAAATGCCTATAATATATTAAATTTCTCACTTAATCATTAAATATAAAAAAATTGATAATTTTTTTTTAATTGTATAGTTTTAGAAATTATATAAGTTGTATTTGAAGATTTCTTTCATAGTGAGGTGGTACGTTCCATGAAATCTAAAGTTAAACTCTCCACATAGTTCGGTGAAAAGAAAAAAAAACTATATTTCGAAATAGAATAATTGATGCATTTTGGAATTTTGAAAGAAAATAATTGATGTATTTTAGAATTTTGAAATATAATGAAAGAGTTTTATCATTTTCAAAACTCACATTTTATTTATTTATTATAATGTTATGTTTTTTATTATTTTCAAACATTTAAAGTAATAAAAAAATAACTTACTTTCAATTTTATTTATTATAATATTATGTTTTTTATTATTTTCAAATATTTAAATTAATAAAAAAATAACATAATTTCAATTTTTTTAATATATACCTGATATTTTATCAAATTATTTTATATATTTTTTAGACTTTTTAATATTATTTTAAAATAAATTTTAATTTTATGTATTTATTATAATGTTATGTTTTTTATTATTTTCAAACATTTCAAGTAATAAGAAAATAACTTAATTTTATTTATTATAATGTTATGCTTTTTATTATTTTCAAATATTTAAATTAATAAAAAAATAACTTAATTTCAATTTTTTTAATATATACGTGATAATTTTTCAAATTATTTTATATATATATTTAGAGTTTTAATATTATTGTAAAGCGATGAAAAAAATATCATTTATATATACATTTCAATATCAAAAGCACTCAGTAACATCGGGAAGATGTACGATCGTGTTATTTATTTATAGATAAAAAGAGAGTATAAAAGTGATTAATTTTTTTTTCTCACACTATTAACTCCCAAATCTCAACGATTTAGAATTCAGCATTTGAAATTGTTTGAAAGGAGACCTTTCAATGGTATTTTTCACAAAATATGTAATAACTAATATTATTAACACAGGCACACCCAAAGCAATAATTATTGTAATACGCCAGAAGATTGTACAATGCATCGCCTTAACAGTCAATGCACAACATCTGCATGATCTTCTTCTTACAAAAAAATGTTTCCTTAATCTACAATCTGATTAAATTCAACCTCTTTTATACTATCTTTTTCTTTGTGGCCAATTCTAACTTAAGAAATTGAATTGGTGTAATACTGGAACATAGTCTAAACTACAAATATGACAATAAGCATGACTAGTATAGGGTAATTAGTGATGATAAATTTATGTCTATATCAACTTAATCAATATTAAAAAATAAAATATAAATTTATCTATGGTACTATATTTAAAAATACAATTTAAATAATGAACCAACTTGGCATGTTGTTGGGGTTGACAATTAATCCTTTGTTGAGCTGGGCTTTCTACTTGGTCGTCCATGATTTTCAAGGATCCAACAATTTTATGGAGCTCACATTCATTACCCTCAGACATGGTGGTCTCACTTTCCCTATCGATATCATTAGAACCCTGCGAGGAGTTGCTACTCAGATATTCATATCCCGCAAAATCAGCCGCGTCACTGGAAGATCTTTCTTCATCACATTCATGTTCAGAAGAAGATAATGTCTTACAAAAACTGAAAGAAACAGTAGACATAAATTCTTTTATGAGTCCGCCCCAAAACAATAGGGCAGTCAGACTTGCTTTACACTAACAACAATACTATTTTCCATCCTTAGTTTGTTTGCTATGCCCACAAAGCGCAAATACACATTCTATCACAACATTTCCTTTTGAAGGGATATAAAATATCTAACACCGCCTAATCTATCTGTTCCATAATAAGAGTTTAAACAATGCACCTAATATATGCTTTGGCGTGCAGATTTGGCTCTCCAATTTGATCTCAACCTTTGAAATATCCACATATTACTATGAAATCCTATCTCGACATTTGAAATATCCAGATATTCCTTCGAAAATTTGTAATCAATTATTGAGATATCTACCAATTCTATTCCTGAAAATATCATGCCCATGTAATATATTAATCAGTTACTACCATCTGTCACTGTCACTGGATGGTATTTCCACTAATAATTTTCCATTTGGTAAAGTTCCATTTGGCTTATTAATATCATATCAGTTTACATAAAATTGTCTAATCATTCGTTTCAAAATATCTATTACATGAGTTGTGAATAAAGCTTTTCTATTGAGAACGACCAAAGAAATCAGATTTATGAAACCCTGTATCAAGGGAAGAAAGGCTTAATATTTGATGTGCTAAGATGACCTGTGCTCAGTCACAACCCATAAGATTATGGCAGTAAAACGGTCTTGAGCTCCTTATTCCTGTAGAAAAAATTCTAGTATTGGTCATTTTGACATTTTATAACAATTCTAGAGCCCATTTAGATTTCAACATGCAAGAACTATAATCTCTGAAACAAGAAAAAAATGTGAGCTCGAAAATTTCACCAGATTATCGATGATAAAGCGGGAACACCGTCGGCATGCCTGTAAGATTAATGGAATCGAAAAAGGCTGATAATTTGGCATCTATGATAAGGATTAATTTATGCGAAATTCATTGATGGGATAGGCTCCAGTACCTTAACATAGACAAGCCATTGATATTTTGAAAAGGTGTAGTCCAGGTGAATGGGTAATTTATTGGACTAACCTCACTATAACACATCATGAGGCAGTCGGAGGGCTGCCTCCAGGTGGTCGTCGAATTGCTATGTGCATGGAACGACTCAGTAGAAACAGAGGGCTACCTCCAGGTGGTCTTCGAATAGATGTGTGCATGGCGTGTGAGGCGACACATATTTGAACGTTTCAGAAAACAGACATGTGGAGTTGGCCAAGAAAACAACAGGTGGAGTTGGCTAAGAAAACAGGCACCACAACTACAAAGCCAGCTATGATCAGCATCATGTGGCGCATGATAGTTTGAACCATCAATTAGTTGGCGCACCATGTTTATTTGAGAATTTATTTTTATTTGAGAAATTGAACCATCAATTACATGGCAATTAAGTTTGAACCATCACTTGTTAATCTTCATCGGTGGTGGTTAACAAATGGCATAGTAGATTTTTAATCATGTTTTGTAAAAAAATAATTTAAGTATGGTTTAAACATGTGATTTAGATATGCAAGGAAGTTAGTTGTTTGAATCTCATCCATTGATTTAGTGGCGACAACTAGAATATCTTAGGCATCTTTCAATCTAGACCATCAGATCAAACAAATTAATTAGCATAATCATAAAAGATGCTATTTCCGATAGGGGGCTACGCCTATCGGCGTAAAAATAATTATTATTGTAAATTTTCTTATGCATTAACCAAAAGTGATATGCTATTTATTTTTCTTTATTTTTTGATTATTTCTTTTTTGTTTTTAAGGAATTTTATATTATTATGGTTCTCATATTTATAAAATTTAGAAGTTCAAAACTAGCACATAAATGTATTTAATGAGAAAATGATTAAGAAAATTAGATTGTTTTTCCTAGAAGAGTGTCATTCTTTTCACCTTTACAAGAGCCTCAACTAAATTAGATTGTACCTCTTTTGTCATTCTCATTCTTCTTACTCCAACACTCCTCTTGCTCCAACAAGAGAGTGTACAAAAGGAACTTACAATGAAGTCTTTCTGAATACCGAAAATAACTTCTTCAATCATAATAGGAGCCTAAATCTGCTCATAATTAGTTAAAACCTAATAAGTGGAGTGACCTTGAAAGATGTGTATGCCCCTTTCTAATGTATCTGAGTGACTTTAGATATTTATCATGCACATATATTTTTATAGAGAAGTAATTTTTCTCCACTCGTAAAAACCATTAACAATGCTTTGCACATGATCTTCCTAAATCTTATATTCCTTACCTTTAAAAGCAATTACTAATAATTAAATTTGATAATAAAATATTAGTAAAATAAATTAGCCAAAAATAAAAAATAATTTATAAAAATCATAAAAAATTAACTTCACTTCATTTTTTTTTATTTTCTAAATATTTTAAAAATAAATTTCAGTTACACACTGCTAACTTGCTAGTGTATGATGTGGAATAATCGGTCTTCATAGTGTTTTCTTTATTATATATATTCATTTTTATTGAAATTTGAAAGTTTTAAGGAAATGTCAATCTCCAATTACAGGAAATATAATGGGTCTTCATAGTGTTTTCTTTATTATATATATTCATTTTTATTGAAATTTGAAAGTTTTAAGGAAATGTCAATATCCAATTACAGGAAATTCAGTAATTAATCTGGTCATTATTACATTAATCGTAGATTCAGTAATATATATTTTTATGTAAATTGTAGATTCGAGAATATTTTAAAAATATCATAGTTATGAGCTTCACTGTTTGAATTTGCATATACTCACTAAATTTTCAAAATATTATGGAACCTATAACCACTCACGTGAGAAAATTCTCATCTACAACATAATTATGACACATCCATAAACATGCAAAACATACAAATTCAGATGGTTCTAAGCTGTCCAGATTTGCTACCTCCGATTCATTAACATGATGCAGCAAAGAAAAGCTTTTACTATTCAACGATTTGTGCATACAAGCATCAACACATTTAGTTGAGTTAGGGGAATTGGACACATAACCTATATGGTTGTGTGTGAATGAACAGACAGGAAACGAATAAAAAATATTTCAATGCTTGATTATGACCTGAGAGGCATCTAACCAGTAGGTTTTGAGTTATTGTCCCGTTGGTAAGATAAAGCTTTATAGAATCCTCATCGGAACTTGTACTTCCCTTGTCGTCATTTATAGAATCCTCATGGGAACTTGGATTTCCTTAAAGCTTTATAGAATCCTCATGGGAACTTGGATTTCCCTGGTCTGACGTAAACATGTAAAAGGAGTTCGTACAGGCTCTCCCTGCATTCATTCAGGAAATCCCAATGTACTTTATTAGTCACTTGAATATACAAATGTTTTATATTTTAATAACAGATATTTTTTTAAATTTAAAAGTATTTTTAAAAATATTTAAAATTTAGTAATCTATTTTGTGATTAGTTAAAAAAATTGATTCAACTAATTATTTGTTGTGGTTAGATGTGAATTTTTTAAGAAATTAAAAATAAAATGAATTATTATTAAATTATTCTCTAATTCGTTACACAGTTTGATTGGATTTTAAAACAAATCAAAAATAAAATGAAATAAACTTCAGTATATTACATAATGTCAAGTAGAAAATCCGTTCCGTGTATTCTTTGGGATTTGTGAGAGTCTTGGGCTTTGCAGATTGATTGTTTTATTCATGTTTAACAAGTGAGTGGCGTCTTCAAAATTTTATGTTTTTGTCCTATTTGAGATTTTTAAAATAGTTTGTTTTGTTTTTCTTTTTTATGTTTGAGTCATAAATTTTAAATATTATATGTAGGGTAGAGAGGGGATTTCCATTTTGTAGTGGATCTTTGTAGTGATAACTATCCTGCTTTGTGATGGGTTTTTATGTATGTTTGAGAGGTGAAGTTATTATGGTTCTGAAGTAAGTTTCTTATTATCGTAGTTTTATATGATAGGAAAATATTATTTGTAAGGTTTTATTGTCAAAAAATGTTGATATATGATTTTTTTTTTTTGTGCTTTTGTGGTGATTTTCATTATTGTTTGTAAAAAACTTATGTGTTGTGTTTTTTTTCCCTATTTTCATGTAGTTCCAAGATTTTTTTTCCTATGTTTTTGAAGGGATGCCTCCATGATTCTTGGATTTACATTGTGGTTTGCTGTACGTATTTTTAAGTTCTATCATTTTGTTTTGTTATTTGTGGAAATTTAAAGATGTTTTGTGCTTCTAGACAGTTTCTTTATTTGTTACTAAATTTTTGTCCCTTCAATGGTGCAAAGATTTATCATGGAAAGGTTAATAAGGTTTATGGGATATTATTCTCATGTGGGTAGTAGTTAGATATTCTAAATCTATGTGTATGGTTTTGTTAAGACTTAAGAGTGTATCACTGAAAAATGTTGGGTGTCTTTATTAAGTGATTAGAGGTTGTTGTTTTGTTGTTTGTCAATTCCAAATGTAAGTGGTATTTTCATGATGATTTGAAGATGTCCAAGATTTTACCGACTTATATGCATCAAAAAACAACACAATAAGATTCAAATTTTACGTCCGTGAAGCAGAGGCAAATGGTGAAAGCCCTTGACTTTCAGCAGATCCACCCAGGATCAAACCTCCATGGAGACATGCACTTGTTGTGTCTTGGATAGAAGGGTAGGCGACCCCATAGCGGACGTCTCGGCTCTTGTTGAGGCATAAGTTAATTGCTATTGTGTGCGGCTTGCAGGCTGTTGCACCTAGCCTAGGTTCATAGTGGCATCCAGTTGGATTTAAACCCGGGCCTTGCTCAGGCAACTCTCACCAGTTACCGATTGTCCTAGGTCTAAAAAAAAAAAAAGATTCAAATTTTACAAATGTCATGATGTATCATGAAACTAATTAGTCAGCCTTGTTATGTTAAGGGATGGTTCAGTTTGGAGAATGAAATGCACATTCTAATATGGGGATGATACATGAGTTGAGAGGAAAAATTTACTATGTTTAAGTCTAGCTACTAGTTTGGTTCGTGGGACATGTTAATATAGATTCTCACTGTTAATTGATGCATTATATGTGTCATTTTTTCACTTGTAGAGATATACTCTTTGATTCAATATATTGTATGTAAACTATGGAAAAAATATATACATGAAAGTATATGTTTCATTATCTATTAATTGTTGGATTGTATTTTTCTTTGTTTCACTTGTAGAGACAACCAATGATTGAATATATACAGGCTCTGGTGTTATCATTTAATATAGATTTGGTGAATGGATATAAATGTCGAATTACTTATTCTAATTTCTAGTAGTCATGTGAGTCTCAATGGATTATCATTGTTCTATTATTTTGGAAGTGTTTCATTTTACTCTTTGTTCATTTTGGATATATCATTACTTGATCTTGTATTTTTTTTGTAAATTTTAAGAGGTGAGAATATAGAATTTATGAATTTTAAATTAATGTTTATTTATTTTTCTTTATTCCATAAATTTCTTTGTTAGATTACAAATATTAGTATTAATTGTTGTTGGTTTCTTGTTCCAAATTTCCAAATTTGTTTCCACATTAACAACGTGAATTGTGGGTAAGCTAAAGCTTTATTTGTATAATGATTTTGATTAATTAGTAAATTAGATAATTATATGTACAACAAGTATACCAAGTGTTTTAGATACATGTGTGATGAATTTTTGTTTTATTAAATTGCATAGCTATGCTATAAAGATGATGATAGTTTACAGTAATTGTAAAATGATAATTGCCTATTGTGTTGTTAGTAGAAGTGGCGATGTAATCAGAATCAATGAATAGTTAGAAAATTTTGTGGAAGTAATTTTGTTGATTCAAGGGAATTAGTAATAGCTATTGATTTATTTTATTCGAGGTAATTTTTAGGTTTTCTGTGTATTTATAAACATGGATGTGATTTTCCTGTAATATGGGAGCTTTCTAGAAACTTGATCAAGTGTTTGCTCCAAGTTGTTTGTAACTTTCCACAAGGCGATATTTACATTGATATTTTGTTTTTGTTAAATCATATTCATAAAATATAAGTTCATACAGTGCACGTCCATGACCTAGAAACTTGACCAAGTGTTTGCTCCAGGTTGTTTGTAACTTTCCACAAGGCGATATTTACGTTGATATTTTGTTTTTGTTAAATCAAATTCATAAAATGTAAGTTCAGATAGTGCACGTCCATGACGTGCACGAAGAGGTTGTGGATGTATCATTTGTAATTCAAGGAATTAATAATAATTTTTTTTATGTGGGGAAATTTTTTAGGTTTTCTGTATTTATAAACATGGATGTGCTTCTCCAGCTATACGGGAGCTTTTTGAAAATTCGATCAAGTTTTTTTAATTTTTCCATGAGGTACTCTTTACATTAAGGTTTTAGTTTTTTTTAAATGATATTCATAAAATCTACTTTCAGACTACATGATGTGTAATATTGATGTTTGGAATTATTCTAGGTCTGCATACACATTGTCTCTGTAGCTGTACTTTTGTGTGTAGATACTTTGTTGCACATGACTGCACACCTTTGGTTTTGTGTAGCTACATCTTCTGCAATTCTCACCACGTTCTCACTATTCATGATTACAACATATTGATGCAAAATATTTATCCAATGTCATTAAGTTTTTTTGTCATTGAAACGTTGCAATTACATGGATAAAATAGTTTTAAAACTTCAAGGTCTATTTCCCCTATGTCTCATAAATAGCTATGTTAATGTATTACTAGAATATTCAAATATTATGTACTTCCTATAAAAAAATGAAGAGAACTGAGTTCCTGGTTTATGAGAAATATTTGGTTTAATTTCCTAGTTTGTGAGAAATATTTGGTTTAATTTCTCGATTTATTTATTTATTTATTAAATAAAAATAATTTATTTTAGAAAATTTTGAGACATATCTAATTGAAATTTGGAGATTAAATTTTGAGTGTTTTTAGAATGAATAATGAATTTAGATCTCTTATCCAATTTTTAGATTTATGTGTTTTATTGCAAAATTTCAGAGCTAAATTTATTCAATTTTCCTTTATTCTAAAATTTTAAAAACAAAATAAAAATATTTGATCTCAAATCTTAAATTTTATCTCTCAAAACTCAGTTTTTTCTCCTCTCTTTCTAGATCTTCCTGCAAAATAATTAGTGAGCGAGGTGGATCTTGTTACACCGCAAAAAGTTAAATTGCAAATCAAATGAAATCTACCTTAGAAAAAAATTCAAAAAATCCCCAAACTTGGTTTTATTTATTAATTATATCCTAATCTACTATAAATAGAAGAATTGTTTAAAGCGCATGCATATTTCTACTGTAGCAATGTGCCTAAGAGGAGTAAAAATATGTTCGTGATTAAGTTCGAAAAATATGCATTATAGTACATCAAAGCATATAATACAATTGTTTTGATAATAAAATCAAGATGTAAGGATGAATGAAAGAGTGATGTGACTTGATGCTTTATTAGAACCATCTTTCAATAAATCTATGAAAATCCTAGTTCCTTTCTTGGTTTATATGACATTGAATATCCTCCTTTATTATGTATTCATCAACACTAGATTCTAGTGGCTTCTCCCCATCCAAATTATTGCATGATTCTTTAGTCTCTTCAAAATATTGACCAGATGAATTAGAAGAGACTTGAAGATATTCTTGCGAAGGTGGAGATTAAGATATTAACCAGGCACATAAGAATGAATGCAACTAAGCATGCATATAAGAATGAATGAAACTAAACTTTGAAAATAAGAACCTATGTACACCTCCCTGAAAATGGAGCAAAATTGTGTGTTAAATTCTTGTCATTTAATTTGTTAGCCTGAGGTTCATGAACTGATGAGTATAAGAGTACTATATGTACTAGGTGATTACTTTTCAGAATAGATTAATCTAATACAAGAAACTTGAAACAAATAACAAATAAAATAAGGAAATCAATGAAAATAAAGTGCACATTTTCTTTCCCAAGCATGCTCTTTTCAACCGAATTTGTCTCAAGGGATACTACCTTTACAAATGAAATCTCTAGTCCTTGCGACTACTAGTTTGAAATTACTAGTGCTAGATTAATAATGTTCCAATATAATCCAAACCTAAGCTGATCCAAACATACATAAATCAAATCAATCCAAACCAAAATTAATTAAATCATAATAACATAAAAGAAACAAAACTAAACTTTCATAAATGAAATAACATAAATATTTAAAACAAATGAAAAATGTGTGTAAAATCCGGTGGATGGGTGGCCTTCACTCCTCATCAAGCACACTAAACGATTATCAAAGCTTGGATATCAAAGCAAAAATATGTATTACATAAAATGAAGTTGGAGAAAGCTCCAAAGATATACAATAATTGAAATCTCTTTCTCTCTATCCTCATTTTACAAATTACATCTTGGATCGTATTTTATATGGGGCTCTTAATGGGGTTCCTTTGAAGGATGCATTAATATTTATATAAAAACTTAAGATAACTAATAAATAAATATAGATACACAAATATATCCTAGATCCATATTTATCTTTTCTGGTTACAGCCAATCACCCAAAATTATGAGATACAAATATTCTCAAAATTTTCTCCTAGTTTTGATAGGAGACACATATCAAAACATTCATGATTCTTCTCCTTTGAATGTGCTTAGTCAATGATCCAAATATTCTAAAAATATTCCACAAATATTCATGAGTTGGAATTTAAATTCAAATTTTTGGTTGAGTGGCCAAATAAGGCTATTGTAGAATCTTAAAATAGGCCTAAAATACAAAACTCATATCACTTTTAGATATATATGAAAACATGTTAATTTCTTAATATTTAGTCATAATTTTTCTTAAAATACTTAAAATAAATGACTTGGAAAATAATAATGATAAACTGAGATTATCATGAAAATGGTTTGTTACACTAAAAATTGTCACCTTGACATTCTGCTGACTGTATGAGCTCATTAAACACTCATACATGCCTCCTTTGCAATTATTACAACCTTTGTTCCTCATTCCAAACCTCAGAACTGGAAGAAAAACCCTAAAAATCTCTGAAACTTAGGGTACGTAGGTAACATGAAACCTTCTTGCGCTTTTAGCTAGGGTACGCAGGTAATGTGAAGAGGAAATGTGTTCTAGAACGCATTTTTCCAGTGTTATGCCTGCAGAACACCTGTAAGATAAAAAAAGTGCGAAATTAAACTGAAAAAGTTGATTTTTGGTCAATTCTGGAAGGTTCTAGATGAGATTTTTTGGGGATGAGTATGCTTTAGTAAGGTGCATGTATCCCACACCTTAAGGAACTAATCCCTTCATGTGAGGAGCCTATCCCTTTGAAGGAGGATTCTATCCCTTTAAAGGTGGAATCCTAACCTCATCATCTGCTCTATAAAAGGAGGCATTGGGTAGCCTCAAAGGGTTATCATTTTGAAGTGAAGATTTTAAGGTTAAGCTTTTGGAGATTGAGATTTTGGAGATTGAGAATTGGAGTTCAAGCTTTATGTGTGATTGAGCTGAAGTGTTGTTGAGATTTAGACTTCTTTCTACTGAGATTTTGAGAGGAAAGATCACATACCTCTTTGTGCTCCTGGAGGAAGAGTGCAAGACTTATCAAAGTAGAGGATTTTCCTGCTTCGGACCCTGGGAAGGCCTTTCGAACATCAAGGCTAAGGTTGTAAGGTTCTTCTGTTATTTTAAGACTAATACAGCTAAGTTTGTCTTTCTCTAAATATATTTGTTTTACAAATAAATGCTATGAAGGTGTCGATCCTACCTTAGATCCAAATGCTTATTTGCAGTCCTAAAGCTTCCATTGCATCAAAATCCTTCCATCGCAACAAGAATCCTTTTGTCGATCTGCAATCACAAACAAGAAAATATCAATAGCACTTGTATAACAAATAATCATAAAACATACCTATTATAGTGATCAAGGAATCTATGAAATAAATGATCAAACGACAACTTATTTAAATAAACAATCGAACGACAATTTATTGAGAAAAACAAAACTTGATTGTATTAATCTTAAAATAACAGAAGAACCTTACAACCTTAGCCTTGATGTTTGAAAGGCCTTCCCGGGGTCCGAAGCAGGAGTCTCCTCTACTTTGATAAGTCTTTCACTCTTCCTCCAGGAGCATAAAGAGGTATGTGATCTTTCCTCCCAAAAGCTCAGTAGAAAGAAGACTAAATCTCAACAGCACTTCGACTCAATAACACATAAATCTTGAACTCTAATCCTCAATCTCCAAAATCTCAATCTCCAAAAAAGCTAACTCTGTAAAATCTTCTACTTCAAAATCTTAACCCTTTCGAGGCTACCCAATGCCTCCTTTTATGTATATGACAGATTAGGATTCCACCTTTAAAGGGATATAATCCTCCTTCAAAGGGATAGGCTCCTCACATGAAGGGATTAGTTCCTTAAGGTGTGGGATACATGCACCTTACTAAAGCGTACTCATCCCCAAAAAATCTCATCTAGAACCTTCCAGAATTGACCAAAAATCAACTTTTTTCAGTTTAATTTCGCGCTTTTTTGATCTTACAGGGGTTCCGCAGGCATAAAACTGGAAAAATGTGTTCTAGAACATAGTTCCTCTTCACATTACCTGCGTAGCCTAGCTAAAAGCGCAAGAAGGTTTCATGTTACCTATGTACCCTGAGTTTCAGAGATTTTTAGGGTTTTTCTTCCAGTTTTGAGGTTTGGAATGAGGAACAAAGGTTGTAAAACTTGCAAATGAGGCATTTATGAGTGTTTAATGAGCTCATACAGTCAGCAGAATGTCAAGGTGAAAATTTTTAGTGTAACAGATTGCCCCCTAAAGTGCGAAGTCTGGAATAGATGAAGATGAAGTCTGTCATATATGAAGAGTGAAGTACTTTATCATTTCAAGGATCATCCTGTAGACACCCCGGTTGGAACCTGTAAAAACATTCAATGCAAAATATATATATGTAAATATATCATTGCTGAGGTAGGCATTCCCATACTCAGATCAAAAAATATCTAGAACTAACTTAAATCGTTCTGATACAGGAATGATTTTTAATACATCACAGCATAGACATGTGTAGACACAGTATGGACGCAGCCATCTGTTTATAAATAGTCTACTGTATGAATGATAACAAAATTCCTTGCAGCCTGGATGGTAGAAACTAGATCCAGGGTCTTGATTTCCACATCTCGAACTAGTACGATTCTATCCATGTGAATAAATGTGTTGAAGTCGAACATGGTAGAAACCACTTGATTACCAGTCAATGATGTGAACTGTTAACAAGTGTGAGAGAAACCACCAGTAATGTCAATGGCTCTCAAAGTACCCAATACAATCCATGAAATGTGAATGAATGAGCTGAAGTCGAACATCTCACGGAATCATTCGATCGAAGGTCAATGATGCAACCTGTCATCGAAGGCGAGAAACCTGCCATTGAGGCATGCAGATTTCAAGGTACTAACGATTTCTGGATCAACTTCCTAGATAATGTGCTGATGTCGATAGAAAGTGATCTGTCGTAGGCAAGCCCACAACACGAAATCATAGATCAAGTTTTGAAAATATATTGGCAAGGACTGACTCAGGGATGGTCAAAATGGATGACAGATATTTCACAAATGAATGGTTTGTTTGAACTGTCCTCTTGAACACATAACGACACTGCAGATGGCTTGGTAACAATTGACCCAAAGCTAATACCCAGAAACCAGCTGAAGACTTTCAATGTGGTTTGATTAACTGTTAGGCAAAGGATTTCCCAACCCAGGTGGACAAAAAGTGTCGTGTTCAAGAGTGGTTAACGGTTTTCCGAATAATCAAGATGTAACAAACAGGTTCGTTTTTCTCTCTTTTCCCCCACCATTTCTGGCAAGTACCTCTTTATTTTTGACAAGCTTGAGGAGGATAACATTTGCTTGTTTATAAGCTCATCCTTCGGATGAGTCCAACTTAGTTTAAGATTCGAACCCTAAGAAGGAGTGGTTCGTTCCTATTTTTAAAATTGAACAGGTCCTTTACTGTTAAGTTTTAACGAGTCCAGTATAGGAGAAACTCGGTGTTTTTCAATTTTAGGGAGTCAGAAGAAAAAACTTAAGAAAACTCCATGGGTGTACTTTTTTGTAAATTTAGTCTCTCGAGCCCGAAAAAGGATAAAATAATGTGGGAGAGAACTCTATTGACCGTATTTAGTCAATGTATACCTTTTTCGTAAATAGTCCATTTCAGTCCGTAAAAGGGGTAAACTTATACTGAAGGGACGATTATTAATTTACTTTAACAAGTTTGAATAATCAAGTGCTCGACAATCTTTTCAATTTTAGAGAGTCTGAAAAGGGCTTAAAAGAGGACTCCAAGGTTTCACTTTTTCAGTAAGTTTTAACGAGTTCGAAAAAGGGATAAAAATGTACTCATGGTTTTCATTTTTTCATAAGTTTTAATGAGTTCGAAAAAGGGATAAAAATGTACTCCTATGGCCAACTTTCAATTTAATTAATGAGCAAGAAAAGAGGGAAAGAACTCGGCATTTTCATGTGTTTTACGAGAATGAAGGATAGCAAAATAATCTTTGGATTTTCATGAGTTTTAACGAGTCTTGAAAATAACCGAAATTGACTCTAGATAGGTTTCATTTTTCCAAAAGCTTGAAACAGAGAAAAACTATGCTTCAGAGTGGTTTCATTTTTACACAAGCTTGAAACAGAGAGAAAACTATGCTTGATGCCCCTTAAGCGTAACTGCTAGAGCGCATGCCCCCCCAGCTTCATTTCATTCAACTAAATACATTGCTGGTAATTAATAGCTGGATGGAATGAAGGTTCATTTACGAGATCATATGAAAGAACCGACCTAAAACTGTAAGAAAATTATGCAAAGAAAAACTGAAATAACTAACCCAAAAATACGACTTAACATTCACGAGATCTAGTCAAAGACTCGACTCAATTAGGGGAGGATTTGTTTCATTTTTTAATGAGCTTGACACAGTAAAAGAACTATGCTCATGGCAACGTGTTTCATTTTTTAATGAGGTTGACACAGTAAAAGGAACTTTCCTCACCTACTTTCTACAATCTACCTATATAACCAACTGATTCATTTTTTAATGAGGTTGACACAGGAAAAGAACTGTCCTCATACCTGATTCATTTTTTAACGAGGTTGACTCAGTAACAGGAACTATCCTCTGAAATTGCTTATGTCTAATCTATCATTCTACTCTTTACAATCTACCTACTGATTCATTTTTTAATGAGGTTGACATAGGAAAGGAACTCTCCTCAGACTCACTGATTCATTTTTTAACGAGGTTGACACAATAAAAGGAACTCTCCTCACCAGCCACTGATTCATTTTTTAACGAGGTTGACACAGTAAAAAGAACTTTCCTCAGACTCACTGATTCATTTTTTAACGAGTTTGACACAGTAAAAGGAACTTTCCTTGCACTGACTGATTCATTTTTTAACGAGGTTGACACAGTAAAAGGAACTGTCCTTAGACAGTAAAAGGAACTATCCTCAGAAACTACTTATTTCTAATCTACCTACATAACCTACTGATTCATTTTTTAATGAGGTTGACACAGGAAAAGAACTGTCCTCATACCTAATTCATTTTTTAATGAGGTTGACTCAGTAAAAGGAACTATCCTCTGACCCACTGATTCATTTTTTAACGAGGTTGACAAAGTAAAAGGAACTATCCTCAAACTCACTGATTCATTTTTTTTAACGAGGTTGACACAGTACAAGGAACTATCCTCGCCTAACTGATTCATTTTTTAACGAGGTTGACACAGTAACAGGAACTTTCCTCGAACTCACTGATTCATTTTTTAATGAGGTTGACACAGTACAAGGAACTTTCCTCGCCCTAACTGATTCATTTTTTAACGAGGTTGACACAGTAAAAGGAACTCTCCTCACATCTTGATCATGGCTTCCAAGAGGTCTTCATCAGAAGGAAGAATAGTTCTCTGGAAGGAACACATGTCAAGGGACTCAAAAGGGATAAGAACATCTCGTTCAAATAATCCCATAGAGTTTTTCATGTCAATTACCGGATGAAGACTTTCAATATGGTTCGATTAACTGTTAGGCAAAGGATTTCCCAACCCAGGTGAAAAAAAATCGTCATGTTCAAGAGTGGTTAACAGTTTTCTGAATAATCAAGATGTAACAGATTGCCCCCCCCTCCAGGAGCACAAAGAGGTATGTGATCTTTCCTCTCAAAAGTTCAGCAGAAAGAAGTCTAAATCTAAACAGCACTTCAGCTCAATCACACATAAAGCTTGAACTCCAATTCTCAATCTCCAAAATCTCAATCTCCAAAAGCTTAACCTTAAAATCTTCACTTCAAAATCTTAACCCTTTGAGGCTACCCAATGCCTCCTTTTATAGAGAAGATGATGAGGTTAGGATTCCACCTTTAAAGGGATAGAATCCTCCTTCAAAGGGATACACTCCTCACATGAAGGGATTAGTTCCTTAAGGTGTGGGATACATGCACCTTACTAAAGCATACTCATCCCCAAAAAATCTCATCTCGAACCTTCCAGAATTGACCAAAAATCAACTTTTTCAGTTTAATTTCGCGCTTTTTGGATCTTACAGGGGTTCTGCAGGCATAACACTAGAAAAATGCGTTCTAGAACGCATTTCCTCTTCACATTACCTGCGTACCCTAGCTAAAAACGCAAGAAGGTTTCATGTTACCTGCGTACCCTGAGTTTCAGAGATTTTTAGGATTTTTCTTCCAGTTCTGAGGTTTGGAATGAGGAACAAAGGTTGTAAGACTTGAAAAGGAGGCATGTCTGAGTGTTTAATGAGCTCATACAATCAGCAGAATGTCAAGGTGAAAATTTTTAGTGTAACAGATTGCCCCCTAAAGTGCGAAGTCTAGAATAGATGAAGATGAAGTCTGTGATATATGAAGAGTGAAGTACTTTATCATTTCAAGGATCATCCTGTGGACACCCTGGTTGGAACCTGTAAAAAAATTCAATGCAATATATATATATGTAAACATATCATCGCTGGGGTAGGCATTCCCATACCAATTGTCGCCAAGCCATCTGCAGTGTCGTTATGTGTTCAAGAGGACAGTTCAAATAAACCATTCATTTGTGAAATATATGTCATCCATTAGTTTTCTTACAAATAACGAAAAAATGCAACAAACAAACAACTAAGTTTGTCTTTCTCTAAATATATTCGTTTTACAAATAAATGCTTTGAAGGTGTCGATCCTACCTTAGATCCAAATGCTTATTTGTAGTCCTAAAGCTTCCATCGCATCAAAATCCTTCCGTCGCAACAAGAATCCTTTTTTCGATCTGCAATCACAAACAAGAAAATATCAATAGCACCTGTATAACAAATAATCATAAAACATACATATCATAGTGATCAAGGAATCTATGAAATAAATGATCAAACGATAGCTTATTTAAATAAACAATCGAATGACAATTTATTGAGAAAAACAAAACTTGATTGTATTAATCTTAAAATAACAGAAGAACCTTACAACCTTAGCCTAGCTGTTCGAAAGGCCTTCCCGGGGTTCGAAGCAGGAAACTCCTCTACTTTGATAAGTCTTGCACTCTTCCTCCAGGAGCACAAAGAGGTATGTGATATTTCCTTTCAAAAGCTCAGCAGAAAGAAGTCTAAATCTCAACAGCACTTCAGCTCAATCACACATAAAGCTTGAACTCCAATTCTCAATCTCCAAAATCTCAATCTCCAAAAGCTTAACCTTAAAATCTTCACTTCAAAATCTTAACCCTTTGAGGCTACCCAATGCCTCCTTTTATAGAGCAGATATAAATTGTCGTTCAATTGTTTATTTAAATAAGCTGTCGTTTGATCATTTATTTCATAGATTCCTTGATCACTATGATAGGTATGTTTTATGATTATTTGTTATACAGGTGCTATTGATATTTTCTTGTTTTTGATTGCAGATCGACAAAATGATTCTTGTTGCGACAGAAGGATTTTGATGCGATGGAAGCTTTACGACTCCAAATAAGCATTTGGATCTAAGGTAGGATCGACACCTTCATAGCATTTTTTTATAAAACGAATATATTTAGAGAAAGACAAACTTAGTTGTTCGTTTGTTGCTCTTAAAATAAAAGAATAACCTTACAACCTTAGCCTTGATGTTTGAAAGGCCTTCCCGGGGTCCGAAGCAGGAAACTCCTCTACTTTGATAAGTCTTGCACTCTTCCTCCAGGAGCACAAAGAGGTATGTGATCTTTCCTCTCAAAAGCTCAGCAGAAAGAAGTCTAAATCTCAACAGCACTTCAGCTCAATCACACATAAAGCTTGAACTCCAATTCTCAATCTCCAAAATCTCAATCTCCAAAAGCTTAACCTTAAAATCTTCACTTCAAAATCTTAACTCTTTGAGGCTACCCAATGCCTCCTTTTATAGAGCAGATGATGAGGTTAGGATTCCACCTTTAAAGGGATAGAATCTTCCTTCAAAGGGATAGGCTCCTCACATGAAGGGATTAGTTCCTTAAGGTGTGGGATACATGCACCTTACTAAAGCGTACTCATCCGCAAAAAAATCTCATCTAGAACCTTCCAGAATTGACCAAAAATCAACTTTTTCAGTTTAATTTTGCGCTTTTTTTATCTTATAGGGGTTCCGCAGGCATAACACTGGAAAAATGCGTTCTAGAACGCAGTTCCTCTTCACATTACCTGTGTACCCTAGCTAAAAATGCAAGAAGGTTTCATGTAACCTACGTACCCTGAGTTTCAGATATTTTTAGGGTTTTTCTTCCAGTTCTGAGGTTTGGAATAAGGAACAAAGGTTGTAAGACTTGCAAAGGAGGCATGTATGAGTGTTTAATGAGCTCATACAGTTAGCAGAATTTCAAGGTGACACTTTTTAGTGTAACATGGTTATTAATGTAGGGTTATGTACCTACATAATATGGTAAAGAGTTACATAATATGGTAAAATGATGGAATTGAGGGTAAAAGAGGATGACATTTTGGAGGCCCAACATTTCTTCCCAACTGAAGATGTTGCATGTCAACATGAAAATTTTCATTGATTCCCTTAATCATAAGTTGATCTTCTTGAAATTATTTTCTTCTATATGAACTTTGGATTTGTATTGATTCTCTTTTAACTTTGCATAATCATATCATTTGATAAATTTATTCTCTTTACAAAGTGTATTTTGAAAGACATTTTATTGCAACATATTTTTTTATGGTTGTTTCTTGTGTGACAACCAAACATTTATGAGTATTGGTTCTTGTGTAACAATAATTTTCTTATTTTTGTTGCATCAAAATACTGGAAAACATTGAGAATTCCTTTTTAAGGCCCCATTGTGGTTTTCAACGATTTAATCTTCTTATTAATTGATCATTGAAAAATATATACAATTTTGGAATCAAAATACAATAATAGTTGATTGGGAAAAATATGTTTGTTAGGATGAAATAAAATGTGTCATGTGACATGAAATGTCAATATGAATTGATATCCCTTCCCCCCAACTAAAGGTTTTTAAAGTTTTTTTGAAATGCGAAAGAAAATATAAATGTGGTGGGGTATTTTCCAAAATCACAATTTTAGCATTTAAGGAATTACACGATTAAAGATTAGAAAACAACATACATTCATTTACTTGAAAAGTAGACAAGATATATATATAGAAGAGTGTGGATGTTGTTGCTGGACCATGGAATGTGAAGTAAAAGAATTTGATATGGTTCTTCTTTCTCTTGGTTGTATGAATAAATGATGTATCTAATATGAAATTGGAATGTTTGTTGCTACGACTTCTAAATTCTGAGGTGAGTCTTGCTACAAGATGCTAAAATCATATAGTCTTCATTCTTTCCCACTTAGTGGCATAATTCTTATCTATGTGAATAGATGTATCGATGTCGAACATAGAAAAGAAATTGTTGGATTATCCACCATTAATGAATTTCATTAACCAACATGAGACTACTCACCATTGATATCAATGAGGGTCAATATCATTACGTACTACTTACAAGGTACCAATATATGTGTCGTAGTCGAGTCACCTAGAAGGTCCAAAAAAGAGGGGACATTGATGTATTCCTACTATTTATTGGCGAGATAACTTGTCATTAAGGTAGGCAAGCCTCAAGGTACTTGATATTTCTCTAGTCTTGATCTCCGATGATGTGTCAGGGCCGATGGGTCAAGACTTGTTAGAATGGAGACCTTAATGAATCCTTTGTCATCTAATGCAAGTATAAAATAATAACTTAAAGGACCGTAGATGTAATATTTACATTATGAAGAAAATTTTATTTGACAGAAAGGAAGAGGAAAATGTGGTGACTCAACTTTGTAGGGGAGCTCAATGAATTTACTTTTGTGTTAAGGGTGAGTGGAAATGAGGTAGGAAAGTGTGAAGATTGCAAAGAGAAAACGAGTTGCAAAGTGGGTAGATGACATGGCACGCAGACATGGAGAGCTGACTGGTCAAGGTAACATGGTGGAAAATAGAGTAATCACTGTTTAATGTTGATCAATAATACATTGCCATCTGGAAAAATCTAATTTTGTTGCATGGCAACAAAATTGTTGCCTAGTTAAGAATTGTCAAAATTGTAGAATAGTTAACAAATTTTGGCTTTTATTGGAGTTGAACTCTTGATATCTCCTTTACAAATTCAAATACTCACAAATAAACCACAATTTGAATTTGTGTAATAAGATCCAAAAAAACATCATTTATAGTTAAAAATATTAATCATTCTACAAATTTGACTATCGAGGCAACAATTTGACAAATGCCTAGCAAAACAAAATTCAAGATTTTTAGGAGAAAATCAAGTGTCTAAGTGCATTTATCAATCAACTTAATGCCACCAAAATATTTTATTTTCAATTAAAATCATTGTGTCGCCAAAAAGGATGGATCTCATAACTAATTTATTATATAAAAATTTGGAAAATATTGAAGATACAACACAAAAAACTATTTTTATTTCTTATTTTCTTTGTTGTAGGTTTCTACAAGGTGTATAATAGAAAAATTTATTGTTATTTTCTCACACACTATCCATTAGATTGGGCTGAAATTATATATGAAGGTTCCTATGGTCGTAATGCTTCTTCACATCGAAAATTAGATCGATCCAAGCATGGATCTCGATATATAATCGAAATTGATGTAAACTTCAGAAAATATTTTCTCACAAAATACACATGATATTGGGCTAAAATGTTTTATGAAGGTTCTTATTGTCCTAATTCATCTTCGCACCTAAAATCACATTGATCCAATGCATGGATCACGAGATATAATCGAAATGGTTGTAGGCAATGATCTTCATTTTCTCAAAAATCGTAAATCATACTAGGCTGAAATTTTCAGGGATTGTTCATCACAATATTATGTATTTCTATTAAAAAAAATACCATAACCCAGTTCCTAGTTTGTGAGATATCTACAGTTTAATTTCTAGAAATATTTTTTTTTCAAAGAAAAAAAAATTATTTTAGCAAATTTGAGACAGATCCAATTGAAATTTGGAGATTAAATTTTCATTATTTTTATAATGAATATTGAATTTAGATCTCCTATCCAATTTTTAGATCTATGAATTTATTGCAAAATTAAAAACTAACTTTATTCAATTTTCCTTTATGATCTTCCAAGTCCTACAAGGCGCAAGAAGAGAGCATACTCAGGAATTTTGTTAAATATTTATTGTAAAATTTGAAAAGCAATGTAAAAATATTTGAGCTCAAACCTTAAATTTTATATCTCAAAAATCTCTTTGTTATCCTCTCTTTCTAGATATTCCTGCAAAATAATTAGTGAGTGAGGTGGCTCTTACTGCACCACCAAAAATAAAATTGCAAATAGAATTCAATATAACTTAAAAAATAATTAAAAAATTCACCAAACTTGGTTTTATTTATTAATTCTGTCATACTCTACTCGAAATAGAAGAATTGTTTCAAGTATATGCATATTTCCAGTGTAACCATGTTCGTAATAGGAGTAAAAAGATATTCATGATTAGGTTTGAAAAATATGCATTAATGTACATGAAAGCATGAAAGACCATTTCCTTTGATAATACAATCAACAAGTAAGAAATAATGAAAGAGTGATGTGACTTAATTTCTTATTAGTACCATCTCTCAATAAGGCTATGACATTCCTGATTCCTTTCTTGGTTTGGATAGCATTATATCCTTCTTTATTATGCATTCCTTCATATTAGATTCTCGCAGTTTCTGCCCATCAAAAGTATTGCATGATTATTTAGTCTCTTCAACATATTTAAAAGAGTAATCAAAAGAGACTTGAAGACCTTCCTGTGGAGGTTGCGAGATAGACAAGTTTCTGAATGCAGTTAAAATATACTCTTCCTAAGGAGAAAATATCCCAGCTGTTGCGAGGGTTCAAGAAAGTTCTTGGAAGGACATTCCTCAAATTATTAACTGTTTTTAAATTACTCCAACTGTTTGATAACTCATGTCTTGCACATATATTAGTGAAAAGTATTGAAAAATAATTGAAATTTAATATGCATCATAAATTATTTTAATATGATTTTAACCATGCATCTAATAATGAATGCAATTATCGTGAGTTGTCTAAAATTTCAAAATAAACACCTATGTATACCTTCCCGGTAACGATGCCAAGCTGTTGGTTGATTTAATTGTGAGTTAAATCCTTATCATTTAAGTTGTCAACCTAGGGTTCCTGAACTCATGAGGTATAGATGTACTATATGTACTAGGTGATTATTTTTCAGAATAAATTAATCTAATGCAAAAAACTTGAAACAAATTACAAAAAAAATAATGAAAGAAAATTAAAATCAAGTGCACATGTTCTTTCCCAAGCACGTTCCTTTTCAGTGACTTTCTGTCTCAAGGGATACTACTTTCACAAATGAAAATATAGTCCTTGATATTACTAGTTTGAAATTACTATTGTGATATTACCAATGTGCCAATCTAATCCAAACCTAATCCAATCCAAACATACAGAAATTAAATCAATCCAAACCAACATTAATGAAATAAAAATAACATAAAAGAAACAAAACTAAACTTTCAGAAGTGAAATAACATAAATATTTACAAAAAATGAAAGAGGTGTGCAAGATATGGTTGATGGGGTTCCTCCACTCCTCGTCAAGCACACTAAATGATTATTAAATCTTGGAGATCAAAGTAGAAATATGTATTCCATAAAATGAATTTGGAGAAAATCTACAAAGATATTACAATAATTCAAATCTCTTCCTCCCTATTTTTATTTTACAAATTACAACTTGGATCATATTTTGGATGAGGCTCTTAATGGGGTTGGTTTGAAGGATGCAATACTATTTATATAAAAAATTAAGATAACTAATAAATAAATATAGATCCACAAATCTATCATATTTCCACATTTATCTCTTCTGGTTACAACTAATCACCCAAAGATATGAGATACACATCCTCTCAAAATTTTCTCGTAGTTTTGATAGGAGACACATATCAAAACATTCATGTTTCTTCTCCTTTTAATGTGCTTAGTCAATGATCCAAATATTCTAGAAATATTTCACAAATCTTCATGAGTTGGAATTGAAATTCGAATTTTTGGTTGAGTGAGTAAATAAGGCTCTTCTAGAATCGTCAAATAGGCCTACAATATCACAAAACTCATACCACTTATATATATATATATATATATATATATATATATATATATATATATATATGAAAACATGTGAATTTCTTAATATTTAATCATAATTTCTCTTAAAATACTTAAAATAAATGACTTGGAAAATAATAATGATAAACCCATATGATCATGAAAATGGTTATTAATGTAATGTTATGGAGCTACCGAACATGGTAACGAGTTATGGAATATGGTAAAAAGCTAGAAATGAGGGTAAAATAGTATGACATTTTGGAGGCCCAACAATGACCATGATGTAGCCTCACCAATGTTGAACTTACAAAAAAAAACAATATTTTTTATGTGTTCCTTGGATTCATGTTGTAACTGTTCCACTTTGAAACATCTTACTAAGTCTAATACAACTACCTAAGAATGCATGAATATATAGCATAAAATTTTACATTATCACTCTAACTAAATTTTTAATGGAGTTAGTCTTTACCAAAAAAAAATGTGGAACTGAAATCTATTGGAAACAAATATTTGTAGAACTAAAGGATCTGTGTAAGTGCATACATAAAAGGGTAATTTTTGTTTATGAAGAGAAGGTGAGCCAAAAAAAAGTATTTAATATATAATCATATTGAAAAACATAATTCATATACCTAGAGACATTGTCATTTATGGCTACCTCTTGCTTCGTACATAAATTTGGTTGGTGCTTGTCACTTATGACATTTTCACACTCCATACTAGTGGTTTCATGTATGACACTTGACATGATCACAAGATTTTGATGCACAATATTTATCTATCGTTACTAGTTTTTCTTCTCATTTAATGGTATGATATAAAGGGTATCAAAATATAATAAATCTATGAATTCAATGAACGAAATGGATTTAAAATATTGAGGTGTGTTGCAACGATATATTTTATAAAATGTAATTAATGTATTAAGTTTATATTTATTAGGTTATAACCTCTAGAAGAAGTCACATATGACGTATTAATAGTTGGTTACCATATAGGGAGATAAGTAATTTATAGGTAAGTGGCATTAGTAATGTTGGTAATCCTTTCGTTGTTTCCAATACAATAACTTTCACGTGTTTCATATATGGATATTGTATATTGATTGTAGGTCACTTGTCATGATCACAAAATTTTGGAGTGATGACATTCATAGTTGTTGAAATCAAGTGTGTTAAAGTTGAATAAAATTGTTGATTAAATGGAAGAGATGGTTTTAAAAGCTTTAGGTTTATTGTGATCATATTTTATAAATGATGGTATTACTCTTTTAATGTTTTATTTATTAGGTTGTGGAATACCATAAAAGTCACATGGGAGAGTTTTAAGATCTTTTATAATTTCGAAATTTTATTTTTTTCATAAGAAACATCGTGTCCTTTAGTTCAAACATGCATTTCTGTTGTGCATTTATTCTTTGGAACGTACCTTTTATGCCTCGAATATTTTATTATCATTAGATTTCCATGTTCACATGCCTCTTCTTTCATATATTTGAATGTTTCTAAATTGTTATTTTTCTTGTGTTGTCTCAATGTACTATCGGTTTCGTGTACGTCACTTGTCATTATCACAAGATTTAATCAATATATGAATTAAGTGGATGAGACAGTTTTAAAATATCAATGTTTGTTGTGACAATATTGTATTAAGTTTGTATATATTAGGTTATATCGTCTAACATAATTCACATGATAGAGACTCACGATAACTATACAGGGACATGGTGAGTTTACGGGTAATTTCCATTGGAAACATTGGTAATCCTTCTTGTGTTGTTTATGATATGTAACATTCAAGTAAATGTGAAAATGTATGGACTGAAGCATAGAGGAAGTGTTGGTCTTAGATGATTTGATAAAAACATTTAGTTTAAATCTTGTAAGTGACATTATTTTCCATGGATTTGATTAGACAAAATTAGTGTGTTGAAAAGCCTTCCACATTTTGAAAATCAAATGAACATTCAAATGAACATTAGGGGTACGTGTGGTTGTGTGTTTGGAAAATGATAGAAATTCAGATAGACATATAAATAGGTGTATTCATCATATTTAAATCGTGTTGTATATGGCCATTCTGCATTGTATATTGTTCTATGTTTATGTATTTAGTGTCCATGTTTTCGATTTTGAAGATGGAAACTATCATCGTTGTTGGGTTTTGTAAATTATAATATTTTTCTTTGGTCTTTATGAGATGTGTCATTAGTAACTTGACTTATTTATAGTAGTTTAAGTTATTTATTTGTTTTACAACATTATTTTCTTTTTTGTAAATGTCTTGTGTGCGACACTAATAATGAGAAAGTTTTATTATACCTGATTTTGGAAAGAAATTTTCTTTGGTAGTTGAGAGATCAACAATTCACAACATCAATATGAATATCGAGGACAAGAAAGGATTTCACACTGATTCAAAAATAATTGTTTTGGATGATAAGTGGTTACATGATGGCTTTAGGAAGTTTCTCGACCATAATATTCATAAACAAATTAATTTTTTCTTTTTTAGTTTTTCTAAAAGTTAATATCCAAATATTTTAAAGAGCCTTACCAATAAGACTTGTATTTCTGCATTGCATCTTCATTGTTAATGTTTTAAATTAGAGATTTATGTTTATAACACACCCCTCTCCACATTTACCCTATATTACAATACCTGTGTGTAAATTTTAAGTATAGTGCTACTATGACCTGATCCGATCTCCTAGTTCCACTTAAGGAAGTGGAGCCTACAAATGAGATTTAATGACCTTCCTCAAGAACCACAAATCACTTAAAGGTTGAAAACCCACCCCAAGTCACCAATCCCTAAGCTAGAACCCTTTTTCTCTCAGACCTAGAACTATAACCACACCCTTGACACTACTAACATGCATTTATGAGGATATAACCATAACCACGAGCTTTTCTCCATGCGGTTATGGCCTAGCAAATCTAGTTTTGTGCCTGCAGTTCTGGGATCTGAGTCACTTTTTCGGCTATTCTCCAGACCACTGCCCAGAACTACCTGTAACTTTCAGAAGCCTAAATAAGGTTCTAACAATGGTATTCATTCAAATATTAAATAATAACTTTACCTTACCATTCCTAACCATGACACGAATTTCAGCAAACATATGAAAAACATAGAAGCTACAAGTCGTGAATGCATATAACTCCTCTGAAGTAGCTACAACAACACTTGTTAGCACATGCATTCATCAACCATTCATTAACTAATAAAATCTTAATAAGATCCATTGCTAGAACATGTTATAGAGCCATTATTTAACCATCATATAACCAAAATATTAGCCATGACACAACATACATGAAAGCAACATAATAACATGTACAAATTCTCATGAATCATAATAGGAAAATATCTCTTATTAACATATGAAAAAGCCAACCAATTCGAGGACTTCCATGTACCACGCGACCATAGACTGAGCTGAACATCAACCAATCACCCCCATGAAATATTCCGATCATTAATGTGGGATCTCATGGGATAAACTAAGACATAAAAAAATAAGTGAATTGAGAGGTTAAACCACCTCCACCGTTAAACTACAATGATATCACCAAAAATGGTCAAGAGATAATTAAACCAAATCAAGCTTGGATGCCTTAGAATTCCTTCACCATCCATTGAGGAATTTTCCTATCTCCACCCACCTGTCAAGGGCTTCCCAAAGAAAACCATCTCTGCCCCCAAACCTTACAAATTTTCCTAAGATAACCTCACCCGGTTTGAAATCCTCCTGACAATGCAAATCTCAAACAAGAATTAACCCCATCACACCATGCCTATTTAGGAAATGGAAATGCAAGGTTGAAACCATTTTCAATCCAGGGTAAACCCTTGCTAATGACAAAAAAATAACCAATAAACAAAAGAATGAACCATGCATTCACACCACAGTTAGGAAATCAGGCATGCAACCTATTGCCAGCACCACCTTCCTGTTGAAGTTGCTAATCCAACATTATCCTTTATTTTCTTCACTTTCCTTTTCTTGCTTATTGAAGTTCTCATTCTCTTTCCTTCACTACACCTTCTCCAAACATGGGAAATAGTTGTTAGCTGATTCTGAGGAGCCTTTTTACCATTGATGTCTAGTATCTCCCTTTCCTTTTTTGCATTTTTTTTCATTTTTCTTCATTTTTTCTCTAATTTCATTAGCATGCAAATTTGTGTACCTTCACCTTTTGTTTCTCCTGTTTTCCTTTATTTCCTTAATTAAATGTCATTTAATTCCTCTTTTAATTTTCCAATGCCTTTTCCAATTTCCTTAGCCATTAATAAAATGAAAGTGATGCCCACTATAGTGTTTTGCCCAACATTCATCTTGGAATAACTATCCCTTGAACTTGTTATTATTTTGCATTTATTATCCTCTATTACATGAACTTTAACTTGGGGCTATTGCAAACCCCTCCCTCTTAGGGGAACACCATCCTAGGTGTTCGATGACACTTATGACCAAAAAAATGTTCAATACAAAACATACTGCCTATGGAGCTTTATAACACAACTGGATGAAGTATTTACAATAAAAAATTGTTGAAAACCATGACCAACATAACAGACATACTGCTCACTAGAGATTTATAACACAAATCACAATGATATTTAATATAGCAACCACATATAATTATGCACCATTTCTTCAACCAAAAAATAAATATATTGTTCATGGAGCTTTATAAATACATATAGATAACATTTTCACAATCAAATACACATATATACATATGCATATTTGGTTTAACTAAAAAATAAAAGGATATGATGCCTGCATCATAAACAATGGCATATAGAGGCTTACACCTTTTCCCTCAAAGTAATATAAGGATTCACCTCCTTCCCACGATTTCCAAAATCCAATACCCAATTCAAACCTACATCTAATTTCCATCGTTATTATCCTTGTGTTACCAAATCATTATTCTAGGGCATACTCCCAATGTGCTTTTGATTTCATTTTTCAGTGCTAACGACCAAAAAAATAATTCCTTGACCTTTCCTTCTCTGATACAGAGTCCCTCGGGAAATCTAGTCACCTGCTTCTATGCAATCACTCACCTTCCAAGTTCCTCATCAGCCCCTTTCTAAGTGATCTATCCTTTCGAAAGGTTTCCTCGCATCGAAAGGTCCAAAACCAGGGCATACCCCTGCCTCAAAACCATTATACCAGTCATAGCATGCCCATGGAAATAAATGGACAGTATTGGGTACTAGTGTCGCATAATGACCCTAGTCTGGAATGATTTATTAGCATACTGGTGCATGTTCCAATTCATTTTTATTGTTGCTACTAATTCTTGCAGTCAGCTTCAACCACCCAAACTGAACATTTCATGTACGACGCACATAATTTCCATTAGACTAAAAATGAATTGAAATAAAATTAAATCATACCTCAATGGTAGCTCACCTGTAAGGTACACTTGGGATTATGTTTACCTCTTTTCACAATAAGTCAACCTATCTCTTTTTTAAAATCATCATTTATAAACATATCACATCCGATTAGCTCAAAACTTAACTATCATAAATCAAAATCATAAACTATGTGCATAGTTAAAAAATGAAATAAAACACTGAGACTTATCTTTCAATTAATTATTTTCTTCCTTTATTCTTTGTCCTTTCCATACATATATTGAATCAGTTTCCAAACCTAGAGAGCACCCAGTGCCTTCTCTTCTCTTTCACCACATACACACACTAGATAGGTTTCCAAACCTAGAAAGCACCAAGTTCCTTCTCTTCACTTCAACCACGTACACACACTGGATTAGTTACAGTCGTGACTAGCATCCAATTCCTTCTCTTCAGAGAAATAAAGGAATATGGAGGACATAGAACCTTCTCCCTCAATAAGGGTATCCAGAGACTAAACTACCTCAACCCTCGATATCAACAAAAAGATAATATAGAGACTAAACCACCTCAACCCTCAATATCAACAATAAGGGCATCGAGAGACTAAACTTCGTCAACCCTCAATATCATCAACAAGGGCATCCAAAGGCTTAAGCTATCTCAACCATAAATATGAACAAGAAGGACCCAAACCATCACATACCTGGTTGTCCCATTATATTGTAAAACACATACAGATACTGTAACACCCCAAATTTGCTATGCTTTTTAAATTGACATTTGAACAAATCCAAAGGGGAAGTGGACCCCAATGGAGAAACAATATGTGGATTTATTTAAATATTTATAAATAAATATAAATGAAATAATTATGTGTGGAATATGACTAGATAGAGATGGAGATCCTAAACCTTAATCCATGAGGATAGGGATAAGGTTAGACTTTCCCAAAACCTTTCAGAAAAACCTTGAAAGGAATATTTATAAATTAGATTGGGAGAGAAAACTCTAATTTCCCCAATGAAGAAGAAAGTAATTGGGAAGAGGAATAAAAGCTGGAAAAGAAGAAAAACAACTTTAAAGTACCTCATTGAGGGAAGCCTAGGCAGAAAACAAGTATAAAGCATCCCGAAATTTCTAGACGCGGAAATTAGAAATAGGCTTGGAAAAAAACTACTTAAATAAACTACTCCAGGATAGACAAAGGGTTGTCTATCCAAGGAGGGAAGCATCTCAACTCGGGGGAGAGTTAAGGAGATAGAACTCTGTGGTTGGAAGGACTAGTCATATAAAAATGATATGCATGTCGGAATAAGTCATTTCATAATCTTATGGTGTTACTATGTGTAGAGATGTTGTTGTTTTAAATTAGTCAAAATTAAAGTAATCGATGCCGAGTTAGTAAATTCCCCCTACGTTTAACAGATTTTGATAAAGCAGAAATACTGCAATCTGTATAGTAGTAAGGGAATAATCCAATGAGAACCATCTACCAGAATGTCTAAACCTAAAACAAGTTTAAATTTGGTGATCAATATCTCATAGAGGAGTATTATTCTGGTTAATAGATATAAATGTTGTGTAACTGATTTTATCATTTATATTCCTTGATAATAATTCTAAATTTAGGCGCATCAAAGAACTTGAGAAGCTGAAAATGTTCACTAGTAGTTCATATTATTATATAACTGTACAAACGATAGTAGAGAAAAATTAAAAGTACTAAGTAAAGTACAGTTATACCCTACTCTAGTATACTAATAATAAACAAAGATATGAAGTAGAGCAAAAAATGCTAGTAGTACTGTGTTGATAAATTCTACTTATTTTTATTAAAGAAAAAATCATGCCATATATTGAAAAGAAATCAATTAGCACCAACACACTTTAAAATCCTTAATTCCGTCATGAAAATTAATAATCCGGTATAACATTAAACCATTGAAGTGAGATACAAATATTCTAATATGGCTATAGAATACAACTGGGAAAATTAAATAGACTAGATAAAATAAACGATTAAGTCAAGACAGTTAGAAAATCTCCATGTAGATGGATAATACATGCAAGTCTTATCTACCGACATATCCAAATCTAAAAGTAGGAAAGTAACATTCTTATTTTGTGTGATTTTTCTTGACTATTATAGAAATAACATGAATAAAGGACATATTACTCATCAGATATAATATTGTTATAACTGAATGGAGGAATAGATTAAATTTCATAGAATATAGAAATTATTTCATATTGCGAGAGTCAAACAAATAAATTTAGAAAGGAAAGAAGAGTAAGCATATACATATAAATTTTTAGATGTATGAAAACATATATATATATATATATATATAGATTTCTTCATGTTGCAAACTTACGGAACACCCATATACAGTAAACATTTGTCTTCGATTTCTATCAATATATAAGTGATACAACAGGAAATTAAAGATCAGATTGATAAATTAAAGGAAATGTATACTACTATTATGTGAAGCTCCAGCATAAAGTATAAAGCATAAATCGATACTGGTGATCCTTGTTTCGGGAATACATAAAATTTTAGGATTCGATATTACTAACAGTGAAGAGATTATAAATGACAACCCGAGTATTCGAAGTTGTCAAATGATAAAATTCTTCTTAAAAGCCTTTCAAAATGCATAATAGGAATAACTTAAGTCTACCAATGTTCTGGTTGAAAGCTAGTGGTATAGAACCAATACACAGTTTAGATGATAGTTAAGAACTACAACCCAGAATGAAAGTATTACAAGTTATCTAAATTTAAATTAGAGCCATTGCTGGCAAAAAGGAAATTTTAATGTAAGATCGCAACATCATGGCTATTTGGACAAGAGGTCCGTGAGTGTAATTATACCGACCTGTATAATAGCGAAAATTTTGTCACCAAGGGTTTGACGGGACAAGTACAATTTTATCAATCCAACGAATGAACCAGGGCTTAGATATACTTGTACACAATATACGAACCAAGTTAATTTCGGTAAATATAACATGAAGATAAGGGTAGTAAACACAGATCAGTAATGTAACGATTTCTTTAGAAATTATGAATATACCTACGGTAAATTAATTTTTCACGGCAAATCCCACCTACAATGAATAGAGGAATGGGATATAAAATGCATGAGGATCAACCAGAGATTTAAATAGACAAAGAATAAAGAGCTAAAGTCAAGATACCAAATCTTATTGAAGAAAAAAAAAAACGTAGCTGTGGAATCCATTTGAAAATGGTAGCAATATACCAAGACGTTTCCCGTGGAGAGATTTGAAATGGAAGCGAAATATGGCTAACAACACCAAAAGTGAACCGAAATCATGACAACCAGCTACTGTCGAGCCGAGCTAAGAAAAACCCATTAGCATAAATGAAGATAGGAAATTCAAAACGACATGGGTACATCTCAATAATCACACAATGAGAAAATTTCCAAGACATCAATACTAACTACTTGAATAATCCATTCTAGTTATACACAGAAATCGATTTTCTATAAAATAGAAGTAAAAGAACAAAGCCTACTCCCTATCGTAATAAGGTATACAAGAATGCCCTATTACAATGAGGAAAATATCATAATAAAAATGAGAATGAGAAATTTTAAACCAAAACTATTCGTAAATCCAATAAATAGTGAACCGATACTTCATTTCTATTTTTATTAGACATTGGTAAATAAATCAAAGGGACGATATCATTTTGGAAATGAAACAAAGATATTACCGGTGGTTATGAGCACAGTCCTGTAGGAAAGTTGCGTTCAGAATGGTAGAGTGGTTCTCAGTTGCGCAGAGGCGGAGGCATAGAAAACAAGTCTGAGACCTCCAGAAATTGAACATGATAAATGAAACTTGGAAGCGGTGAACCCAGCTGATATAAAATTTTGAAAAACCCTAACGAGTATATTGTTTCCACCGTCCACATGGCAGAAGATGCAAGAGTGAAACGATAGGTCGATAGGGTGGTCTCGGTAACCAAGGTTGGGTTATTAAAGTCAGAAGGAAGATCTCGTAAGGACAAACCGAATCAAACTCAAATTTAACACAATTAAGAAATGGTACAGAAGCACATGGGAAGCGAAGGGGAAAAGAAATAAGCAGTACCACCTAAATCTGCAAAAATTATAGAAATTGATGAAAAAAATCTTGAAAAGAGAAACCAGGGAAAAATCAGTACCGGAGAAATTAATAACGCCGCAGTGTTCATCAAAGTAACTGAAGGTTAGGTGAGTACATTGTTGTTGCATCAAAATATTAACTTTAAACCATAATATATTATTGTGGTATGTCGAAGTGGCAGTCGATTGCTATTTGGAGTTGGACAAAAATATATGAAAACAAAATTAGAAATACAATGTAATTCGTAAAGAATTCGAATTGGGATTTTGGTTTATTTTAATTCTTTTAGAGAATTAATTAGTTATATAATATGAGGGTATGAAGATGAAGTATATAAGATACTATATTTAAATCATTTCAATACTTAATTAGAAAGAATAGTGAAATATTAAATAAATCCTCCATTTAGTATAAACCGAAATACAAATGTGAAGTGGGGGAACTTGAATAATATTAAAAAGGAAAAAAAATATATTATAGAATGTGGCAAGACATTAAGTAGAAATGAAAAAAGAAAATTTGTTAAGAGAGAGGCATTACAGATACACACTATATAACACAACACATACACATGCACTTGGTGTAAAACATAACACATACACCTACACATGGTATACAACACAACACATATACCTATAGCTAGTGTACAACAAAAAACATATACGTACACACAATACAATAAAATAAATATGCATGTCATGATACAAAGAATAAACAATACACATGACACTATAACACATGTACATAAAACAATGTGTACGACATTTACACAACACAACATGTACACAACGCCAAATGTACATAGTGCCACTTACAAAACATGTGCACAACACCACATGTACACAACACCATATGTAGAACATGTAAAAAATACCATGTGTATAACATATACACAACAGTAGTACTACACAGCCAGAGACCACATTGTTTTTATGAGGAAATGTAGCCTTTAGTGCCTTATCCATGCTTTTCCGAGCTTGCAACCGATCACACTGCTTTCATTCCGCTGATGTATCCTTCGGCGTTGCTTTACATAGCATAAACATAGGAACAGTATAAAAAAATAATATCAAATCATATCCACATGATGATAACCTAATATATATGTCACAGTTACTATTCCCACTTGATTCCTCACCAGCCATGAACAAATTCATGCCATTCACCTACCTAACCGATAACGCCTCCACAAACATGATCCCTGACGACCATGTCATACATACACACCAACACACACACACACACACACACACACACACAGATATATATATATATATATATATAATCAGTAGCATAATCATGATCATAAAATAATTATTAGATATAATAAGGTCAAGGTTAAAAGAACTCCCTTTAGCCATGCACAACATGCACAACCTTTAGAACAAGAGTTCCCAATATAACCAAGGAATTTTATGCCTCATATCCATTTACTTTACCTTTCTTGTTACCTTTCCCATGATTTTCCTACCACAGTCCACTTACCGAAATGGATCCAAACCCAACTCTTTGTCATATTCTTGCCTTCAGTCTCCCTTATACATGCACTGAGATTCATCAAGGCCTTACATTACATGTTGGATTTCATTCACCTCTCCTCGAGCTCCATTAAATTTCCTCTTCTCCCAACCAATTCCTGATACCCTCAAAACATAAAAAGCAAGAAAAATATCAAAAAAGAATAAAGGCTATGAAAAAGCAATAAAAATCCGATACCACAAAAGAAAACAGAATGGGCATGCACTAGATGCAATCAAAACAATAAATAAAGCAGAAAAATAAATCAAAAAATACCGAAAGAAAAAACTCTTAACAAATACCATGAGATAACCCCCATGGGTTTCCAATGCTTCCAAGGGAATGCTCAACCCAATCCTTCTTCATGATTTCATGGTAGTCCCTTTTTTCATCCAATCCCCTGCACCATGTCTCCATAAACACACAAGTTAGTGCATAAACAAAAATTAAAGTATATCAGTTTATTTACCTTGTTTTACCCAACACATTGACCTATAAATGAATATAAATTAAAACCAATTGTTATACCTATCAAATACATGTTCACGAATATAGCGCATATCCACATAATGTCACACAAAATAAAAGTTAAGAAGATTTATTGTATTCATGCAAAGCACTCATTCATTTGGAATTGTGGTTTATAAACATAGCCAAAGGAATTCTCACCCAATTCCTTTATTTTACCTTTTCTTGGTTGGAATTGAGTCTTACGATGTGCTATCACATCACCTAGTTGTTAATTATATAAACAAATAAACCGTTACATTCTCATGTTATTTCCAAGCATGTTTCCACGTAACTATTCACACATGTCATTGAAATGTTTTAAAGGTCATTACATAATTTTTATCAAGTTGAAATCACATTTTACCAAGACTAACAACCATTTCATAATCAATTCATAGTCATTAATCATAATACTACAACTAGCACCCACTTGCACTCAAATGCATTTCAGTTGTCTTACTGCATATTGTGTTTGTACAACCATTTTACAACAATATCATTCTTTCATGCAATATTATAGATATAGATCCATCTTAAGTATGGATCTAACATGATTGTAGACCGATCAAATCTATTCATGTGCAATTTTTTTTCGAGTTTAAAATACAATGTGTTATTTTGCATTGTTTAAATTGTATTTTTGAATGCTAATACAATATATATATATATATATATATATATATATATATATATATATATATATATATATATATATATATATATATATATATATATATATATATATATATATATATATATATATATATATATATATGACCAAATAAGCATTTTAACCATAAAAAATTATTTTTTCCATGATATATACATAATTATTTTTAAACTATATATAATTTATATGCAATTGACAATGAAATATTTTACATAACATTTATATCTAGACATTTTATGAAGCAAATTAAAATGGTTTTTTATTATTAATATATTTTAAAGTATATGCCAATATTAAATCGTATTAAAATATTTGATCAATAACCAAATTATAAGATTTAGACATATTACTCACCATTTTTTTTAGTTCTAATTACTTTACAACATATTCATTTTTTTTATTATAGCCAACATTATTTTTCTATTTAGAACATAATTTTTAACTTTTATTTTTATTTTAAAGGGGAACACACTCATGAAAAAATTACACATCCCTCTCATACCAGGTTGTAGAATGACCCTTTCGTCTCAATAAATAACCAATTTATAAGATTTAAATATCTTACTCACATTTTTTTTACTTCTAATTACTTTACAAGATATTCATTTTTTATTATTATTAGCGAGATTTTTTTTTTCTATTTAGAACATACTTTTTAACTTTTATTTTTATTTTAAAGGGAATGGACAGATGAACAAACTTACAAGGAATGATAAGTCTTTAGATTTAAATAAACGTTTTGAAGATTTAAACAAGAGATTTAAATTAACTATATGAAGATCTATGTTAAGTCATTTATATTGATTCAATAGTCTTTTTTATATCCAGAAATTTTGAAAGGTATGATGTTTACTACAATATCTTGAGCATCTCAGCTCAACACCATAAATTCACTCTAAATCCCAAGTGATTTCCATGTTTAAAGGTAGGGATGAGGGAGAAGCTTCCGGAGAAACAAATGACCTAGATATGGCGCCACTAGGGTGGATTTTAATCGAATGGTAATTGATGGCACGATATCAGAGTCATAAAACATATAATTAACCTTTGATTATCGCTTACCATCATCATAAAATTATAGTTATCAAACCCATAACCATTTAGTTACCTTCATTGTTGAGTAATATTGTAATAATTTCACCATAGGAAATCTATATGATTGTCTAGGTATATATAATATAAGCATTTATATAACTATGATATCGTATTAAAGTAAGGAATGAATGTTGTATGATGTATCAAACCTATAAAAAAATTATTTTTTGTGTCCTATTTAAGTAGTAAATAAATGTGGAGCACTAGTAGATATGACAAGTGGTATCGGAGCCATAGTTGCAAAGTTGTGGCCTCTCGTTAATAACAAAATAACAGTCATTATAACGTACACAGAGTGAGAGAAGAGGAATTATGAGGAGAGCAGGATTCATACCAGGAAGACCTGCGATGGAAGCAGGTTGAGCACCATTTCCAAAAACTAATCCAGAAATATGGGTGAAAATGGGAGAAGAATCACACACTACCAGTGCTTCTATACTGGAGACCGTGAAATTGCTGAAAAATGAAATGGCCATATTATGAGCTGACAACGAGAGGTTGATGCAGGAGCAAGAAAAAATTATGAAAAGTGTGTCTGAAAAAAATTAGCGACAACCCATTCCCAGTCCAAAGTATGAGAATATAATTGGAAATCTGGAGAAAATGAGTGAAAATCTAGAATTAGAACGTGATCAAGAAAATTAGGAGGAATAATCCGATAATGTATCAAATCATAAACAACACAAGAGGCAAAAGATTGAATTACAGGGAGAATTTATGAAAATAAAGCCTCTGAAGTTTGATGGCGAACAGGAGGAGGTTGTTGAAGCCTGGATTATCAATATGAATAAATAATTCCAATTGTACGAATATGATCATAATTTAAAAGCTTATTTGGTGATCTACTAGTTACAAGGAAAATCCACCTAATTGTGGGAGGAAGTGAAGACAGTACACGAAATTAATGAATAGAGTATGACCTGGGAAAAATTTCGGAAACATTTTAAAGATAAGTATTTAAGTGAAATATTATATGATGAAAAAGTGAAGCAATTTCATGACCTTTGACTAGAAACTAACCATGGACAAGTTCATAGCCAAATTCACATCTTTTCTATGATACATTCCCTACTTTCGTGAGGAGAAGGAAAAGGTTCAATTTTTTATTATCAGTTTACCTGCATTTATAAAATAGCGCCTCAGGTTTGATAATACAAAAAACTATGAATGAAGCTATAAGGAATGCACTTATATGTTATCAACAGATAAAACAGAAAGGAGACAGAGGAAAAAGGTGGATTGAGAAGAATGGGTATAAGTTTCTGTAAGGTACTAATGTTAAAGGACCTTACCAAAATCAACAAAGCCAGAATGCAAATAAGTCTAAAAAAAGGTTCAGATTTCCAACTCAATCAAAAGTTAATGAATAATCAAATAAATTTGAAATGGAACCAACAAATATACCTCCCATATAATGTTTGGTATGTGGGGGACTGCACTAAGTTAAGAATTTTCCTTATCATAATGGAATAGAGAAGGTTGCACAGATTCAAGGAGCACCGACTGTGGGGAGTGGTAAGGAGTTTACCTAGAATAAATGTGGATTTGGAAGACCTTGAGGTTGAATATCAACCAACTATGGTGGAATTTGAAGGTAAGATCTTTGGCCAAACTATATATATTTTGATTGATCCACGAGCTATTTTGAGCTATATAAGCCCCAAAGTGGTAAAAAAATGTTTTTTGCAAGCGATTAAGTTTAAACATACATGTTTGGTACAACTGGCTATAGGGGATAAAATAAGAGTAGCAGATAAGGTCGACAACTACCCCATGGAGTTGGCAGGTCATCCAATTGTGGCAGACTTGAATATTTTACCCCTAGGATCTTATGATGATTTAATAGGAATGGATTGACTAGAGAGTGATTGGTCCCTCGTTAATTTTAAGGATAAAAATATGAATTATTTAACTTAAAAATGAATGAAACAGGAGATTGAAGGAGTGAAGAGACCTTTGAAATTAAGACAAGTAACCATTTACTTTGAAATTGAGTCTTATGATGTGCTATCACATCACCTAGTTGGTATTTATTGAGTATTTTCCTTTTTCCACTAGAGTCTTATGATGTGATATCACATCCCCTTGTTGTTAGTTATATAAACAAATCAATTATACCTTGGCATGATAATTCTAAGCCCATTTCCTTGAAAATATTCACACATGTAATTAGGATGTTTTAACTATCATTACATCATGTCTATCAACTTTAAATAAAATTTTACGAATACTAACAACCATTTCATAATAAGCTCAAAGTCATTAATCATAATACTACAACTAGTACCACTCAAGTGCAGATCAATTGTCTTAGCACATATTATGTTAGTAGAACCATATTAAAACACTACCATTATTTTTTTAAATATTATAGACATATACTCATATCATGAAATCAATAAAAAAAATCAAACAAAATGTAAACATAACACCTTAATATCCATGGTCCACAATAATGTAGAACTAGGTAGCTACCATAATGGCTCGGTATCCAATGTCCAACTATGGAAATTGGATCTCCAAAGCTCTACTAAATTTAACCACACTTTCCAAAACTTGATTTTCATTTCTCGTACATTTGTACCTGAAAATATTCCACATAATCATGCCACTTTTCCATTCAATATATTTCACTTCAGGCCTGTAAAGGGATTCATGTGAATCATAGTCCACTAGTCTTCTCTTTATCTGCGATCTTCCATTTCTACCAAACATACCATGTTAAGTAAAACAAATAGAAAACGTAATCAAACTCATACCTCAATGTATCTTAGGGGACGATATCACATTGCAAAAGTCAGTATAGATTAGTACGATACATATAACATCAATATCTCAAATGAAATGACCATAATAATCATGTATATGACTATAATAGATATGAAAATAAGTTGTTTATCATACATGATTATCTCATACATGTACATATTACCAAACTGGTTAACTAGCATCTATCATGCATGTAACCACAACAACAATAGAATTCCATGCATGCATATTACCATAATTCATATAACAACCATTAACTATCATACCTAAATTCCCAACATATAAACATGTGTGATGATATTATCTTACCCTGAGGTCTAGTGCTGCCACCTTGCTCTGATAATGTGCATTTGTTTCTCCATCTCAGCCAACATATTACTATCATAGCATATCAATAGCATCATGATGAAAAAAACTACATAATTGCCACCATGATGTATGTCTAACCTACTATGCTTGCATAACCATATACATTTATCCCATGCACTACAATGTTTTGAACTCGGAAGCTCTGATACCAATATGTAACATGCCCTTCCCCATATTTACCCACTTTTACAAGCCCTCGAGGTAAATGTGAAGTAGATTAGTACTATTACCTGACCCGACCTCCTACTTCCAATTAAGGAAGTGTGTCTTACAAATGAGACTGATTGACCTTCTCAGGAACCACAGATCATTGATAGGTTGAACAACCACTCTAGGTGGCCAATATTTAAGCTAGAACCTTTTTTCTCTGACCCATACCTATAAAAGCACACTTGACATTGCTTCCATGTGGTTATGAGGCTATAACCACACCCACATATTTGCGTCCATGTGGTTATGGAACAAAAAATCAAGTTCTATGTGTGTGGTTCCAAGAATTGAGCCATATTTTAAGCTAGTCTCAAGAACACTGCCTAAAACTGCTAGTAAATTTCTAGAAGCCTAAATAATCTACTAACAATTCTAATATTTTAGAACTTGAACAATAAATTGACCTAACCATGCCTAGGCATGACATGTATTCCATTAAATATATGACAAACATAGAAGCTAGAGGTGATGAATGCATATATGATCTTAAATATTTGAACTTCATCTGGAAATCACCAAGAATGTTTAGCTCCCTCACAAGTAGTTGCAACAAAACATGCTAGCCCATGCATTCATAAACCATTCATTAACTAATCAAAGCATAACAAGAGCCATACCTAGAACATTTTATTGAACCATACTTATAAGTAGGATATAACCAAAATATTATCCATGATAGAACAACCATCAAAGGAACATAATAATAGGTACAAACTCATGGATCAAAATAGGAATATAAATCTCATTAACATATGAAAAATCCAACCAAGTTAGGGAATTCCACGTACCACTTGACAATATATTGAGATGAACGTAATATTTCTTTCATCGAATCACACTCATGCCATATTCCAAGTATGAATATGGGATCCTATGGAATAAACCAATACATAAACAACCAAAGGAATCCATAGGTTAAAAAAAATACACTCTCAAACTACTAAGATCTCACCCAAGCTGACCAAGAGATCACAAAAAAAAAACTTTGATGCCTCATAATTCCTTCACCGTCCCTTAAGGAATTTTCCTGTCTCCACCCACCTGTCAAGGGATTCCTAGAGGAAAACATATCCACCCCCAACCCTTGGGATTTATTCCTAAGACCACCTCACCCGGTTCTAAAACCTTCTATAAATCCAAACCTCAACCAATAATGAACCCCATCACACCATGGCTATCCAATAAATGGTAAGGTGAAGCTAAAACCACTACCAATTTAGGAAAAACCCATTCCAATGACATTAGTTGAGCCATTCAACAAACACATGAACCATACATTGACACCTCATCTAGGAAATGACACATACAACCTATTACCTGTAACACATTCTTGATCAAGCTACTAATCCAACCTTCTCCTTCATTTTCTTTACTCTCCTTTGGTTTCCATTTTCTTGCAATTTTCCTTCATTTTCTTGCTTGTCCAATTTCACATTATATTTCCTTTCATACAACTACTCCTAAGGTGGGAAACATATGTCAGTTGATTCTCAGGTTATTTTTTATCATTGTTGTCTAGTCTCTTTATTTTTTTTTTCCTTTCCTTTTCCTTCATTTTTCCTCTATTTTCCTTAACATGCAAATTTTTGTCCCTTCAACTTCCTTTGATCCTATTTCCTTCATTTAATTACTCTTCACCTTTGCCAATTTACTTAGCCATTAATAGATTGAAAGTGATTCCCACTATTGTAGTAAACCCAACATTCATCTTGGAATACATGTGCCATGACCTTGGTATTGTTTTTCCTTTACTATCCTTTATTACATGAGCCTTAACTTGGGCCTATTGCAATTTTTATGGTAAGAATTGAGAAGATCAACATTATAGAAATTGTGACTTAAAATCCCAATTATAACCATTTTCATTTTCTGTAGTGATTTGGAATGGTCTGTGCGCCTATTTACCGACAAAATAATCTCCAATTTGAAATTTCAGATATGCTGAAATGAATAATGACAGTGCAATGCTATTCTATAGTCTATCTTTATAACATCCCTGGTGAAAATTGCATGTAAATAAAAGTTAATAAAGGAAAAATAATAGCCATGGTTATAGGAAACTTATTCCAAGCTAAATGTTGGGAAAACATCCTATTGTAGCTATTCATTTGGTTTATTATGGCTAAGGAAATTGGCAAAGGCAATGGAAAAGTATTTGGAAAGGAAAATGGATTTTTTGGGAATTTATTTATGAAAATAATGAAAATTAGGATAAAAGAGAGGTTAAAGGTCACATATTGAATGTGAGGAGGGAAATGAAGGAAATTAATGGAAAATGAAAAAAATAGAGGCCACACTCACTCTTGGATGCTTAGAATTTTCTTGCAGCACTTCAACATTGGATCAAGAAGGGAAAAGAAGGCGAAGAGGAAGAAAAGATCAATCAAGGAAGATCGGGATCAAGTATCTACAATTGGTTTACTTGCAGGTATTCATGTGCCTGTGTGATTTCCTTGCTAGATTTTTTATGCATGGTTATGCATGTTTGTTATTGGCTACCTTGTTTTCATTAGTGTGGGTGTTTCTAGGTGTGACAGTGTTATTTAGTCTCACCTTTCCATTTTCAGATATCTATGGTGTGATGGGGTTCTGATTTTTTGGTTGGACTGGATTTTCAGATGGATTAAAAAATGAGTGAGGTGGATTTCTGAATGAAAGGCCACATGGCCTAGTGATCCCTGAAGAGACCGTGGATTGTGGTAAATCCACTAGCCTAGTAGTCACTGAATTGAATTTTCAGTTACTGTAAATTTAGTTATTTTGTTCGTCGGTGGGCCTAGGAATCCTCGATTGATGAATGGAGGGATATGCGGTAAGTCCTATGGGTGGCTATTGTTTCTCAGCTCTAGGAATCCTTGCTGGTGAATGAGAGGATATACGGTAAATCCTGTAGGGTGGTGTCTCAATCATGGCCTGGTGATCCCTGGATAAGACTGTGGATTGCGGTAAAACCTATAAACTAGGAGAATAAAATTCCTCATGGTGTAGGTGGATAAATCTGGTGGCGTCCATGCTTTTTTATGGCCTAGTGACTGGGTGGGGATTGTGGTAAAGCCGATTTCTATTGATGAGGGTGAGTTGGTTTAGCCTCGGGAAGCCCTAGTTTGTTCTTTTGGTTTGAGTCCCATTTTCATGCTTGGAATATGACATGGGGGTGATTCGAAGAGAGATTTGGCTCAAGAAATATATGGTCGAATGGAATGTGGTAGTCTCATACTGGGTTGGTTTTTTCATTCATCAATAAGAGTTCCTTTCCTTGGTATTTTACGTTCAGTTATGTCGGATTATATGTGGAATTTATGGTTGTTGTATCCTCAGTAATTCTATTGTTTATATGTTGGTTATGAATATGTTTTATATTTTAATGTGTAAATGAAAGAGAAATGAATATATGAACTAATAGATGATAATGCAACTAATGTGATAATACATCAGTGCTTCTTAGTGATTCTAAGATTAGTATAAGGCCCATATGCTTAGATATGTTATTATGACTTTTAGAATGCATATTTGTGACATGTTTGATGAAATTACTGTCATGGCTAGTAGGGTACCCATCAAGTCTTTGTTCAATAATTTGAATTGGAATCATTGTCTCTAAGTTTCACTTCCTTTCTGTAGATTGCACGAAGTTCTGGGAAGTGACTGGGTTCTAGCCCTCAAATTCAGCCTTTAATATTGTAGTCACTAGCATAGAAATGGCAAAAAAAAGCCATAATCACACTCAGGCAGGCGCATGGGAGTGACTAGGAATCTCAGTCGCTTGGAGGGCTTGGAAGGGGAGTGACTGGGGCTCTAGGTCCTTTAATTATTGAGTTCCCTTAGAGCTTGGTCGCCTAGAAAGTTGGGGTAGCTCTTGGAGGTTTTGTTGGATGTGTGGATGATCAATTTGGTTGTGTTTTTTTAGTTCCACTTCCTTAAGATAACAAAAGAGGTTAAATTAAATCATAGTAACCTCTCGTCACATGTTTACCCTAGCAGACTGTTTAACTCGGCTAAATGCGATAGTAGGGTATTATAGAGTGGTATAAGAGCATGGTTCACCCCTTTTACTAGATGGCGAGTGTGTTGGTCATGCATTCCTATTGGTTGCATATGTGTTCTTATGTTTTTGGACTATGTGGTTGTTGTGTATGCATGGAGTTAATCATGGTTGCAATAGTTTCTCCATGTGAAGGTTTATGATGTCATTGATTGAATGTGGTCATCATGGGAGTATGTCAGTGATGCATTAGTTATGAATTGTTTATGCATGTCAATGTTTAAATTTTTTTGTTCATTCATGGATATGGTTATGGTTTCCATGCATGAGGTCATGATTTATAGTGGGTATGTTCATGCATTGATGACTGGATAAGGGTTGATATGATGATAAAATGATGACATGATTATGTTTATATATGTATTGTGCTAATCTTGTCAGTCTTGCAGGTCAGATATCCTCCCCAAGTTATACTAAGGTACGTTGGTTTGTTTATTATTTTGTTTAGCTCATATATTATACCTTGCAGGAAGAGATAAAGATGACTAAAAATATGTTATAAAATAAATATTGTCCTTATGAATCATATGAATGATGTGGTGTTGCAAACTCTTCTGAATTAGAAGACACATTGAGGAGTTTGAAGGAATAAATAAGGAGTTACAAAGTAGAAAATGATATAATGATGCAAGAACATGAGAAACAAGCAGTAGTCAATATAGTATTTCTTTAGATTTTTTTAGAATTTTAGAGATAGTGACCACTCTGGATCAACTATAGATAGGATGATGGGACTAATGGGGGATATGGTAGTAAGTCTCATGGTGGTCACATTTCGGATAGATATGAGACAATAAGAGATGGTAGATTCTTGGATACTCCTGATATGATAGGTGATGAACATGGGTATTGTTCTATGAATGGTTATGAAAAGCACTATGATCATCATCATCATCACCCTTACAGGAGGAGTGATAGGAGATACTTTCCAGATGAGTTTAAGAAAGAGAAGCCACCTAATTTTGATGGATATTTGAAGAAACCTAAGGATGTAGAGGCTTTGCTACTTGACATGAATAATTTCATTGAACTGCATGAGTATATAGAGAATATGAAGGCCAGAATAGTTATTTTAAGTCTCAAAGGGAAATTGGATATCTGGTGGGAAGATGTAAAACAGGCCAATGACATCAGGATAGAAGAGTTGAGTTGACATGAATTCAAAATACTCTTTAGAAAAAAGTACTTGTCAAAAAGGTACTACGAAAACAAAACCATGGAATTCTATGAGATTAAAATGGGTTCAATTATAGATGAGGAGCATATGACCAAGTTCTTAGAGATTTTGAGGTATGTACCATAACTTAAGTATGAAAAGGAAAAATATCATAGGGTTTTTAGTGGATTTCCATTAATATTTAGAGATTGGATTGAGTATGATGAGCCTATCTCACATAAGGAAGTTATTGGGAATTTGAAGAACTTTTATGAGAAGTCAAAGCATAAGAATGAATCTCAACAAGGATGTAATGGGAAAGATAAAGATAAAGGTAAAGGTAAATGGAAGACGAAAATAACAAGGCCTCATAATGGATAACAGAAAGAGAATGTTGCACCGCATAAGAAGTTCAATGCGGCTAGATAGGGACATTGATCACAACAACAAAATAGAGGTTATGGTACAAGATAGTTGAAGTTTTGGAAATGTTTTATGTATCATCATAAAAGGGATTTTACGCAGAATGAGGGTGGTAGGTCTCAAATATATATTTTTCACAGGATGCACATACTATTGGGGATGTTGGGTATATCATTCCTCATATCCATGTAGTGCTCAATAATAGGAAGGTAGATCATCAAGCATATATCATTGATATGGACAATTAACATTGTGATTGAGTTGTTTCTATTTTTATTTACCTTAGATATAATTATAGTTATGTTAACCTTGAATTGGTGGATAATTTTGGTTTGAAAAAAAAAGTCCATGCAAAATCTTGGTTAGTAAAGTTGGATACAGGTACCAAGAAGAGAGTTCATTGTTGGGTAAGAGCTTGTATATTTTAGTTGAATGGTATGCCTGCTTCAACACATTTGAATTTATTTCCATTGGGTTCATATAGTATGCTTTAGGTATGGAATTTCTATATCTTCATAGGACCAAAGTGGACTGTTATGACAAATCCATTGAGTTCTTGGATGAAAATGGACAGAAGAGAATCTTAAAGGCTAAGAATACAGTAACATGAGTTATGATGGTTGCATATATGAAGTAAAAAAAACAATTTTAGAAAAGGGTGTGTGTTATTTGGAGTACACATTTCTAGTGATAAAGGTAAGGAAGATGAGGATGCACCGATATTGAGAAGGTACATGATATTATATAAGTTTCAAGATGTGTTTCGAGAAGAAATTTCATACTTTCCACCTCACATAGAAGTGGAATTCTCCATTGAGTTGCTACTTGGGGAAGAACCAAATCAATGGCACCATGTAGGATGAGCACTCCATAATTAGTAGAGTTGAGTTTGCAATTAAGGGAAATTATTGAAAAAGGATACATTTGGCCAAGTGTATCACCATGGGGTGCACCAATATTGTTTGCGAAGAAGAAGGATGGTACTCTCATATTATGCATTGATTATAGGCAGTTGAACAAGGTGACTATCAAGAAAAAGTATCTATTGTCAGGGATTGACGACTTATTTGATTAGATAAAGGGAGAAGAAATGTTCTCAAATATTGATTTTAGATCCAGATATCATTAGGTACGCATCGAGGAAGAAGACATTTACAAGACAACTTTCTAGACCAGGTATGGGAATTATGAATCTGTTGGAGTTCCATTTGGTTGGAATAACGTTCCAACTACCTTCATGTGCTTGATTAATAATGTGTTGAATTATTATTTGGACCAATCTTTTATTGTATTCATTAATGAAATTTCGATATATTCTGAGAATGAGGAAGAAAATGTCGAGCATTTAGCAGCAGTGTTGAGATTGCTAAGAGAGCATCAATTGTATTCCAATCTTAGTAAATGTAGTTTCTTTCAGACATAGGTACATTAATTGGGGCATCCGGTCTCCAAGGAAGGCATAGCAGTTGATCTAGAGAAGATATGAGTTATCATGGAGTGGACATCTCCTAGAAATGTGGACGAGGTAAGATCATTCATGGTTCTAGCAGGCTATTATAAGAGGCTCTTCAATAAATTCTTTCGCATTTCATTTCCTATTATGTCACTGTAGAGGAATGTGAAGAGATTTTAATGGATAAAGGAATGTGAAACATGTTTTGAATAGTTGAAGCAGTTGTTGAAAAATGCTCCAATGTTAAAGATTGCATACCCAGAAAAACATTTTGTATTGTGTACATATGCTTGCAAGAGAGGGCTTGGTGGAGTCCTTATGCAAGAGGGATAGATAGTTTGTTATGAGTTGCAAAAACTGAAAGAGCATGAGAATAAATATCCAACACATGATATTTATTTATCATCGATCATTCATGCATTGAATATGTGAAGGCAATATCTTCCTAGAAGGAGGTTTGTATTCACGAGTGATCACAATGGGTTAAGATACTTGTTTGGCCCGTCAAATATGAATACCAAGAAAGCTATATGGTTGGACACGACCATTGAGTTTTACTTTGATATCAGGTAAATCAAGGGTAAAGATAATAGGGTTGGATATGCTCTTAGCAGGTGGATACAAATAAATCACATTGCAACTATGAGTTCTTCTAGGGAAAACTTAGATGATCATATTTCACAGGAAGGTAAATGGGATGACAGGTATAAAGATTTTATGCACAGGTTACAACGAAGTACAGGTACATGTACAGGTGCGGAAGATGTGGAATATCGTATCTTAGCAGATGGATTGATCATGTTTAGGGACATGATATATATGGAAGGCAACAATGAGCTCAAGAATATAATATTAAGGGAGTTTCATGTGAAACCATATTCAGGTCACCCAGGCTACCAAAATAAATTAAAATAATAAATAAGTTGTATTATTAGCCAAATCTGAAGACTGATATGGAAATGTTTGTGGCTATATGTTTGGAATATCAACCGGTAAAGGTAGAGTGTAGGCATCTAGGTGGATTGGTAAGATGATTGCGATTTCATAATGGAAAAGGGAGGTCATTTCCATGGATTTAAATATAGGTTTACCTAGGACATCTAGACAACATGATTCCATCATGTTTGTGGTGGACATGTTGACTAATGTAGCACACTTCATTCGAGTGGAGACTAAGTACTCATCTAGTGATGTGGCAGTAGTTTTCATCAAATATTAGATTTCATGGTGTTCCAAAGAATATTATGTCAAATAGGGAGGCAAAATTCACTTCCAAGTTTTGCAAGGAGTTGTTTGCATATTTAGGTACATAGTTGTCCTTCAGTATAACTTATCATCCGTGGACAGATGGATAGCCAGAGAGGGAGAATAGGATATAGGAGGACATGTTGAGGATGTATGTGATGCATCAATAGAGGAGAGGTGAGGAGCACCTTCCATTGGTTGAGTTTTATTACAACAATGGTTACCAGGAATTAGTAAGGATGAGTTTGTTTCAGGAATTGTATGGGTGTAGTTATAATACTCCCATAAGTTGGTGTGATTCAGTGAACATGATATTGATTGGACCCGAAATGTTAGTAGAAATGGAACAAGAAATGTAGGTAATAAAAAACAAGCTCAAGGCAGAATAGGAAAAGCATAAAAGGTATGCAGATCATAATAGTTTGTTTGAGGAGTTTTAGATTCAGGAGAAGGTGTACTTGCACATCAAGCCAAAGAAAATCTCATTGCAGATTGGATCGTGTGCCAAGATGACACCTCATTTTTTTGGACCTTTCAATATTCTTGAAAGAATTGTCTCAATAGCCTATCAACTTGAATTTCCTCCAAGAGTGAAATTCCATGATGTTTTCCATGTATCATTGCTTAAGAAGTATGTAAAATATGTTGATCATGTGATTGATTGGTTTTTATTTCAAGTGGAACTAGATGGATAATTTCATTCAAAACCTCATTTTATATTGTAGAGAAAGGTGCTCACGATAGATAACTAAGTAATCAACCAAGTTAAAGTATTGTGGAAGCACTTTGCGCCTGATGAAGTTACATGGGAGGTGATAGATCAGATGTGGGCTATGTATCCTTCTCTATTCATTGGATGAGGGAATGTCCTTGATATATATTATTTTAAATGATTTGGTATGATGTTTTGGTATATGTAGCTATGCATATGGATGTAGATATTGCCATGAACTATGTTATAAAGCTCTAATAAGTTGTATGTTGTCATTTTGGTTTTCTTCTTAATAGGTTGATAATTGTAAATAATGCAACGAGCTAAGCTATAAATATCCATAGGTAGTATGTTTTTCTTTCAAGAGTCTTATTGGTTGTAGGTGTCATTGAACACTGAGGAAGGTTTTCCCCCAAGGGGGAACGTTCTGTAACAACCCTGGTGAAAATTCCATGTAAATAAAAGTTAATAAAGGAAAAACAATGCCACGATCATGGGACACTTATTGCAAGTTCAATGTTGGGAATAAAATCCTATTGTGGGTGTTCATTTGGTTTATTATGGATAATGAAATTAGCGAAGGAAATGGAAAAGGCCTTGGAAAGGAAAACTTCCATTTTTGGAAATTTATTTATGAAAATAATGGAAATGAGAAGAAAAGAAAGGTGAAAGCTCACATGTTGCATGTGAGGAGGAAAATAAAAGAAAATAATGGAAAATGAATAAAATATAGGCCACACTAATAAAAAGGCTTCTAAGGATTAGTTGGTACTTTTTTGTTAGTTTAGTGTCAGAGCTCTCTCTCTCTCTCAAACACTCTTGGACACTTAGATTTTTCTTGGAGCACTTCAACATTAGATCAAGAAAGGCATAGAAGGAAAAGAGGAAGAAAATATCAAGCAAGGAAGAGCAGGATGAAACAATTACAATTGGTTTACTTGTAGGTATAAATTTGCAAGTGTGATTTCCTAGCTAGATTTGACATGCATGGTTATGCATGTGTGTTCTTGGTTATATTTCTAGCATTGGCATGGGTTTTTCTGTGTGTAACAATGTTCTTTAGCCTTTCCTTTCCATTTTCGAATGGCCATGGTGTGATGGGGTTCTCATGTTTTGGTTGAGCTGGATTTCCGAATGGGTTCAAAATTGAGTGAGGTGGATATCTGAATGAAATAAAACATGGCCTAGTGATCCCTAAACCATACTGTCGATTTTGGTAAATCCACTAGCCTAGTAACCCCTGAACTGGACATTGCGTTATGGTAAAGCCTAGCATTTTTTGCCTCGATGGGCTTAGGAATCCTTGACTAGTGAATGGAGGGGTATATAGTAAAGCCTAGAGGTAGTTTCCCTTGATCAAGCATACGAATATGTGTCATTGAATGGCAGGATATATGGTAAAGCCTGGAGTCTCATGTCTGGATGATGTCCTAGTGATACCTGGATTAAATTGTGGATTGTGGTAAAGCCTAGAGACTAGGAGATAGGAAAATTCCTCACAGGGTAGCTGGAGAAATCCAGTGTAATCCATGTTTTTTTATGGCCTAGTGATCCAATGAGGATTACGGTAAATCCTGTTTCTATTTATGAGGGTGATCTGGTTTCCTTAGGAAGCCCTGGTTGGTTCTTTTGGTTTGAGACCCACATTCATGCTTGGAATATGAAACAGGGGTGATTGGATGAATAGATATTTGGCTCAGCCAATCTATGGTCAGGTGGAACTTGGTAGTCCCATAGCAGGTTGGATTTTGCATTCATAAATAAGAGGTCCTTTCCTTGGTATTTTATGTGCAAATATACTAGATTAGATGTATAATTTATGGTTGTTTTATCTTGAGTAATTTTGTTTTTTATATGTTGTTTGTGAATATGCATCATGACAGTGAAAATGTATGGTTCTCATCATATTTTAATGCGTAATTGAAGAGCAATGAATATATGACCTAATAAATGATAATGACGCTAATTTGATAAGGCATACGTTATTATTAGCAATTCTTAGATAAGTATAAGGTCCCTATGCTCATATATGTTATTATGACCTATAGAATTCATATTTGTGACATGTTTGAATAAATTCCTATCATGTATAGTATGGTTCCAATAAAGTACATGTTCAATAATTTTCATTAGAATCACTGTATCTATGTTTCATTTCATATCTGTAAATTCCATGAAGTTTTGGGTAGTGACTAAGTTATAGACTTGGAATTAAGCCTTAAATATCACAATCCATAGCATAGCACTGGTATAAAAATGCCACAGTCACACTCAGGTAGGTTCGTGGAAGTGACTAGGACTCTTACTCGCTAGAGGTCTTGGCAAGGGAGCGAATCGGGCTCTAGGTACTTGAATTGTTGAGATCCCTCATGGTTCGGTCACCTAGATGTGTGGATGATCAATTTGGATGTATTTTGTCAGTTCTACTTCCTTAAGATGACCTAGGAGGTTGAATCAAATCTTAGTATCCTCTCGTCATATGTTTACCCTAGAGGACATGTTAACTTGTGTAAATGTGGGGGGAGGGTGTTACATTCTTGTTATGCTTTTGTTTTTTTGTTACATGTTCTTGCTAGAGTAATTCATGTTTTTGTACTCTCTTTGTTGAAACTATTTGAATTTTTCACTTCAATTTTTGGGAGAACAATATAGAAAAAAAAATTACTAAACCATAGAAAGTTATAGCAAGAAGAAAGAAAATCATGCTTGTTTTCAAAAACAAGGTTTGAAGTGACACTAAAGAATCACATAGAATTTGTTCTTATCTATTGAGTTTCTTTGAGGCACTTAATGATGTATGGATGAAATTTTATATACAAACTCATAAAAGAAAATGTGGAAGCATGTTTTCAACTGCAACTTATGTTTTATAAGTGTTTTTGCATTTTTTTTCTTGTGATTATTTGATCTTCCCCTTGCTCTTTTTTGTATCCTTACCCACTTGTAAATTATTGGAATACTCAAGCTAGTTGACATTTTTTTCCTGACATAGAAGATAGTTTGCAATGAATGTGAAGAACTTCTAGAAAAATGGAATGTTCAATATATAATAATTTATTACACAAACTATGGTTGCAAAAACTTATTATCCAATGAACACAATTTGTAGTGTACAATCAAGTATGGAGATGGAAAGTCAAATTTCACCCTTCAAAGCGATCAGTACAAACAAGATATATTAGACAATAGTTTTTTTTATGTGGATTCTCAAGAACTATAACCTTCAAAATTGGAATGGATAATACCATTGTTGGCATCAAATTATTTGACAAATTTTATTACTCTATTGGAATATCGTCTGGTCGATTTTCTATATTTTAAGTCTAGTCACAAATGCTGCAAATAATTCTATATAACATTTTTATGAAATCTTGTATGGATCTAAAACCTATCAAAATGGGTAGAAGTATTAATTAAATATGAATTTTCAAGCCCTACTCTAAGGTTGTATATTATATCCAATGTTTTTGCATTGATAAATATGAATTTAAACATTTTCTTTGAACCACATGATAACAAGTAGATGTATTAATTGACCATGAGTGTTGCAAGCCTCATCTCTGATTGTATATTATATCTATTTTTCTTTCAATGATCAATATGAATATAAACATCCCACATAAAATTGTAACTTGAGATGTGTATTAAATGTATACTATTAACTCTAAATATGGTTTGAGTTCATGTTTATGTCACTTCGTTGGGTGATGTGTCTCATTGTGTTAATCTATTCAAAATGGACCCGAATTTTAATGTTTGTTGCTACACGTATCTTACAAATAATTATTGAATAGTTATGAAAAGATGAATTGGTTGTATAAATTGTAGCATTTTCATTTGGTCTTTAAATTTGTTTAATGTTTATGCACAAGTCTAAATAGATACACCTCTTTTGTAAAAATTATTATAGCTTAAATATTTGTAATTTGATCCCACCCTTTTTGGAGAAATGAAACTTATCACTCTACCTTCGTGCATGCCATAGCTCCACACATGCCTTATTCCACAGTTCTCTTTCCGCAATTTTTAGACTTAGTAGGATTTTTGAAGCAAAAATATTTATAGCACACATCTAATAGACATTAATTTTTGTTACTACTCTTGCACCCAATTTTTATATAAGTAACATTGGAAATATTTCTAATTATAATATAAAAAATTTAATAAATTTTTGCAATTAAATAATTTGTGAATTTAAAGCAAAATTACCACTTTCACTGATTATGTTTGTCTTGTATGATGCCACTTCTTCATTGTAACACACATTCTCTCCTTTGCACAATTCTTGCACACAAGTAAAACTATTGGAACAAAGGAATATGTATAGGTGACATCTTTCTTTTGGTCTTACTCCTTTTGGAACAACTCACATACACAATTTGTGTTTCCTATATGAGGAACACATAGTAAAACTCTCACAACATCACGCCAAATTTTTTATTTTGTATCATAAGACTTTCTCATCTCTTATTTCTCATTAGCGGTTGTGTGACATCTTTCTATAAAGCCATATATTATTACATGTAGTGCAGGAACAGAAAATGAACCTATGTTAAATGATAATAAATCCCCTTCTCACTAGTTTTGTGAGTTAGTGTTGTAAATACTAAGATGAGGGTGAATCAATATTTATTTCCAATTGTTAAGTTATGCCAGTTAATATTTTTATGAAAAATCAAACCAAGACCCAAAAATATGAAAAAAAATTATTTTAATAATAAGATGATGAGGACTCCAATCCTCCTTTACAACCATTGACGCTCCAACCTGTACAATTTTTTTTTAAATTCTTTTCAAGGCTCTAACCTTGACTAATGACTCTAATCCACACCTAAAACCCAAGCTCCAACTTGGTTTAGTTGGGGATACCAATCCTCTTGGTACATCCAATCCCAAATTTTGTCTTCCAAGCTCCAACTTAGTCACCAATCGAGAGTGTAATCCCTCCTAGCTTCAACTTAGTCAAAGAAAGAAGAATAAAAGGACTTACTTCACAAGTGATCCCAACATTTCTACAATTTCTTCAATATTTCCTTCATTAATGCTCTAATAAAGTTGCTCCAACTTTCAATAATGATCCAATAGATCTACACAAAACTCTCTTCAATAGTGCTTAAAATATCAACACAACTAACACTGCATAAGTTTGAATGTCATAAGCCCAAGCTTAAGATCATTGTAAAAAATTATTGTTGGCTTGTTTGGGGTTAACCTAGGTTCAATATATGCTATACAAAAAAAAAACCCTTGATCACTGGCCCTTTCAGCAACGACCTGCAAGAATATCATGGTCTCACACAAGGTGACTATGGGTGGTTACGAAACTAGGTTTATCCACCCTTGAGGGGCTGCATGATGTGGTCAATCTATTGTGCTGCTATTATATTTTATCATGCATACATTAATGCATTGTATAAAAACCTTTACTTAATTTGCCACATTCAATATAAAAAATCATACAACATCATAAACTGCACTGTTATAATGCACAACTATAACAACTACTTCGCAACAACTAATAATAAGAAAATAGACACGAAACACATCAGGAAATAGAATTGTCGTCTCTAACCCTCTTATTCTTTATTATGATGGATATTTTAAGTACAATCATCTCAATGACCTGTACAACAACTTCAAGTGGTCTGCACACTAAGATGTTGACTATTCTAAGGTCTCTGTGCACTCAGCTGCAAACCCTTTCTTTCATTACAAAAGACAGATACAAAACTAGCCCTTAACCATAGAAATTACATTTCTGTATGTTCTAACATATCATGAAATCCATTTATATAACATTACATCGACACCATACCATGGTCCAAATACCATGGCTTAAGAAAAATACAAACCAAAAACATTACAAAAATGGGGGGCTTCTACCCACCCCGAAGCCCCTAAGATACGTTGTGGTATATCCAAAATGCTTTGCTGCATGATATGCTTCACGCTCCACTCCTCAAAATGCACAGAATTAGCCAAAATTGAGGCCAATTTGGGTTGTGCCCAACCGCCTCCCAACACTCACATGTGACTCGTCACGAGTCACTTACCTGGATTGTCCATTGATCTTTGTTGCTAATCTGTTGTAGGCATTGTTGAAATTTTGCAACACCTCTACGAACTGCTTCTTTTGACTGCAGAATTCTTACAATACTCCCTCTATGACTAGTCCTGCAGTATTATTCAACACTACCTCTTCCTGTTGTCAAATTTCCTCGATCTTCCCTTCCACCTACTATGACAAATCGAGAGCCTCATCCTACCATGGTTCAGTTCTCTCCTAAAAAAATTTCTCCTCCTTACTAACTTCTTCGATCTACTTCTGCAATGTCTTTCCTTCACTATTCCTTGCCAGCTTCAGTGAAACTTGAAAGTTCTTCTCTATTGTCTTGATTTCCTCCAACTCTTTCTTCTTTTCTTCGATATATTCCTCTATCTTCTTTACATTTATATATTCTTGCAGTGAAGTCCAAATCTGCAAGGTCTCTTCCAGTAATATTTGCACTATGGAACTATCTTAGAGATGTTTTTTGGTGTATTCTTCAGTCAATGTCACTCTGCTCCCATACCTCTAGTGGTGTGGTTGGTTAAAGCTTAATTTTAACTCACTAATCTTTAGGTCATACTCAAACTATACTTCTGCATCCTTCTTCTTGTATTCCTTGACTGCAAGGCTGAGCTTCGCGACCTTGTCTTCTACTGGTTCCTCCTCACAGACATTCATGTCTAAAAATTCTCTACAAGTGTCTTTGAACACCTATTTCAATCTTTGTTTTTGTGTTATGAGTGGTCATTCTCATTGATTTCATGCTATAGTTGTTTCTTCAATGCATATCAATCTTGTTATACATGAATATTTAATTTTATGTGTGCTACTCCCATTCCTTTAACTCATTTATAATAACTTGATGCAGGTCATGCAATGTTCATATTCACCTTGTCCCAATTTTTCTCTTATTGCTTTGCATCAACTATGTTTAAATGAATAGCTCTGGTAGGTATCTTCATGATCCTCATCTAAAATGTTGTTTCCATCAATATTTCTCACTCGAGTGTGTGGTTGATGAGATTTGGTTGTCTAGCCTTCTACGCTAAAATATTTAGCTGTACAATGCTCTGGTCAACATCTGTCAGGAGTGCGTCGTAGTGATGCTCGATTATTCCTTATGATTCCTTAACCACTTCTTGAAAATTTTCCCCAATTTATTCTATGTCCCCATTAATAAGGATCAATGCCATTACACCTTTCGAATTATCAACCTTCTTCTTCTTCTTACTCCTCGGGGAAGCTCTGTTGTGAATATTCCTTTTTCCTTTTTTTGTTGTTATCTTTTCCTTGTCCTTTTTATCACCTCCAAGAGGATCTAGCTGACTGTCATTATGCTCATGCTCCTATTTTTTCTCCTACTCTTATTTGTCCTTGTATTTTCCACTCAGGTGTTCCTGTTCCATTGTTTCTTCATCCATCTGACTACGCTCTACCTTCTCCCCCACTACAATCATCGACTTTGTGGGACATTGTTGTATCAATGTAGCAAGATCATCTTCGGTGACTAAGTAAGGCAGAGGATTCCATGCCATAATTATATAATTTTGGGCCCTTACATATATTCTATGGAATTCAACCTTGAACTTTTGAACTGCATTATATTGTTGGTATAGGCTTGGTGACAGTCAAGGATGTTGGTTCACCAACAAGTGAAAATTCATGTGATATAGGACAAAAGTTATTCTGCTCTCCTATGAGTGTGATGGCTCATTGGTATACCCAGCGAGGAATACCGTGGGACTTCACATACATCTAATTCTATGACAGGAAGCTGCAACTCCTTCAGTTATTTCCATGCTAACATTTCCTTTATCAAGATCAACCATGCATAGCGAAAGGTTATATATTTCTCCTGGGCTTCGCAACAATCCTCCAAAAACTACCTGCACAGATACCTGACCCAGTTGTAATGGACACCATTGTTTTACTGTGCAGCTATTGAAACAACTGTTGTGGGGACTTCATTGGATTGACATTTCTGCATAATATTCCTAGCCAAGGTATGCACAGAGAACCATACTCGTTGGTCCTTGATCGAATTTATGTTGTAGCCTCGCTTGCCCTTGACCAGTTCAAAATTCTCCTTCATGTTCTACACTATTTATTTGTCTTGATGCTTAACCACAAGCTTTTCGGTGGGATCCTTTCCTTGGTATGGGAATATGATAATCCTTGATATTATTATTTCATCAATGGGGATCCTCTTCCCCATCCAGAGGAATCCATCATGCAGTAGTACAAGAAATTTTCTTACACAGGGAGTGTTGGTATACTTCTACAAAAGTGCAGTACATTCAGCATGTTCGGAAATATAGACCACTCCAACCCTCTCGCCCACTTATGTGGCTCAAATTTTATCACTCCACTCTCTATATAGTGGACTGACTTTTGGTATCTACTTAGTGAAAACTGCAGATATTTATTTTGGTCATTGAAGTCTGAATCTACAAACTTTAATTCTAGGATTTTCCCTAGTATCTCTCCCTCAAATGTCACATTCTCCGGCATCAATGGTGGGAATGTGCCATATGTCACATCTTTGGATTCCTTCACAGGTTTAGCATCTCGTTTCCGAGATATAATTTATACGCCTTCTATCTACATATGCTATTGTTTTTTTTCCTCTTCAATATCTTCGACAGGTTGGGGTTATGGTTGTGGCTTGATGGGTCTCTTATCTTGCTTCTTATATTTTCATACTTCCTTATTTTTATTTTTTTTGTGGCGATCTTCGGTGCGAGAGAGGTGATGCTATTGTTGATGGAGATTTTGAGGGTGTAGTAGATGGTGTTGTGGCCTCCATGATACCTTTTATACATCTCTCTTTAAATATGTGGATTAAGTCTTCGTTGTAAATACACGAGCGAAACTTCTACAATTTATCAATACTTAGCGGTTTTTGAGATCTCAGACAACAAAGTGCCAAAATATTGGAGGGACATAGATTTTTATAGTGCTCATGATCTTCAAACCCTACCATTACATCAGACCTTGTTCGAATTTTGTTTATTAACTACATATCTCTTCCTATATCTTTGCTAACCTATATCCATAAATGCAATTTTCTGCTCCTCCAATTTCCAGTTTCCCTTCTAATGGTCATATACTTCCAGCGAACTTCGACACACCCTATACTATGGTGAAAAACCCTTCTTACATCGGGGCCCCTGCGAACTATGACATAATCCATACTGTAGTGAAGAAAATTCCATTGTCAAAGCTCTCTTTCGGTAGACTATTTTATAGTCCAGTTCCCCCTTTCAACTGTAGGTGGCACTAAGGCTTTCCTCATTTTTCTTCTTAGTGTGAAGTTGTAGGGGTAGGGTCATCCCTATAAAACTTCAACATCTTGCTATTTACCTTTCCCCGAATCAATTCTCCATTCAAATATGCCAATTGAACTGTGCCCCCATCAATGATATGGCTGATAATATATGGTCCCAACAAATTCTTCTTGAACTTCCCTGGAAATTTCACAAACTTACGGTCATAAAGGAGGATAAGGTATCCTACCTTGAACTTCTTCTGCTTGATATGTTTTTCATGGCAGACCTTCTCTCTCTCTTTCTGCACCCGCTGATGGAATCCTGCTATGAATTTGTCTTCTTCCAAAGCAACCAACTGTTACATTCTTTCCTCCATTGTTTTAGGGTTTTCCATATCTGTGAAGGCTACAATTCTCAAAATAGGCATAATATACTCAATGGGAATCACAACTTCTTATCCATATAAAAACTTGAAGGGTGTATGAACTATCAAATTCTTGCATGTGTTCTTGTAAGCCCATAAAATAGCTATAATTCTGAGATCCCAGTCATCTCTTCTGACATTGCATACTTTAGTGAGTGTAGTCTCCAAAATATTATTAAATGCCTCGACTATCCCATTAGCTAAAGGGTGATAAGGGGTACTCTTCTAGTGGTAGACTTGGAACTCCTCAGTCAATGCCTCGATAGTATTATTAAGGAAATGTGAGACTTGGTCACTCATCAATATATTCAGACACCCAAATATAAAAAATATATACTCAGAAATAAAATTTGTTATAGTGTCTGCACTGAAGTTCCTTACTGGATGTGCTTCAGCCCATCTTGGCAAATAGTCAGTTGTAATTATTATGTAACTGGCACTAGTCTTCTTTCTAGGTGGTTTGATAGGTCCAACAAAATCGAGAGCCCATTTTTCAAAATCCTGCAATGTTACTTTCGGAACTAATGACATCTCATATCTTTTGGAGGGCTTCCTTGTTATTTGACAGGCATCACATGCTCTAAAATACTCCTTTTCATCCTTATGTAGTGTGGGCCACCACAATCCTACTCTCAAGATCTTCTCCACAATATCCTTTCCTGCATAATGTCCATCGGTTGCGCCTCCATGAGCTTCTGCTAGAATCATCAAAATTTCATGTTGATGAACATATATGCACAGTATCGCATCTGGTCCCATCTTATATAATTGTCTTGCTATCAATGAAAAATCAACTTCCTTAAACACCAATTATTTCTTCTTCTACATAATATATTCAACAAGATCCATCCATGCAGTAAAAAAGTGAATAATTTCTGCAAAGTGGCCATCTCCTACTCTGATTGCAAATAATTTCACATCAAAGAATTTATCTTCTATGCTTGTTGGTAATTCTACTATTTCCATTCTTGACAGATGGTCAGGTCTTGCATTCAGCTTTCCTACTTTAACAACAACTTCAAAGTGATCCTCCTAAAATAATAATAACCATATGCAAATATTAACTCCTAGGACATTCTTATTGAGCAAGTACTTCAATGAAAAATGATCTGTAAACACCCTGAAATGTTATCCCATCAAATAATTTCTGAATTTATGTAGAGCATACACCATAGCTATACCTTCGCTTTATGTGGTAGTGTCAATCTTCTAAGTTGTAGAAAACTTCCTACTTGCAAAAGCAATAGGATGGTAAATTTCCCCTTCACCAAGTTATGCCAATAACACTCTTAAAGCTATGCAAGAAGCATATACATGGACACATAAGTCCTTATTCCAGTTAGGAAATACTAGAATATGCATATTTTCCATCTTATCTTTTAGTATATCGAGGCTCTTCTCTAATTCTTCGTCCTATTCTAAAGTTACATCCTTCTTCAGCAATTTCGCCATGGTAGAAGTGATGTATGCATACTCCTTAATGGACTTTTTATAATACCCTGTATGTCCCAACGTAGTGCACAACTGTCTTAATGTCTTAGTTTGACCCAAGTTCCAAATGACAACAATATTTGCAAGGTCCACCATAAGTCCTTTCTTGCAAACAACATGTCCCAACAATATACTAAAACTTGCACATAATATGCACTTCTTCAAATTCAAAGAGATTTGATATTTTTTGCAAGTGTTGAGCATAAGCCTCAAACTTCCAACATGCTTGTTAAAGAGTCCCAATACTCTCTAGTCATCAAATTATACCTCCAAATTTTTTTGAATGTATTCCTTAAAAAGTACGACCACCATTTTAAAAAATATAGCAGGGACATTTTTCAACCCAAAACGCATTATTGTATACAGATATGAGCCCATTCTATATAAAATGTGGTCATGTGGCGATCTTCAGGTGAAATTATGATATGATGATATCCTAAAAATCCATCTGTAAATGAATAGGCTTCTTGACCTCCTACATTATCCAATACTTCATCTATCAAAGGGGCAGGAAACGAATCATGTAAACATGCATCATTCAACTTCCTTAGGTCTACACATATCCTGGGATCTCCTTTTCTTTATTTTCCTGCACCACCATAGGACTTACCCATTCTGACTCTTTGACAGATTCAATAATCCTTGTTGTTATCATCTTATTCAGTTGTAGCTTCACTTTCTCCTTGTACTTCGGGTTTAACCTATAAGGTCTCTACTTGACTGGCTTCGCATCAAGTTTCAAGCGAATATTCATGAATCCAAAATATCCTAATATTCCTTTCACATCTCAAAATTTAGTGGGAAATATTTCTTGATATTCATGTAGTAATTTTGTGACTTTGTTGATTGTATCCTCATACTAGTAATATCCTACTGTTAAAACTTGGGATCTTCTTCTGATCCAATGTTCACCTTCTTGGTCTTCAATGGCTGTGTGATATTTGTCATCTCTATATTTGGTCCATGTACTTCGTGGTTCCCTTCTGATTATATTATTTTGATATTTCAGGGGTCCTCTTATTCTTTTACAGTAATTTTATAACATCCGAGTGCATACTCTATCTGCGTAGCCCAATTAGGTTGCGTTGATGTTAGTGTGGTTACTCCCTCATATATATTATCTTTTACAATCTGAAGGGATGAATATATGCACGGATATTCATCCTCAAAGTTAAATATTAAAATAAAACCATCAACAAAGTCTGCCCAATTCATAGTGCCATGTCCTAGTTCTGTTTCTAAGTACCAATCCTTACGAATTGTCTCCAATGTGTGAATAAATCCATGTACCCATTCTTGTTGTGGAATCCCCTCCCATGTTGTAGTGCACATCTATATATGCTCTCTTAGGTCAGTTTCACCATCATATTTCTTTTGTATTTTTGTCTCTACTTGTCCAAATCTTATCCACATTAATCTTCAACTGACCTGTCAAGCTCCTATATACTTCTTGTGTGTGTGTCACCATCTAGCATGGGTGGATCTTAGGGTTGTATCCAAAGCTAAAAGTATTTTATCTTCTGGTATCCACTCTTCATAATCATTAATAAAAGTTGCTACGTTATCCAAACCATCATAATAAGGCAAGCTACATACCGCAGATGTCATACAATGAACTAGTCTTTTTATTCTTGCACAACCCTTTGTGGATATTTCATGCAATATGTTCTGCCAATTATCCATTTCTTCTTCTGAATATAATATGTTTGTACTATCATGATCCCAACTCAACTTTCCATGTGCATTATGATTAACATAATCTTCTTCCTTGTTTTTCAAATGATAGTTATTACCTATGTCTGTTGTGTTGTATTCTTCTCTCAGTGGCTTTGTATACCTTACTTCTTCTGATGGATCTAAAGGAACAATAACCCTCATATTTATTTCTTCAATTATCATTTGCCTCTTCTATAGATTGATGATGGCCATATCATCAATTTCCGAATCAATTCAAAGAAAAGTAGGGTAAGGATTACTATCATCAACAATTTATATTACTTCAAAATTAGCAATGGTGCTAACACCCTCAAAATCTACTATTACACTTGATAGTCTTCCCATAGGAAAGATAATTTGTTGATTTTATATCCTTAACTAAATATTTGAGCATAGTAGATTTGTCTTACCAATTATTTCCCATGTTTTCATTGTCAAGACATTAGCATCAAAGCCCAAACCTAGAATAACCTGATCCATTTCATATTCTCTTATCTATGAACTAAGTCTCATCTCTTTGCTAGATCTCTTCTATCGATGCACATCTCCCTCCGCGGTGTCTCTTTTGATGAGTAGGAACTTATCAAATCCTCAAGCCCTTCCACAACCTTTTCATATCTTAACAACTTCATACAAGTCTTCAAAAAAGATCTTCAATTACTTACTTGATCTCTTGAATTCTATTGCAAATCTTGATCTCGAATCACTACTTGGTTGTGTGTTAGAACTAATGACATGTCACAGTTACTAGGCCCTATCTCTACACTAGAAGTCAAAGCTCCTGCATCCATAAAACTTAGCTTCACTTCCATAAACACTTTATTTTCTTTCTAAACATAAAAAAAAGGAACTTTCTTTGGATTTGCTCTAACCCATGCTCCTAGATTTTCAAAATCCTTCATTCCATAATTTTTGTCACTTCCAGTCGTAGCTCCAATTGTAGTGACAACATTAACACAAGGTTTATCAATCATTATTTGAGGCTTCATCATTTGGATTTTCTATGTGGGTTGTTGGTTCCTTTTCTCTTGCATTTTTTCCATAACTACAGGAAAATCTTAAATTACATGATAAAAGGATTTGCACTACTTACATGTCATAGTAGGATTCTAACAATATCTTGAAAAATGTCCTACCTCATCACAATTATAACAAATTATCTGTCCTTATCCTCAAACAGCTCCACCTCCTCAACCTCTTCCTTGATAACCTCCTCTACCACCATGTTCTCCATTGGTCTCATGTGCACACTATTCATCTCGCATTCTGTAAGTATCAGCACCGCGCTCCATCATTAGACCATAACTTCAACAATTATTATCATCATGTCCTACTGACTTACAAAATTTTCAAAACAAGTTCCTTGGGGTCCACACATATTTCTGCAACAAATAAAATTCTTTAAAGCGATGTTGGCCTCTCGACCTTCATATTTTTCACCACAAGCTGGATCTAGTATTCAAATAATTAGGTGTTCCACTAGCCATATAATCCCTGAAAACAAGCAATTACTCCTTAGAGAAGCCCTCTGATTTTTTACTTTGTACACCAAAATTATTCTCTGATTTATTTACCCTTCTTGATATCTTGCAGTTGCAAGGTCAGGTTGGCCAGCTAACTCTAATCTATTGTATGCATGAATTAGTGTCTCCTATAGGGGAAAATTCCAAATTCATCAAAATTTCCAAAGCTTTGGCTTAAGTTTCTCTCTTCTATTGCATTAATGGAAACGTAATATGTGGAAGAAATGCAACTATAAACCATTCTTTATGCTAATCTAGGGATATGTTGAAGCTCACATGATCCAATAAAACCTTAAACCTTTGATAAAGCTCCCAAATAGACTGATTGAATTTATGTTTGATCTCCTTTACTCAATGATGCTGCATTTGAGACTTCGGCTTATTGAAATCCTCGATCAGTGCTTTCTTAATATATGCAAAGTTACCATTGTGAGTGGTCAAATAATTAATATACCATTTTAGTGCTCTATATCGCAACGTTGAAACGAGTTGTGCCTTCCATATATCTTCTTCACTAATCTGCACTGTTGTCCATACAATTTTCGCTAAAAACCAAAACTTCTCTAGATCCTCTTATCCAAGTCCTCTAAAAATAGGTAGCTTAATATCATCATCCATACCTCTTTCTCGTGTGTAAGGGGGAGGGGGAGGTGAAGGGCGGGGGGATGGGGGGCAAGAGGGGTAGGGGGAGAAGGGAGACCACCAAAACCCTGACTACTACTGGATTATGGCTTCGACGAACTCTCTGGATAGAAGGGGTATATTATGAAGTTCCTTGGGAGTTCTCTGAGTAGTATTTTTTGCTTTCACCTTCAGATTCACTCAACAGAGGAATATAATCAGTATTTATAAAGGTCTCTAGGTCTTATTCACAATATCTCTTTCTTGTATCTACTGTATACATTTCTCCACTTCACGTTGTACCAAATTCTTTCTCAAATTTATTTCCTTGTCCAAACATAACTAAAGTACCAATATAATTGCATCTGTAAAGTTCCCTCTTCACACCAAATCATCTTAATCCGAATTTTTAAATATTTCAAGTACTTACCTTGCGTTCCTTTGAAGAAACTTTTCTTCGCTTCACTGTAGGAAATAGTCGATTCTACTATGAACTCAATAATGAAACCTCCCAAGATGTTATCAATCTAGAAATTGATAGCCCTTGAGATATTTTTTTTAGTGCCTTTGAGTCATTGTATCAGCTTAGGAATCCACGTTCTAGGTTTGTCATTCTTAAATTAGTCCTTCCTTTTAGTCAACATTGACACCCACTCGTATAATTCACTAGGAAATTATCCAAAGAAAATTTCGTACTACTCTATGAAAACATACCTCTGTAACCAAGATTTGGATGTAAAATGAGGGTTTATGTTCTCTTGATATCCAAATTATCACTCCTTTTGGACTATCCAATATTGAATTTCGTTATTTTATGGGTACCACATCCACATATCCCTCAAACAGATCCCCATCCGAACAACGAAATCATTTCTTGGCTCGTTTGGGCTTGAATAGGTTTTATCTGTGTTGCGTAACAACAAAACCCTTGTTAGCTTGCCCTTTTAGCAACGACCTTCAAGGATATCACAGTCTCACCCGAGGTGATTATGGGTAGTTGTAGAACTAGGTTTCTACAAATTTGATGGATTGCTTGATGTGGTCAATCTACTGTGTTGTTATTATCTTTTATCATACATAAAATGACTGCGTTGTATAAAACCCTTTAATTAATTTTCCGCATTCAATAGAACACATTATACAACATCATAAACTGCACTGTTACAATGCACAACTATAAAAACTACTTTGCAACAAATGATATTAAGAAAATACGCAAGACACACATAACGATAGAAAATTTCATCTACAAACTTCTTCTTCTTTATTATTATGGATCTTTTAAGTACAATCAGCTCTGCAACTTGTACATACAACTGTAGGTGGTTTGTGCACTAAGTTGTAGACTCTTCTAAGGTCTCTGCACTCAGCTGCAGAGCCTTTCCTTTGCTACAAAAGACATATACAAAACTAGCCCTTAACCATAGAGCTTACATTTCTTTGCGTTCTAACATAACATTACATCCCTTTTAAATAACATGACATCAACACAATAGCATGGTCCAAATACCATGGTCTAAGAAAAATACAACCCAAACCTCTTACAAAAGGGAGGGGCTTCGACCCACCCTGAAGCCCCTATGATATTGTGCAGCATATCCAAAAAATTTTGCTGTGTGATATACTTCATGCTCCTCTCCTAGAAATATGGAGACTTAGCCAAAATCGAGACCAATTTGGGCTACGCCCAAGAATTATGCACTAGGTTTGTTCTCCTCTGCCACAAATTCGAGCTCCTAAAAGTCTTACCACAAGTATGAACTTCACACATGCCATAATCTAGGTTTTTATGCCACAAGTATGAGTTGCTTGGGTCATATTTCTGAGCTTGTAAAGGCCTTCCTACAAGTTTGAACATCAAAAATCTGATAGTCTGAATTTCTATGTCACATGTGCGAAGTATTAGGCAGAGTTCTGAAGTATTACTCACTGGTCCGAAATTTTTACCACATGTCCAAAAATATCTACATAGGTTTGAACAATGCAATAGGTCTAAAATGTGTTTCCATAGGTGTAAGAATGTTTGCACAGGTCTGAACAAATCCATAGGTCCAAAATGCGTTGTCATATATCTGAGAATGTTTGCATAGGTCTTGAGATTTTCTTATCACATATCTGAGTTTCTAGGAGGTCACAAAATATGTGTTTCTGGAGTAAAATGGGTCTAGAAATGGCACTGAGTAGGAACTTACATAAAATAATTATATACCACAATACAATTATTAAAAAAATTCCAAGAATCTATGCAAGGTTTGGCCAATAAAAAACTCCAAAAATATTAATCTCCCTTGCCTGCTTTAGTTGATGAGTTGTGAAATCTTTTTCTTCTATTCTTCTTGTATTCTCTAATATCAACCAAGTTGTTGACCACAATGAGGATTCGAACTTTTTATTTATACTTTTTTTTCCCTATTGTGAAGAGACACATTCCTTTGAGGAGGAGTTAATTTTTCCTTATGTAGGCTCATGTTGGCTAGATTTAAAAATATGATTCTTCAACTTCTAAATTCATTTTCTCTCAAACTATGAGGGGTTAGGAGACAATTAAATTCTCATTTGAAGAGTTTGATTTCCTCTATTAGCCTATGTCATAATTTCTTTCATTTGTGTCTCCTTTGAAATTGATATCAATTTTCTTCCAACAATATCGCCTTTGTTATTGATGGAAATAACTTCTCATAAAATTCTCACCTATTATGTGGCTCCCCATGTCATCGAGTTGCTCATGCTTCTCCCCCTGTCATATCTTTCCCATGTTTCTCCCCCTATATTCATAGTTCTCCCCCTTTGACATCAATAGAAAAAGGATTCTGTAATGATATGGAAGAGAGATGACTCCCATATTTTCAGTGAATGTGTTCAAATGATTCTCGAGGTAGAGGTTTTGTGAAGATATCTACAATATTTTCCTTGGTGTTGACATACTTCATTTGAATGTTAGGAAGAAAGTAAATTCTCATTGGAAAGTGTCTGACTTCCTCTATGAGCCTATGGCATCATTTATTTGATTTCGAGTCTACTTTGAAATTAATATCAATTTTTATTCCAACAATACCACATTTTTTATTGATGGAAAATTCTCATAAATTGATCCCCCTATCATGTTCCTACCTTTGCAATCAAGTTTCCCACACTTCTCCCCCTCTCATCATGTCTCTCATGTTTCCCCCCATGTCTTCGTACTTCTCCCCCTTTGACATAAATAACAAAGGGATGATGTAATGCGATGCAAGAGAGATGACTCTAATCTTTTGATGAATATGTTCAAATGCTTCTCGAGGTAGACATTCTGTGAAGATATCAGAAATTTATTCATTGGTGTTTATATACTCAATTTTAAGGTTATTCTCTACAACATGTTCTTAGAGGAAAGGATACATAATTTGAATATGTTTTTTCTTTGAATGCATGACCATATTCTTTGAGATGTTGGTTGCACTGGTGTTGTCGTTGTAGATGGTGACAGGCTGATTTATTTCTCTGTTGATATCCTTCAAGGATTCCTTTATCCATAGGAATTGTGTACAACAATCCAAAATGGATATTTACTCAGCTTCAGCTATGGAGAGATATATGGATGATTATTTGGTGCTAAGCCAAGATACAATAAAATATACCAAGAAGAAGGAATTCCCACAACTACTTTTTTACCATCAACACTTCCTTCCTAGTATGCATCAATATATGTTTTCAATGTAATATTTGTGTTGTTAGGGTACCATAATGAAAAATCAAGATTTCCTTTCATGTATTGAAGATTTCTTTTACATATAGCATATTAGATTTCATAACAACTAATTGGAATCTTGTAACCATTCCTACTACCTACATGATATTTGGTCTTGAAGTTGTCAGATATAAAATTCCTCCAATCAGTTATATGAAAAAAATAGAATCCACCATAGGGGATTCATCGTCCTTACTTATCTTGCAACGTATAATCATAGGTATACCCACAACAAAAAAGTCTTCCATCCCAAAATTCTTAAGTATATCCCCAAGATACTTTGTTTGCGATATGAACATACCTTCTTGGATTTGGGTTACTTGAAGTCCAAGAAAGTATGATAACTCACCAATCATCGGCATTCCAAATTATTTTGACATGTTTTGGGAAAATTCATGACTCATGCAATCATCATTGATCAAAACAATCAGGTCATCAACATTCCCTAGTGTCATGAACAATTTTTCTTTATCCATCTTCATTTAAAGGTTGCTCTCAGAAAATCCTTTTTTAAAACACTATTTTTGAAGATAATGATAAAGTCTGGAAGACCAATCTCTTGGAACCTATTTTAATCCAACAAGGCCTTCTTTAATTTTCAAAAATTATTTTTCTTCTACTAAATCAAACCCTTATGGTTGTTCCTTGTATACTTCTTCATTTACGTAATCATTTAGAAATGTTTATTTTTCGTCCATTTTATAAATTTTTAAAACCTTTTGTACAAGGAAATTCCAAAAATATCCTTATAGCTTCTAATCAAGCTATGGGACTGAAGGTTTCCTCAAAAGTCAATTTCCTTCAATTTGAGAGTACCAATTGCACACTAACCTTGCCTTGTTCCTCATGATTTTTCCGTCTTTTTCATCTTGTTCTTGAAAACCCACATAGTTCTTATGACATTCTTGTCCTTTGGATGACGAACCTGCTCCATGTTCTTTTTTTTTTTTTTTGATGCATATATTCTTCCATTACTTTTATCCAATCAGGATCCTTACTATATTGAGTGAATTTCTATAGTCCTATCTTGTATAGTAGGGAAATTCCATTTGATTTGGTGTATTTTTCATCTTTCTTTGAGTATGTATTCCATAACTTATATCACCAAATTTTTTTTATTTTTTTATTTTTTTATTTTTATTTTTTATTTTTTTTATTTTTTTTATTTTTTTTTGGAAAATGTTTTTGAATGGATTTTACCCTTGATGGAATTTGAGATGGTTCCTTTTTATTTTTTGGATCCTTTTCTTCTTTTGCAACATCTTCTTCTAGATATCCAAGGATATGATCTTCTTTATTGATTTCAACTTCTATTTCAAGAAGAGCTTCATCAATAATTTCAACTGTCTTTCACAACCAAACTTTGTAGAATTTATAAGCCTTTCTTCTTGTAGAATATCAAATAAGTATTCCTTCATCAACACGAGAATCAAAATTTCTTGGTGAATCATCATTAACATTTATAAAACACTTACCTCCAAATATTCTGAAATATTTCACTAAATAAGGTCTTCCTCTCCATAATTCATATGGAATTTTGTCACTATTCATGTCGAGTTGTACCATGTTCATAGTATATGTTATTACCCCAATTGATTCTCCTTGTAGAGTTGAAGTTCTTGTTGGTTCATATAGATCTGCATGCGTGATCTCCAGAGGCTTTAATGTTCAGAATACCTTTTTATTGAAGTTGGTACTTGTTTGATTTCCATGAAAACATGGTGCACAAATAGACTTTTCAAGTTTTGAAATTATGGGAAAGCTTCTGACTGTTTGAGTTTTCTTGATCTTCACCAAATTTTCAAAGTTCATGTGTCCGAGTCAGGTCTGCCATAACTGAATTTCATCTGCTTGAATTATATAACATTTTTATTCTTGAATCACATTGAGAATGTATACTTTATCTTCTTTTCTTACACCTTTTCCCAAAATTTTCATGAATAATACCTTGTTTAGTCAATTTAATTGTCTTAAATTTCTATCATAAATTATCGACTGAAGTTGGCAATATTGTGCAGTGAAGGTTCACTATATATGCTAGAAGCCTTTCATACTTAGTTTATTTTGGTGATTTTATGTATAAAAGTTTTTTTTATTTTATTTTAGATGTCCTTGAATGAATTTAAGAAACTGAATTTTGAAAAGTAAACTAAATTCAAATTTAACTAAGTCCTCGGAATTGATATGACAAATCTTGTTAGTACCTAAGGATTAATTTTGAGAAGAACTAAAATTATAGAATAAAAAGGTAATTCTAATTTTTATATCTTTTGAGATTGTACCGTGGATGAAACTTTAAACCAAATAATCACTAAAAATATTTATTTGTTATGTTCAGAAAATAAATCACTATTATGAAGTAAAAATATTTGAGCTCACGACACATAATTGATTCAAAACTAGAAAGGAAATATTCTATTACTACTTCAAATATGTCTCACAATAACTAATCTATGATAAACTACTATTGCACGAAAATGAACTAATCTAGTCCTTGATAAACTAATCAATGATAAAATTATCTATTCCAATCTATTATGATGAATTATCTCTACGTTTTTAACCATATAAGAAATAAATCTATTCAAATGATAAAAACAGAGCATATACTCTAACATAATGATATTCCGGAAATGATGACGATAAGTAATGAAATACAAATCATAAAGTAGACATCTACACTATAGAAATCTAGAAATGATTGCAGTGAAAATATAAATAAAATCATAGCATGTATCTATGCTATGAGACATGTTAAAAGCATACAAATTAAGCTATGAAATAACATCTGAATGCATGGACGTAAACGAAATAGAAAGTGAAATAGAACCTCTTCTATTGATGGGGCCCTTCACAATAGATGGCTTTGAATCTAATCTTTACTAAATTTTCATTGAAACTCTAGAACGCTTTTTCATTCAATTAGAGAATAAAAATAGAGTTTTAAAATATCACAATCTCACAATAATTCATGCTATTTACATAATTACTCAGCCTGGTATTTATAAAAGCATATCATTAAATTTTTTGAGGCTTTTACGCATTCTAAGACTAATAAAATTCTATCTTAAATTCTAAAAAAAAAGGAGGATTTCGTTGCTTCACGATTTTCTATGTGGCAGAGCAAATCGTGAAGCCTCACACTTCCTCACTCGCTTGTTCTAGCTCATGGTTGACCGTCCCTTTGACCAAATTTCTCGGTGATTTACTGCTTCATTCTGGAGAGATAGATAGGATAGGATCAATGATTGAATCATTTTTTAACTACCCATATGTTTCGCTACTCCATTAATTAATCAGAATCTATCGAACCATGGCAGTGGCTACAAAAACAGAGTGTGGCTGTAAAATTGCATTAATTCCGTAGCTAAATACAAATTTCCTTCTAATAATAAGGAACAATTGAAAATATGAAAAATATATCATTAGTATACCTTACCAAGTCAAAACGTTCAACTCAACACTTGTTTGAGCTTATGGTGTTGTAAAAAAGAAGTAAAGATAGTGAAAATGAGTGTCAGAATTGAGGTATCCTTGAGGCTCCACATTCCTCCACGAGGAGACCATATTATTTTTCTTCTTTGTGGTTACAACTACCATTGGTTTTCTCATTAGAAGTTTATATTTCAGGTTTATCACCTAGATGATTAGCTGTTTATTCTTATTCTTTACATTTTTTTTCTTCTTGAACCATAAACCCAAATGTAAAAGAGTATTATTGTTTATGGTTTCCTCAATCTAGTTCTGCAACCTCAAGGCTTCATGTTACTATTTAATATATCTATTTAATGCCTCTAGTTAAAATATCTCGTGTTTTAGAATTTCAAAACTAGAGGTTCTTGTGGACTAAGAGGTTGGTGTTGAACCCTTAGTTAAACTGAGAGGGGGGGGTGAATCAGTTTAAGACATTCATGATCTTTTATACTTTTATTAAACCTTATTTACACCTTCATTTCATATCCAACTTAATATGTGAGTAATCTTAGAATGTGAGCAACAAGTATTAATATAATATAACAACAAACCTAATATGAGAGCAGCAGGTATTAAGTAGATGATATAAATCAGATCAACACATAAACATCATGCACAGAGACACCAGGTATAAGTGGAAACCCATAAAGGGATAAAACCACATCTTATTATTGTTGTGATGCAAAGGCAAGCTCCAACTCCCTCTCACCACTATTTTTCTGCAGGCACCAACCTACAGGAGGCTCCAACCTCAATTCTACAAGCTACAACTTGCAAGGAAGCACCGACTCCCTTCAATTTTCTGCAGGCACCAACCTACAGGAGGCTCCAACCTCAGTCAACTACAACTGACAGCTATCAAGCTGCAACTTTATAGGGAAGCTCCAACTTCCTTAATTTATCAAACTGAATGTTTGCTGATTTACCTCAGATATCAGCTCTGTTCTATAGCTTCTCTTTTTGCTCTTCTTATCCTAATATTATCTACCTCACACTTCTATATTTTGCCTTCTCTAGATTTACTCTCTCTAATCTCTAATGTGTAGAGTTCCTCACATGACTGTTTGTATTTCATAAAGAAATTGGAGTGAACAGTCATGACTCTTTGGCTTCTATCTTCTCATTCCTTCAT